>CM073490.1:0-1200000 GCA_037074585.1 Biancaea sappan
TCACGTGCTCACTGTGTCCTAAACCCTAAACCCTAAACCCTAAACCCTAAACCCTAAACCCTAAACCCTAAACCCTAAACCTAACCCTAAACCCTAAACCCTAAACCCTAAACCCTAAACCCTAAACCCTAAACCCTAAACCCTAAACCCTAAACCCTAAACCCTAAACCCTAAACCCTAAACCCTAAACCCTAAACCCTAAACCCTAAACCCTAAACCCTAAACCCTAAACCCTAAACCCTAAACCCTAAACCCTAAACCCTAAACCCTAAACCCTAAACCCTAAACCCTAAACCCTAAACCCTAAACCCTAAACCCTAAACCCTAAACCCTAAACCCTAAACCCTAAACCCTAAACCCTAAACCCTAAACCCTAAACCCTAAACCCTAAACCCTAAACCCTAAACCCTAAACCCTAAACCCTAAACCCTAAACCCTAAACCCTAAACCCTAAACCCTAAACCCTAAACCCTAAACCCTAAACCCTAAACCCTAAACCCTAAACCCTAAACCCTAAACCCTAAACCCTAAACCCTAAACCCTAAACCCTAAACCCTAAACCCTAAACCCTAAACCCTAAACCCTAAACCCTAAACCCTAAACCCTAAACCCTAAACCCTAAACCCTAAACCCTAAACCCTAAACCCTAAACCCTAAACCCTAAACCCTAAACCCTAAACCCTAAACCCTAAACCCTAAACCCTAAACCCTAAACCCTAAACCCTAAACCCTAAACCCTAAACCCTAAACCCTAAACCCTAAACCCTAAACCCTAAACCCTAAACCCTAAACCCTAAACCCTAAACCCTAAACCCTAAACCCTAAACCCTAAACCCTAAACCCTAAACCCTAAACCCTAAACCCTAAACCCTAAACCCTAAACCCTAAACCCTAAACCCTAAACCCTAAACCCTAAACCCTAAACCCTAAACCCTAAACCCTAAACCCTAAACCCTAAACCCTAAACCCTAAACCCTAAACCCTAAACCCTAAACCCTAAACCCTAAACCCTAAACCCTAAACCCTAAACCCTAAACCCTAAACCCTAAACCCTAAACCCTAAACCCTAAACCCTAAACCCTAAACCCTAAACCCTAAACCCTAAACCCTAAACCCTAAACCCTAAACCCTAAACCCTAAACCCTAAACCCTAAACCCTAAACCCTAAACCCTAAACCCTAAACCCTAAACCCTAAACCCTAAACCCTAAACCCTAAACCCTAAACCCTAAACCCTAAACCCTAAACCCTAAACCCTAAACCCTAAACCCTAAACCCTAAACCCTAAACCCTAAACCCTAAACCCTAAACCCTAAACCCTAAACCCTAAACCCTAAACCCTAAACCCTAAACCCTAAACCCTAAACCCTAAACCCTAAACCCTAAACCCTAAACCCTAAACCCTAAACCCTAAACCCTAAACCCTAAACCCTAAACCCTAAACCCTAAACCCTAAACCCTAAACCCTAAACCCTAAACCCTAAACCCTAAACCCTAAACCCTAAACCCTAAACCCTAAACCCTAAACCCTAAACCCTAAACCCTAAACCCTAAACCCTAAACCCTAAACCCTAAACCCTAAACCCTAAACCCTAAACCCTAAACCCTAAACCCTAAACCCTAAACCCTAAACCCTAAACCCTAAACCCTAAACCCTAAACCCTAAACCCTAAACCCTAAACCCTAAACCCTAAACCCTAAACCCTAAACCCTAAACCCTAAACCCTAAACCCTAAACCCTAAACCCTAAACCCTAAACCCTAAACCCTAAACCCTAAACCCTAAACCCTAAACCCTAAACCCTAAACCCTAAACCCTAAACCCTAAACCCTAAACCCTAAACCCTAAACCCTAAACCCTAAACCCTAAACCCTAAACCCTAAACCCTAAACCCTAAACCCTAAACCCTAAACCCTAAACCCTAAACCCTAAACCCTAAACCCTAAACCCTAAACCCTAAACCCTAAACCCTAAACCCTAAACCCTAAACCCTAAACCCTAAACCCTAAACCCTAAACCCTAAACCCTAAACCCTAAACCCTAAACCCTAAACCCTAAACCCTAAACCCTAAACCCTAAACCCTAAACCCTAAACCCTAAACCCTAAACCCTAAACCCTAAACCCTAAACCCTAAACCCTAAACCCTAAACCCTAAACCCTAAACCCTAAACCCTAAACCCTAAACCCTAAACCCTAAACCCTAAACCCTAAACCCTAAACCCTAAACCCTAAACCCTAAACCCTAAACCCTAAACCCTAAACCCTAAACCCTAAACCCTAAACCCTAAACCCTAAACCCTAAACCCTAAACCCTAAACCCTAAACCCTAAACCCTAAACCCTAAACCCTAAACCCTAAACCCTAAACCCTAAACCCTAAACCCTAAACCCTAAACCCTAAACCCTAAACCCTAAACCCTAAACCCTAAACCCTAAACCCTAAACCCTAAACCCTAAACCCTAAACCCTAAACCCTAAACCCTAAACCCTAAACCCTAAACCCTAAACCCTAAACCCTAAACCCTAAACCCTAAACCCTAAACCCTAAACCCTAAACCCTAAACCCTAAACCCTAAACCCTAAACCCTAAACCCTAAACCCTAAACCCTAAACCCTAAACCCTAAACCCTAAACCCTAAACCCTAAACCCTAAACCCTAAACCCTAAACCCTAAACCCTAAACCCTAAACCCTAAACCCTAAACCCTAAACCCTAAACCCTAAACCCTAAACCCTAAACCCTAAACCCTAAACCCTAAACCCTAAACCCTAAACCCTAAACCCTAAACCCTAAACCCTAAACCCTAAACCCTAAACCCTAAACCCTAAACCCTAAACCCTAAACCCTAAACCCTAAACCCTAAACCCTAAACCCTAAACCCTAAACCCTAAACCCTAAACCCTAAACCCTAAACCCTAAACCCTAAACCCTAAACCCTAAACCCTAAACCCTAAACCCTAAACCCTAAACCCTAAACCCTAAACCCTAAACCCTAAACCCTAAACCCTAAACCCTAAACCCTAAACCCTAAACCCTAAACCCTAAACCCTAAACCCTAAACCCTAAACCCTAAACCCTAAACCCTAAACCCTAAACCCTAAACCCTAAACCCTAAACCCTAAACCCTAAACCCTAAACCCTAAACCCTAAACCCTAAACCCTAAACCCTAAACCCTAAACCCTAAACCCTAAACCCTAAACCCTAAACCCTAAACCCTAAACCCTAAACCCTAAACCCTAAACCCTAAACCCTAAACCCTAAACCCTAAACCCTAAACCCTAAACCCTAAACCCTAAACCCTAAACCCTAAACCCTAAACCCTAAACCCTAAACCCTAAACCCTAAACCCTAAACCCTAAACCCTAAACCCTAAACCCTAAACCCTAAACCCTAAACCCTAAACCCTAAACCCTAAACCCTAAACCCTAAACCCTAAACCCTAAACCCTAAACCCTAAACCCTAAACCCTAAACCCTAAACCCTAAACCCTAAACCCTAAACCCTAAACCCTAAACCCTAAACCCTAAACCCTAAACCCTAAACCCTAAACCCTAAACCCTAAACCCTAAACCCTAAACCCTAAACCCTAAACCCTAAACCCTAAACCCTAAACCCTAAACCCTAAACCCTAAACCCTAAACCCTAAACCCTAAACCCTAAACCCTAAACCCTAAACCCTAAACCCTAAACCCTAAACCCTAAACCCTAAACCCTAAACCCTAAACCCTAAACCCTAAACCCTAAACCCTAAACCCTAAACCCTAAACCCTAAACCCTAAACCCTAAACCCTAAACCCTAAACCCTAAACCCTAAACCCTAAACCCTAAACCCTAAACCCTAAACCCTAAACCCTAAACCCTAAACCCTAAACCCTAAACCCTAAACCCTAAACCCTAAACCCTAAACCCTAAACCCTAAACCCTAAACCCTAAACCCTAAACCCTAAACCCTAAACCCTAAACCCTAAACCCTAAACCCTAAACCCTAAACCCTAAACCCTAAACCCTAAACCCTAAACCCTAAACCCTAAACCCTAAACCCTAAACCCTAAACCCTAAACCCTAAACCCTAAACCCTAAACCCTAAACCCTAAACCCTAAACCCTAAACCCTAAACCCTAAACCCTAAACCCTAAACCCTAAACCCTAAACCCTAAACCCTAAACCCTAAACCCTAAACCCTAAACCCTAAACCCTAAACCCTAAACCCTAAACCCTAAACCCTAAACCCTAAACCCTAAACCCTAAACCCTAAACCCTAAACCCTAAACCCTAAACCCTAAACCCTAAACCCTAAACCCTAAACCCTAAACCCTAAACCCTAAACCCTAAACCCTAAACCCTAAACCCTAAACCCTAAACCCTAAACCCTAAACCCTAAACCCTAAACCCTAAACCCTAAACCCTAAACCCTAAACCCTAAACCCTAAACCCTAAACCCTAAACCCTAAACCCTAAACCCTAAACCCTAAACCCTAAACCCTAAACCCTAAACCCTAAACCCTAAACCCTAAACCCTAAACCCTAAACCCTAAACCCTAAACCCTAAACCCTAAACCCTAAACCCTAAACCCTAAACCCTAAACCCTAAACCCTAAACCCTAAACCCTAAACCCTAAACCCTAAACCCTAAACCCTAAACCCTAAACCCTAAACCCTAAACCCTAAACCCTAAACCCTAAACCCTAAACCCTAAACCCTAAACCCTAAACCCTAAACCCTAAACCCTAAACCCTAAACCCTAAACCCTAAACCCTAAACCCTAAACCCTAAACCCTAAACCCTAAACCCTAAACCCTAAACCCTAAACCCTAAACCCTAAACCCTAAACCCTAAACCCTAAACCCTAAACCCTAAACCCTAAACCCTAAACCCTAAACCCTAAACCCTAAACCCTAAACCCTAAACCCTAAACCCTAAACCCTAAACCCTAAACCCTAAACCCTAAACCCTAAACCCTAAACCCTAAACCCTAAACCCTAAACCCTAAACCCTAAACCCTAAACCCTAAACCCTAAACCCTAAACCCTAAACCCTAAACCCTAAACCCTAAACCCTAAACCCTAAACCCTAAACCCTAAACCCTAAACCCTAAACCCTAAACCCTAAACCCTAAACCCTAAACCCTAAACCCTAAACCCTAAACCCTAAACCCTAAACCCTAAACCCTAAACCCTAAACCCTAAACCCTAAACCCTAAACCCTAAACCCTAAACCCTAAACCCTAAACCCTAAACCCTAAACCCTAAACCCTAAACCCTAAACCCTAAACCCTAAACCCTAAACCCTAAACCCTAAACCCTAAACCCTAAACCCTAAACCCTAAACCCTAAACCCTAAACCCTAAACCCTAAACCCTAAACCCTAAACCCTAAACCCTAAACCCTAAACCCTAAACCCTAAACCCTAAACCCTAAACCCTAAACCCTAAACCCTAAACCCTAAACCCTAAACCCTAAACCCTAAACCCTAAACCCTAAACCCTAAACCCTAAACCCTAAACCCTAAACCCTAAACCCTAAACCCTAAACCCTAAACCCTAAACCCTAAACCCTAAACCCTAAACCCTAAACCCTAAACCCTAAACCCTAAACCCTAAACCCTAAACCCTAAACCCTAAACCCTAAACCCTAAACCCTAAACCCTAAACCCTAAACCCTAAACCCTAAACCCTAAACCCTAAACCCTAAACCCTAAACCCTAAACCCTAAACCCTAAACCCTAAACCCTAAACCCTAAACCCTAAACCCTAAACCCTAAACCCTAAACCCTAAACCCTAAACCCTAAACCCTAAACCCTAAACCCTAAACCCTAAACCCTAAACCCTAAACCCTAAACCCTAAACCCTAAACCCTAAACCCTAAACCCTAAACCCTAAACCCTAAACCCTAAACCCTAAACCCTAAACCCTAAACCCTAAACCCTAAACCCTAAACCCTAAACCCTAAACCCTAAACCCTAAACCCTAAACCCTAAACCCTAAACCCTAAACCCTAAACCCTAAACCCTAAACCCTAAACCCTAAACCCTAAACCCTAAACCCTAAACCCTAAACCCTAAACCCTAAACCCTAAACCCTAAACCCTAAACCCTAAACCCTAAACCCTAAACCCTAAACCCTAAACCCTAAACCCTAAACCCTAAACCCTAAACCCTAAACCCTAAACCCTAAACCCTAAACCCTAAACCCTAAACCCTAAACCCTAAACCCTAAACCCTAAACCCTAAACCCTAAACCCTAAACCCTAAACCCTAAACCCTAAACCCTAAACCCTAAACCCTAAACCCTAAACCCTAAACCCTAAACCCTAAACCCTAAACCCTAAACCCTAAACCCTAAACCCTAAACCCTAAACCCTAAACCCTAAACCCTAAACCCTAAACCCTAAACCCTAAACCCTAAACCCTAAACCCTAAACCCTAAACCCTAAACCCTAAACCCTAAACCCTAAACCCTAAACCCTAAACCCTAAACCCTAAACCCTAAACCCTAAACCCTAAACCCTAAACCCTAAACCCTAAACCCTAAACCCTAAACCCTAAACCCTAAACCCTAAACCCTAAACCCTAAACCCTAAACCCTAAACCCTAAACCCTAAACCCTAAACCCTAAACCCTAAACCCTAAACCCTAAACCCTAAACCCTAAACCCTAAACCCTAAACCCTAAACCCTAAACCCTAAACCCTAAACCCTAAACCCTAAACCCTAAACCCTAAACCCTAAACCCTAAACCCTAAACCCTAAACCCTAAACCCTAAACCCTAAACCCTAAACCCTAAACCCTAAACCCTAAACCCTAAACCCTAAACCCTAAACCCTAAACCCTAAACCCTAAACCCTAAACCCTAAACCCTAAACCCTAAACCCTAAACCCTAAACCCTAAACCCTAAACCCTAAACCCTAAACCCTAAACCCTAAACCCTAAACCCTAAACCCTAAACCCTAAACCCTAAACCCTAAACCCTAAACCCTAAACCCTAAACCCTAAACCCTAAACCCTAAACCCTAAACCCTAAACCCTAAACCCTAAACCCTAAACCCTAAACCCTAAACCCTAAACCCTAAACCCTAAACCCTAAACCCTAAACCCTAAACCCTAAACCCTAAACCCTAAACCCTAAACCCTAAACCCTAAACCCTAAACCCTAAACCCTAAACCCTAAACCCTAAACCCTAAACCCTAAACCCTAAACCCTAAACCCTAAACCCTAAACCCTAAACCCTAAACCCTAAACCCTAAACCCTAAACCCTAAACCCTAAACCCTAAACCCTAAACCCTAAACCCTAAACCCTAAACCCTAAACCCTAAACCCTAAACCCTAAACCCTAAACCCTAAACCCTAAACCCTAAACCCTTCTAAACCCTAAACCCTTCTAAACCCTAAACCCTTCTAAACCCTAAACCCTTTAAAACCCTAAACCCTAAACCCTAAACCCTAAACCCTAAACCCTAAACCCTTTAAAACCCTAAACCCTTTAAAACCCTAAACCCTTTAAAACCCTAAACCCTAAACCCTTTAAAACCCTAAACCCTTTAAAACCCTAAACCCTTTAAAACCCTAAACCCTTTAAAACCCTAAACCCTTTAAAACCCTAAACCCTTTAAAACCCTAAACCCTAAACCCTAAACCCTAAACCCTAAACCCTAAACCCTAAACCCTAGACCCTAAACCCTAGACCCTAGACCCTAGACCCTAGACCCTAAACCCTAAACCCTAAACCCTAAACCCTAAACCCTAAACCCTAAACCCTAATACTTTTGCTTCTTTTACTGGCCTCCGAATGGGCACGAACAGTCCGGCTCGAAATCGAAAAATTTCAATTAGGAAAAATCCATCATACATTAGAAACAAAGAATCCAAAAACAAAACTTGAATAAACAATCTACAAAAATCAAATAAAAATTCCCAAACAATTAGAAAAATCGAGCAAAAAATACCAAAAAATTGAAATAGTTGCCTAAACGAGGGAATTTGTCTTATTTTTTTGGGTAAAAAATCATGGGAGATCTTACATAAGCATAAGGAAGGCAAAATTGCTATTGAAAACATCAATTATGCTACTTCTAATACTTTTACTTCCTTTATTAGCCTCCGAATGGGCCCGTACAATCCGACTCAAAATCGAAAATTTTCACTTGGGAAAAATCCATCACACATTAGAAACAAAGAATTCTAAAACAAAACTTGAATAAACAATCTACAAAAATCAAATAAAAATTCTAAAACAATGAGAAAAATTGGGCAAAAATACCAAAAAATTGAAATTGTAGTCTAAACGAAGGAATTTGTCTTATTTTTTTAGGTAAAAAATCATGGGAGAACTTACAAATGCACAAGGAGGGCAAAATTGGAATTGAAAGCACCAATTATGGTACTTCTAATACTGTTCCTTCTTTTACTAGCCTCCGAATGGCCCCGTACGGTTCTACTCGAAATCGAAAAATTTTACTTGGGAAAAATCCATCAAAATTAGAAATAAAGAATCCGAAAACAAAACTTGAAAAAACAATTTACAAAAATCAAATAAAAATTCTCAAACAATTATAAAAATCGGGCAAAAAATACCAAAAAATTGAAATAATGGTGTAAACGTGGGAATTTGCCTTATTTTTTTGGGTAAAAAATCTTGAGAGATCTTACACAAGCACAAGGAAGGCAAAATTGGTTTTGAAAACACCAATTATGCTACTTCTAATACTTTTACTTCTTTTACTGGCCTCCGAATGGGCCCGAACGGTCCGGCTTGAAATCGAAAAATTTCACCTGTGAAAAATCCATCATACACTAGAAACAAAGAATCCAAAAACAAAACTTGAAAAAACAATCTACAAAAATCAAATAAAAATTCCCAAACAATTAGAAAAATCGGGCAAAACATACCAAAAAATTGAAATAGTGGTCTAAACGAGGGAATTTGCCTTATTTTTTTGGGTAAAAAATCATGGGAGATCTTACACAAGCAAAAGGAATGCAAAATTGGTATTGAAAACACCAATTATGCTACTTCTGATACTTTTACTTCTTTTAATAGCGTCCGAATGGGCCCGTACAGTACGGCTCAAAATCAAAAAATTTCACTAGGTAAAAATCCATCATACATTAGAAACAAAGAATCCTAAAACAAAACTTGAAAAAACAATCTACAGAAAGCAAATAAAAATTCTCAAAAAATTAGAAAAATCGAGCAAAAAATTGAAATAGTAGTCTAAACGAGGGAATTTGTCTTATTTTTTTGGGTAAAAAATCATGGGAGAAATTACACATGCACAAGGAGGAGAAAATTGGAATTGAAAGCGCCAATTATGCTACTTCTAATACTTTTACTTCTTTTACTAGCCTCTGAATGGCCCCGTAGGGTCTGGCTCGAAATCGAAAAATTTCACTTGGCAAAAATCCATCAAAATCAGAAACAAAGAATCCGAAAACAAAACTTAAAGAAACAATCCACAAAAATCAAATAAAAATTCTCAAACAATTAGAAAAATCGGGCAAAAAATACCAATAAATTGAAATAATGGCCTAAACGAGGGAATTTGTCTTATTTTTTTGGGTAAAAAATCATGGTAGATCTTACACAAGCATAAGGAAAGCAAAATTGGTATTGAAAACACCAATTATGCTACTTATAACACTTTTACTTCCTTTACTAGCCTCCGAATGGGCCCGTACGGTCCGGCTGAAAATTGAAAAATGTCGCTTGGGAAAAATCCGTCATACATTAGAAACAAAGAATACTAAAACAAAACTTGAAGAAACAATCTACAAAAATCAAATAAAAATTCTAAAACAATGAGAAAAATTGGGAAAAAATACCAAAAAATTGAAATAGTGGCCTAAACGAGGGAATTTGCCTTATTTTTTTGGGTAAAAAATCATGTGAGAACTTTCACATGCACAAGAAGGGAAAAATTGTAATTGAAAGCACCAATTATGCTATTTCTAATACTTTTACTTCTTTTACTAGCCTCCGAATGGCCCCGTACGGTTCTGCTCGAAATCGAAAAATTTCACTTGGCAAAAATCTATCATACATTAGAAACGAAGAATCCAAAAACAAAACTTGAAGAAACAAACTACAAAAATCAAATAAAAATTCTCAAACAATTAGAAAAATCGGCCAAAAAATACCAAAAAATTGAAATAATGGTCTAAACGAGGGAATTTGCCTTATTTTTTTGGGTAAAAAATCATGGGAGATCTTACACAAGCACAAGGAAGGCAAAATTGGTATTGAAAACACCAATTATGCTACTTCTAATACTTTTACTTCTTTTACTGGCCTCCGAATGGGCCCGAACGGTCCGGCTCGAAATCGAAAAATTTCACTTAGGAAAAATCCATCATACATTAGAAACAAAGAATCCAAAAATAAAACTTGAAGAAACAATCTACAAAAATCAAATAAAAATTCCCAAACAATTGGAAAAATCGGGCAAAAAATAACAAAAAATTGAAATAGTGGCCTAAACGAGGGAATTTGCCTTATTTTTTTGGGTAAAAAATCATGGGAGATCTTACACAAGCATAAGGAAGGCAAAATTGCTATTGAAAACATCAATTATGCTACTTCTAATACTTTTACTTCCTTTACTAGCCTCCGAATGGGCCCGTACGGTCCGGCTCAAAGTTGAAAATTTTCACTTGGCAAAAATCCATCACACATTAGAAACAAAGAATCCTAAAACAAAACTTGAAGAAACAATCTACAAAAATCAAATAAAAATTCTAAAACAATGAGAAAAATTGGGCAAAAATACCAAAAAATTGAAATTGCAGTCTAAACGAGGGAATTTGTCTTATTTTTTTACGTAAAAAATCATGGGAGAACATACACATGCACAAGGAGGGCAAAATTGGAATTCAATGCACTAATTATGCTATTTCTAATACTTTTACTTCTTTTACTAGCCTCCGAATGGCCCCGTACGGTCCGGCTCGAAATCGAAAAATTTCACTTGGGAAAAATCCATCAAAATTAGAAACAAAGAATCCAAAAACAAAACTTGAAGAAACAATCTACAAAAATCAAATAAAAATTCTCAAACAATTAGAAAAATCGGGCAAAAAATACCAAAAAATTGAAATAGTGGCCTAAACAAGGGAATTTGCTTTATTTTTTTGAGTAAAAAATCATGGGAGAACATACACATGCACAAGTAGGGCAAAATTGTAATTGAAAGCACCAATTATGCTACTTCTAATACTTTTACTTCTTTTACTAGCCTCCAAATAGCCCCTTACGTTTCTGCTCGAAATCGAAAAATTTCACTTGGCAAAAATCCATCATACAATAGAAACGAAGAATACGAAAACAAAACTTGAAGAAACAAACTACAAAAATCAAATAAAAATTCTCAAACAATTAGAAAAATCGGCCAAAAAATACCAAAAAATTGAAATAATGGTCTAAACGAGGGAATTTGCCTTATTTTTTGGGTAAAAAATCATGGGAGATCTTACACAAGCACAAGGAAGGCAAAATTGGTATTGAAAACACCAATTATGCTACTTCTAATACTTTTACTTCTTTTACTGGCCTCCGAATGGGCCCGAACGGTCCGGCTAGAAATCGAAAAATTTCACTTAGGAAAAATCCATCATACATTAGAAACAAAGAATCTAAAAACAAAACTTGAAGAAACAATCCACAAAAATCAAATTAAATTCCCAAACAATTGGAAAAATCGGGCAAAAAATACCAAAAAATTGAAATAGTGACCTAAACGAGGGAATTTGCCTTATTTTTTTGGGTAAAAAATCATGGGAGATCTTACACAAGCATAAGGAAGGCAAAATTGCTATAAAAACATCAATTATGCTACTTCTAATACTTTTACTTCCGTTACTAGCCTCCGAATGGGCCCGTACGGTCCGGCTCAAAATCGAAAAATTTCACTTGGCAAAAATCCATCACACATTAGAAACAAAGAATCCTAAAACAAAAATTGAAGAAACAATCTACAAAAATCAAATAAAAATTCTAAAACAATGAGAAAAATTGGGCAAAAATACCAAAAAATTGAAATTGTAGTCTAAACGAGGGAATTTGTCTTATTTTTTTAGGTAAAAAATCATGGGAGAACATACACATGCACAAGGAGGGCAAAATTGGAATTGAAAGTACCAATTATGCTATTTCAAATACTTTTACTTCTTTTACTAGCCTTCGAATGGCCACGTACGATCCGGCTCGAAATCGAAAAATTTCACTTGGGAAAAATCCATCAAAATTAGAAACAAAGAATCCAAAAACAAAACTTGAAAAAACAATCTACAAAAATCAAATAAAAATTCTCAAACAATTAGAAAAATCTGGCAAAAAATACCAAAAAATTGAAATAGTGGCCTAAACAAGGGAATTTGCTTTATTTTTTTGGGTAAAAAATCATGGGAGAACATACACATGCACAAGTAGGGCAAAATTGTAATTGAAAGCACCAATTATCCTACTTCTAATACTTTTACTTCTTTTACTAGCCTCCGAATGGCCCCGTACGGTTCTGCTCGAGATCGAAAAATTTCACTTGGCAATAATCCATCACAATTAGAAACAAAGAATCCGAAAACAAAACTTGAAGAAACAATCTACAAAAATCAAATAAAAATTCTCAAACAATTAGAAAAATAGGGCAAAAAATACCAAAAAATTGAAATAATGGTCTAAACGAGGGAATTTGCCTTATTTTTTTAGGTAAAAAATCATGGGAGATCGTACACAAGCACAAGGAAGGCAAAATTGGTTTTTGAAAACACCAATTATGCTACTTCTGATACTTTTACTTCTTTTACTGGCCTCCGAATGGGCCTGAACGCTCCGGCTTGAAATCGAAAAATTTCACTTAGGAAAAATCCATCATACATTAGAAACAAAGAATCCAAAAACAAAACTTGAAGAAACAATCTACAAAAATCAAATAAAAGTTCTCAAACAATTAGAAAAATCGAGCAAAAAATACCAAAAAATTGAAATAGTGGCCTAAACGAGGGAATTTGCCTTTTTTTTTTGGGTAAAAAATCATGGGAGATCTTCCACAAGCACAAGGAAGGCAAAATTGGTATTGAAAACACCAATTATGCTACTTCTGATACTTTTACTTCTTTTAATAGCCTCTGAATGGGCTCGTACACTACGGCTCAAAATCAAAAAATTTCACTAGGGAAAAATCCATCATACATTAGAAACAAAGAATCCTAAAACAAAACTTGAAGAAACAATCTACAGAAAGCAAATAAAAATTCTCAAACAATTAGAAAAATCGGGCAAAAAATTGAAATAGTAGTCTAAACGAGGGAATTTGCCTTTTTTTTTGGGTAAAAAATCATAGGAGAACTTACACATACACAAGGAGGGCAAAATTGGAATTGAAAGCGCCAATTATGCTACTTCTAATACTTTTACTTCTTTTACTAGCCTCCGAATGGCCCCGTAGGGTCCGGCTCGAAATCGAAAAATTTCACTTGGCAAAAATCCATCAAAATCAGAAATAAAGAATCCGAAAACAAAAATTGAAGAAACAATCCACAAAAATCAAATAAAAATTCTCAAACAATTAGAAAAATCAGGCAAAAAATACCAAAAAATTGAAATAGTGGCCTAAACGAGGGAATTTGCCTTATTTTTTTGGGTAAAAAATCATGGGAGATCTTACACAAGCATAAGGAAGGCAAAATTGCTATTGAAAACATCAATTATGCTACTTCTAATACTTTTACTTCCTTTATTAGCTTCCAAATGGGCCCGTACGGTCCGGCTCAAAATAGAAAAATTTCACTTGGGAAAAATCCATCACACATTAGAAACAAAGAATCCTAAAACAAAACTTGAAGAAACAATATACAAAAATCAAATAAAAATTCTCAAAACAATGAGAAAAATTGGGCAAAAAACCAAAAAATTGAAATTGTAGTCTAAACGAGGGAATTTGTCTTATTTTTTTAGGTAAAAAATATGGGAGAACATACACATGCACAAGGAGGACAAAATTGGAATTGAAAGCACCAATTATGCTATTTCTAATACTTTTACTTCTTTTACTAGCCTCCGAATGGCCCCGTACGGTCCGACTCGAAATCAAAAAATTTCACTTGGGAAAAATCCATCAAAATTTGAAACAAAGAATCCAAAAACAAAACTTGAAGAAACAATCTACAAAAATCAAATAAAAATTCTCAAACAATTAGAAAAATCGGGCAAAAAATACCAAAAAATTGAAATAGTGGCCTAAACAAGGGAATTTGCCTTATTTTTTTGGGTAAAAAATCATGGGAGAACTTACAAATGCACAAGGAGGGCAAAATTGTAATTGAAGCACCAATTATCCTACTTCTAATACTTTTACTTCTTTTACTAGCCTCCGAATGGCCCCGTACGGTTCTGCTCGAAATCGAAAAATTTCACTTGGCAAAAATCAATCACACATTAGAAACAAAGAATCCTAAAACAAAACATGAAGAAACAATCTACAAAAATCAAATAAAAATTCTAAAACAATGAGAAAATTTGGGCAAAAATACCAAAAAATTGAAATTGTAGTCTAAACGAGAAAATTTGTCTTATTTTTTTGGGTAAAAAATCATGGGAGAACTTACACATGCACAAGTAGGGCAAAATTGGAATTGAAAGCGCCAATTATGCTACTTCTAATACTTTTACTTCTTTTACTAACCTACGAATGGCCCCGTAGGGTACGGCTCGAAATCGAAAAATTTCACTTGGCAAAATCCATCAAAATCAAAAACAAAGAATCCGAAAACAAAACTTGAAGAAACAATCCACAAAAATCAAATAAAAATTCTCAAACAATTAGAAAAATCGGGCAAAAAATACCAAAAAATTGAAATAGTGGCCTAAACAAGGGAATTTGCCTTATTTTTTTGGGTAAAAAATCATGGGAGAACTTACAAATGCACAAGGAGGGCAAAATTGTAATTGAAAGCACCAATTATCCTACTTCTAATACTTTTACTTCTTTTACTAGCCTCCGAATGGCCCCGTTCGGTTCTGCTCGAAATCGAAAAATTTCACTTGGCAAAAACTTATCAAAATCAGAAACAAAGAATCCGAAAACAAAACTTGAAGAAACAATCTACAAAAATCAAATAAAAATTCTCAAACAATTAGAAAAATCGGGCAAAAAATACCAAAAAATTGAAATAATGGTCTAAACGAGTGAATTTGCCTTATTTTTTTGGGTAAAAAATCATGGGCGATATTACACAAGCACAAGGAAGGCAAAATTGGTATTGAAAATACCAATTATGCTACTTCTAATACTTTTACTTCTTTTACTGGCCTCCGAATGGGCCCGAACGGTCCGGCTCGAAATCGAAAAATTTCACTTAGGAAAAATCCATCATATATTAGAAACAAAGAATCCAAAAACAAAACTTGAAGAAACAATCTACAAAAATAAAATAAATATTCCCAAACAATTGGAAAAATCGGGCAAAAAATACCAAAAAATTGAAATAGTAGCCTAAACGAGGGAATTTGCCTCATTTTTTTGGGTAAAAAATCATGGGAGATCTTACACAAGCACAAGGAAGGCAAAATTGGTATTGAAAATACCAATTATGCTACTTCTAATACTTTTACTTCTTTTATTGGCCTCCGAATGGGCCCGAACGGTCCGGCTCGAAATCGAAAAATTTCACTTAGGAAAAATACATCATACATTAGAAACAAAGAATCCAAAAACAAAACTTGAAGAAACAATCTACAAAAATCAAATAAAAATTCCCAAACAATTGGAAAAATCGGGCAAAAAATACTAAAAAATTGAAATAGTAGCCTAAACGAGGGAATTTGTCTTATTTTTTTGGGTAAAAAATCATGGGAGATCTTACACAAGCATAAGGAAGGCAAAATTGCTATTGAAAACATCAATTATACTACTTCTAATACTTTTACTTCCTTTACTAGCCTCCGAATGGGCCCGTACGGTCCGGCTCAAAATCGAAAAATTTCACTTGGGAAAAATCCATCACACATTAGAAACAAAGAATCCTAAAACAAAACTTGAAGAAACAATCTACAAAAGTCAAATAAAAATTCTCAAACAATTAGAAAAATCGGGCAAAAAATACCAAAAAATTGAAATAATGGTCTAAACGAGGGAATTTGCCTTATTTTTTTGGGTAAAAAATCATGGGAGATCTTACACAAGCACAAGGAAGGCAAAATTGGTTTTGAAAACACCAATTATGCTACTTCTAATACTTTTACTTCTTTCACTGGCCTCCGAATGGGCCCGAACGGTCCGGCTTGAAATCGAAAAATTTCACTTGGGAAAAATCCATCATACATTAGAAACAAAGAATCTAAAAACAAAACTTGAAAAAACAATCTACAAAATCAAATAAAAATTCCCAAACAATTAGAAAAATCGGGCAAAAAATACCAAAAAATTGAAATAGTGGTCTAAACGAGGGAATTTGCCTTATTTTTTTGGGTAAAAAATCATGGGAGATCTTCCACAAGCACAAGGAAGGCAAAATTGGTATTGAAAACACCAATTATGCTACTTCTGATACTTTTACTTCTTTTAATAGCCTCAGAATGGGCCCGTACAGTACGGCTCAAAATCAAAAAATTTCACTAGGGAAAAATCCATCATACATTAGAAACAAAGAATCCTAAAACAAAACTTGAAGAAACAATCTACAGAAAGCAAATAAAAATTCTCAAACAATTAGAAAAATTGGGCAAAAATACCAAAAAATTGAAATAGTAGTTTAAACGAGAAAATTTGTCTTATTTTTTTGGGTAAAAAATCATGGGAGAACTTACACATGCACAAAGAGGGCAAAATTGGAATTGAAAGCGCCAATTATGCTACTTCTAATACTTTTACTTCTTTTACTAGCCTTCGAATGGCCCCGTACGGTCCGGCTCGAAATCGAAAAATTTCACTTGGCAAAAATCCATCAAAATCAGAAACAAAGAATCCGAAAACAAAACTTGAAGAAACAATTCACAAAAATCAAATAAAAATTCTCAAACATTTAGAAAAATCGGGCAAAAAATACCAAAAAATTGAAATAGTGGCCTAAAAAAGGAAATTTGCCTTATTTTTTTGGGTAAAAAATCATGGGAGAACTTACAAATGCACAAGGAGGGCAAAATTGTAATTGAAAGCACCAATTATTTTACTTCTAATACTTTTACTTCTTTTACTAGCCTCTGAATGGCCCCGTACGGTTCTGCTCGAAATCGAAAAATTTCACTTGGCAAAAATCTATCAAAATTAGAAACAAAGAATCCGAAAACAAAACTTGAAGAAACAATCTACAAAAATCAAATAAAAATTCTCAAACAATTAGAAAAATCGGGCAAAAAATACCAAAAAATTGAAATAATGGTCTAAACGAGGGAATTTGCCTTATTTGTTTGGGTAAAATTTCACTTGAGAAAAATCCCTCATATATTGGAAACACATAATCCCAAAATAGAACTTCAAGAAAAATTCTACAAAAATCAAACAAAATTCTTAAACCATTAGAAAAATAAAAAAAAAATACCAAAAAATTAAAATAGTAGTTTAAACGATGGAATTTACTTTTTTTTTTGGGTAAAAAATAATGGGAGAACTTACACATACATAAGAAAGGCAAAATTGGAATTGAAAACATCAATTATGCTACTCCTAATACTTTTACTTCTATTACTAGCGTCCAAATGGTCCTGTATGATCCGGCTCGTAAAATCTATGATATATATATATATATACACACGTACAAAACAACATCTCAATCTTACGTACAATAGGTGGGCGAATCCACTGCGCATCTTTAGAGATGCGTAGCCAAAGGCTTAAAACCATTGCTAAAACTATATTTAGCTATGATTTTAACCGAAATGGCTAAGGATACGCGACAAATCCGTTCTCCATCCAATAGTAGCTGCTATGTTCCAATTTTCCAACCTGGCTTCTTTTTTTTTTCTTTTGCTTTATTCTTTTGTTTTCAGCCAACAAAATGCTCCCCACCATCCCTAGATGGCGTTACAAATTATAACCCTGGTCATATGCACAGGTTATTAGATCTTAATCTAATTCGGTTGTGTTCTGAACTATTGATTATGGTTTGAAGCACAAATATGGGACCTGAAAGCATTCTTCATTTAACTATGTAACACTAGGCCAACGCCAAAGAAAAGAAAGACGTATTTGATATGTAGTGTCACATTTACCAGGGCACAAAACGATGTCATTAAATGCTAATCGAATTTAAAGTTCTAAATATGCATGACATGTACGTTATGTAGTTTCATCAAAATGACTAAAAGGCTACAACAAATTTTTAAGTTGGGATACAGACACACATATAAGAAAAAAAAATAATAATAATAATTAACTAGAACTTCCAAAAATGCAAAACACAAACTAATATAACATGATACGTTCTATACATTGTTTTCCGTGTGATTTAATATTCTTAGCTTACAACCAAAACTCAAACAACAGCCAATAATGATATTTTCATTTCAACCAAAATACTTTCCCCATCAAGGGTATCCCTTGCATCGACACCTTTCTGCTTCTTAATATTCCTTCCTGTCTTATGTAACATTTCACTTTCAACACTTTATTCCAAAAGGAGAACCTTCTAATTAGGAATAAGAAGACCCAAGCTGTACAGTCCACTATCCTCCCAACCCCAACATGAATAAAGGGGCCCAACTAAAGGGATAATTATCAATGAAATCAGATCATTCCTGGCTGGTAAATCTTGCCTTGCTATTGCACATCTCTTTGAAAAGGAGCTCTGAGTTGCTTGCTTCTTTGCAGTCGATCAAGAAGGTCAACAGCAGGGAAACCCATACATGGAGCTGGAAGCCCTGGTCTAAAATTATGCAACTTTGTACAGTCATCTGGACATGCCCATGCAAGAGGATGCACTGCATCATACATGTATATCAATTCATCATTATATTGCATTGATATATTGGCAGCATAAAGGTCCAGCATATTCAGACATGCCATTCTGAAAGAGGTTGCCCAATTAACAATTTCTCTTGCCGCAACCTGAACCAGTTCAAAAGTCTAGCCATCACGGCATTTGCACTTTAGTTTCAGACCACATGATTAGAATGATTTGGGGTAATCACAATAAAGATAAACATGAAAATGGACATACTAAAAGGTGAGAGAAACAAGGACGTGAATTTATGAGGGGGTGAGGAAGAGATGAATGAGCTAGACAAATTGAATTACTTAACCCTATAGAATAATTTCAATCAATCACTTCCCTACAAACATATGAAACTATCAGAAACTCAAGTCAACAGAACACAAATTCGACTACGCAAAAGAAAAGCATGGATCCCAGGTATGTTTAAGTTTCTATTTGTGTGAATCATGAAAGTCAAGATCCTTAATTATGGGATTTTCGACTTACACCTTTATCCTTTTCTTAATAATAGCAAACTTGTTTTTCGATGATCGAGCAATGCTATCGTCATCAAGCTCCTCTTGGTTTCTCTTTCTCTTCCTTGTTTCAGTTGACTCATCCATGAGTCATTTACCTTCGTTGTTTCCAAGTGAAAAAGTTAGATCAAGATCCTCTTTCCTAGCCTTGACATTAAGATTCACTTGCTTGTTGATATTTACTATTTTTTGTGAATCTCATAAAATAATTTCAAAAATAAGAAATATATATGCAATGAAAGCAAGTTTTAGCGGTGCAGTGTTTTAAAGGATTTTGAGCTATATTTATAGAGAAATCATTTTGCTCAAAATAGAAATATAGATCTCTAGGCCGTACACCCAATAAGATCCGTTAGAAAAAGCATGCATGATATTTCAAATAAAGATGCTGACAAGCTAATGAACAATTATAGTCATTAAATGCTATAAACATATTAATCAAATTTCTTACAGTGCATTCTAGCTAATATGTTTACGTGTTTATTGCCTCCTTTTGATGCAAGAGAGTGGAATTCAAAAATGCAGCCGTTGGAATATCAATTCCACTCCCTACTTCAAGGCATTCCTGCACAATCAATCTTTTATTTTTGATACCCAAATCTGCTTGGGTCCACCTAAGTTAAAAGTTCTTTTTTGAACCCATTTCATATTTGCTCAATGAGCAAGATTTTTCTTATAAATATAGGATTAAGATATTTGTCCTTTCAATCCATAATAAAAACAAGTGAAAAAGGGATTGTAAGACATTTTTGCAAGAACAAAGAAGTTTTTGAAATATTTTTGGTTTGATTTTTTTTCAAAAACAAAACCAGCTTTGTTGAAATTACTTCTTTGTTTCCCAATCGAGGTATTTAAATTATCTCTACCATGACAAAATTTTGCAAGTGTTTTTAAGATCATTATTTTTCTTTTTCAAAGAATCACACTTAGTACAAGAACAATTTTTGTTGGTAGAGATGCTTGCCTTTAAAATCAAATTCTCTTTGTGCAAAGTTCCGTTTTGATTTTAAAAAACAAAATTCTCTTCCTTTGAAATAGAAAATTCATTTTTCAGTTTTTTAACTCATTTTCAAGAGAAGAGATTTTCTGTTTTGAAGCAAATAATTTCTTTGTAAATTTTAAAGATTTAGCATATAAGTTATCATAGCCATCTTGAAGCTCATCAAAAGAGTGGACAAATGAATTTACCTCATTTTCATCTTTGGCCCCAGGACAGATGTTGGTTTCTTCATACATGCCTTTCATGTTTAGCCTATAATGTTGATCTTCTTTTTGTGGTTTCTCTTCTTCATCACTTTCTGCTTCATTCATCTTGGTGATCGAAGATTTTTCTGTAAAGGTCTCACCAAGAACTTGCAAAAGATTAATAGTATGATCAAACATTAATTCCATCTCATTAATGAGTTCATAATTTTTCTTTTGAATATTTTCACAATCATTAATGAGAATGCTAATCCTTGATTCCTCTTCAGTCAAAGTTTCCTCATATGCAACTTCTAAAGTTTCCCACATATCTTTAGCAATAGCACAATTAGAAACTTTGAAAAATTCATCTTGATTCAATGCACAAGTAATAATCTTTTTTGCTTTGGCATTGAGTTACATAACACTTTTTTCAGCATTATCCCATTCACTCTTAGGTTTTGGAATGAATTTTCCTTGTTCTTCCTTGACAAGAATATAGAAATCATTTTAAATAATATCTTAGAGTTTTAGGTCTACCGAAATTACAAACATTTTCATTTTATACTTCCAATATTGATAATGATTAGCATCAAGAATTGGAGATTTTGTGAAAGAGCAATTTTTGAACATAACCCAATTACCATAACCAAGCATATCAACTCTTAGACAGTTAAGTGTTTATATCAATTGCCCAAACTCTGATACCAATTGATAGGAATGGTTGGATCCTAAAAAGGGGTGAATTGAATTTTATAAAAATTTCACAAAACTTTGTTGGAAATTAAAATGATTTTATGAAATTATGCAAACCTCGATACAATAAATTCAATTCAGAAAATAAATGTGTTATCAAGATGAATATTTATAGAGTGCAAGGAATTAAAAAGCAGATATATGTAGCAAGTAAAAGAGTAAAGGAGAAGAAGATTAACACAGACAATTTATACTGGTTCGGCTAAATTAAGTCTACATCCAATCCCTAAGCAAATCACTTGGGTATTCCATTGATAAGCTTGTAAATAGCCGGTGCTTACAAACCACAACAAGTTCGATTCGGGTATTTGTTGACCACTACAAGTTTATAACCGTTTGGTGCTTATTAATCACGTAAATTCGATCCCAGTATTTGCGAAACAACAACAAAAAATTTATGAATCAAGGCTTTTCTACTACCTTGTGCAAGTTCTTCAAACATTGGTACTTGCGAACCATAGTTGAAAATTTAGACTCCAGGCTTCTAACTACCCAATTATAGCTCAAAAAGATTGTGTTGATCTTAAATCAACAACATATAAAACTCTCTCAAAAGAGTATAATACTACAAATAAAGCTCAACTTAGAGTAATTGATTGACAAGATAGTTTGGCAGAGTAATAATATAAAAATATAATATCTCCACCTTGGTTTTAGACTAAGTATAACTCATATTTATAGCCCAAGTTGAAATAGATCTATTGGAGGTGTTTTACAAAAGTTATCTGCTAACTTTTTGACAAACTATAAGTTATTATTGATGTTAGCTGTCTGCTGGTCGACTGATAGGACCACAGCAGTCGACTGATTAATCTTAATAATCAACCGGTCGACTGGCAACTCTCTATTAGTCATTTATAAAATATTTTAGACCCTATCGGTTGACTAGCACCTTTATACTAGTTGACTGATAGTTCTTAGAATTAAATTTTAATTCCAGACATAGAGCAACTGGTTGACTAGCAAATTTTGAGTCTTTATGCAGAAATTGAACTAGAAGGCAATCAATCGATTGACACCCATACACTGGTCAACTAGTAGCTACTAAACTTAGAAAAATAATTCCAAACTCAAACTCAGAAACCTTTACTAACTTTTGTAAACATTTTCCAACTTTAAAATAAGGTTTTAAAACATTTTCAATAAACTCATAAACCTTATTACTTGCCATCAATACTTTTACATGAATTCTATAGACCTAAGGCATTAAATAGAAATTTACTCTTTCTTTGCTCTGTCTTCATGCCTCGGCTTGATCTAAGTAACTTGTATTCCTGAAAAATAGACATTAAATATAGGAATATATATGTATATATATATATATATATATATTAATTAGTTTGTTTGCTAATCATCAAAACATAATGTATATATTTTCTTTGCAAAGCAATGGGGTTCATTAAGCAGTGGATATCCAACATCCTCAAACCTGCAAGTGATGAAGATTGAGGGTGTTTCAGACATTTCACTGGTTTTCCATGAAAAAGCTGATAGAAAATTTTGAGGGAGAACAATAGTTCAATTTTTCAGCCTTTTCTTTTCCTTCTACTATAGCTGAGTCCCTACCAAACAAGCTGAATGGAAGAAAAACTAGGATTTCTGTCTCCCATTACTACAGTCATTGCTACCAAATGTGCCCGAAAGGAAAAAAAAGTCAAATGATTAAAATGGAAACCGCAATGCTGTATTCCATCGCAGCACTGTAGTTTAATGTACACCAAATGCTTAAAACGTGCATAGTATTGGAATTCTACCTTCCGTTCCTTCCCATGTGTATATAGCAAACATATAGTAATAGCCAGGAATTTTTGGATGAGAGTTCAACTAGCATGATTGAGAACAACTCTGCTATTCCAGTGGAGAGGTTCTTGCTATCGAAAAGCATATAGGAGCAATGGCCGTCACACTGAGGCCCCTGCTTGCTCACAATCGTCCCCAACTCCACGTAATGTCGTTGTAAGGACACATCTAATATGTCATTTTCCCTTCATTATGTGATTTTTCCTTTTATCATCACTGTTATGTGATTTTTCCTTGTATTTTTACTCCAAAAATTCAAAAAGAAAGAAATGTTGTTTTGAGAAGTCATAAGCGCCATGCCTTTTGTCTTTCCTCTACTCTCTAGTCATTAATTTGATGATGTTAATTGCTGGTGTTTATTATATAATATTAATCATTTGTCAAAATAACAATTTTTTAGGTAAAAAGGTTAAACGGCTCACTTTTGACCCACACAATTTGACTCATCAAAATAAAAAGTTTATTAGAATTTTGTGTTTTTTATAATTAATCAGGTTATGTACCCAATAAGAAAAGTTCACCTGGGAAAAGTGCTTTTTTTTTTTTTGTTTCTTTTAATGTATACCTGATGATATGCCCCCGACAGTATTTGGCCGCCTGTGTGCAGTGTTTGTTAGTCTTTCGAAGAGGGAAAAAAAAATCTACCAGAGCCCGTGAGCTTTCTCCTCTGCCCTTGCATCCGACTCTCCATCGGCCTCAACTCTTCCGCGCCGGCGAGCTGACGCCAAGAAGAGTCTGTATGCTGTCGTTTCTAACCTAAGAGTTCTGGAAGGAAAGAGAATGGATCTTCGCAAATTCACTGTCCGAAGTAATTGTCTCCGCTGGCGGCTCCTAGTCACCGTCTCTACTCTTCTGGTAATAATAATGATATTGAATTATTTGTTTACTTGTTACCGATGATGTGAGGCCTGATGGTATAAACTTTCCGCATTGATTCAACTAATTGTCGATTGTTAGTTTGCTTCGTTTTCGCTCCTTTTGCTGCGAAATTGTTAGTTTTCTTTGTTATTGTTATTTATATTTTTATTTTTTGCGGATTCCTGGTTAGAGCAAATTGCACGGGGATACGCATAGTGTAGGTAAGGTTTTGATTGAAGAAATTTTAAGAGACACAGTTAAGATTTCAATTCAGGCATCTGATATTGCGATGCATGAAATGGCATTAGACTGATGCTTACCTTTTCTTCCAAGTGGTAGTGGATTCATTGGTTACTTTCCAAGGTCTCATTTATATGCCTTGCAATTTGAGAAGGCTATGTATGATTTTGAACAAATGAAAGGGACATCGTGACCCCACATAGTTTGTTGTTGTTGTTGTTGTTGTTGATGATGAAAGGGACATCGTGTGGAAGATTTTAGGGTTTCCAGGAAGTCTTTAAATAGCCGATGGAACCCTTAGCAATTGTGATTGGGATGGGTTGTTCTTGTTGTGACTATATACGTTCCAATATATAATAAACTCATCCTCTCGTAGCAACTTAACTCTTTATTGAGTTGTAGACCTATGCCCATGTACTGCTTCTAATCATGCTTCCTTCATTTGTATGACTGAGAAACAAGGAAAAAAAAAGTGTATTGTAGTAATAAAATTATATTTAAGATTAATGACATTGATGCTATTCTTTCAGTCATTTGGATTTAAGGATTGGATGCTTTGAAGGCAAATAGAAACTATGCACTCTGGTTATTTTGGGGCCTTTATATTAAGAGGAAGAAAAGATGCAAATGACGAGGATAAAAATAGATAGCTAAACATCCAGCAAAGCTGCTCAATCCCTCTGCTAATCTAGAAGAGGCAGTCCCTTTAAAAAAAAAAAAAAAAAGGCCTGAGCCAAATGTGGCATTTTAGAGTATGCTCACTAATGTCTTAGTGTTGAATTAACCTTCTTTTTAATGATAAGGATAGATACTTTGATGACTTTATTTATATAGAAATTTGCACATCTTTCTCCTGTAGTTTCTTTTCTTTTCTTTTTAAATCTGAACTAATTAGACCCTTATAGGCTTTTCTTTCTTTGTTTTATTATTATAATAATATTTTTCCATTTTGTGTTTAGTGCTTGTATTCTTTTCCATGCCTAGCATATGATTGCTATTTGCAAAGGAAGACACTTATAACTTACATTTGTTGTGATTTTTATCAGTTCTTAGCAGTAAGCTCACTTGGGTCTCCCATTGAAACTCGCAAAAGTGGGAAATCCTCTATACTCTCGCTATTCAATCTCAAAGAGAAAAGTCGATTTTGGAACGAGGATGTTTTACGTGGTGGTATGTCTAGACCATGTTCATTGAATGAATAATGCATCTTTCACTGTAGTATGGACTTTCTTTTCATTTTCCCTAATATGTTGTGTTTTTCAGATTTTAACGATTTAAAGTTTTCAAGCCACAGCAAAGTAAGCGTGCTTAATTACACCAATGCAGGTGATGCATTCATTTTTTTAAAATTATTCTTAAACTTTTAATTTCTTAAGCTGTTGTTGTCATTATGATGCACCTTATTATAAGGACGTAGCTGATGGTAATAAAGAGCTTTGCGGTTGAAATAATAGGATGCTGTCTTCGTGCTGGAGGTTAATTGCATGGTAGATTGGTCTGATAATCAGAATGTTGACCCAGTGTCTTTAATACAAAAAATATTCCTTTCATCTTTTTTTCCCCTTTAAATTAATATGTATAATGTACTTTATTGAGTGTTAATGGTTTAATAGTTGTTGAATTGTAACGATTAAGAATGAACTATTGTTTCTTCTTTTGTCTTCTCTCTTTTTTAATAATATTTTCTTGTTTGATAAAAGAAAAGAGAATGAACTATTGTTGAGAGTTTTTGTAATTGAAGCTTCTCCTCTGAAAAAACTCCTTTTTTCCTTTCCAAGTTCCAACCACAAAGTCCATTTACAAAACATGTGATTTACAGGATCAGAAGAGTGAAAAAACAGGGAGGTATATGACAGTTGACTCTAAAAATAAGTAAATGAAATCAGCTCTAAAGGCAGATAATAAATGTGAATCACCAACACCACTCTCAAGTTGGGGAATATCAATTAATCCCAGCTTGAAGTCTTCAAAGTGAATTCAGGGCAAAGCTTAGCTAATACTTCTCTGGTCTGAAATTTAGTAGGGGTATGAACTAGCTCCACAACCATTGAGTCTACTTTTTCTATGATGATGTGTTGATCAAATTCAATATGCTTGGTCCTATCATGATGATTGGAGTTTTATCCAATCATGATGATTGGAGTTTTTAGTAATGTCAATTGTTGCTAAATTATCACGCTTAGCTGGAGGATTTTTTAGCTTGGCCAAGAGCCTCTTTAACTACATCCCTACACAAATTCCTTGAGATAAAGCTTTGTATACGGCCTCAACACTTTTCCTAGCCAATGCTGACCAAACAAAACTATCCAATAGTTGACCTGCAGTTAGTTGTATAACACTATCCAATGTGCATCAGAGTAGACCTCAATATTTCTATTAGAATGTCTTGTAAAGAAGTTTCCCCTTTCAGGAAGGTATCTTAATATTTGGTAGACGACCTCAAGATGCTTCTTGGTGGGTTTGTTCCTGAATTGACTTACCAGGTTTGATATGTGACAAATAGATTAAGTTGCCAAGCAATCTTTAATACCTCCCAGTGTCAATTAGTGGACTATCCTTTTTAAGATCAAATTTTTAATTTGCCTCCATAGATGTGTCAGGTGGTGTACGTCCAAGCAACCCAATTTATTTCTTTTGCATTAATTATCTCTTGCTACAAGCTAGGCTGAAAAAAAGGTCCAGTTTTACTGGTTGTTATTAGAATTGGTAAACTCAGTTCTAAACTCACTATTTGTCTGATTTAAAACATGATTTTAATTAGCTTGGAAGCAAATATGGCCATCATAATGGTTGCTGCCTAAGCTTCAGTGAATGCAGTTCATCACTATCAACAACAACAACAACAATATAGCCTTATCCCACTAAGTGGGGTCGGCTACATGGATCGCACGACGCCATTGAGCTCTATCCCAGTTCATCACTATCAAATAACAAAAATGTGTTTGAGCTGAGGGATAAATTATCCAATAATTGTAGTATTCTGGCAGCGGGGTAGGTAGGATTTTAGTTGTATTGCGCTGCATTTAGATTTCAAATTTTAATGATATTGAAACCTCAGTGATGAAAAACCATGGCAGACCTACTCTAGGAGAAATAAAAGTCATAGAAACTAGTATTTTATTTTATTGTATTTTGTTTTATGTATGTTGTATTTATTTTCTTGAAGCTAGCCTATGTCTAGGGCCACCCTATGCCTATGGCCACCCTATGCCTAGGGCCACCTTATGCCTAAGGCCACCCTATGCCTAGGGCCACCCTATGTCTAGGGCCAACTCATGTTGTAGTATTTCAACTCATGCATTTATTTTCCTTTTGACTACTTTGCATGCTCAACTACTTGCATTAAATGCTCTTGTACCTAGACTCCCTATATAAAGGGGTCTCTCATGTATTGCAAGGCAGATTTGGATTGAATGTATTGAATCAAATATTTCTCTATCTTTCCCCTCTCTGCATCTCCCTCCTTTCTCTCTAATTCTCCCTCATTTCTTGCTGTTCTCCCTTCTCCCTCTTTCTGTTCTACATCAATTTGGTATCAAAGCTGGTTTTCCCATCCACCCACACTCCTTGCTGCCAACCTACTAATACAAAACACCTCAAAATCACCAGGAAAGACTCTATTTCCGTCACTGTCTCACAAACACCTCGAGTAACTCTGTTTTCGTCACTGTTCATCCATATCCGCCCACTTCCAGCCACCAAACCGAAGAACTACCACCACCAGCTCCTCCGGAAACCGAAAACCGGCCGATCCCATAAGTCCGGTCGCCGGAGACCCGTCCACGCGCTTGCACGCGCCGCCGGAGCTCCCTGCGCGTGGGCTTCACGCGCCTGCACGCGCTTGCCTGTAAATTTCGAATTTTCTGCCATTTTTCCAGCCAGCTTTCACTTTTCTCAGCTCTGACTGCATCCACAACCATCAAGGAACAACTAGGGGTAATTGTTACATTTATTTGGCTCATAGTTGTTAAGGTAAGGCATTCAAAACTCTCTTTGAAAACTTGTTGCTAATTAACTATATTGGTGGTAATATTGCAAGTGTGCTGAGCCCTCAACTCCTGTCCTTCTTACCTTATTTTCCATTCTTCATTACTGTATTCCATCTTTGCTAATCATCTTCATACCCAAAAAAAAAAAAAAAAAAAGAGGTTCACCAGAAGTACTTCCTTTCCTTTTTCCACTTCTCATTGCTGTATTCCATCTTTGCTAATCATCTTCATAGTTTTGAAAAAAAAAAAAAAAATTTTACAGTGATCAATAGCAGGCATTTTATTTTGTATCTAACCTCAATAGTGCAATTGCTTTCTTTTTGCATGACCATTCGTGACCTGTACGATAGCCAAAATTTCCTTGTTGATCAACTTCTTGAAATAAAGTTAACAATGGAACACAACCATCAGAATTTCCAAGATAGATTGGACAAGTTCGAAGAAAGATTTTTAGCTCGTGAAGAATTTGTGGATCAACGTTTTGAGGAACTTATGAGTGCCATTAAATTATTAGGAAGACAAATGAATGGGAAAAATATAGATGGCTTAGATGGGATATTAAGGGATCACTTTCCAATTAGGGAGGATGAAACTATGAGGGAAGAGAATTTATCAATTCATCACCCTCCTAGGATTTCACCAGTAGGGTCCAACAGAACCATTAGTACTGACAATGGAAATGCTAAGAGAGTTCCTTATGTGCCTTCATCAAGACAACCTCAGTATAGGGAAGCTCGAAGGGATGGGCTAGAATTTAGGTGTCACTTTACTAGGCGTCATGAATTACCTAGTGATAATAGGCAAATCCACAATGACTTAGGTGATATCACAAGGAAGGTTAAGGTTGAGGCTCCCGAATTTGATGGGAAGTTAGATCCTAATGCTTTCTTAGATTGGTTAGCTAACATAGAAGATTACTTCGACTGGTATGACATGAATGATGTTCAAAGAGTCCGATTTGCCAAAATGAAACTTGTGGGATCCGCTAAAAGATATTGGCAAACTGTCCAAAGAAACCTAGAGCGCCAAGGGCAACCCCAAATGGAGGTTTGGGCTGAGATGAAAATGAAATTGAAAGAAAAATATTTGCCCACATATTACAAGAGCCAATTAATGAATCAATTTCTCAACCTTAGGCAAACCTCTAGTGTTTCTGAATATATGGCCCGTTTTGATGAACTTGCTCTTAGGTGTGATTTGCAAGAAGAGCCATGGGTGGCAGTGACTCGATTCATTAATGGCCTCCGGTTGGATATCCAAAGGGAACTCAAAATTAATTTCCCTGAATCTCTTGAAGAAGCATTCCACAAGGTCCTTGAGGTAGAATCTTTGTCTAGATACTCATTTGCTAGGCGCTCTGCCTCTCAAGTAATTCGCAACCCCAACATTGTTGACCGCTCTATTGGAGCATCATCATCTAGAGCCCAATCCGTGTTACCTTCCAGTCAAGTGTCTGGCCCTAGAAACACCAGGAGCAATGAATCTATAGGATCTAGCTCGCGACCTAGCGGTCCTACCATTGAATGCTTTCATTGCCATTCTAAAGGACACATTGCATCGAGATGCCCACATCGCACCTTGACCATTGAACACCAGTCTGAAATTCTAGATGAGAATAAAGAAGCCGATGTAGTGATTGACCCCCTTGACTGCCCTTCTGATATTGAGGATGATACTATACTGAATTTGACTCAATGTTCTGAGCATCTTAGTGTTATGAGATGTATTCTTTCTGTTCCCCTCTCTAAGGATTCTTGGAAGAGAACTAGCATATTCCATACCTTTGTAAAATGTAGGGACAAAGTGTGCAAGTTAGTTATCGATGGGGGTAGCACCAGAAACGTAGTCTCTCACATAGGGGTATCCAGACTTGGACTTAAAGCAGAACCGCATCCAGAACCTTTTCGGGTAGCTTGGGTAGATAAAACCTCTTTACCCGTTACCCAGCAATGTCGTGTTCCCCTTCAATTTGGAGAATACCAAGAGGAAGTTATCTGTGATGTCCTCCCGATGGACGTTGCCCATATCTTACTTGGGAGACCATGGCTTTATGACCATGATGTCATTAACTATGGTAAAGAGAACACTTATGTGTTCAAACATGAGGGAAAGAACATTTGGTTGCGTCCTGCGAAACCCGACAGTGAGACTAAAGCAACAATCGAGTCAAAGAAAAAGGAATCTAAAGGTCACAACATTCACTTGTTAAGTCACAAGCAGTTTGAGAAAGAAGGTAAAGAAGTTGATGTCATGCTTGCCTTAGTTCCTAAAGCATCAATTGGTGTCACTTCTGAAAACACTTTTCAGGTGCCTGATGAGATTTCTAAACTGTTAGAAGAGTTTCATGACATTGCTCCAAATGAGCTTTCTACGGAACTACCACCAATGAGGGACATCCAACATGCCATCGACTTGATCCCTGGATCTCAACTCCCCAATCTTCCCCACTATAGGTTGAACCCTAAAGATAGGGAAGAATTGAATAAGCAAGTGAATGGGTTACTTGAAAAGGGCTATATCCAACATAGTCTTAGCCCATGTGTAGTTCCTGCCCTCTTAACTCCCAAAAAGGATGGAACCTGGAGAATGTGTGTGGATAGTCGAGCGATTAACAAAATCACTGTCAAATATAGATTCCCAATTCCTAGGCTGGAGGACATGCTTGATTTAGTGGCTGGTTCAAGTTGGTTTTCAAAGATTGACCTCCGTAGTGGCTATCACCAGATTAGAATTAGACCAGGGGATGAGTGGAAGACTGCTTTTAAGACCCAAGACGGGTTATACGAATGGTTAGTCATGCCCTTTGGTCTCTCTAATGCTCCTAGCACCTTCATGAGAGTCATGACCCATATTTTCAAATCTTACCTAGGAAAATTCTTGGTAGTTTACTTCGATGACATTTTGATTTATAGCAAGTCTAGGGAGGAACATGTAAATCATCTCCACATAGTTTTTCTCACTCTTTGTCAAGAGAAGTTCTACATTAACCTCCCAAAGTGTTCTTTCTTACAAACTCAAGTTGTTTTCCTAGGATTCATAGTGTTTGAACATGGTCTAGCTGCTGATCCTGAAAAAGTCAAGGCTATTAAACAGTGGCCTGAACCTACCACGATCACTGACGTCCGTAGCTTTCATGGTCTAGCCTCGTTCTATAGGCGTTTCATTAGAGAGTTTAGTACCATCATGGCCCCTATTACAGACTGCCTCAAAAGAGACAAATTTTGTTGGACCCCAACAGCTGCTCAAGCCTTTGCCACCATTAAACACAAGCTGTCTGAAGCTCCTGTTTTAGCTTTACCTGATTTTAAGAAGCCTTTTGAAGTTTCCTGTGATGCATCTGGAGTGGGAATTGGGGGAGTTCTTAGTCAAGAAGGTCATCCTGTAGCCTTCTTTAGTGAAAAACTCAATGAGGCCAAGCAAAAATACTCCACCTATGACAAAGAGTTCTACGCCATTGTTAGAACTCTTAAACATTGGCAGTTCTATCTTCTTCCCCAAGAATTCATTCTATACTCTGATCACCAAGCTCTTAAGTTTATTCATTCACAAAGGAATCTGAATTCTAGGCATGCAGAATGGGTTGAATTTCTTCAGAGGTTCACTTTTGTGATCAAACATCGATCTGGTGTTGAAAATAAGGCCGCTGACGCATTAAGTCGAATGTCCACTATCTTACATTCCTTGAGTGTCAGCATTACAGGATTTGATAGGTTGAAGGAGGAATACACCAATTGTCCTGACTTTGGGATTATCTTTCAAGAAGTTAATAATGGGAATCGTCATACCTACGAAGATTTCCTGATCAAGGATGGTTACCTCTTTCGTGGGCCTAAGCTGTGCATCCCTCGTACATCTTTAAGGGATTTTCTTGTCTGGGAGTTACATGCCGGAGGGTTAGCTGGCCATTTTGGTAAGGCTAAGACTATAGCTTTGGTTGAGAATAGATTTTACTGGCCCTCAATGAAACGTGATGTTGCTCGAATTCTATCTCAATGTAGAACATGCCTCACCTCCAAGGCGAAGAAGCAAAACACTGGCTGCTATACTCCCTTACCCATACCTCATGCACCTTGGAAAGATCTCAGTATGGCTTTGTATTGGGACTACCTAGGACTGCCCGGGGACATGATTCTATTTTTGTTATCGTTGATAGGTTTTCTAAGATGGTTCATTTCATCCCCTGTAGCAAAACCACGGATGCTTCCCATTTGGCTAAATTATTCTTCCGTGAGGTAGTACGTTTGCATGGCTTACCCTCTACCATTGTGTCTGATAGGGATGTTAAATTTGTTAGCTATTTTTGGAAAACCCTTTGGAAGCTCTTTGGCACCCATTTGAAATTCTCTTCAGCATTCCATCCTCAGACAGATGGGCAAACTGAGGTTACAAATCGTAGCCTTGGCGACTTGCTTCGAAGCTTAGTGGGAGATAAACCGGGAAATTGGGACTTGATTTTACCAATAGCTGAGTTTGCCTATAATAATTCGGTGAACAGGTCCACAGGCAAGAACCCTTTTGAGATTGTCCAAGGTTATACCCCTCGCCAACCCATTGACCTGTTGCCCATTCCTCTCACTACCCGTACCTCTGATTCAGCAGAATCCTTTGCCCAACACATTCGTGACTTGCATGCTGAGGTTAGACGCAAACTCACATTAAGTAATGAACAATATAAATTGTCTGCTAATGTTCACCGTCGATACCAAAACTTTAATGAAGGTGATTATGTCATGGCCCGTATTCGACCTGAACGTTATCCTAAACATTCCTTCAAAAAGTTACATGCCCGTGCTTCTGGGCCTTTCCGCATAATTAAGAAACTTGGACCTAATGCATACTTGCTTGAATTGCCACCTCATATAGCCATTAGTCCTGTTTTCAATGTGGAGGATTTGTTTCCTTATCGAGGCACCTTTGAGCCTCCCCCTTTATTTTCTGATGGCATTGCAGGTACTCAACCTCCTCAAAGTCCAGCGCCCGTCTTACCTTCCGTGCCTCCATCTACTGAAGTCATTGATGCAGTTCTCGACGACCAGGTTGTTTTCTCCTCACACGGTCCCCTTCACCGCTATCTCGTACGATGGAAAGGCCGTTCTGATTTGGATGCTACTTGGATCACCGAGGACGAGTTTCTATGCCTAGATCCTGATCTGTTACAATCTTACCAGAATTCTCAGTCTCCTGAGGAGAGTTCTCTCCACCCCGGGGGAAATGATGAAAAACCATGGCAGACCTACTCTAGGAGAAATAAAAATCATAGAAACTAGTATTTTATTTTATTGTATTTTGTTTTATGTATGTTGTATTTATTTTCTTGAAGCTAGCCTATGTCTAGGGCCACCCTATGCCTATGGCCACCCTATGCCTAGGGCCACCTTATGCCTAAGGCCACCCTATGCCTAGGGCCACCCTATGTCTAGGGCCAACTCATGTTGTAGTATTTCAACTCATGCATTTATTTCCCTTTTGACTACTTTGCATGCTCAACTACTTGCATTAAATGCTCTTGTACCTAGACTCCCTATATAAAGGGGTCTCTCATGTATTGCAAGGCAGATTTGGATTGAATGTATTGAATCAAATATTTCTCTATCTTTCCCCTCTCTGCATCTCCCTCCTTTCTCTCTAATTCTCCCTCATTTCTTGCTGTTCTCCCTTCTCCCTCTTTCTGTTCTACATCACTCAGTGTCAGAGTCTTCTATTGGTCTTCTTATGTCTGTCCAGCCTTCTAAGTCTACAAATTCAAGGGGTTGAACTTAGTATTCTATGGGTCTTCGGATATAATCCATTTAGCAAGCCCTGTTTGTAAAGCAAAGGCCCCTTGTAAAGTGAAGTCTTTGTTGTGGCAGCATGACTTATTGGGACTGACAGAATAACCCTTTGGAGGTTTCAAAGCAACAGATAGCTCTCTCCCCTAATACTTATGTCTCATTTCTTTCTAATGTTGTAAATTTAGTCATTTGTTTTCATGCTGTTCAGCTGCTTTGTATCTTTGGGTTATTATTTCTTGGCGATTATAACATTTTTTTATGAAAAAATGGGCTTAGTTATTGTTTTGTTATTTGGTTTTAGTTCCTGTCCTACATCACTCTTAATAGCATGGATTGGCCACAGCTTCTATAGTTTAGTTTAGAAATTTCTCAATATTTAGCTCTTATAATTATTCCTTTTTCCTGTATTTCAGGTAATATTGCAAATTATCTTAAGCTTCTTGAAGTTGATTCCATCTACCTTCCAGTTCCTGTGAATTTTATATTTATAGGATTTGAAGGGAAAGGTCACCAAGGTACATAATTGGAAGACTGACTTGTATCTTTCCTTTTATTATTGCAGTTTAATGGTTTTCTTTTTTCTAAAAGAAAGTTCTGTAATGCTTTTTATGTTCCACAGAATTTAAGCTTCTCCCAGAAGAAATTCAGCGCTGGTTTACAAAAATTGATCATATCTTTGAACATACGCGGATTCAACATGAAGAAGTACTGACCCCATTTTCCAAAATCAGTGTAGATAAAATGCGATTGCATCACCACCTTCCTGTTGTCAGTCACATAAATTACAAGTAACAGTTTCATTTCTTTTATATTCTGTTCTTTAAATGCTGAAAGCTTTTTCTTGTTTGAGAAATAGTTGTTATCAGTTAAAATGGTAAAAGGTCACTAAATGAATGGATGAATAAGAAAAATGGCTCAATTGAATTTTCAAGACCCATGGCCTGTCTGCGTTGACTTCCTTCTCAGAAGAGCAGTAACAGGGCTTTCAATTGGCCTCTTTTTCTGTAGTCCTGTTACATCGCAGATACAAAGCCCTATCATCTTGCCAGTTATTCTCACTTTCATTAAAAAAGTATAACACAGTGAGAAAGAAAGAACTAGCAATCCTCCTAAAACAAGTAAAACAACAAGAGGAAAAAAAGAAGTTTAAAGGAAAGTAGTTACATGATGTGATGCCTCCAAATTAGATCCGATATAAGTAATATTTTTTTCCTTATTATTTTTTTGAAGTCTTTTATTTGACTGAAAAAAAATATTATCGTTTATTAATATGATGGTAAATACTCTGGTGCAGTTTTTCTGTTCATGCTATAGAAATGGGAGAGAAGGTTACATCCTTATTTGAGCATGCTATAAATATTTTTGGTCGCAAGGAGATTCCCATTGGCAGCAGGTAAATGAAGCGTAAAGCAACTGATAGTTCATGGAATTCACGAGCTGCAAAATGAGACCATCAGAGAACAAGTGATAGATGGCTAAATGCACAAGAATAATCCTTGCTACACTATTTTGCTTTTATTGTTGGTTGCTTGTTGAGTTGTAGCTTTAAAATTTCATAGATTTTACTTGCTCTAATGTACATTGCATCAAATGGCTTGATACCTATTGCCCCTCGACCCAAAAAAAAAAAAAATTTTTTTGAACCCACTTTGATTATTTTGTTTTGCCTTTTGTTTCTTTTATGCTTTCAACTTCTTACTTACAGGGATAATGATGGTGGTATTTGGCAAGTAGATGTGGACTTGATAGATGTTCTCTTGTCCAGCCTAGTCGAATACCTTCGACTTGAAAACGCATATAATGTTTTCATTTTGAACCCTAAGCGTGACATAAAGAGGTCTAAATATGGATATCGGTGAGTATTCAAATTAAATCATATTATTTGCTATGAACTCAGAATGTGCTTGCTTTTTAATGATATATATGTGTGTGTACGGGTTTTACATAAATAATTCTAAGCCTTAAGTGATGCAAAACCAAAGGAAACATTAATTTGAATATATTAATGAACAAGGAAGAGTGAATAAATTAATAGTTCGGCAATTAGTCATTTATAGGCAAATAGTCTCAAAAATTATAGCATGACTAGAATTCTAACTAGACTAACAAAAGATACATTGTGAGGTGGTTTGGGAGATTTGGAATAAGTTATTTGCCCTCTTCAAGGAGAGTTGGGTTTGTCTGTATGACCTTGGTTCTTTCTCCGTCACTAACTTCACGGGCTTCGGTGTGAGAAAGGATAATAAGGCTTTGTGGAAGGCGGCGTTGTTTGCTACCGTATGGTGCCTTTTGATGGAAAGAAATACTAGAATTTTTAAGTAGTGACATTTGCCTCCTCTTTTGTTGTGGGATTGAATCCACTACGTTGTTACTCTTAGGACATCGGCTAATGGGTCTTTTAACGGGATACCCCTTGAAGATGCTTTTAGGGATTAGAGGGCTTTGATGTTTTAGTCTTGTTTTTTGGCCCTTTGGGTCGATTGTCTTTTCTCGTTTTTAGGAAGATATCTTATCCTCCTTCTGGGTTGTTTTCTTTTTCCTTTTTCCTTTGTATCCTCTCTCTCTTCCTTAATAATATTTCTTTTTCGATAAACAAAATTTATCCTAGATATGGATAACCATTATAGTTTTCATTGATATGGAAAAAACTTACGATCGAGTATCAGAGAAGTGCTGTGTAAAGCCTTGAGAAAGAAAGGTGTTCGTGTTGCATATATCAGAGCTATAAAATATATGTATGAAGGGGGTTACAACTAGTGTGAGAATGTTTGAAGAGGAGACTAAAGACTTTCCTATAAAGATTGGTCAGCATTAGGGATCAGCTTTGATTCCTTATTTGTTTGACTTGTTTTTAGACGTTGACAGAGCACATCCAAGAAAAAATCCCCAAATACATACTTTTTGCAGATGATATAGTTTTCATGGCAGAGTCAAAGGAAGAGATTAATTCTAAACTCGAATTATGGAGATATACTTTGGAATCGAAGGGTTTTCGTCTAAGTAGGGGTAAGACAGAATATATGCACTACAAGCTTAACAAGCGGTAAGTTCGAAATGAGTTGAAGGCCAAAATTGGAGATGAGGTATCTAGGATTAGTAGTACAAAATGATGGCGAAATTAATGGAAATGTTATACATAGGATACAAGTTGGGTGGTTCAAATGAAGAAAGGTATCAGGAGTTGTTTGTGATCGGTAGTACCTAACAAGCTTAAAGGGAAGTTATATCGCACTGTTATAAGACCGATAATATTATATGTGAGTGAATGTTGGGTATTGAAAGGACAACTTGAACAAAAAATTGGTAGCAGAGATGAGAATATTGAGATGGATGTGTGGTCATACAAAAAAAGATATGATTCGTAATGAATATATATAAGGTAGAGTCGAAGTGAAAGACTCTTACCGAAGTTATTAAACGTGCTTTTTTGATTAAGATCTTTTGATTAATGAGATACTTAAAGAGTTGGTTTTTGATAAAGCTCAATGGCGTTGTACGATCCATGTAGCCACATTCCTATCCCACTTGGCCCAAATCACCCTCTGGCAAGTCAAACCTCTTGATCAAGCCTTCAGGGCCATCTGCTCCCAATTGGGCCTCGAAAAGATGGAGAGCCAAAAAGGCCCAGCAGCTTAGACCAGAGTGCGTGAACTGGTCATTTGGAGGACACCTGACCCAAGCTTTTCGTTCTCGGGCTCCTGTGCAGCATTGCGACCCGCCATCCTTAACTTCTCCATCCAGGTCGCTACAGGTGGTGGATGCTAACCAGACCTGCACAGAACCGGTCGATGGGGATCAAGGGGTGCTGGAGACCCCGCTGGAGCTCTTAAACGGCCTGCCAACGCTTCCCGTCGTTCCTCCTCATCTCCTCCAGCCAGGGGCAATGGTGGGGAGCTCGGGTCAGTGGCGGAGGAAGCCCCTGGACCCCGTTCCTGTGACAGGTGGCATCGAAACACCCACAGAAGTCTTCGGGCTCACACCGGCAACCTCCCCTGGTCAGGAATCTCCGCGCATTGCTACTGGGAAACTTTTTTCTGATCAAATGACATCCACTGATACGCTGGTTGGCCCATCTGAAGTCTCCAAGGGCAGGTTAGAAGGATCTATAAAAAATGATAACCTGAACAGGACGATCGCTAGCTACAAAGGTTTATCTGCAACAGATGCTGTTGGGGAGGAGGAGAATTTCTCTAAAGATGATTTCTTGCTCTCTGACTTCGACAGTGACGATGGACTACTTATCCAACAAATCGAGCAACAAATCGATGCTAAGGAAGACTCCATTGGGGATTTCGATGATAGACTGGAAGATGTTCACCGGCTCTTCTTGCAAAATAAGGATGATGGAGCTAATAAGGGACCTTGTGATATGTCACAGACCTGCAATAATTTTTTGAGTCCTGCTAATGCCCCAAAGGCGCCTCTATTTTCTTCCCTTCCCCCTCAAATCAACAGTTTCTGTTCTTCTTCCCATTCTGCCGATACTAACCCCTTTCCTAGTGTACCTTGTTTTGGTTTTGCAGGGAAATGCGTGCGTAACGACACTACTCAAGCGGGATCTCTTCATTCCCCTGATCCTTTCAAATCTTCTGCCATAAGGGAGGGTAATGAACTAGGGGAACAAGTCATACATCTACGCCACTTAGGGGGTGAGAGGGACAATTGAGACCCACAAGCCTTGATGGAGTCCCTTAACTTTATGCTGAGAGATAAATCTGGAAAAGAGGTTAAGGTGATAAGATCGCCTAGGACATACCGAAGGAAGAAGAATAAACTTGAAAGCGAGGTAAAAAGGTTGACTTAATTAATTAGGGTAATCCCAAGAAAGGAAAGGGTAAGTCAAGTTCTCTATGAAGATTTTAAGTTGGAATGTGAACGGTCTCGGTAATTCGCTCGAAAGACATAAGGTTAAAGAAGTCTTTAGGAGGGTGAAACCGGACATTGGGTTGCTCTAGGAAACTAAAGTAGGGGAATTGGACAGATTTTTAGTAAGAAGCATTTGGGATATAAAATTCAAGGATTGGGAGTTTTTACCTTCTGTGGGCGCTTCAGGTGGTCTCTTGGTTATTTGGGACTCTCGGGTTGCCTCCAAAAGGACATGCTTCTGGGTGCTTTTTCTCTTTTGGTGCTTCTTGATTTCAAGGACCAAGGGTGTTGGTGGTTTACCAATGTTTATGGTCCGACGAACCCTAGGGCGAATTGTGGGAGGAATTGTCATATGTTCATGCTTTTTGTAACCCCCAAGGTGTGTTGGTGGCGATTTCAATGTTGTCATGTTCCCTGATGAGAAGCTTGGAGGATCCAAGATCAATGCTAGCTTGAGAGGCTTTAATTCTTTAATCAGGGACTGCGGACTTAAGGACCTTCCGCTATCCAATGCTCAATTTACTTGGTCGGTCAACAGGGGTTCGGTTGTATCTTTTGGCCTTGATAAATTTTTTATCACCCTTGAATGGGAGGATTTTTTTCCTGATCCCATTCAGGAAGTGGGCTTATGCTTGGCGTCCGACCATTTTCCCATTATCCTTGAGACTAGTAAAGTCAAAGGGGGTCCTACCCCTTTCACATTTGAGAATATGTGGCTACAACACCGTTCCTTTTTCAGCAATGTAGAGAAGTGGTGGTCGGAATACACGATTCCAGGATGGGAGGGTTTTAAGTTTATGAAGAAATTGAAATTTGTGAAGGAGAAGTTAAAGACATGGAACAAAGAAGTCTTTGGGGACATTAGAATCCAGAAGAAAAACATTCTTAAGGAGCTTGATGTTCTTGACAAACTAGAGAGTGAGGGCAAGCCTGAGGCAACTCTTGTCATGCTCAAAGTGACTCTCAGGAATGCTTTGGACAACATTAGGAAAAAAGAAGACATAAGCTGGCGTCAAAAGAGCATAATCAAATGGGCTCGCGAGGGTGACGTGAACTCAAGTTTTTTTCACAAGGCAATGAATGGAAAGAGGAGAAGGAGTTTCATAAAAGAGCTTGAGGTGGAAGATGGCAATACTGTCAAGGACAATGAGGGGATCTCCGACGAGGTGACTAGTTTCTTCAAGAAATTATACACTGAGGAGATGCACGAGAGACCAATGATTGAGGGTTTGGACTGGTACCCCATTGACGATGCCCAGGGGAATTGGATTGAAAGACCCTTTGAGGAGGAAGAAATTAGAAATGCAATTTCAAAGATGGATAAGGACAAAGCTCCTGGGCCTGACGGATTCAATATGGCCATTTTCCAAGCCTGCTGGTCGATAATGAAGGAAGATCTGATGAAAGTCTTTGGAGAATTCTTCTATACTGGGCATATTCCAACTGGCATGAATTCTACTTTCATCGTTTTCCCAAAAAAGGCAGGTCCATTAAGGTGAGGGATTTCAGGCCTATTAGCTTGGTAACTAGTGTCTACAAGATCATCGCCAAAGTACTCTCCGAGAGATTGAGTGCGGTTATCGAGAATTCCATTTCGAAGAACCAAAGTACTTTCATCGTTGAACGTCAAATTCTTGATGCTAGTTTAATAGCTAACGAGTTAGTTGATGATGTTAGACGTAGAAAGCAACAGGTTTAGTGTTTAAACTAGACTTTGAGAAGACATATGATACGGTCAATTGGGACTTCTTGGACTTGATTTTCTGTTGCAAGGGTTTCGGTGACAGATGGAGGCGTTGGATGAATGGTTGCCTCTCCTCAGTGGCCTTTTCGGTTATTATTAATGGGCAGCCCATAGCCTGGTTCAAGGGGCAACGTGGATTAGACAAGGTGATCCGTTATCCCCTTTTTTCTTTACCCTGGTGGCTGATGTCCTTAGTTGTATGTTGAGGTGGGGTTTTGATAGAGGGATTCTTAGAGGTTTATCAATAAAGGGAGATGGTTGTGTAGTAACCCACCTGCAGTTTGCTAATGACCCAATTTTTTTCTTGCCTAATGATAAGGATAATTTTCTTAGAGTGCTATCGCTGATTCAGATTTTTGAGCTAGTGTCGGGTCCCTGTGTTAACTTAGGCAAGAGTGGCTTAGCTGGCATTAACATTCAGGACAATTCTCTTGGGCAGCTGGCAAAGTTAGTGGGTTGTGAGGTTCTCAATTAGCCTCTTACCTATCTAGGTGTTCCTCTAGGAGGTAATCCTAGAACTGCTTCTTTTTGGGACCCTATTATCCGAAGAATTTCCCGTAAGCTTGACTGTTGAAAAGGCCCTTACTTTTCCTTAGAGGGTAGATTGACCATTATTCAGGCCTCCTTATCTAGTATGGCCTTGTATTTTTTGTCTTTGTTCAAAATCCCGGTTGGAGTGGCTAGAAGGATCTAGAGAATTATGAGGGATTTTCTCTGGTATGATGGTGGAAAAGAAAGACCACTTAGTTAGTTGGGAGGTGTGTTGCAAACCTAAGGAAGAAGGTGGCTTGGGTTTTGGTAATCTGGTGTCTAAAAATATCTCTCTTTTGGCTAAGTGGTTATGGAGATTCCCCTTAGAGCCTAATTCCCTTTGGCATAAGGTGATTAAAGCAAAGTATGGGCTTCATCGGAATGGATGGGACGCTTGTTCGAGAGGTGTTGTTACGCATGCAAGTCCTTGAAAAGCGATTTCTCAAGTATGACACCTTTTCTCTCCTTCGTTATCTCTCATCGTTGGTGATAGTTCTCGTTTTTGTTTTTGGGAGGATTGCTAGACTGGTCCCATCCCCTTCAAAGATAGATTCCTGCGCCTTTATTCCTTGTCTTCTCTACATGATGCCCCTATTGCTGATTTCTTTTGCTTGCAAGGGGATTACCCTTGTTGGAATCTTCATTTTGCTAGGAATGTTAATGATAGACTATTGCCTGACCTTTCTGTGATGCTAGACATTCTAGATCCAATATGCCTTTCTTCTCCAGATAAGAGATGTGGAAGCTGGATTCCTCATGCTCTTACACTTGTGCTTCCTTTATCAATTTTCTCGTCTGTAACCTTATTGTTTCTTCCCATTTTAAAGGTCTTATTGGAAAGTTAAGGCGCCTTTAAAGGTTAAAGCTTTTTTGTGGACTGCAGTGCTCAATAGAATTAATACAAACGATCTGTGTCAAATCAGAAGGCCCCTTAAGGCTTTATCCCCTGATGTTTGCGCGATGTGCTTCAAACATTCAGAGACAAATAATCATCTGTTCCTACAGTGTGACGTGGCTTGGAGCATCTGGATTAGGTTATTTAGCCTTTTTGATGAGAATTGGGTTTGTCCAAAAGATCTTGGCACACTCCTTGTGACCAAATTTGCCGATTTTGGCCATAGGAGGGAGAACAAAATTTTTTGAAAAATAACTCTATTCGCAATTGTGTGGTGTATTTGGATGGAAAGAAATGCTAGAGTTTTTAATGACCGGTGTTTGCCTCCTCAGTTGTTGTGGGATTGTATTTGTTATATGGCTTCTTTGTGGGTTTCGGCCAATGGGCTGTTCAAGGGGGGTGCCTCTTTTTTATGTTTATAGGGATTAGAGGACGTTATTGTACTAATATTTTGTTAGGGGGCCTTGTGGGGTGTTTTTGAGTTTTTTAGCATACAATTTGTTTTTTAGATCTTTCTTAGGAGGATCTCTTTTCCTCCACCTTTTGTAATCCTTCTCCCTTTGTCTCCTTCTCTTCTTCTTAATAATGCTTCTTTTTCTATCAAAAAAAATGAAGTGAATAGTAGATAGAATCAAGGAAATTTATAGCCTTTAATTTCTTGTCTTGTAATTAGTCTATAAATACAAATGTCTCTTGTAGTTCAGACTAACTACATTTCCCACAGAGGTTTTTCCCTTTTCTCTCACCTTTATTCTCAAAAAATAAATTATTTTCTTATCCAAAAAGAGTATCTCTAACAACCTTCCCTAGCCCTAAAGAAAAAAACTTTGTAAGCAATTTGGTTCTTAAAGGTAGTTCTTTCTTTCCATTCCTTTCTCTCTTGATTTTTTTTTAAAAAAGAAACTTCCAAGTCAAAAGCTTAATTTGTCAATTCAAGGCCCATGAATAGTTTTATTGTAATCCGACCAGTGACCAAATGACTCAATGGCCAACCTGATTTGGTTTAGACATTTGGCTCGATGTACAATTGACCTGGCCTTGATTTGATTTGCTTAGTTGGGTTTTGGGTTACCCTATGATTGATTGACTCGAGTTGACCTTTTTTTTTTTTTGGGATAGCGATGACATAGAAATTATGGTAATGACAACGAATTAGCTAAGATATAAATGTTTGATAGTTTTAATGTTCCTTACACAAAAAGGTAGTTACAAGCATGACTTGATGTTTTTGTGTAGTGGTTCTTTTAGTTTGATCTATATTTAAGCATAACATGAAATGTGAAGTTTGAACTTGTGAGCCAATATATATATATATATATTTTCCTTTGCTTTGATTACTATTGACATGATATTTCTATTTAATGGTGTATATTTTTTATTTTAATTTTTCTAGTTCGACTGGTTTTTTAATGGCCCATGGGTTTGAATTGATGACCTAATGACCTAAGCCATGCCCCGTGTTATTGACTAGTCTCGGTCCAAAGACTGAAAACATGTCTCACCATAATCCTTTAGGCTTGAAGTGTGAGCAAAGCACACAAACCTTGTGATGAAACTTAATTTTAATCTAGAGATTCAGTGGTATTAGGAACCAAACTCTAGACCGCTTTTTCATATGGGCTCTTGTACCAAGTTAAAGACCAGTCTAACTCAAAAGGTTAAGTATTCTTTTAAGTGCTCATGGTTCTTTTTTTAGATGGAAGAAGATTTGTTAATAGAGAAGATAGAATTCTTGAGCATATGAGCATTTTGGTCTGGCCAGTTACACCAAATTACAGCATAGGAAAGCACAAAGCTACAAAAACTTATCACTCGTTAGTCCTCCCAAAGCCCTTGAAGTTGATCAAAGGAAACTGTTCCCAAATCCCAATTATGAGAGCACACTCATGGCACTGAGTAAATACTCCATATGTATTAAACTGCATGGCAATTCAATAACTAGATTTTGTTGTCTACTTGAGGCTTCCATTTTCTATTTGAGCCACACAACCTATGTTGCTACTATATTACCAAGCATTAGCCAATCAAGCAAAATCTTCTGGCCTTTCATTGGAAGATGGCGTTTGGATTTTTTCTGATTGTTAAATGATGTAGTTGTGTAGTGTTCCAGCGCTAAGCTTTGCGTTTACAATGCTCAGCGCTGTGTTCGTGTGTGTTGTATTCTAATAACAGCACTCAGCGCTGCGTCTTTTATATTCTGTTTTTGTACGTTGTTTGTTTTGACTGTTAGGGAGGTTGAGTATATAACTCCCTACTCTGTTTGAATAATACAAGATTTTCCTCTCAATTCCTCTCTGCCTACACTTTCGTCTCTGTAAATCTTTTGTCTGATCTCAAGCAATGTTATTCTTCTTATAATTAAAGCCCAAAAAAATTCATTATTATACTGATTTCAAGTTTTTGTTGTTTGATATTGTAATTAAATTCTGTAACACTCTGATTTGTTGATGTGCTTCCTGGAAATTTGTATATCTTGTTTATCTCTCTTGATTTATTTTATTTTCTAAAACATTGCAGGAGAGGTTTATCCGAGTTTGAAATAAACTTGCTTAAGGAGGTATTTGTCATTTTCATTTTTTTATACTTGGAAGTTTTCTTTGAATATGATGTGCTTGTTCCATTCTTGGATCTGCTAGTGGAAAATTTACATGTAAAAGCTATTTGAGTGTTGATGCATACATTGGCAGCACTGACAGCTCCCATATCATGCAGAACAAGAGCTTGCAAATGAAAACTCTTCAGTCAGAAGGCATTCCTGAAACTCTTCTTGGTTAGAAATTCTTCTTCTCTGTTGTCAATAAATTCTTTTTTCTTGAAAGAGAAAAAATTCTTCTCCAAAAGGTCCCAATTAAATATGGTATCCTCAAATATAAGAAAACTTGAACGGCAACATGATACAAAATCGCTAAGGGAGTATTTGTTTGAACTTAATGGGGGTATGAATTTGATTCATTCACATTTCATACCATTAAGTGCATTTGTTTTTTATTTTTATTAAGTTCTTAATAGGTTTGAATAAATTTTAATAAATTAGATCTTGAGACAAGTTTGAAAATTATTTAGATCTAATCTCGAGTCCTGCTCTAATTTATTTGGATATTAAAAAAACTCTTGAGAAGAGCTGAGCCTGAGCTATGTTTAATGTAAGAGATTATTTCAACCATCTAAACCAAATCTTATTAATATATTTAAAGACGAATCTATATATATAATATAACAAATGAAACTCATATTTTTATTTATATAAAATGATTTTAAATTATAAAAAAATAAAAACATTAACAACAAATTTTATAATACTATATAATATTAAAGATAATAATTAACAACAAATGTTTAGTTATTAGTTTATTTGAAACTTATTTGAATATAATTTTCCTTTATGATTTATATGTGTTTAGATATTGAAAAAAAAATAGTCTAATAGATTCAGAAACAATATCTTCATAATCAAATGTGTATTTAGATTTATATATCTTATTTTTTTTTTAAAAAAATGACCCCTAATTTGCAAATCAAAATTATGCTTACCCGAATCTTTTGATTTCTCGTTAGAAAAGCCCCTATTAAAGAACCCAGTGGTGTATGAAATTCTTAAGCTTTCTATTTCTTAGAAGTGCCTGTGTTTATTTCTCCTTCTTTTACTTTATGCTCTTATTCATTCACTACATAAATTGTTTTACAGCTCTTTCTAAGATTCAACGGCCATTATATGTGAGGCATCCAATGATGAAGTTCTCATGGACAAGAACTGAGGACACTGATATTGTAAGTATTTGTTTACTTTGTGTGACAGTGCCAATTCCAGTTGACTGTGGTTGTATCTCTTTGAATCTTACCCATTTCAATTTATTAAGCATTTATTCTGCATCAATATAATACCAAATAAGCTGTTAAGCTTTTTATAATATTGATATCCTTATTCATTAATCTGCTCTCAATTTTATTCAGTGAGATGATATGTATTATGGATGCAACATACAAGTATGAGTTTCATGTTTTCTCAAAGTGTGGAAATGAGAAGTTAAGTTCTGGGGTTTATGTTAAATTACTCAAATATTTATTGTGACATACTTCGGGGTATTTGGCTTGAGCAATATGCTCAAAACTTTAAGGAAAATGATAACACCCTATGTGCTTGTCTCCAGTACCAAGCTAGCATAACATGCAGTGTCCTCAGTGCTGTGTATTATCCCTTGGCCTAACTGGTTGATTTTCACTTACACAAGAGGAGCTATGTTGTTTCAGCACTGCTGAGCATTATGGAAGGCACTGCCACCTGAACAATGGATCCAATAAATTAGGAGTTACTTTTCATTTGCCATTGGGAAGCTCGAGGCATAGTAAAGGCAACACTACTGTTATTTCATGTTTACAGTAGGAAAGAAAAAGAGAGCTCTTTGACCTTAATTAAGAGCTCTCTCTCTCTCTCTCTCTCTCTCTCTCTCTCTCTCTCTCTCTCTCTCTCTCTCTCGGGGTTAGAATGAGCAGCTTTATTAGAAAGAAAGAGCATTTAAAAGTATATAATTAGGAGGAAGATAGAAATCATTTGATGAAAATAATACTTCATTCAGATTGATATTCAAGAAATACATCCCTGCCTTATTTATAAGGCACACATAACGTAATAGACTAGGAAAAACTAATTAAGATAACTATCCTAAATAAACTATGTCAAAACAGACTAACTAATAAAGCTTATCCTAACAAACTTATTAAAAAATAACAACAAAAATATTTATCAATTAATATTTTCAGCTATCGTCTCCAATATCCCCCCTCAAGCTGGGTAGTACAGATTGTACAATCCTAGCTTGTTTACCATATTTTCATGTGAAGGTTTGAACAATGCTTTAGTTAGGATATCTGCAGTTTGTTGAGAAGAAGGAGTGTAAGTGATTGTGATGATTCCCTTGTCAATTTTTTCTTTGATAAAGTGTCGATCTACTTCCACATGTTTAGTTCGATCATGGTGTACCGGATTATGTGAGATGGCAATGGCAGCTTTGTTATCACAAAAAATCTGCATAGGAACCTGTATTTTAACCCCCAATTCTTCCAAGAGTAGTTTCAACCATAATGCTTCACAAATTCCATGAGCTGTTGAGCGTAGTTCTGCTTCTGCACTGCTCCTTGCCACTACTGTTTGTTTCTTACTCTTCTAGGTGACTAAATTACCCCATACATAGGAACAATAACCAGAGGTGGAATGTTTATCAATCTTTGATTTGACCCAATCTGCATCAACAAAAACATCTACATATTTTTCTTCAGCTTTCTTAAAAAGCAGTCCTTTCCTTGGAGTACCTTTTAAGTACTTTAGGATCTGATATACTGCCTCTATATGACTGGTAGAAGGTGAGTGCATAAATTGGCTGACACAACTCACAGCAAATGCAATATCTGGTCGTGTATGGGACAAATAAATTAATCTTTCAATTAGTCTTTGATAACGCCCTTTGTCTACTGGTACATCATCATCTCGAATCTCAAGTTTAAGATTAGGATCCATGGGTGTGTCAGCAAGTTTGCAGCCCATCATACCTTTTTCCTTCAACAAATCAAGTGTATATTTCCCTTGTGATACAGAAATTCCCTTTTTACTCCTAGCAGCTTCCATGCCCAAGAAATAGCTCAAGTTTCCTAAATCCTTCATCTCGAATTCTTTTGATAACTCTTTTTTAATTTTTTCTATCTTAGCATCATCATCTTCGGTGAGGATCATGTCATCAATGTATACTATCAAAATAGTTACTTTACCCCTTGCGTTTTAAGAAACAAAGTATGATCTGCATGAGTTTGTTTGAATCCGTGTTGCTGAATAGCTCTAGTAAAACAATCGAACCAACCTCTTAGTGATTGTTTTAAGCCATATAATGATTTTTTTAGACGACATACCTTGCCATTTTTGCTTTGAGTCAAATCCTGGTGGTAGATCCATGTATATTTCTTCTTCAATCTCTCCATTTAAAAAAGCATTCTTCACGTCTAATTGCTGTAATTTCCAATCCAAATTAGCTGCCAAAGATAATAGCACCCGAATAGTATTGATACAGGAGCGAATGTCTCTTGGTAATCAATACCATAAGACTGTGTGTATCCTTTTGCGACCAACCTGGCTTTATGTCTTTCAATTGAGCCATCTGCCCTATATTTCACTGTGAATACCCATTTGCATCTGACTGTTCTCTTGTTTTTAGGCTGTTGAACAACTTCCCACGTCTTGTTCTCAAGAGCTCGCATTTCCTCAAGAACAGCTTCCTTCCATTCTTCTTTCTTTAAGGCTTCACTTATTGTTTTTGGTATTTCTTCTTCTGATAGTTGAGAAACATACCCTTTCATATTCTGAGACAAGTTTGAGTACCCAATAAAATTTGATATTGGATGTTTAGTGCAGGCTCTTGATCCCTTAAAGCAATAGGCATATCAAGTAAGTTCTCATCAGTACATATATTAGGATCAGATGGAGTTTTTTTTCTGGTTATCCTCTTTGTGAATATGTTCTCTCCTGGTGTAGGTGATAGGAAAAGGCTTCACAGATTCAGTTGCGATAGAACTGGCAGAATATTTTGATTTGCATCGGGAGATTGTGACTGAGATGGGTTTGAAAGGATGTTGGACTGATCTGAAGGAATACTGGACATATTTGAGGGAATGCTAGACTGATTTTGGACATCAAGATTTATTACCCAAAAACTTTCCCAATTTTGAATAGGTGGGGAATTTTCAAAATTTTTATTAATAAAATTATTGTCCCAAAAATTACGATCATAGTCTAGATTTCCCCCTAGAGACAAATTTTTGGTGAAATATGGTTGTTGTTCAAAGAAGGTAACATCCCGAGAGATGAAATATCGTTTTTTTTTTTTTCTGTAGAATAACACCTATAACCCTTTTGAGAAGTTGAGTAACCAAGGAAGACACACTTAAGGGATCTTGGATCAAGTTTACTGCGAAATGCAGTACAGTCGAAAACTCTTAGATCTAATGTGGAGAAAGTGTGAGATTCTGGAAAAGACTTTTGGAGAGTGGAAAGAGGAGTTTGGAAACCTAGGATTTTAGAGGGTAGTCGATTGATAAGAAAACAGGCTGTTAATAAAGCATCACCCCAAAAACACTTTGGAACATTGTGCATGAACATTAAGGACCGGGCTACTTCAAGTAAGTGACGGTTTTTTCTTTCAGAAACTCTGTTTTGTTGCGGAGTATGGACACAAGAACTTTAGTGAAGGAGGCCATTTTTAAGAAGAAAATTCTTGAGAGAATTAAAATATTTTGTGCCATTATTTGTTCGTAAGATTTGAATTTGAGAATTATATTGATTTTTAATCATGTGATAAAAATTTTAAAAAATTTGGGCTATTTCAGATTTGTCACGTAACAGATAGACCCAACACACCCTTGTATGATCATCTATAAAAGAGATAAACCATTTTTTATTTGAAATAGAATTGATACGAGAAGGTCCCCAAAGATCACTGTGTATAAGAGCAAAGGGTTTAGATGCAATATGATTATGATTAGGAAAAGAAACACAAGTATGTTTGGCCAACTAACATATTTCACAAAAAAATTTATCATTGCTATGAAACAACGAAGGGAATAAATGTCTCATATAAGAAAAATTAGGATGTCCAAGTCGATGGTCAAGAAGCATGATGTGCTGGTGTTTTGAGGGCTGAGATGAATCAGTGATCAAGTTACATTTGGCACAAGAGGATTCACAAAGTAGTATAAGCTAGCAATTTCTTTAGCACTCCCAATCATCTGCCCCGATGTCTGATCTTGGAAAACATAGGTATTTGATGAGAACTTAACAATACATTGTAAATCTTTTGTAATTTTGCTGATAGATAGTAGATTATATGTTAAATCTGGAGCATATAGGACATTAGAGAGAGATATTTGTGAGTTAAGACATATAGTACCAATTCCCAAAACAGATGTAAATAACCCATTAGCTACTTGAATTTTCCTATTCTTAGAGCATGGAAAGTGGGAAGAAAAAAGAGAATGGGAACCACACGTGATCTGATGCACCAAAATCGATAATCCAGGGCTCACCTTGATGTGAATTAGTGTTAAGGGAGGAGTGTATAATACTAGTGGCCATCAAAGAGCTAGGCATCGTAGTGTGAGGGCTGGAGAGGAGTTTGTTGAGTTGTTCAAGTTGCACCTTTGAAAAAACTTGATCAAGAGTGGATTCCGGAGCATGTGCAGTAGCTATCTGAACACTCTTGTCACCAGTTGTATGATTTGTCTTTGCACCTATGTCCCTAAGATGACGTGGAACCCAATCTGCTGGTTTTCCATGAATTTTCCAGCATGTAGCTTTAGTGTGATTGGGTTTCTGACAGTGTCACACCACAAATTGCTTCTTCTACCATTACCTTGTCGAGTGGCCATAGATGATGACTCAGTGGCCGAGGACAATGAAGGAGATGAACCTAGCATCACTTGTTTTCGGTTTTCCTCTCTTCTGACCATTGCAAAAATTTCATCAATTGCAGGTAGTGGTGTAAGACTCAGGATACGTTCCTTAATATCATCAAGAGACTCGTTGAGGCCTGCCAAGAAATCATAAATCCTTTCTTTTGCAAGCATGTTACGATAGAGTTCAGCATCAGCCGGATCACGCCATTGGTGACGATTGAAAAGATCCAACTCTTGCCATATTTTCTTTAGTGAATTAAAATACTGGGTAACAAAATTATTCTCTTGGCGAATTTCTCGAGCACGTGTCCGAAGCGAAAACATCTGAAAAGCATCTTCATAATCAGAGTAGGCAATTTGAATTGCATCCCAGATAGCCTTGGTTGTAGGATAGAGAAGGTAGATTTCTGCTATAGAGGGTTCCATGGAATGAATCAACCAGGACATAACCATGCAGTTGTTGATATCCCAAGAGACAAAGGTGGGATCTTCAGGTGCCGGTTGTGTGACAGAACCATCTAGATAGCCGAATTTCCCCTTCCCTCGGACAACGATTTCAATAGAACGAGACCAATGGAGAAAGTTGCGTCCATTCAATTTGAATGACGTGATTTGCAGGGAAAGAGAATTGTCTGACGAAGCTATGGGAACGATAATAGAGGCCGAACCTGAGTTATTTGATGATACCTCAGATTCATTGCCTTTGCTCGTTCGAACGGCGGCCAAGGAGACCAAACCTTCCTCAACTAAAATTATATACTCTTAATAGCTCTGATACCATAAAAGTATATAATTATTAGGAAGATAGAAATCATTTGATGAAAATAATACTTCATTCAGATTGATATTCAAGAAATACATCCCTGCCTTATTTATAAGGCACACATAACGTAACAGACTAGGAAAAACTAATTAAGATAATTATCCTAAATAAACTATATCAAAACAGACTAACTAATAAAGCTTATCCTAACAAACTTACTAAAAAATAATAATAAAACTATTTATCAATTAATATTTTCAGCTATCGTCTCCAATAGTATTACATGTGCGGAGGTTAAAAACCACACATTGCCACAAAATTTCCCATCTTTATTTATTCCCACATCAATTTCTTACAATAATGGATCCAGAAGATACTCCTTAAAATATTAAAAAGAAATGATTGGAACAGCACAAAGGTTCTACAAACATAGTTGTGAATTTTGATGAAAGGAAATTCTCTCTCTAATTCATAATGAAACTAAAACTTAATACAGAGGAATCCTCACTAAACTAGGATAAAAATAAGTAGGAGAATCTCTCTTAAATAAGGAATCCTTACTAAATTAGGAAAGCAAATAATTAGTAAATAACATAACTTTATCTACTAGGAAGTATATCATAATCTATCAAATTAAAAAATAAATAAAAAACATAAGAATTGGCTTCCTTCTACACTCCCCCTTAAGTTGTATATGTTATACAACCCTAGCTTGGAGTTGATTTTGTCAAAGCTTGTCCTTGGAAGAGCTTTGGTGAGAATGTTAGCAAGTTGCAATAGAGTAGGGATGTAGCTCAGTTGAACTGTGAAATGTCTATCAATCACAACTTGAGTGAACTTGTCTATGTAGAGGAGGACTTTCTTTGAGCAAGTAGAGATCACAAAAGGAAATTTTAGCTATTGAGTTTGTAGCTGGTGATAAGGAGAGGCGAATTTTCAATGATATGAACTGAGGAATTATCGATTGAGGAATTCTTCTTGGGTTTGGAATTGACTTCTGAGGATGTGGTTTGTGTATTCATGAGCCGAATTGAGGAAGATAAGGACTGGGTTGGATTCTACGGTGGCTGATGACTAGGTTTGTCCAACCAAGTACCGGATTGGTGGCTTCATGCGCCTTCATGCGCTAGCGCATGAGAAGACGCAATAGAAGAATAAGGAAGCGAGTGTGGCGGTTGGAGAAGCTCCGGTCGACGGGATAGGCCGGCAATGACCTCTGGAGGCGAACCCAAGGAAGATTGGGTTAAAACTGAAGTTGGGCCTTTCAAGTGTCTATTCCTGAGTGAGGTTGGGCTGTCAGGCTAGTACCCGCTGACTTGGAAGTTGCCTTTTGCTGGTCTTCCCGATGGCTGGCCAAATTAAGAATCGTTTCCTAGCCTCGAAGGGCTGGCCTTCCTTCGCATACTATGGTTTTTCCTTCAGACCTTAATAGAGATGTGTGAAGAGTTCAAAAACCACTTAAGGTGATTCCGGAGGCACATCAGAGAGAGATGGCTAGGTTAGAAACCTTGCTCTGATACCATGAGATTGGAGGGCTTTGTTATGTGGCTTCCTTGTGGGTTTCGGCCAATGGGTTATTCGAGGAGGTGCCCCTTTCTGATGTTTATAGGGATTGGAGGGCTTTGTTGTACTAATCTTTTAAAAAGGCCTTGTGGGGTGTCTTTTGGTTTTAACTTTTACTCTTTTTATTTCTATCTTAAGAGGATCTCTTGTCCTCCTTTTGCAGCTCTTTTTATTTCTATCTTAAGAGGATCTCTTGTCCTCCTTTTGCAGAACTTTTTTCCTTTTCCTTATGTGTATCTCTCTTCTCATTAAGAACATTTCTTTTTCTATCCAAAAAAAAAAAAACCATGAGAAATTTGATGAAAGGAAATTGTCTCTAATTCATAATGAAACCAAAACCTAATATTTATAGAAAGGAATCCTCACTAAACTAGGAAAGCAAATAATTAGTAAATAACTTATCTTTATCTACTAGAAAAGTATATCCTAATAAATAAATAAAAAACATAAGGATTGGCTTCCTTCTACAATAGTCCTTGCCCAAAGGTCATCTAGAGACAGTGAAACACCACTAGAAAAAAAACAGAGCATTTCGATCCAGCCAAACAGTCCAAAGTAATGCATAAGCTGCAGACTGCCACAAAATTTTGCCTTCATTTGTACAGCCAAATCTGTATAAGAAACCATCAAAATCCTGTGCATTAATTTAGTTCTCGTTAAAAATTCCAAACAACTTATTCCACAATAAAACAGCCACCCAACATGTCATTTGTGTTATTTCTAGTGAGCACTGCTGTCCATATAAAAGATTTGACTTTTCGATGAACTTTAGATTTCGTAATTGATTCTTCAAGAAGGGAAACCTCCCTTGTAAGAGGAGATAAGGAAATGGAAGATTTACAAGAATACACACCAAAAGAATCTAAACTCCAAATTTTCCCTATTCTTCAGACTAAAATTCTGACATGGTCAAAAAGAGGCAAAAGAAGTCCTATTCCATTCATCTTAATGCTTGTAAGGTTCCTTGAACAATGGAATTCGAGGATGCATTTTCTTGAGTTGAACAGAAAATATGAATTGACAGAGGAGAGATGATAAAGATTGGAGAAAGCCTGAGAAAAGGAATTTCTTTTTGCAATATTTTACATTGTACTTTGGCTGTCAAGGCAGGATGGCTTATCCTCAATTATATTTTATTTAAATAAACTTCTCTTTTAGTGAAAAAAAACCCATAATGTAGAAATATTGGGAGGAGCTTGTCTTCATCATCTTTTCTTGATTTCATGGCCTGCATTTCATTGTAGTCTTAGCTTTGTTTTCCTCCTGCTTATGTAGTATAACTAGTTATGTAATCTTTGCTGTTTTGGCACATCTATTAAATGCAGGTAGAGTGGTACAATATTTGGCTTGAAGCAATAGATAATTTTGAGAAGTACCATCAAGGGAAAGACACAGCTGATATAATTCAAACCAAAGTTTTGCAGGTATATTCTCTTGAGTTTCTGGATATATTAAGTTCAGTGTTAAATGATGATTGAAAGCTCATCCCTTCGCATATCTTACCTTGACAATTGTTATTTTCCTTGTATTTCAAGTTACTCAAAGGGAAGGATGAAGATCTTAAGCTCCTTCTGGAAAAGGTGTTAAAATCTGGGGAGTTTAGTAGTCTTCATGCAGAATGCCTCACAGACACGTGGATTGGAAAGGACAGGTTAAATTTCTTGCACTTTATATAGATACTGAAATTAATGCATGCATTTTTCTTTCTTTTCATTAACTTATTTTGGCATGTTGTGCCAGATGGGCATTTGTTGATTTAAATGCAGGTCCTTTCTCATGGGGGCCTGCTGTTGGTGGAGAAGGTGTGCGTACAGAAGTAAGTTTACCAAATGTGGACAAAACAATTGGTGCAGTTTCAGGTAATAGCCATGTTATTTTTGTTTTTGGCTTTTTTTTTTTTTGGGGGGGGGGGGGGGGAGGGTATCTTTCAGATATTCAAAGGGATTGGAGAGCCTTGTTGCATTAGGTGTTTTTTTTGGTCTGGTTGTATGGTTTTTCCTTGATTTCTTTTTCTTCTTGGAGGATCCCTTGTCCTCTACTTTTTTCTTTAAGTTCTGTTCTGCTGTATTTCTCTTCTCTAATAAAATCTTTCTTTTTCCATAGCTTTTTATCTGAAAGGGTCATTTTCCCATATAGCTTCCCTTTAATCATTATTTTATCCCCTTGTAGCTAGTTGCTATACAGTAACATCTTAAGCTTATGATTTCTCTAAGGGAGTTTTCCTACAAGTTATGCTGAGGAATTGGATAGCTTTAATGTATTACTTGGGTTATATAGTATAGTTTCTGTTTCTATTTTGTCTTGTTTAAGAGTAACTTTTTTGTTTCTCAAATGTTTTGTTTCCTATTGTATTCCTTCTTTTTCTATTAATATCTCGCATAAAAAAAAATATTTTGCTGTGATCAGGGATGTTGTTTGGGGCAGGATGCTCTTAATCTAAAGGTCATCTCCATGTCATTAGATGCATTAATGGCTTTGATAATGTTTATGTTGTGGATTCTCTTGTGTGTTCAACTCAGATTTGCCGAAGGAAAGTCTCTTAGGTGTACAGGGGGATTTGGGCAGCTTTGCTGCATGTTTTTCCATCTTATTTTCTTTTATTATCTTATTTATTTTACCATAGGACAATTCCCTATCCTCCTCATTTGCAACTTTCTTCCCTCTTGATATATTTTCTTCTTTTATCTAAGAAAATTAAACAAGTAAGCCGTTTGTGTGTCTGTGTGTGTCCCTTTGTGTGCATGTATAATGAATCCCTGATTGAGGGAGCTAGGTGGGATTAAGTGTTTGTCCATTGAAGCCAAAACTTTTGTCCTCTTCAGAAAAAGGGTGTCATATAAGTATTGTGGAAAGCATTTGAGGTTTACTTCATGTGACATTGTTAGGATGTGCAACTTCTGCTGATGTCTACTTTTCGAGATTTGTGATGCGAAGACAGTCAAAATTTTCACGAACTACCATAGGTCAGAATGCAAGTGCTAGGCGCATTATATGACCTCTTACTTTCTAACATTTTGCTAAATTTTTTTTTCCCAATAAAAGAATTTATTTTTGTGAGAAGAGATATGCATATAGAGATACAAAAATAGAAGATCCACAAAAGTTACTCCCTTAAACTACCATTTGAATACTCCCATAACAAAGACCAAAAAAGAAAAAAACCCTGACCCAGTAAAAAAAATGTGGTCGCAGGAACTACAACAACAACAACATAGCCTTATCCCACTAAGTGAGGTCGGCTACATGGATCGCACGACGCCATTGAGCTCTATCAATGACCAACTCTTTAGATATCTTATTTACTAGAAGGTCCCGTTCAATAATTTCTCTAAGTGTCTTTTTTGGTCTTCCTCGACCTTTTTTCACAGGGCTCCAAACCATCTGCTCAACTCTCCTAACTGTCGCAGGAACTACCGATCAAAAACTAGTGTTCCTTTTTAACCGAATATTCCACAAGACTGCAAAAATTGTAGGCAGCCTCTTTGATGTACAATGTTATACTTAATTGAGTAAGCTCTTGATTGTTATGACATCTTAAAAAATTGATTTGAAGTTTTTTATTCAATAAACTTAGGCCTAAAAAATGTCTTATGTGCTTGCAAAGTTGAAATTTGAATCTTATATATTTGGTACCTCATGCATGGTTTAACTTATGATCACTGGTGTAAGTATTAGTATAGTATTAGATTTAGTTAAGTAATATGGTTTTTTGTAGTACGTTTTCCTTTGTTACGTTAAACGGTGTGTTTCTTATAGTGTTTAAGTGTTATAGTTCCTGTTTGTTGTTACAGTTAGTTGGTTAGTAGTTACAGTGTGTTGTTAGTTGTATTGAACTCTCCTGTATAAAGTCTGATTCATTAGACTTAGTAAAGGGTATCTTGAATTCTTGCCTATTGAATCAATTCAGTTTTTCTATTGCTCTCTCTCTCTCTCCAAATACTTGGTATCAGAGCAGCGTTCGGTTTGATTCATCGTCATGGACGCTCAGTCACGAACCAAAACGTCGCAAACGTTTGCCATGCTCGAGGCTCAAAGTGGAGCAATTGCATGGATGTCGAACCTTGCTAACCAAAACAAGGTTGTGCTTCTCATCACATCTCTGAATTAGCTTTGTTCGATCAAGTTGGATCAAACCAACTATATGTTGTGGAGCTCCATGGTTCTATCGGTCACCCAAGGCAACCAACTGGATGGTTATATCTTAGGAGATGTATTCTTCACAGATGGCACCGAGAGGAGGGTGAACCCATATTTCAAGGAGTGGGTTACCATGGATCAGCTTCTTATGGGCTGGTTGTACAATGCGATGACAGCAGAGGTAGCGTCGCAGGTCCTTGGAGCCAAGACTTAGCAAGATTTTTGGAACGCTGTTAAAGAACTTGCAGGAACTTAGAATTGTTTGAGAATCACGCTATACAAGAATGAGTTTTAAAGACTGAGATAGAATAGGTTAAAAATGGAGGAATATTGGCGAAAAGTAAAAGAACTCTTGGATAATCTCTTTCTTGCTGGATGTCCCTTATCCTCTGATGACCTGATAACCTAAATGTTGGTGGGTCTTGATGTTGAGTACAATGCCATCGTGGTATAGTTGTCTGATAGACCTGGGCCAACGTGGACGGAGCTGGAAGCCTCTCTTCTGACCTTCAAAAGTAGACTCGAACAGTGGTATGCCATATCGCAGAATATTCAGCCAAGTGCAAGTGTGGTTACTGGCAAACCCAAGACTAACTCTGGCCAAGGCTGGAGAGGTGGAAATACACGTGGCAGTGGCAAAGACAAAGTAGCACGTGGGAGAGGTGGACGTTCAAATAATCATCCCACCTGTCAGATTTGTGCCAAGGTAGGACACATTGCCAAAAATTGCTTTTATCGTTTTGACCAAAATTTTGCTAGCAATACAGGAGGAAATTCATAGGGGAATAAGGATAAGTACTGGTCAGGGTCATTCAGCCTATGCCATGACTCAAGAAAATTTGGACATTCAGGATTGGTACGTCGATAGTGGTGCCTCTCACCATGTAACCAATGACTCCTCTGCTATTGATCAATGCACAAAGACTTCTTCCAAAGATTTTCTTCTGGTTGGTAATGGAGAAAGAATAAATATTGCAAGCAAATGGAAGTCTTCTTTATCTTATAGCAAGGAAGGTTCATCTTTAAAGATTAATAGTCTCTCATCTAAACTGACTTCAGATAATCAGGTGCCTGTTGAATTTGTCTCAAATGGTTGCTATGTGAAGGAAAAGTCAACAGGGAAGGTCCTGATGCAAGGAACTCAAGTTGAGGGATTATACAGGTTGAAGAACCTACTTACTGCTGTCTGCTATGTGGCAAAGAAGAGTTGTGATGATTCAGAAGAAAAATGTAAACTGTCTAAAAGGGAGCTTTGGCACAGGAGCCTTGGACATCCTTCTGATAAGATTTTAGTTGTGTTTAAAATTTGTAATCTTACTAATTTGATTAATAAAAGAAGCTCCTTTTGTGATGCTTGTAAATTAGGAAAAGCACATGCTCTTCCCTTCAAAAGATCTGAATCTGTAGTTGAAAAACCTTTGGATTTAATACATTCAGATTTATGGGGTCCAGCTCCCATTCAATCAAACTCTGGTTTCAAATACTTTTTTTTTTTTGATAGAAAAAGAAGTATTATTAATGAGAAGAGAGAGATACAGAGGGAAAAGGATAACAATAGGTGGAGGACAAGGGATCCTCCAAAGAGAAATCAAAAACAAAAAGTAAGCTAAAAACCTCCAAAACGCCCCACAAGTCCCCTAAGAACATATTAATACAATAACGCCCTCCAATCCCTATAAACATCAGATATAGGCAGCCCTTTGAACAACCCATTGGCGGAGACCCACAATGAAGCCGCATAATGAATTCGATCCCACAACATCTGGATAGGCAGACACTGATCGTTAAAGACTCTGGCATTTCTTTCCATCTAAATGCACCACACCGTTGCGAATAGAGCTGTCTTCCAAAGAATTTTGTTCTCCTTCCTATGGCCAAAACCGGTAAATTTGATCGTGCCAAGGTCCTTTGGACAAACCCAATTCTCATCAAAAAGACCAAATAACCTGTTCCAGATACTCCAAGCCACGTCGCAGTGCAGGACCAGATGGTTATTAGTCTCTGAATGTCTGAAGCACAACACGCAAACGTCAGGGGATAGAGCCTTAAGGGGCCTTTTGATTTGACACAGATCGTTTGTATTAATTCTGTTGAGCACAGCAATCCACAAAAAGGCTTTAACCTTTAAAGGCGCCTTAATTCTGGTTTCAAATACTATATCTCATTTCTTGATGACTGTAGTAGATATGTGTGGCTTTTCCCTCTTAAAAGTAAAAGTGAAGTTGTACAAGCTTTCAAATGTTTTAAAACTATGGTAGAGAATTAATTGGAGAGAAAAATCAAGGTTTTGCAATGTGATGTTGGAGCAGGATTCAAGTCTTTTCTGGATGTTGTTCAAAACATTGGTATAATTATTAGAAATTCATGCCCATACACTTCCATTCAAAATGGTAGGGTCGAGAGAAAACACTGTTAGATAGTAATAATGGGCTTGAGCATGTTGGTACAAGCTCGTGTTCCTTTAACTTATTGGGCAGATGCTTTCTCCACTGCAGCAAGACTGATTAATGGGCTACCTATCACTGCTTTGAAAGGGAAAATTCCTTGTTTCGTTTTATTTGGAAAGAACCCAGATTTTAAAGAAGTAAAAGTGTTTGGCTGTGCATGTTTCCCTTATCTAAGACCCTATAATAAACATAAAATGGACTATCATTCAGTGAATTGTGTATATCTTGGTCCAAGTATGTCTCACAAGGGTTTTAGACTCCTCTCTTCCACTGGAAAGATTTATGTCTCTAGGCATGTAATTTTTAATGAGGAGGAGTTTCCATTCAAGAAAGGGTTCTTGAATACTAGGAAACTAGAACAACGAAGTGATGTGGTTGATATGATGCCAGTTGTGATTAACAGGGGTAATCCTTGTTGTTTTAATTCTGGTTTGAATGATGTTTAGGCCCTTGAAGGGAAAAATGTAAATGAAGGAAATGGCAATTCTAGTCCTCACAATCTTTTAGGAAATGCATAAAAAGATAAGGAGCAAGCAACAGAGAATGTAGAAGAATATGCTGCCAAGTCCACTCATCCTATGATTACAAGAACCAAAGTTGGAGCCATTAAGTCTAGACCAGTGTATACTGGTTTGGTCAAGACCACTGTCACCAATGATCCTACTGATCCTCAAATTGCTTTTAAAATCCCTCATTGTAGAAGAACCAAGGAAGCTGAGTATGCTGCACTAATTAAAAACAATACCTAGAAGCTTGTTCCCTACAATGGGCAGAAATTAGTTGATTGCAAGTGGGTGTTCAGAACAAAGATGGCAGCAGTGGCTATGTGGAATGATACAAGGCCAGGTTGGTTGCCAAGAGATTTCAACAGGATCCCGAAATAAATGTGGGTGAGACGTTTAGTCCCTTGGCTAAGTTGGCCACTGTAAGACTTGTACTGTCTATTGCTGTTTCATTAAATTGGAGAGTGAAGCAAATCAATATTGACATTGCCTTTCTAAATGAATGCTTACAAGAACATGTTTACATGAATGAACCTGTGTGCTTTGTTGATTCTTCTCAGCCTCAACACATTTGCAAGTTGGAAAAGGCCCTTTATGGGCTTGGGGCTTGGCATGACAAGCTTAGAAATTCTCTTTTACAATGGGGTTTCCAGCACACCAGATCAGGTCACTCTATTTGTTCTGCACAGGAGACAGTGCTGAGATGGTAGAGAATTTTATTTCAAGGCGAAATGGTGATTTTTCCTTGAAGGATCTTGGTGAGATCCACTATTTTCTGGGAATTGAGGTGACTAGAAATAGCGCTGGAATGCTCTTAAAACAGAAGAATTGCATTCAGAATTTGCTTGAAAAAGAATGCAATTCTTTTTGGGGCTTTGAGGGGTGGTTTTTTGTTGCTGCTGTCTTTTCTTTGGAGGACCTCTTGTCCTCCTTTTCTTGTCTTTGTTTTTGTTTTTTCCTTTGTTTCTCTCTCTTCTCAGTAATAATACTTCTTTTTCTATCAAAAAAAAAAAAAGAACTTGCTTGAAAAAAAAAAAAATTTGCTTGAAAAATTCAATATGTTAGAAGCCTCACCTAGTCCTATTCCTATGATTCTTGGGAAACATAGGACTAAAGCTAAGGAAGAATTACTTGACAACCCTTCCCTGTTCAGAAGTCTTGTTGGAGGGTTACAATATATGGTGAATACTAGACCAGATATGGCTTTTGCAGTAAATCAATTAATTCAGCACTTGAATTCGCCATCTACACTGGATTGGATTAAAGCAAAGAGGATTCTAAGGTATCTAAGAGGGACTATGGATCTCAGCTTACACATCAAGCCTTTTTTAGAGCTCACTTTGGTGGGTTTTTAGATGCGGATTGGGCAAATGATGTGTTGGATAGAAGGGCTGTTTTGGCTTTTGTGTTTTTGTGGGAGATTTGTTGATTTCTTGGTCTAGCAAGAAGCAAGGTGTGGTTTCAAGGTATAGTGCTGAAGCTGAGTATAGGGCTTTGGCTGCTTTAGTCAGTGAAGTTACCTGGTTGAAGTCTCTCTTGAAAGAGCTGAAGTTTCCTTTGTACAGAGTTCCTATGCTATGGTATGATAACATTAGCGCTAAGGCTATTGCTGAATCCGGTGTTGCTTGCTACAACCAAACATTTTGTGGGAGACAAAGTTTTGATCAAAGAAATTGCTATAGGTTATATTCCATCTTCAGAACAGCCTGCAGATGTTTTCACCAATCCTTTGGTAGGCTCAAGGTTTAGTCTTTTGTGTGGCAAACTCGGGTTGTGTGAACAGCCCTCTCTTTTGAGGGGGACAATTAAGTAATATGGTTTCTTGTAATATGTTTTCCTTTGTTCCGTTAAATGGTGTGTTTCGTTCGTGTTAAGTGTGTTAGTTGCTGTATGTTGTTACAATTGGTTGGTTGTTACAGTATGTTGTTAGTTGTTTTGAACTCGTCTGTATAATCAGACTTAGTAAAGGGTATCTTGAATTCATGCCTATTGAATCAATTCGGTTTTTCTATTGCTCTCTCCTTCTCTCAAAATACTTTCACTAATTTGATCATTTTCACCTTCCCGTACACCTTGGTTTGCAGAAATTTCAGAAGAAGAAGCTGAAGATCGATTGCAAGATGCTATTCAGGAGAAGTTTGCTGTTTTTGGTGATGTATGTGTCATTTGGTGGCTTTAATTGTAGATTGCATATTTTTAATTCTCATTCATCCTTCATTGTATATGAGTAGTGTGTGATTAACTTATATCACCAGGTGACCTTAAGTTACTCTTAAATCAATATCTGATACGTGGTAAATTCTTAGTCTAAGATTCTTACATTGTTTTGCTTTCCACTTCTCCATTTTTTCTTTTCTTTTTGCAGAGGGAGGGGGAGGTTGTTTCCATCTTTGAATGTGATAGTATCAAAAAGTAAAAACTAAAAAAGAATTGACTGTCCAATATGGAACTTTCTGAGGTGATGTTAAATTACACTTGGATTGGATGAAGAATTAAAGTTAACTCTTGAACTCCCAAACCACTTGGACAAATTAGTGCCATCTGATATTTAAGCTTGTGAAGAAACTTATCTAAGTGGAACTCCAAATTTAACATTATTTGGAGTCTTATATAGTTTATTATTGTTTAGGAGTCTTATAGTTATTTCTAAGGATTATTGTCTAGATTATTATGAATAAAGGAAGGCATAGAGGGCTGATATGTGCGGTGTTTGTATCGAGCACCTTAATTCTTCTGTCCATTTTACTTCAACCCTAGATTTCAACATGTTAACATAACCTCTATCGACATTGGAGCCTTTAGCTTCTGCTATCAAAGCAAAGTCTCCTTGCTGTATCACTTTTTTTCTTTTTTGGTAGTTTACTATTTGATTCTTTTACCCCCTGTATAGAAGCTGTACTATTCTGTTACACAATATGGCCAATGATGGGAGAATTTTGAGAGCAAGGTTGACAAGATCAATATCCTAAATAGAATCAGCCAAGGGCCAAAGTAGAAACTTTCTGACCAAGAATAATAAGATCATACTGTTATTTAGACAAAGATTGATTGGAAAAAGTATATTTCTCTCATTCATAGGATTGCAATATATATACAGAAGGAGCCATAAATACAAAGGAATCATAATCATAAAATAATCCCTACAATCAAGCTATCCCTATAATCATGCAGTAACATATCTTTATCATAACACATACCAATTATGACAAAATAATTTCAATACACAAACACAACTTACAAATAAGCCTAATACTAGAAAAATGCCTTTATAAGATGGGATAAGATAGGATAGATTTGCGCACACAAGGGGATCACATAATGTAACTTCACACTATAAAATAGCAAAGCTGTGGATTTGCAAAGGGATTTGAGAGATCTTTTGAGGTAATGAGTCTATAAGTGTTATCTTCCTATCCTTGCATTTGTATTGCTTTTCTCCTCTTCAATATTTTTTCTATTAAAAGAAAAAAGACTGGAGAACAACTAGCTGACTTGTTTACTAAAGCTCTCAATCAGAACCAGGCTAGCTTGAGGGGAAGTGTTGTAGGGGTATTAGCAATACTTGTTTAGAATCTCATGATTTCTTATGGAATGTTGAAAAATTCAATTTGGTACCATTGTCAAAAGAGGTGCTGAGATGAAACTAATCCTGTTAGCCATTAATGAAGCCTCCACCCCTTTCTCACCAATGGGGAAAAAGAAAATCTTTTGCTTTTTTATGTTGAGAATTTGATTATGACTACTTGTGGTTTGAATGTTGCAGAAAGATCACCAAGCCATAGATATTCTTCTTGCTGAGATTGATATATATGAGCTATTTGCTTTTAAGCATTGCAAGGGAAGGAAAGCTAAGCTTGCCTTATGTGAAGGTAGTCTCATCTTATTTAATCTGCTCAATGTATGTAGCTTCTAGACTTTGTTGTCTGATTGGAAGTTTTCACAATATTAGTATAGCTGACAGCATAGCTGAATTTAATCCTTTGACATGTGAGCTTTTCATGGGTTCTTTCCTTTATTAATTTTTTCACAACCATCTAACCATGCAGAGTTAACAGCTCAAAAGTGAAAAAAACTTGGTGAACCTTGTGATTTTTTGTGGTGGTTTTAATGTTAGGGATATTAATAAGACCAATCATGGGAGTTCACTTTTATGAAGTGGTCATTGACATGGGAAGCATAGGAAGGATTGCGGGGAGCAGTGGCTGCACTGCAGACTTCCAGAAGTCCGGTGCCATGGCACTAGGAAGCTAGTGCCTAGCCGCCAGGCGTCAACCTTTGGGCTGTTTGCAGCAGTTATCTTTTTTTTTTTTTTTTTCCAAGACTTTATTATGTTTTAAATTGTGCTTTAATTTAAATGGGCTGTTATTAGGAGTAGTTTTCTACTATATTTCTTAATTTTGGGGGATGTTATGCCTTTAGGTTGTATAATAGGGAATTTTTGAACTAATGGAAGATGATCAGAAGTAATTCAAGTTTTTTGTGAGTCACTGATAGAAACCCAGAACTTAAACCAGAACAGAACAAAGTTTTTATCATGAAGGATAGGGAAATACAGCAAAGAATAAAAGGGACTAAACTGCAAAAGAGAAAAACTACCAGAGATTAGGTCTCCTAGAGCCAAGGCTTCACCAGAGCAAATGCTCCTATCACACACTGACCAAAAAAAAAAAAAAATTCTGCCACCCTTCACACACTTCCACTACCCTTTTTATAACCAACCTACTTCTATTAGATTCCTATTTTGCCCCCTAACAGAAATGGGCCTATCTGGTACCTATCATCTTGCACCCAGGAGATTGCAGGTTCTCTCTTCCTAAACGAACCAGCACCATAGGTAGGAAAAGAATACCTGAAATTTGCCATCACACTCTCAACAACTGCACAGAATCCAGCACCACATGCCCGTAACCAGATCCATAACTAGGGACTGTAACAGAACTTAACCTTTCAATACCCTGCTTGACTAAGCCAAGATCATTCCGTGTCACTAGTGTATCATCCACATAAACAAGTATGATTATGATAGAGCCTAGCCAAGATAACAGACCCCAAACACTGATTTATGTTGAATAATACTGGTATATTATTGAAATAGAAACAAATATGATACAGCACCACCAAACATATCTCTTTTGGCTAAGTGGTTATGGAGATTCCCTTTAGAGCCTAACTCCTTATGGCATAAGGTGATTAAAGCAAAGTATGTGCTTCATCGGAATGGTTGGGACTCTGATTTGGGAGGTGTCGTTAAGCATGCAAGTCCCTGGAAAGCGATTTCCCAGGTGTACCACCTTTTCTTTCCTTCATTGTCTTTCATCGTTGGTGATGGTTGCCGTTTTCAATTTTGGGAGGACTGCTGGATTGGTCCTATCCCCTTTAAAGAAATATTCCCCTGTCTCTTTTCTTTGCCTTCTTTGCATGATGCCCCTATTGCTGATTTCTTTTGCTTGCAAAGGGACCAACCTGGCTAGAATCTCCATTTCGCCAGAAATGTAAATGATAGACTATTGCCTGACCTTTCCTTGATGCTTGACATTCTGGATCCAATACGCCTTTCTTCTAATCCTGATAAGAGAATGTGGAAGCTGGATTCCTCAAGCTCGTACACTTGTGCCTCCTTTCTCAATCATCTCATCTGTAACCTTGTTGTTTCTTTGCATTTTCAAAGGTCTTATTGGAAAGTTAAGGCGCCTTTAAAGGTTAAGCTTTTTTTGTGGTTTGTAGTGCTCAATAGGATTAATACAAACGATCTGTGTCAAATCAGATAGCCTCTTATGGCTTTATCCTCTGATGTTTGCGTGATGTGCTTGAGACATTCAAAGACAAACAATCATCTGTTCCTACACTGTGATGTGGCTTGGAGCATTTGGAACAGGCTTTTTGGTCTCTTTGATGAGAACTGGGTTTGCCCAATAGACCTTGGCGCACTCCTTGCAACCAATTTTACTGGTTTTGGTTTTAGGAAGGAGAATAAGATTCTTTGGAAAACAGCTATGCTCGCAATTCTGTGGTGCATTTGGATGAAAAGAAATGCCAGAGTCTTTAATGACCGGGGTTTACCTCCTCACTTTTTATGGGATCGCATTCATTATGTGGCTTCCTTGTGGGTTTCGGCCAATTGGTTTTTCAAGTGGGTGCCTCTCTCTGATGTTTATAGGGATTGGAGGGCGTTGTTGTACTATTTTTTTTTAGAGCCCTTATTCGGCATCTTTTGGTTTTTAGATTTCTCTCTTTTTAGTTCTATCTTAGGAGGATCCCTTGTCTTTCTTCTGATGTATTTTTTCTTTTTGCTTTTGTTTCTCTCTTTTCTCATTAATAACATTTCTTTTTTTCTATCAAAAAAAATAAAAAAGTGATACAGAACCATCAATAAGATATTCAAGAAAGAGGAAAAGAGGGAATATAGTATTTATTTAAGGATTATCCAGTAGATTTATTTATTATTAGATTTGTTTACTATTTAAATTTAAATAGATTAGCATCTAATTAGTTAGTAGAATTATTTATTTATTATTTAAATATTAAGTACTATCTAATTAGTTATTAGCATATCTATTTTTATAGTTATCTTAGCAGTAGTCGAAGTCTGTAAATTAGTAGTTTAGCATTCATTTTAGTCTGGTTGAATATTTGATATTGATTGTACTTGGGAGGCTTGTCCACTCCATAAGGACTAAGTTTTAATATCTTTAGTACCAGTATTTTATTTACACCTTCTTCCCTACAAACTTCCATCTATTATCATTCATTCGAATATCATTACTGACGAGCGCCGAAGGGGTTCTATCAAAATACCTATTCCAGTGGGGAAAAGGTAGGATTATAGCATTCAAAAGCAGAAATGAAATCACACTCAAACAGTAACGGAAGCAATACAGAATTAGGAAATAAAGCTCACACACAAACATTAGCTAAAACACCACAGTAAGATAATGTTGACTTTCGATAGGTCTAACTCTCTCCACCAAAACCAACTCCAATATTTTCCATGCCTTCCATCCTTTCAGACCACCCTTTTAAAGGCTCCACTATTATCCAGCTTAGCAATTAGTTACCACCCCTTTCTATTGCTAATCTGTCCTTTTCTCTAAGCCCATTTCTTTCTCTTAAACTACATAAAACCATGGGCCCAACATTACCCCGCCCTTGAAGTTTCACCTTGTCCTCAAGGTGAGAATTTGAAGTTGATACCAATGGTTTCTTCCCTACATCGGATTCACCATAATCCCAAAGGGTCTTCAAATCGCCCATGATGAGTCCCAAGTATGATGCTTTTATACAAGCCAAGGACTCGTGCTGCTTTATCACCTCTAAACAGAGGTTCTAAAACTGAGATTGGATTTGGCTGCTCCTGGTTTCTGCACATAGGCACCATGGGCTTTGACATAGTCAATTCACACTCTGGAGATATCATGTCTTGTTCCTTGGGGAGTGAATCAGATGAAGTGTTGTTAAATAATTATCCATCTTTGCTGATGTTTTGAGACACGTTATCCCTACAAAATCCAATGGAATTTGCTAGAGACATTGATGTTTCGGTGACAGTAGATCAGGATCCACCTTTAGATTGAGATAGACCAATTTTTTCCTTAGTTTCTTTCTTATTTCTTGAGAAGAACAAACTTGTAACTTTACCTTTAAACGATTTTATGCCATTTGACTTTGCCAGATCAGGAATATAAATTTCAACAACGGGTCCAGTATGATAGATAGTACAAGATATAGAGACGAATTTTGACCTGTGAAGATTTTTAGGAGAACCATCCACCTGTATTTCTTCATCATCTTCTTTCTCGGCCATGGCTAAAAGTCGAAGAGGGGGAACATTTGTGCTTTATTGCATTGGATGAACTTTGCTGCACCGGACAAGGAATTTTGTTCAGCTAAGAGCTCAGCCAGATGAACCACTTGTGAAGGAATTTTTTTGACCAGGTAATCTTTTTGGGTAACCCAAAACTATTGGGTAGGGTGAGCTTTTCTGTATTGAGCAAATAATTGGGCCCATCTTTTATAATTTACCCTAAACCCATAAGATTCTCTTTTTCAACCTAAACTCCTCATAAAACTAAAGGGCCCATTAGTGCTTTTTCTCTCTTTTCTTCTTTGGGCCTCTTTGCCACTTAAACTCCTTAGCCCGATCCAGGACCCATTTGTTTCTCACCTTGTCATCACCTTCTGCCACAAAAGAACCCCTTCTCTTAGGCTCAGTAGGTATATTAAAGAAGATGAAATATTGGGCCCAACCATCCTTGCTTATTCTGAATAAAGCCCATAAAGCTTTTCTTTCGACAATTGAGACCAGCTGTGATTATCTATTCTCATGTAAGGCCCCTTAGGTTTGCCATCCCAAAATCTTATTGGGCTTCTTCCTCAATGGATCTCTTCGACCCGATCTAGGATCCAAGTTCTTTTTGTCGCTTTACCCTTGTCTATATCTTTTACTGCCATCAACCCTTTTTTCTTTTGATCAAGGCTCTTGGATGCCCAGAATTATTCACCACCTTGGAAGCACACCTCTTACCCTCTTGTTCTAGCTTTTTCAGTATTGGGAAAGTAATAAAAACCTTTTGATTGGCTCGCATCTATAATTGCCATGGTCTTCTTAGTGTCTTGATGAGCTAACAAGGGCATTCGAGAATTGAAGACGACTTCTCCTTCATCCTCGATGGATCCTTCCCTACCAACACAGTTTGACGAGTCATCAGTAGCTCCTTCAAGAGGCAACTTCTCTAATTGATATTCTTCTTCCTTGCAATCAACCATCTGAAAATTTTCTTCCTCCTCTGTTGATCCCACTGGAGTTTCCAAAATAGGAACAACTTGAGCACTGTTGGTTTTCTTCTTGACTTTCTTGCACACTCCACCCCTTGATTCAGCTGCCATTCTCTTTACACTCATCAAAATTTCTTTCATCATCATCTTCATCTCTTCCATGTCCTTTCTGAACTTCTCTCTCTTCCACTCAGCAAAAGCCTCTTTGAATCTTGCATCTATTTCTACCCTTCTTGCTACTGTCATCTCCTGAGCTTCCCTTTTGAATCTTGCATTTATTTCTTTTATTGTTGTTGGAGCCATTCCCTGGACAAACCGCCTCTGATACCAAATTGAGCCCAGCCAAGATAACGAACCCTAAACACTGATTTAAGCTAAATAATACAGGTATATTATTGAAACAGAAACAAATACCTCTTTCAGTGGGGAAAAGGTAGGACTACAACACTCAAAAAGAGAAATGAAGTCACACTCAAACAGTAATGGAAGTAATACAAAATTAGGAAATAAAGCTCACACACAAATATTAGGTTAAACACAATATGGATAATGTTACTTTCGATAGGTCTAACTCTCTCCACCAAAACCAACTCCAATATTTTCCATCCTCTCCATCCTCTCAGACCACCCTTTTAAAGGCTCTACTACTGTCCAGCTCAGTAGTTAGTTACCACCTCTTTTTATTGCTAATTTATCCTTTTCTTCAAGCCCATTTCTTTCTCTTAAACTACATAAAACCACAAGCCCAACAGATTACAACTTGAGTTTTAGTGCTAAAGAAGATTAGGGAATGATCACTTCTTGTATCTTTGAATCCCCACTAAAGAAGAGTATTCCTCAACTGATCATACCAAGCTCTTGGAGCTTGTTTGAGCCCATATAGATCCTTGTTCAATTTACAGACATGTTGAGGAAACTTAGAGCCTTCTGGTATTTCTCATGCAAACTTCCATTTAAAAAGCATTGTTAATGTCTAGTTGCTTCACTGGCCAATTCAGTGAGACTGCAATGGTTAGAATGACTGATCATTGTCATTTCTACTACCAGGCCAAATGTTTCTCCAAAATTTATTCCAGGGTTTTACTGAAATCCTTTGGCCACCAACCTGGCCTTATGTCTTTATAGTACCTTCAATAGTATATTTTGTTCTAAAGACCCATTTATTCTCCACCAACTTCTGTCCTTTCGAAGAGAACAAGCTGCCAAGGATCATTTCCAAGAAGAGCTTTAAACTCTTGTTCCATAGCTTCTCTCCAATGGGGAATCTTTAAGGCGTCTTGAGTAGCGTTGTTTAAAAATACCATGGCTTACGGACAAGATGTCTTGAGTTCGGGAATTTAGGCCCGTTTATACGCGAGCTCTGCAAGCTGGCCTTATTATTATTTTTAATTTTTATTTTTTTGTGAATTCCCCAAATCAACCTTACGCCCTCACCTTAGTCTCTCTCACTCATCAATCGTCCATCTGACTCTTCGTCTCTCTTAGCCTCAGGCAGTGAAGTCACCACTCAATACTCATTTGAGATCCTCTCGTCTCTCCTCAATGGTTATAAAAGCTCTCTCGGCATCCTGCCTCTCTCATTCTCGTCGACCGACATCTTTATCTCTCTCGACGAAGTAATCAGAGCTCAGAACCTCTGCCTCTCTCCGTCTCTAGTCTCAGATCTCTGCATCGTCCTCGTCTCTCGTCTCAGAAGCTCTGCCTCTCTCATTCTCGTCTCTCGGCTTAGCATTATCTCTTGACTCTGAGGCAGCAACTCAACATCTCTCTGATCTCTCTCTAATCTTCATCTCTCTGATCTCTCTTTGATCTTCATCCTTCTATCTATTTGGACCTTCATCTCTCTAATCTCTCTAGTCTTTGATTGGCAATCGACATTGAGGGAGGAAGTGGTTGAAGATTTTTTTTTTCTTGGGAAGTTGAAAAAGAAAAAAAAATGATGGTCTTAGTTTTTCAAAAGGAAGACTGTTTATAGACGGGCTGGTTTGCGACCGGCCGGTTCGACCAGTTAATCAGTGCTAGTCTTGAGCATTTGCAGGTTTTGCAACTTTAGTTTTAGCTTATGTTATTCTTTTATAAGGCTATGTAACCTTTATTGCTCCACTCTTTGAGCGAATCACCATAGGGTGAGTCAATTTTGGAGCTGCACCACTGTTAGATGCTGCTTTAGATACATCATCTGCTTCTATGCCTTGATGCGAATCAGCATTGGATTCTTCCTATTGACTTAAATTCTCCTCCACTTGTGATTGGGAAATATGATCCTCTACTGTGTTTTTGCTGCAACTTTTTGCTAAGGGATCTAAAGAATTCTGCACACTTGAATCACTGTTAGTAGAAACAACATCATTTCTAGTAACAAAGGGAAATACATGGATAACCTGAGTACTGGTTTGTTCTGGTCTTTTGGGTTCAGAAAGCCAATCTTAAAAGGAAACTCCATTTCGTTGAAAATGACATGCCTCGATATATATCCTTCCGGTTGATGACAAGCATTTAAATGCCTTTTGTGACCCACTAAGACCAACGTAAACACATTTAATGTGTTGATTGTAGGGGTCTCATGTATGGGTAACATGCACAACCAAAGGTCTTGAGCTCCTATTCTTTCTTGAATAAGTTAGTATAAGGAATCTTTCCCTGCAAGGTAGTTGTCGGAAGCATATTTATGAGAGTTACAGCAATTTGAAAGGCTTCTACCCAATAATGCAACTGTAGACCAGCTTATGCTAATAAGGTTAATCCCATTTCAACAACTTGCCTATGTTTTCTTTCAACCCCTTCATGTTGAACTTAAGTATGAGGGCGAGTGTCTAAAAATAATCCCAGCCTTTTCTAAAATCTCAACAAAGGACTTAAATTCATTACCTCTATCACTTTGTAACTCGTTACAAATTGTGTTTCAACCATGTTTTTTAACTGAACAAAAATATGAACAGCATCACTCTTTGCCTTAAGGGGATATAACCATAGAAAACAGTTGTAATCATCAAGAAAGGCAATATAATATCTACAGACAGAGACTGATTGTATGGGAGATGGTCCCCATAAATGTGTGCACAATAGCAAGAGTCCTTTAAGCATGAGAATAATTTTATTTTATTTAATTGTATAGTTGATTTATCCATAACTATAGGCTAATTTGGAGGCTAATATTTAGGGGTGTTGATAGCATAATCATAGGGATTAATTTTATTTTATTTCCTTTCTTGAATCTATGGAACTAACTATGAGACTAATGGAATATTATCTGAGTTTGTTCTCTTTCTATTCATTTGTGCTCCATTACATTTTGTGCTCTATTACATCAGAGGTGGTATTGAGTGTGTTTCATTCGCATGATCCCTATTTCGTTTGAGGCTGTGAGTGTGCGTGAGAAGAGAGAGCTCCCATCTTCGGTGATCTGACTCTCACCGACCCTTCCACAGCGTTTAGACATTGCCGACCAACCGACCTCGAGAGTCTGGTGGCCATCGGCGGTGCATGTGAGTCTCACGCACCACTTGAGTTTTCTGCTACAGTGTCCACGCGCAAGCGCGTGATGGCGCGTCTGGTACTCTCTTCATTTCCGATCAACCTTGACGGCATTTTCGGCCCTTCTCCAACGTGATCCCGTGGTGTGGTCACTGATTCCCAAAGTTTGAATTTTTATATGGTTTGGTCATCACTGTTGTATTCAGTTGAGGACAGTGTTCTGAGTTGGTGGTTGATGAGCAATTGAACCACCATACTTTGGTCTTACAACTTCACTGTGGCAGCAAACCTGCTAAGGCATTTGAGGATCTTGTATTTTCCTTGGTTTGTTCCTGACATTGACTCCATTTCCGGCTTGTTCTCGGTAATAGATTGTCTATTCGGGTGCTTTTGGATATTGGGTCTCCTTCCGATGGATTCACGTCACTCTATGTTGCGTTTGGTTGCTTGTATATTTTGCTAAAAGTGACAGACAGTAACATTCATGTTACTAGATTGATTCCTACATTGTCAAAGATATCTGAGCAAGGTAAAACATGTTTTATCTCCTCTTCAAATAATAGGTCATTGACTCTGGTGCCACAGATTATATGACAGCTAATACCAACACATTTTCAAGTTTCAAGCCACATAAATCTCCATATCCTGTTATCATAGCAAATGGATCTATTTATAACGTTGAAGTTTTAGGGACCGCTAAATCTACTTCTTCTATTACCTTGTCATTTGTTCTAAGTTTTCCTAGTCTTTCCTGCAATTTGATTTCTGTGAGTAAACTTACCAAAGACCTAAATTGTTGTTTCTCTTTTTTTCCCTCATCATTGTATTTTTTAGGATCTTGTGACGAAGCATATTATTGGTAAAGGACATATATCTAATGGTCTCTACATCCTTGATGCATGGGAACCTCAGTCAATTGCTTGCGCTAGTGTCACCTCTTCATTCAATGCTCATTGTCGATTGGGGCATCCTTCCCTGTCTGCCTTGAAGAAGTTATGCCCTCAATTTCATAATGTAACATCATTGGAGTGTGAATCCTATCATTTTGCAAAATATTATCGTAATACATTAAGTCCTAAAATTAATAAACGGGCCGAATCAGCTTTTGAATTAGTCTATTTAGATATTTGGGGACCATGTCCTGTTGTGTCAAAAACTGGGTCCAGGTATTTTGTTACTTTTGTGGATGATTTTTCTCGAATGACAAGGATTTACTTTATGAAAAATCAGTCTTGAGTGTTTTCACATTTCTCTGCCTTCTTTGCTGATATTAAGACCTAGTTCAGTGTTTCTATACGTGTATTGAGAAGTGATAATGCTAAAGAATAAGTCAGAATCATTTCAAAATTACTTGATCCAGCAAGGGATCCTTCATTAGACTTCTTGTGTGGACACCCCCTCTCAAAATGGGGTAGTTGATAGGAAGAACAGACACCTTGAGACTACTCGTGCCTTGACGTTCCACACGAAGGTCCTTAAGCAATTTTGAGATAGTGCTGTTTCCCCAACCAGCTTTCTGATCAATCGCATGCCATCTACAGTTCCTGGTAGAGAAATTCCCTATAAAATTCTTTTTCCCAACAAGCCATTGTTTTCAGTGGAGCCACGGTTATTTCGTAGCACATGCTATATTCGTGATGTGAGGCTTCATATTACTGAACTTGACCTAAATGCCCTGAAATGTGTATTTTTGGAATATTCTCGATTTTGCTACTCTCCTGATTTGACTAGATATTTGATGTAGTCTTCTCACAGGAAACACCATTTTTCTCCTCATCTTTCTCATCTCCAAGTAAGGGGGAGGATGATGAGGAATGGCTGATCTATAAAACCACATCTCCGAGTGTCTTTGTCAAACAACCGGAGGAGGTTCTGACCACTGTGAGGCCATTCATTATCCAAGTGTACTCCAGGAGACAAGAGACCAATGATACACCGACTCCTACATCATTGGATTCTCAATCAAGTGACAGACAATTAATAAGTGATATATGTCTTGTACCAGCTTCTTCATCGTTAGATCCTCCACCAAGTGGCCATGATATACTGATTGCCCTTCGTAAGGGTAAACGTCAGTGTACCCTTCATAATACTAATTATCTCATTGCTAATTTTGTTTCATATTACCATTTATCTCCTGCATCTAGCTCTTTGATTGCTTCTCTGGACTCTATTTCAATTACTAAATCTGTTAAAGAAGCCTTGGCTCATCCGGGGGTAGAATGCCGCTATGCTTGAGGAGATAGAGGCTCTCGATGATAATCATACTTGGGATCTAGTGCAATTACCCAAAGGCAAGAAAGTTGTGAATTGCAAGTGGGTCTTTGTAGTCAAATTTAATGCAGACGGCTCCATAGCTAGGCTCAATGCCAGATTAGTGGCTAGGAGGTATGCACAGACGTATGGAGTTGATTATTTTGATACCTTCCCACCTGTGGCCAAACTCACTTCAATCTATTTGTTCATTTCTATAGCGGCCTTTCAGAATTGGCCTTTGTATCAGCTTGACATCAAGAATGCTTTCCTACAAGTTGATCTTCATGAAGAAGTATATATGGAGCAACCACCTGGTTTTGTTGCTAAGGGAGAGTGTGGAAAAGTATGTTATCTGAAGAAATCTTTGTATGGGTCGAAGCAAAGTCCTCGTGCTTGGTTTAGCAAGTTCAATATGGTGGTTCAGGAGTTTGGATTAAAGAAGAGTAGATGCGATCACTCAGTACAAATAATCAGCAGGCGATGTTATATGTGGATGACAGTGTCATCACAGGGAATGATCATGCAAGGATCTCGTCTCTCAAAACATTCTTGCATACCAAGTTTCACACGAAAGACTTGGGCCAACTAAAATACTTGGGAGTGGAAGTGACAAGAAGTAAGAAGGGAATATTTTTGTCTCAGAGAAAGTATGTTCTGGACATGCTTGCAGAAATTGGAAAGTTAGCAGCCGTGCAATTCCCCAATGATTCCAAACACACATCTTACAAAAGATGATTGGGATTCCTTTGATGACCCAAAGAGATATAGGAGGTTAGTTGGAAAATTGAATTACCTTACTGTAACTTGTCCTTACATTGCTTTTGCAGTAAGTGTTGTTAGTCAATTCATGTTTGCACCTACAGTCAAACACTGGGAAGCTCTAGAACATATTCTATGTTATTTGAAAGGAGCTCCTGGACTTGGTATAATATACAGTGATCATCAGTATACTAGCATTGAGTGCTTTACAGATGCTGATTAGGCTGGGAGTAAGTTTAAGGTTAACAGGAGATCCACTACGGGATATTGTGTTTTTGTTGGGGGAAACTAGGTATTGTGGAAAAATAAGAAACAAAATGTTGTATCTCGATCGAGTGCAGAATCCGAGTACAGGGTTATGGCACAATCCACGTGTGAGATCATATGGATACATCACTTATTGAATGAGATTGGGTTGAAGCATTCGGTGACAGCAAAATTGTGGAGTAATAATCAAGCTGCTTGCCATATTGCATCAAATCCAGAGGAGGCGACATGAGGATCCTTGGTGAGAGTCTTGAAATCTATGATACCAAGAGAGAATTTAGGGACGAAAGTCGAGAGAGATTACAAGGAGCAAGTTACTGAATAGAACTTTTCTTATCATTGCCAGAAGAAGCAAAGCACTCTGTATATAAGAGAGTTACAACTATCTTGACACTATTAACGGTCAACTTCTTAACTAACAAAAATAACTTACAAAACAGAAAGATAACATAAAAATAAAATGTAACGGAAAACAAAATGTAGACAGAACAAGGACTGTACAAGATATGGACAAGAACCTAATACACTCGCTAAGAGTTTCTACCTAACATAATAAAACAAAAGAAATCGAAAACACAAAGGGTACAGGCTTCAAGAGGCTAGCTCTGTCCCAAAACCACTCAATGATTTTCCATACCTATTCCTCTCTTAGCCTTCTCTTTTTATTGACCCTTCTCTGATTAATTCTCTCAAGAAGACCTTACCAGAAGCTAACATGTGTCTACTCTCTAGATCCTTCCGCAGTCATGCCTTGCTGTCAAGATTAGTTACACATCCTCCCTCATACCTTGCCTTGCTCCCTTCCTGTGTCTTCTAAAAAAGTCTAGGGGTCCATTTTACCTGTCCTTCAAAGTTTCACCTTGCCCACAAGACAAGAATTAGAAGTTGGATGTGGTGTTTTTTATTTTTTTTTCCCTTCCAATACGGTTTTCTCCTTGCTTCCCCAGTGAGCGGGCAAGCATCTGTTGGTCCCATAACTAGAATGAATGTATGGGCTCAAGGCTTTGGGTTATCTTTGAATAATTTTTATAATGGGTTTGAGACTTATGAGATATTAATGATGGCACTTTATTTGATAATTTATGCTTTAGGGTTGATGTGGCCTTTGACATAAAGCTAGCATAAAGTTTTTATTTTTATTTAGAATGAGTGCATAATTTTAAATGTGAAGTATTTTTTATGAAACATAAAACTTCTGACATGATAATTTCAGAACTTGATGAGAGGATGCGAGATTTGAGAAATGAGCTACAGTCATTTGAAGGTGAAGAATATAATGAAAGTCATAAGCAAAAGGCCATGGAGGCATTAAAGCGAATGGAGAGCTGGAATTTATTCAGTGATACATTTGAGGTAGGCCTTTTTGTTTGATTCTGGTTAGACCTCAACAAGAGCTTCATCCATGGTATTGTCCCTGTGCAGGAGTTTCAAAACTACACAGTTGCACGTGATGCTTTTCTTGCCCATCTAGGTGCTACTCTCTGGGGTTCCATGAGACACATTGTATCACCTTCACTTGCTGATGGCGCCTTCCATTACTATGAGAAGATATCCTTTCAGTTGTTTTTCATCACACAGGAGGTAAGATATAAGTTTGTTCTTCTGAAATGGATTCCAGTTACAGAACATTCATGTTGCTGTTGAAATTACTTCTGCAGAAAGTTAGACATATTAAACAGCTTCCTGTGGATATGAAGGCAATAAAGGAAGGACTTTCCTCATTGTTGGTGCCTTCTCAGAAACCAATGTTCAGTCAGGACATGTATGTAGTCAAATTTGTTTGATTCTGCCTGTCCTTGCCAAAAGCTCTTTTTTTTTTTTTAATTTATCCTTCTTGAACCTTTAATAAGACATTTTCTTTTAGTAGTAAATCTTTGAAATACATTGCGAGGTGGTAGATTTGGTCATTTTCCATCATAACATGGATTTTTCCAAGCTTTCTACTGATTTAGTGAAGATTTGCAGGCTGCTACTGGCAGAGGATCCTGCTTTAGCAATGGCTTTCTCCGTCGCTAGACGAGCAGCTGCTGTCCCTCTATTGCTTGTGAATGGGACTTACCGAAAGACAATTAGTACCTATCTTGATTCTTCTATTCTTCAATACCAGTTGCAGAGGCTCAATGAACATGGTTATCTTAAAGGTCCTTCTTATATCCCTGAAGTCCTCATCTGTTTTAGAATTTTTTTTCCTTAATATAAAAAGTTTTATTAGAAAAAGAATAAAGATGTCCAATTTTGCATCAGCCTATTAATTTAATAAAGATGTCCAATCTCTTTGCATCAGCTAAAGTGGTTCCCTGTATAAAAATAAAAATAATAACGGTTTGCTTAGCACCAATGGGAATCATATACAAATTTTTATCTGATAACACATTGAGAGGAGAAGATATGCCTTTGATGACGCGTGCATTCCTCTCCAATCAGGCAAACCACAAAATCCCATAAATGATGCCTTGCCATAAAGCTTTGTTTTCCTTTTTATTACTAAGTAAGGAGTGTCAAGAACCATTTCAACCCAAAAGCTTAACCTTTTATCTGAAGGCCATTTTTTCAATAGAAAAAGAAAATTTTATTAGAGAAGAAGAAAAAACATCATTACAGAACAAAAAGAAAAGGGGAGGACAACAAATCCTCCAAGAAGAAAAAGAAAAACAAGGAAAAAGCCATGCAATCAAAACAAAGAGACTAAAACAACAAGGCCTTCCAATCCCTTAGAATGTCCGAGAGAGAAACCATAAGCAGCAACCCCTTTAAAAGCTAGAAAACAAATTCTGTCCCAAAGCATGTGCGATGGGAGAAACTGATCCTTACCCCAAATACACCAAATTACCGTGAACACAGCAAATACACCAAACTGATCCTTTTTGACCAAATACACCAAATCAACGCGAACACAGCAACATTCTACAATGCCTTATTAAGAGGTTGAACTCTGGACTACTTGGTCATAGAGGCTTTGATACAATATCAATTGACTACTCAAAAGCTTAAAAATTGAAGGCCCATGGATAAACAAGAAGAAATTGTTCCAGACTACGAGGACACACCCAACTCACCCCTGGACAATGAAGAAATAAGTAGGCCTAAAAAAAAAAAAAGAATTTTATTAAAACGGAGAAAGAGAAGAAACAATCAAAACATTACAAAGACGAGGACAAGAAGTCCTCCCCATAATGACCCCAAGAATAAGTTCCAAGTTCTTTTATCAATCTCTGAAGAACGTCGACAAGAAGCAAGGGTTTCCAAAAGTAGGCCAAGATCATACACCAGTCATGGGTTAAGATTCCTAGAAAAGTGGAAGTTCCAGGATGTCTGGGTGTTCTGGCTTATTAAAAAATGTGAAACAAACTTGTAACATGTTTATCTTTACACTTTTGAGTGCTGCTGTCCAAAGAAAGGATGAGACCTTTGAATGAGCTTTAGTATTCCAAATTGGCTTACCTAAAAGAAACCTTTCCCTTGTAGAGGAATTAGTTAGGAACCAAAAATAAGATTTACAAGAAAAAATGCCTGAAGAATTATCTTGATTCAAAGTGAAGTTGAAAGGAGTTGAAGCTTGCTACTTTCTCTATCCTTGTTAGTTTTACTGTGTTTCTGCATTCTATCTATGTTGCTTGCTATTTTTGGTGCATTTACTTAATATTTGTTTACAATGCAGGTAGCCATGCACATTCCAGGTCCACACTAGAGGTTCCAATCTTTTGGTTCATTTATAGTGAACCACTATTTCTGGACAAATATTATCAGGCAAAGGCACTTTCTGACATGATTATTGTTGTTCAGTCAGAATCCTCTTCCTGGGAAAGCCATCTGCAGTGCAATGGGCAGTCCCTTCTGTGGAACTTGAGGTTAGACTGAACAAAATATCTTAGACTAAACTGACTCATCATCAAACATATAACGCAGTCATCATTAGTCTAGCTCTTAAGGAAATACCATGATGGATTCTGGATGTTAGGGATGTGTAGTCAGCTTCATCATAGGGCCTATGTTTCAAACTTTATCCAGAGTGCAGTATATTTTTTATTTGACAGGGAAAGGGTAGTTAAGTGCAGTTACAAAATAAAATATAAATCATCCCACGTTATAATTCACATTATTTTATGAGACTAATTGGACTGAAGATATTTATCAAAAATTGAACTTTCATATTAAGATTATCAGATATTTTTGTTTTTTTCTCATAATTTTGATCCTTTATATGGACAACAAAGGCAGCCTATAAAAGCTGCAGTGGCTGCTACTGCTGAGCATCTTGCAGGCTTGCTTCCCCTTCATCTTGTTTATAGTCAAGCCCATGAGACTTCAATTGAGGTATATTTTGTCTCCAGATAGACATCTCTTCTCTGCCCTGGGCATGCTGAAACTTCTTATAAATGCTAACATTCTCTTTTAACTTTTTGAGTTTATTCTGCAAGTAGATGCTTGATATGCTTTATTCATATGTTCTAGTTTTTTATATTCTAGTTTCTTTTAGGAGGATATCCTATTCTCCGCTCTTGTACTTCTTTCTTTAATTGAGACAGCCATGCTTGCTTGATACATTATACATAGGTTTTTGCAAGCATGTGTGCATTTAAACTTGTGCACGTGACTTTTAGGGTAGTCAATGTACAGAATTTGGCTCCTCTGTCTAGTGTAATTCAACTATTGTCTTAAGCTTTATTTCTGAATATGACAGGACTGGACATGGTCAGTAGGATGTAACCCTTTCTCCATTACATCCCAAGGTTGGCACATTTCAGAGTTTCAATCTGATTCAATTGCTCGGAGTTACATCATCACAACTCTTGAAGAGTCAATTCAGCTGGTTAATTCAGCAATTCATCTTCTACTCATGGAGCGTACAAGTATCCTTCCAGTGTGGTGTTATAGCGTTTGAATGGTTAAAATTATTCATCTTCCATCAACATAAATGAATTCTCGGAGAATGTCTTGGTCATAGGCTTTGAATGGTTAAAATTATTCAGAAGAATAATGTCATTAGAAAGGTAAAATTATTTTGATTCTTCAGCTAAGAGCTTAAACTTTTTGGATGATTGGTGCCTCACAGATATCAAAGCCTTCCACCATCCCTTGATTATGGATTCAGTCTTTTCTACTCACCCTCTCAACTCTTCAAGGATAAAATAGCTCATTTGATGGGGGATGGTTAAAAAAAACCATTCTCGGTCCTAGAGAAATAATGGGCAGAGAGCAGGCGGTGGATAGATTAGTAATAGATGGATCAAAATTATCGATTGCCCCAGTTAGAAGGTTTCACCAAAACTGTTAACCCATGCTGGACTCATTGTGGGCAGATATCCAACCATCTGATAACCCATTTTTTAGACACATCAATAAAACATATCATGGACTTTCACTTAAATCCTAAACTTTTGGGTTGAACTGGCATATGACATGGTATCAAAGGCTGTGTAATCAAGTACTTTCAAGTTCTATTGTGGTAACTAATGCATGACCTATTTTAGTGGGAAGACACCGGTTAACACATACCAGAAACATTTGGAGGGCAACATAACAGTAATTGTAGTATGAATGCTTATATTGTGTAGTCAATGTTCCACAAACCCAGATTTCCTCTTCCTTCCTGTGCATCTATTGCATTTGGCTTAAGGGAAAAGAGAATATTAAAACGGGAATATGATCATGAATATCAAAACAAATGCATTTGGATGGAAAGAAATGACAGAGTTTTTAATTACTGGTCTCTGCCTCCTCATTTGTTGTGGGATAAAATTTGCTATATTTATACTCTTTGGGTTTCAACCTATGGGTTGTTTAAGGGGGTGACTTTTGTAGATGTTTATAAAGATTGGAGGGCCTTGTTGTATTAGCCCTATTTGGGGGCTTTGCGGATGAGCTTGTTTTTCTTAGGAGGATCTCTTGCCCTCCTTTTCTCTTTGTTTTCTACTCTTTCTTTTGTATGTCTCTCTCTTCAGTAATAATATTTCATTTTCTATCAAAAAATATATATATTAAAACAAATGTTTACTATCATCTATCTTGAATTTTATAGTATATATTGTTTTCTACATAATTGGATGTGAAATTTCTCAATTTGAATACTTAACTTAATAAAGATGAAAAAACTTTCAATATTTTCCAGTCCCAGGAATATGAACTTGTAAACAAGTACAACTATGTTGTTAGCCTTTGGAGAAGGGTGAGTACTGAGTATTATTGATCAACTTTGTAAATTTATAATCTTGTTTTGAAGCAGCTCATTTGATGAATGGGTTATGAATCTTGTATTTCTAGGTATCAACTGTTACTGGAGAATTACGTTATGGTGATGCAATGAGACTACTAAACACCTTGGAAGATGCATCCAAAAGGTTAGACAATAAAAATTATTCTGATTTCCTCTTTCTGAGTTGTTAGACTTTGATGCTCAGGTAGCATCTGTAATAGACAGCATGTAAAATTTTCTTTCAGCTCTAGTCTCTTTGTGCACTTAAGATATTGGAAACTTTTTGAAAATTTTATAAAAACAGCTGGATTTTTTCTTTGTAGAAAGCTAATCATCTTTTAGTTTTTGGGTTGCATTTTTTGGGTTTGAACTTTTGCTTGGGGAGGACTTCTTGTCCTCTGTTATGTACCCTTTTTGTGCTTCTTTCTCATCACCAATAAATTTATTTCATAAGGAAAAAAAAAAAGGAATCATCTATTAGATTTTTAGCTCTAAAGAACATATATTGAAGATGAAACGCTGATGTACGTTGTGTAGGGAGGCTTTCATACTTCTAGTAATACACACATACACATAGCTATGGGACCCTCCTTCCCTCTTATATTAAAATTCTCATATAGAAGATAATCCTTGTAGAGAATGACAACTCAAGAGGGTGACTAGACTCTTTTATAATAAAAGACTTGTAATCTACAACCTCCTTATTTTATTTGCTAGACATGTTGAAAAATTGATGTTTCTTAACAGAGGGGACTCCCTGATACTGTTGGGCAACCGTTGAAGTCTTTTTTCTTTCTTTCAGAGATTGCCTTTGAGATATTTTTGGGACGACTAAAACTAGAAAGCTAAGTACATCCACATTCGAAATGAGTAAATGACACTGAGCAGTGTATTGCAACATCACATGTGGTGCATATTAAAATGTACAATTCAAAATATGAATAATGCACAAATAAAACAACTAATATATGAAAAGCTTAACTCATACCACTCCATCAATTATCCAAATCCAAATGTAGGGTGTTAACTATGTTTTAATATACTTAAACTTGAGTCTAAAAATTCAGGAGAGGAGGGTGCTAGTGTCCTCAGCTTAGTGCCTATTAGCACCTTTCTGGGGGAGGCAAGGATTTGGATGAAGAGTTGGTCACTGATAGAACTCAATGCCGTCGTGCGATCCATGTAGCTGACCCCACCTAGTGGGATAAGGCTTTGTTGTTGTTGTTATATTAATGAACTAAAACTCAGAGAGGACTTCCGTGATCAGCTTATAAACACTTTGATACCAGTGTCCGAAATCCCATACCTTTATAGATCGCTCCTTTTAGGTACCAAAGTAATGGAAGTAGAGTTCATGATAGTAATCTTTCCATGGGAAAAAAAAAAAATCATCAAATCACCTCTCACAAAAGTCCAGCATGCAGGAAAAAAGCTTTATTGAAACCATCTCTACTAGGAGACCTTTCTTTATCCATCTTCCAAAGCACCCTTCTAACCTACTCCTAGCCTCAGTGCCATCAATAGGGTTCCCATGTAAACCATCAAGAAATGGTCTCTTTCAGTGCGATTTACTCACCTGGAAGTTGATATGATATTAGCCTTCCGATTTTCATCTTTCCATAACTATCACAAAGGCATAATATCTGATGATAGAAAAATGACTTCAGTCATAGACAAAAGGTTCCATAGATTGGCATAAATTGTCTTCCAAATCCCTTTTTCTACTACGTGACAAAGTCAAGCACCTTGCCTCCCCTAGAAAGGTGCTAATAGGCACTAAGCTGAGGACATTAGCACCCTCCTCTCCTGAATTTTTAAACTCAAGTTTAAGTATATTAAAACATAGCTCTATCAGTGACCAACTCTTCTCTAAGTGTCCTTATTGGTCTTTCTCGATCTTTTTTCACAGGACTCCAAATCATCTGCTCAACTCTCTTTACTAACGTTTCCAATGATCTTTTTTGAACATGCCCAAACCACTTTAAACGGTTTTAGTTCATTAATATTATGGGAAAAAATAGTAAGACTGTTGCTGGCAGTTTGTGAAAGTTGGAAGATGATTTGACATTGACATGGCATGAATAGGGTTAGATATTTGCTTGCTTGAGTTCTGATTGTCTTCATGCACTTTGTCATTTTATGTGAGGTCTCCAGGTTGCTACTTAGGCAGTTATGCTGAGAGCATATACCAACCTGATAATGCATTGTGTGATCTGTTTTTGATGATGATAGAACTCTGCTGAAGAATTTTCTTTCTTCGTCTAGTTTTCTTCAGCACTGTAGCAGTTTGTTAGAAGTTGGCCCTATTGTGTTTTCATGAAGACCTTTTCAGTGAAGAGCCTGTTCTGAATTACTTTCCTTTCTCCTCTTTACTTGTTGAAAAGTAATTTAAATTTCTTATTGCTGAAAGTTTTGTCTGACCTCGTCTCTCTTTCAGGTTTCTTGACCAAGTTAATGCAACTTTGGCCCTTCTCCATCCAATTAACTGCTCAAGAGAGAGAAAAATGCATATGGTGTTTGATGGGACGACAATTCCTGCTTTCTTGATTGTTCTGGGGTGCCTTTACGTGTTATTGAGGCCAAGGCGACCAAAACCGAAGATTAACTGAGATTTCAAGCCACAATATTATGAGTTTTATACAATAACTAGATTTACTGTGACGTGTTTCCTTTTTGTCAAGTGTAAGCGTTTGCCCCGTCTGCGGATAGGCCTTCATGTAAAATGGATCTACAATCTGTAGTCGCCGATGGTTTTGTAGCATAATTGTGGTGCTCTGTTAGTTGAGGATTAGTACTCCAAGCTAACCATAGAAGGCTGACAATGTATAGAAGACTGTCAATTCAATACTATGGGTCCCGAGCAATAGATACAGATATTTCGGATACTTTATACGACCCGCCATTGTATAAGCACAGATAACAAAAATTTAATATATAATGGATAGAGCGGATTTAAATTTAGACAACGGATACTGTCTGACATCAATAAAGAAATAGGATATGTGATATCCTATATCATTTATATTTTAATATAATTAAATATATATTATTGAAAATGAAGTTATTAAAGTGCCTAGTGTTTGTTGTCAATTGACGATACTTTGCCCTCAGTTTGGTCAATAATCGCAGTTCAGTTCATCTTACCTCACTCGGATCGACAGTTACACAAGGACCTCCTTCTACCTGTGCGTTATGTTGTTGCCAGTTAACGGTAGGTTCTCCTCACTTTGGTCGATTTTCGCAGTCCATCTCGCTCATTCCGTTTCCCTCGCTCAGATCAACCGAAGTAAAATAATGTTCCTTCTCGTCTTGTTTTGCTTCCCTAAATAATAGTAGTTACTTTGTTGATTGAAGTTTGAACTTTTGATTTCTGTTTTTATTTCGCTAATGTACTCATGTTTTCTACCTTTTTGCAATAATTTAATGTCTGGAGTGATAAAAAATATAGTAAGAATTTGTTCAAATTATCATCTTTAAAAACACTATGGTTCTTTTTAAAATAAAATAGAGGTATTTTAGTAAAATGTTTTTCATTTTTTTTTTCATATCAAACACACTTGTAGTTATATGTTCAATTTAAGTCCTACTTGTTTTGAGAAAGCCAGTGGTTTTCATGGAAGGGTGAAAATTTTTTTTTCTTTCGCATAAATTGACTAGACATTGAGTGGGGAATAGATGGAGTGGAAGAATGAGAATAGATTTTTTGCAAGATGAATAGCGATCAAAAGCTTGCTTAGTTCATTCAAGTCATTAATTTCTAAAATTCAACGGTCTATATTTTAAGATCTTTTTTTAAAAAAAATTATTTATAAAATTATGAACGTTAATATTAGAAATCAATAACTCAAATGGTCATGTTAAAACTTTTCAAATTTTTCTAAAACTTTTTTTATTAAGATAAAAATCTTAAAATTTGAGTTATTGATCTTAGAAATCCACAATCTAGATAGACTAGATAAGTTGTTGGACGCTATGCATCCAGCTAAAAAATTGCTCTCGCACAAGAACTAAGAATGCCAACATGCACATTTGGTAGCTCTTGGTCGTGAGAAAAGCATAGTCGAAAGAGCAATGGCCAAAGAGAAGTGCTTTGATGCTCAGATGATTAAAGATTGAGTGATGGCCTAAGCTAATTATTCAATAATACTCTCTCCAAAAGCTAACATACCTGTACTTGCTTACAAGTTCATATTGATGAGAAAATATTGATATAATAACCTAACCTAGTATGAGCTTGTGTGAACGGTTCTTATTGGGTGAGCTCAAAAATTTCAATGGTACGAACAAGTGCTTGGGCTCTAGAGGCCATCTAAAGGTAGAGTGTGCACTTGTAACTTCATGGGAGCTAATTAATCTAAGGAGGGGAAATATATTATTTATTATGCGTATAATTGTGTTCTGGAGTTTGATTGGATATTTATGCTAAACACCCCGTGGGAAGGAAAAATAATTAGAACCTTGCAGGGACTAAAATGAAAGAAATGTGATTTTTAGGACTTTCATAATTATTGGTGGGGTGACATCCAAATGTGTGCAAGTGAGATGCTTGGAAGCTTTGTAATGTATAAAATTACCTTAGTGTGGGAAAGAGGGTATGAGACACGTGTGTGGCACATTGCAATAAGCTTTGGAAAGTGGGGGTATTATGGTCCATTTGGGCCCTTTTTATTTTAAAGTTTAGACTTTTCCCTCATTCTCTCCCCCTACACGATGGACACACACATTTGGCTCAAATGGATCCCTCCCCCTAACTCACGATGCATAATCACATTCTTCCATCTTCACTTCCAAGCCTTTCTCTCTCGATTGGCACTACATCTGGAGGACCAAGAATTTGTTGTTCTTGCTTGGGGAAAGAAGAAAGTAAGTAGATCTTCCCTCTTTTTCCTTAGTTCCTTCCTCCATAAACCCTAGAAGTGTTATGTTGGTTTGGTGGCTTTTTGTTGGGCTAAGAAGTGATTTTCTAAAGTCATATTGTAATTCTATTTTGGATCTTAGTTTGCAAAGCTTAGGGAAAAGGTGATTGGAGGTGGAGATTTTAGAAACCATAACCTTCTTGAAGAAAACTCCCCTCAATGAACAATCAAGGGGTTTGGTTCCATTGGCTTTGGGGCATGGGTTTTCAAAGATTAAAACACCCAAAAAGCCTTGGAATGAAACCCTTTTCAAAGCTAAGCAAAGGAAGTACCAAAGGGAGAGAAAAACTATGGATTCGTGGAGTTTAGAGATCTTTCTGTCAAACTCTGTTGGTGGCCAGTCAACTATCGTGGAGAGATCAGTCGACTAGCTACATCTGGTGCTCTCTGTTCGGACTTGACCAAGACGCACCGATTGACTAGTAGGGTAACACTGGTCGACTGGTAACTTTTGGGCTGGAATGATAGATCTGGTAGTGACGCACCAATTGACCGACAAAGTAGCACCAGTCGACCGATTACTCTCATATTGAAGCTAGATAAGCTGAACCAGTAGATCGCCAATAGAGAGGGCAGTCGACCGGTTACTTGCATTTAGTATTTTATCTACTATCTTTCCTTATGTGTTTTCCATTCCGTTTGGCTATGACGTCTTTTCAAAGGATTCAAGCAAGGTCCATCCAAACACCAAGTATTGAGATAGGATGGATAGCTTGGAGTTGATGTGAGTAGATGACCTCACTGGAGCTAAGAGTTTAATTCTTGCGCATTATTTCTTACTAGTGTGTATAATACTGTTGTGAACAATTTGTATATCTATAAATGTTGGGTATCATAATCAAGCTACCATAAGGAAAGAAAATGGAGTTTTTCCATTAGGAGATTACCCTCTGGCTCGTAAGAAACAAGCATGATTGCTTCGCTTGACTAGTGATTAAGGTCTACATATCTGCGATTGTTTTGTGTGTGAGATAGGTTATATAAGGTATAATAAATAGTGAGGAAATTGGGAGTTTTTGGCCTTATGCCAAGGAGATTACATGGCCTTATGCCATAGGGATTGCACAATCTTAAACCTTGAAAATGACACGACCTCGTGCCAAGGAGAAGTAAATAAATTAGCCATCAGGCTTGGAGAATTTGATGTATGATGCTTATTTCATAATAGGTGTCATACTCTTATTGTCACAACCCGCTACCCAGGCACATGACTGACACAATGATGAATCTTCCTTCACTATAAGCCTTTCCAAAAATTCTACCCACAAGTTAAACTACCAGTTATGTTAACAAAATAACAATTCCTTATCCAAATAAATACAAATGAAATGTACCAGATTTCCTTATTTGTAAATCCACATAAATGATTTGCATATAATAATGAATTCTCAATATGCAATATATCTTTGATGCTTATTTCGTAATAGGTGTCGTACTCTTATTATCACGACCCGCTACCCAAGCACATGACTGACACAATGATGAATCTTCCATCACTATAAGCCTTTCCAAAAATTCTACCCATGAGTTAAATTACCAGTTATGTTAATGAAATAACCATTCCCTATCCAAATAAATACAAAAGAAAAGTACCAGATTTCCTTATTTGTAAATACACAGAAATGACTTACATATAATAATAGATTCTCAATATGAAATACATCTTTATACTAAAATACAAGCCAAATATGCCAAATCTCTGACCTAGATGTCCTAGACGATTACAAAACAACCTAACAACATAATCTACAACAAAAGAGTGGCTTACACGACAACGAGAAGGTCCAAAGTGATCTACTCCTCTAGTATATATTCTTCGCTAGCAACTTGATCTAAACAAAAAGATTTCATAGAGAGTGTGAACTTTAAAACTCAGTGAGCAAATCGACCTCGCGTTAATAGAATTCAAATACATCATCAATCATGCAAGTATACCTGAAGGATCAAACTCAACCAATAAACATAGTCAGAAATTATAAACTAGAGGATATAAAGTCATCCAATTCAACTAACAGAATTAGTACTCATCAATGACAATATATCCCGGAGAGTACACATAGGCTGGCTCATCAAATTTGTTTATTTCCGCTATAACGCATAATTTCATCCTCCCAGCTAAGGCGTCTCACGGATCTATTATCGACCCGAGCTATATCCCTACCAAGGGACATTGTTGCTTCTACACTCATTGGTCAAGACACCCTTTAACCTAGGTTTTTCGCCTTATCGTGAGAGGGGATACTATTCCGCCCAACCATAATCAATAGTATAATGTCGACACTATTTATGAACATTTTGGGTAATGTAGTAAATTTTAATATAAAATGCTTACAAAATGTCCGAGCATTCAAAATAATTAGCTTTTGATGTAACTAAAAATATAAAATTTCAAATTTGGCATTAAGCGATTAGTCGACTGATTCGCTGTCAGCAGTCGACTAATTGATGCAAAATTTCTCTAATTTAAGGCTGAGAGGTATCAGTCAACTGACATAGGCTGATCGGTCGACTGATGTGCTTCTAAACTTTAGTTTTCAATAAAATAGTAACTCCAAATATAGTAAGATCATCTACTAAAATTTACACATAATCCGCAGCAATACTTTAACTTTCATTTGTGGGTTCTACTAAAATATCAAGAGTTTTAATTACACATACATGGTATGACTTCAAACTTACAAAACATGATATCCCATATGCATTACATGACCCTTTTCTTTTTTCCATATCTCTACTCTAGAGAAGTAACATAGCTAATTCCACAACATATACTTATTTCTTTTCTTTTGTCTTTCTTTCTGCTTCAGCTCATGAAATGGTAAGTTATCACAACAAGATGAGATACAAAATCCCAGTAGCTAGCAATTATAAAACATTTCCACCATTTCAGTCATAAAAGCTATTCCAATAATATAAACCATTTCCAAGAAGTGAAATGTAATCATATGAACACATATGCAAAATAAAGTCATTCTTAATTTAATGCACTATGTTTGGCTCTTTCTTATTAAAAGCAATCCATATTCATGGGGAATTTCTGTTATCTCATGGGAAAATTTCTAGTTCTTTCATCCCATCACGACTTTCACATCCTATGAGAAATTTTTTGTCATCCCATAAGAATTTCTTGTTTCTGTCATCCCATAAGGACTCTTACATCCTATGAGGAATTTCTAGTTCTTTCATCTCATGGAGACATGTGTTATACTTTTCATAAGAAAGATGTGTTCTATGCATTCATAAAGGTTTTAAAATGGTAATCATGTGCTACAAAATAACAAAACACAATAAATATATGGAAATACATAGCTTTTATGAAAACTAGCTACCTTGATTCCCTTAAAATTGAAATTGAAGTATTTTCTTCTAGCTTCTTCCTTCTTTCTCCTTTCCTTATCTTGAAAATCCCCTTTCTATCATTTTTTCAAGCTCTAGAATTTATTTAAACTAGAAGAAACAAGTTAGAAGCTTACCTATGGTGATTCCTTGCCAAAAACCTCACTAAAACTTCTTGCTTCTTCCTCTTCACATTTTTCTTTCTCTTTCCTTGCTAAATTTTCAGAATTAGTTCTTTTTTCTCTCTTCTCTCTTCTAAAAGAGTCTTAAGGCTCTAATGAGTTGGAAATTCCTTTTTTAACCCTAATATCTTATTTCTAAGCCTCAATAGCATACTAGGGGTAATTAAGTAAATTTTCTCCCATTGAATTTCAGTTAAACCGACCTATTTTCGCACTTCAGCATGTAATTAGTCGACTGATTTCCTCCCGATAGTTGACTAATTCTATCAATCGACTAATTCATGATGATTAGCCGACTGATTTCATCAGAACCTAAAATATTGGCTTGACAGAGAATAATCAGTCGACCGATCACTCCTTATTAGTCGACCGATTGCATATATCAGTAACTTGGTCTAATTTTTAATGCGATTAGTCGACTATTCCTTGCAATTAGTTGACTAATACCTTCAAAACTCTCTTTTTCCTTTACTCTTAACTCAAATATTCTAATTTCCCATCCCTCTTCTTTGTTACTTCATCCTAAATATTCAAAACACAAATTTTCCAATTTCTAACATTATTTCCAACTTAAACAAAGAAAATATAACTTAAATGCAAGAAAATATGGGATGTTACAATTCTATCTCATTTAAAAAAAATTTATCCTCAAAATTCAAGATCTTACCTTAGTCAAACAACTCAGGGTAAGTTTGCTTCATGTGGTCCGCCATTTCCCATGTAGCCTCTTCTTGTGTCAACCCTTTCCAGTAGGAATTTGCTTGTTTCTTAATGATTTGATGGGAGTATCAATTATTCTATCCGGTTTCATTTCATATGTCATGTTATCTTGTAAATGCAATTTCTCATATTCAACAATATATGTAGAATCTGGGGGATATTTTCTCAATTGGGATACATGAAATACATCATGAATGTTACTCAGATTTGGTGGTAGGGCTAATCTGTAGGCTGTGGTACCCAATTTTTCAAGAATTTGGAATGGTTCCGCATATCTAGGACTAAGTTTCTTTGCTTTTAATACTCTGCCTACAGCTGTGACTGAGGTGATTTTGAGAAAAACATGATCACCAATATTAAATTCCAATGGTCTTCTTCTCTTATCTGCATAACTCTTTTGTCTACTTTGAGCAGTAGCAAAACGTTCCTTTATTAACTTTATTTGTTCAGATGTCTGGTCTACTATTTCTAGTCCTATTAAAGCCCTTTCCCCAAGTTCTACCCAACAAATAGGTTACCCACACTTTCTCCCATACAATGCTTAATAAGGGGCCATTTGAATGCTAGATTGGTAACTATTGTTGTATGCAAATTCTGCTAATGATACATAACTATCCCAATTACCTTTGAATTCTATTACACAAGCTCTTAGCATGTCCTCTAGTATTTGATTAACTCTTTCGATTTGTCCATCAGTCTATGGGTGATAAGCTGAACTAAACCATAATTTTGTTCCCATAGCTTCTTGTAGAGATCTCTAAAATCTGGAGATAAATCTAGGATCTCTATCAGATATAATGCTATTTGGTACACCATGAAGTCTGACTATTTCTTTAATATAAATTTGTGTCAATTGATTTAAAGCAGATGTGGACTTGATAGGTAAAAAATGCTCAGACTTGGTTAATCGGTCTACAACTACCCATATAGCATCATTACCTGAAGATGTCCTAGGTAAACCTACTATAAAAGCCATGGAGATACTATCCTATTTTCAAACTGGTATGTCTAAAGATTGCAAATTTCCTGGGGGTTTTCAGTGTTCAATCTTAGTCCTTTGACATACGAAACATTTGCTCACAAACTCTACTATGTTTCTCTTCAATCCAGGCCACCAAAAACTTCTCTTTAAATCTTGGTACATCTTAATAGCTCCAGGATGCATAGTATACTTGCTTTGATGAGCTTCATTAAGGATTTCCTTTCTAAGGGTTCCTACACTTGGAATATACAATCTATCCCTAAACTTCAGTAGCCCATTTTCTGTAAATCTTAACTCAGGGGTTCTTCCTTTACTCTTAAGTTGTTTCACTTCCTCAATGTAAGGGTCACTTGTCATTACTTCTAAAATTTGCTTTTCCAACTCACTTTCAATCACAAGGGAACTTAATTCAATTTTATTTGGTTCAAAAGATACTTCGAGTCTCAAATCCCTACATTCCTCCAAAAGTTGTTCTTCCCTTAACATCATCATGGCCATATGGATAGATTTTCTACTAAGGGCATCAACAACAACATTGGCTTTTCCTGGATGATACTTAAGGGAAAACTCATAATCCTTCAGGAATTCCATCCATCTTCTTTGTCTCATGTTCAACTCTTTTTGATCAAACAAATATTTCAAACTTTTATAATTAGAATAAATCTCAAATTTAGCTCCATAAAGGTAATGTCTCCAAATCTTTAAGGCAAACACTATTATAGCTAATTCTAATTCATAGGTTGGATAATTCTGCTCATGGGGTCTCAATTGTCTTGAGGCATAAGCTACTACTCTTCCATGTTGCATCAATACACAACCTAAACCTTTCAAGGATGCATCTGTCTACACTACAAAAGGCTCATGGGGATCAGGGATAACTAGGATAGGTGTTGAGATTAACCGAACCTTCAGTTCTTGGAAACTCTATTCACATTTACTATCCCAAACAAAGGGTTGATTCTTTCTAGTCAGCCTAATTAAAGGTAATGCTATTTGTGAAAATCCTCTAATGAATCTTCTATAGTAACCAACTAGACCTAAGAAACTCTTAACCTTAGTTACCGTCCTTGGTCTTTCCCATTCTAACACAGTGTCTATTTTATGAAGATCAACAGAAACCCTTTCTCCTGACACCACATGGCCTAAAAATTTTATTTCTCTTAACGAAAATTCACATTTACTTAACTTAGCATACAATTTCTTCTCCACTTAAAGTTTGAAGTACAATCCTTAAGTGTTTCTCATGTTCTTCTAAAGATTTTGAGTAAATCAAGATATCATCAATGAATACTACCACAAATTAATCTAGATAAGGTCTAAATATTCTGTTCATATAATCCATGAAAACAGCTGGGGCATTAGTCAAACTAAAAAGCATCACCAAATATTCATAATGCCCATATCTACTTCGAAAAGCAGTTTCTTATTTTACTTTCAATTGATGATAACTCAATCTCAAATCTATCTTAGAAAACACTGAAGCTCCTATCAGTTGATCTAGCAAGTCATCTGTTCTCAGAAGGGGATACTTATTCTTAATGGTAATCTTATTCAGTTGCCTATAATCTATGCAAAGCCTTAAAGTTCCATCTTTCTTCTTAACAAATAAAACTGGAGCTCCCCAAGATGAGACACTAGGCCTAATAAAGCTTTTTTCTAGTAATTCTTCGATTTTCCTTTTAAGTTCAGCTAATTCTGCAGGTGACATCCTATAGGGAGGCATAGAGATAGGACTAGAACCTGGTGTTAGATCAATAGAAAATTCTACTTATCTAACTGGAGGTAAACCAAATACATCTTTTGGAAAAACATCAGGGAAGTCTTTTACTGCGGGAATTTGTTCTAAACTATCTTCTATTTTTGTCGTTATGCAGAAGAGAACAAGATATCCATGACAATTTTCTTTCAAACATTTCACAGCTTGTGTGGCAGATAAAAATGTATTCTTAATCCTAGATAATTGGGGTAATGCATTGATAGGTAAAGATATGGTCTTTCTAGAACAATCAATCAGGACATTATTTTGAAATAACCAATCCATTCCAATTATAATTTCAATGTTATGCATAGGTATACATACCAAATCTAAAGTAGTTGCTTTATTTTCAAATTGCACAATACAATTAAGACAAACTAGGGTAGTTCTGACTTGGTTACCAGTAGAGGTGGAAACAAGCAGTTCATGAGGTAAAACATGCATTTCTAATCCTAGATTCTTAGCACATATATAAGAAATAAAAGAATGTGTAGCTCCTGAATCAAATAATGCATTTACAAGAGTATCTCAGATAGAAACCTTACCTCGAATCAAATCAGGATTTTTTCAGCTTGATTCTGACTCAAAGCAAATACCATTCCTTGTGTTAGCTGTTTGGGATTGCACTGTCTTGCCATATGTCCTGGCTTACCACACTTGTAACATACATTCTGTCCCACCAAACAAGGTTTATTACCATGATTCCTCTTGCATTTGGGACACTAATTTTTAGAGGTTATTGTCTGTGAATTGTTCTGACCTTGCATAGCTCTTAATCTTTTCTTGTCTTTCCTACTATCACTTCCACTTGTCTATATTTTCTTCTTTTCCTTTATTTCCTCTTCACTACTTACCTCTTTCATGAATCTTTTAACTAGTTTACACTTATTAACATATTGAGTAAAGCTTCTAATTTCCATAGGTCCCACTTTTTCTCTAATCTTAGCATTTAACCCATTCTTAAAGTGGCGTGTCTTCCAAGCTTCATTGTAATGATCTCTCAGATAAGTAGAGAATTTTGCTAATTCCTCAAATTTAATCTCATATTCCCCTATTGACATATCCCCTTGTCTAATCCTCATGAATTCAGCTTCTCTTTCATTTCTAACATTCTCAGGAAAATACTTTTCATAATAAACTCTTTGGAATTCCTCCCAGGTAACTTCTTTCTCATTGGCTTCAATCAACTTTTTTGCCTCTAGCCACCAATCCTCTGCATCACCTTCTAACTTAAAAATAGCCAAATTAACCTTTTGTTCAGGACTACACTTCATAACTTTAAAAATCTTCTCCATTTGGGTCATCCACTCACGGGCCACATTCGGATCATGAGTTCCCTTAAAAGAAGGTGGCTTCATCTTTTGGAATTCAACCAATACCTTTGAAATGGGGTTATTATCACTAGTTTCTCCTCCATTTTCCTTCTTAGATTCTTCTCCATTTCTCTTCATTTCATCTCTCATAAGCTTGAGGAGTTCCATAGTAGCAATCTGTGTATTAGCCATGCTTTCTAATATATTAGCTTGGGAATTTCTAGGTGAAGACATCTGCAACACACTCATAGCATATTAACCAAATACATGAGCTCACATTCTTACTAATAAAAGAAATTCAAATCTCAGTCGAATATTCTAATTCTACCCACAAGTACCATAAATCATGCTCTAATACCAAAAATGTAATGTCTACACTATTTATGAACATTTTAGGTAATGTAGTAAATTTTAATATAAAATGCTTACAAAATGTCCAAGCATTCAAAATAATTAGCTTTTGATGTAACTGAAAATATAAAACTTTAGATTTGACATTAAGCGATTAGTCGACTAATTCGCGGTCAGCAATCAACTGATTGATTCAAAATTTCTCTAATTTAAGGCCGAAAGGTATCATTCGACTAACATAGGCTGATCGGTCGACTGATGTGCTTCTAAACTTTATTTTTCAATAAAATAGTAACTCCAAATATGGTAAGATCATCTACTAAAATTTACACATAATCTGCAGCAATACTTTAACTTTCATTTGTGGGTTCTACTAAAATATCAAGAGTTTAATTACACATACATAGTATGACTTCAAACTTACAAAACATGATATCCCATATGCATTACATGACCCTTTTCTTTTTTCCATATCTCTACTCTAGAGAAGTAACATAGCTAATTCCACAACATATACTTATTTCTTTTCTTTTGTCTTTCTTTCTGCTTCAGCTCCTGAAATGGTAAGTTATCACAACAAGATGAGATACAAAATCTCAGTAGCTAGCAATTATAAAACATTTCCACCATTTCAGTCATAAAAGTTACTCTAATAATGTAAACCATTTCCAAGAAGTGAAATGTAATCATATGAACACGTATGCAAAATAAAGTCATTCTTAATTTAATGCACTATGTTTGGCTCTTTCTCATTAAAAGCAATATATATCTCATGGGGAATTTCTGTTATCTCATGGAGAATTTTCTAGTTCTTTTATCCCATCAGGACTTTCACATCCTATGAGGAATTTCTGGTCATCTCATAAGAATTTCTTGTTTCTGTCATCCCATAAGAACTCTCACATCCTATGAGGAATTTCTAGTTCTTTCATCTCATAGAGACATGTGTTATACTTTTCATAAGAAAGATATGTTCTATGCATTCATAAAGGTTTTAAAATGGTAATCATGTGCTACAAAATAACAAAACATAATAAATATATGGAAATACATAGCTTTTATGAAAACTGGCTACCTTGATTCCCTTAGAATTAAAATTGAAGTATTATCTTCTAGCTTCTTCCTTTTTTCTCCTTTTCTTATCCTGAAAATCCCCTTTCTATCATTTTTTCAAGCTCTAGAATTTATTTAAACTAGAAGAAACAAGTTAGAAGCTTATCTATGGTGAATCCTTGCCAAAAACCTCACTAAAACTTCTTTCTTCTTCCTCTTCACATTTTTCTTTCTCTTTCCTTGCTAAATTTTCAGAATTAGCTCTTTTTTCTCTCTTCTCTCTTCTCTCTTCTAAAAGAGTTTAAGGGCTCTATTGAGTTGGAAATTCCCTTTTTAACCCTAATATTTTATTTCTAAGCCTCAATGGCATACTAGGGATAATTAAGTAATTTTTCTCCCATTGAATTTCAGTTAAATTGACCTATTTTTGCACTTGAGCATGTAATTAGTCGACTGATTTCCTCTCGATAGTCGAATGATTCTATCAGTCGACTGACTCATGATGATTAGTCGACTGATTTCATCAGGATCTAAAATATTGGCTTGATAGAGAATAATCAGTCGACTGATCACTCCTCATCAGTCGACCGATTGCAGATATCAGTAACTTGGTCTAATTTTTAATGCGATTAGTCGACTATTCCTTGCAATTAGTTGACTAATACATTCAAAACTCTCCTTTTCCTTTACTCTTAACTCAAATATCCTAATTTCTCATGCCTCTTCTTTGTTACTTCATCCTAAATATTCAAAAACACAAATTTTCCAATTTCTAACATTATTTCCAACTTAAACAAAGAAAATATAACTTAAATACAAAAAAATATGGGATGTTACAAATAACACAATATTTCGTATCATAATTAGAAGTACAATGTAATATTCATACATATAACTATATTACAGGTATATAAACCACAAATCAAGATAACAATTAAATTGTCTTTGAAAAGATTCAAACTTTACATCACCCTGAAATACTTGTTTCGTCTTATCCATACTTCTAAATTAATTTGAATTACCTCCCTAGATTCACCACTCAAAATCCAATCTACCCCTATGAGTCTTGGAAGTGTCGTATAACATACTTTTTATCACCAATGATACTAAAACCCTATTAAAATAGGGTCGTTTCACTCACATGAATTCTATACGAGTATCACTCCTTTAAGTCGATACGGACAAAAGCACACAGGTGAATTTCAGTGTTCTGCTAAGGGGACTTTCATAAAAGGTTAGAGAAAACAAGTTAGGGTTATTTTCGTATAGATATTGTTTATACATACAGTTGCTATTTATACATATGGTTACTATTTATACATATAAAGTGAATACAAGCTGTAAAAGAATATACTGAGTAAGTTTTCAGGAAAAAGAGATGGGTCACAATGAACACTCTTAAGTATCAGGTCTTTCCTTAGCCAGAATATTTCCTAGACATTTATTCTTCACAGTTTACATTCTATTTCGGTAATCAGAAATCAAAATAACATTTAAGCAACTGAGGATAGTTTTTTCAATTTAGTCCTTTCATTTTAGTGCCTGAAGGTATTTTCTCACATAAAACATCATTTTCTCCTACGAATTCCTTTCTAGTTTCCTCTTATGGCCAAACGACATCTAGTACTCGACATTATGATTGTATACATGAACAATACCATATTTGTGAATAATATTGTATACGTGAATAGTGTGTATACAGGTGAATGGTAACATATACTAGAACAGTAATCGTAGTTTGTGAATATGCATTTTTATTTTTCCCTAGGTATTACACTTATAGGTAACATATAAGTTATATGGTTATGTGACAATGGAGTATAGAGAACCTCTTGTGACATTTGTAAACACGGGGTTTCCTTGTTTAAAGTTGAGATGGTGCACTTCATGTGCCTATCGAATGATTGTGCATTAACTTGTAAGCGCACAACTAGTTTAAGAGAGTTATCCATTCTTTGAGTTGTTTGCATCATCATAGGCAGTGGTGAGAGATACTCCACTTTCGAGCAAAAGGGGATGTGATGCCCTTGGGCAAGGGTGCTTTTCTTACCCTAGACTATATATGTAGATACTCACATAGGGCTTTTGGGTACTTGAGTCCTTTATGTGTAAGTTTGTATAGTGAAGGTAATGAACATAGGGTGAGGTAATCACACTATTATAGATCATTTGTCTCCAAACACGGAGATTAATTTGCCATCGAGCATGGATATAGTATCGGCCTATAAGTTAGGAGATAATATCATCCTTTGAATTGGGAACTAGTATCGGCTTATGATTTGGAAGGTAATATTGGCCTACGAGCCGGAGACAAATGGAAATTTAATGGAGATTAACTTGCCTACGTGTAAGGGGATTAAATTGCCTTTGGACAATAGAGATTAAATTGTCTTCAAGCAAGTAAAGATTAAATGGAGATTATTTTGCCAACATTTAAGGGGATAGATTTGCTTTCGGTCATGGAGATTTATTTGCCTACAGGCATGGAGATAATATTGACCGAGAAATAAATGGAGATTGAATTCTCCTTGGGCATGGAGATAATAAGAGTTGGGAAATAGTATCGGCCTATGGACTGGGAAAATAATATTGACCTATGAGCCGAGAGGTAATATCGGTCTATGAGCCAGAAGATAATATTGGCCTACAATTCAGAAGCTATATATATATATATATATATATATAAAGGTCCTTGACCAAGAGATTTTTATGGCTCTTTTTGGCCGAAGACTGTTAGGGTCTTCAAGACATGGAAATGTCAACTATGTTGGATTGCTGTATATAGATATATGTATTAACCTGTTTGGTTGTAATGGAGCTCCATTAGCACATCTTGCTTCGAGTGGTAGTGGCCTATATGCTCAATCGTTATTAGTCTACGGGCTAGGAGGCGTAGATTGACCTTCGGATTAGGAGTTGGCATATTTCTTTAGACTTGGAGATGTAGACTAGATGTCGATGTGTATGGGTGGATGTTAAGGAGTGCCACATTAGAGATTAAGATTGCCTTGAGCAATCTAGAATACCCAATATGTTTGCATAAAGCTATTATTGAGTTGTTGTACACGCTCGGTTAGTATGTGTTCCGGAGTAAAATTTATTTAAATCAACCTCATTGTGGAGATGATGAGCCGAGTGGAGGTAAGGAAAGGGATTATCTACTCACTGAGATATTTATCTCACTCTATTGTTTCTTTTCATTACATGTTGTGTTAGCTGTGACACTGTCACCTCGAGGAGTAGTTGAGGTTTAAGCTTTTGGTCTCTTCTTGTTTGAAGGTTGAAGCTTAGCTGTCGATATGTCGTTATAAGCTCTATAGTTAATTAAGACACCTAGGAGTCAGGGGTTGCATGTAAAGAGTTTCTGTCATGTTTACTTTTATTTCTACATATTTAATTATTTATATAATCATGCACGTTACATGTTGCAAGGGACTAGGAGTTAGGAGATTTAGGCTTACGGCATAGGGAATAACCCTATGTCGTGCCGATCATGTGCCTATTTTTTGGGTCGTAACAATTGAAATGTGTCTACAAGATCATATTGACTTAGAAATATTGAAAGTTTTTTCATCTTTACTAAGCTATAAACCTTTTTTTTTTGGGGCAAAAAGGTATGTTATATCCCTAACATTTATATTGCTTTTCGTTTATGCCCTTAATATTTGTTTTTGACCGTTTATATCCCACATGTTTTATTTTTTGTCAAATATGCCTTTTTTAACACTGTCAAATAATTTAACGAAAAATGTTAACTAGACTGCCACGTGACAAAATTATCTACTACGTCACTTGCCACGTGTACTCATAATTAAATTACCAAAATACCCCTAATATAATTTAAAAAAATCCTTTATCTCTTTCTCTACTATCTCTCTCCTTCTCCGCTCTCTTTCTCTATTGTCTCAATTTGCTCTCTCATGTTTTTTGCATTTCTTCACCTACTTTTTTCTTCTATTTCTTCAACTTTTCCTTTCTTTCTCCGTCTTTCTCACTCTCTCAATGTCTCTCTCTCGCTCAGTTTCTCTCTTTCTCTCTCTCCCCCTCTCTCAGTTTCTATCTTTCTCTCTTCCAAACTTCTTCCTCCTCTCTTTTTCAGCTCTCTCTCGATTTCTCTCTTTCTCATAAACATATATATATATATATATAAACATATATATATATATACACACACGGACATACCATCTCAAGAACAATGTCTATGACAGCCTCAAAGTTAAGAACTAGATGAAAGCCTTCCAGTGAAGCAGAAAAGCAGGTCTGTCTTCCTTTCACTTCCACACTTATCACTTTAAATCTTGGCCAAAATTGTAACATCCTAACTTTTTATTTCCTTTAAAAATAATAATACTTCTCTAAATCGGTTTACTAGATAATTTTTGAATAATTTCTTTTCGAATAATTATGGATGTCACTATTCACGAATTTTACTATTCATGTAAATAGTAATCTTGCAGAAAATTTACAAGATTCTCATTAATTATGTCTGAGCTTGAATATATAAAAAAATAATTTACATAATATTTGCTATTATATTTACATCTTTGTATCATAAACTACCATAAAATATATTTCTACTTCAATCTCATCATTAATATAATCAAAGCCTTCTTTTTTGCCATTTTTTCTAAAATGATCAATTTTTTAAAAGTGAGATATAAAATATCTTAGTAGCTAGTCACTTTATTAAAAACATGTAAATACATGAAAAGATCATTTCAGCCATAAAAGCATAACATCACACTGATAATAATTAAATTTCTGTTGTTCACTATGTAGAACAAGATTTATAAATAAAATTCTGCAAAAACTGATTGTGCACATAGATATCATAAATCACAAATAATCGTACTTTTATGGAAGACTAACTACCTTATGAAGAACGAGCCTTAATTATGGATCTAAATCTCTTCTTCCTCTGATATTTCTCATCGTCTTCTTTTTTCTTTTTTATTTCGTCTATTCCTCTCTCTTTTCTCTTTCTCTCTCTTCTCTTTCTTTCTCTCTTTTTTTTCTCTTTCCTTCTCTCTTCTCTTTCTTTCTCTCCTCTCTACCGTGCACTCACATAACACACACACACACACACACACACACACACACACACACACACACACACACACACACACACACACACACACATATTTTATCCTCCTCATTACCCCACATGTCCTTTTTTTCCCTCTTTTTCTCCTCCGTCCACATATACACACACCTCACACACATCACTTTCTCACTTTTTCTTTTGGTTAAAAATAATTAAAAAACCTCAAATTTTTTTATTCTATTCAATTAGGTCCCTATTCAATGAGAAAATTATATTTATGTCTCAAAAAAATTTCTTAATAACTATTTTATCCTTATTTACTTGCTCATTTATTTATTTAGCCTCATTTCCTAAGGTAATTAAATTTGAGATATCACAGAAATGGCACCAAACCCCCTGCCATCTGCACATGGAACTCTATCTCACCTATATCTACTCAATATATACAATCATCACCATTATAAACATATGTCATTTTTCATATGTGATATGATAATTTCAAATTGGACTCTAACCACAAGAATTGAGAATCTCTCTACTTGGAGGCTTGTGTTTATCCTCTACAAAAATAAGAGAGAGGGGGAGAGAGAGCTGAAACATAGAGTAGGTAGGAGTTTGGAAGAGAGAGAGAGAGAAACCAAGAGAGTGAGAGACAGCCGAAAAAAGGAGTGAGAAAGAGAGAAACCGAGCAAGACAGAGAGATGTCGAGGGAGTGAGAAAGAGGGAGAAAGAAAGGAAAAGATGAAGAAACAGAAGAAAAAGAAAATAGGTGAAGAAATGTGAAGAACAGGGAGAGAGAGAGAGAGGGAATTTTTTTAATTATTATTAAGGGTATTTTGGTAATTTTAGGTATGATTATACATGATAAGTGACGTGGCAGATATTTTTACACGTTACAGCCCAGTCAACATTTTCTTATTTGACAGTGTTAAAAAAATATATATCTGACAAAAAATGAAATATGTGAAACATAAATGGTAAAAAAAAAAAAGCAAGAGTATAAAAAAAATCAGTATAAACGTTAGAAAGATAAAATACTCTTTTACTCTTTTTTTTAAATAATTGTCCTGGTAAAGTCATGGATTAGACGACCAATATGAAAACTCCAATTTCTTTTCAGAAAAACACAAAATAGCCATCCCCTAGAATCTATTTTTTAATGCTTATTGAGCACCGGTGACATAGCAGATGAATTTTTTTCCATAATAATGAATCATGGCTCGTGCTTGAATAACAACAGTGCCCGTCACTACCTCTTATATTTTTCTCTCATTACTTCAACACACAGAGACGCGAATTGACTCTCCAAAGACTAGCCAAGGTTCATAAGAAAAGTTCAGTTCAAGAGAGCCCAATCCACCTTTGAATTCATGCTGGCATAACTAATTCTAGCTACCAAGTGAGGTTTTCCAACATTTGGAAAATGACCCCAAATGGGCTAAATTTTTTCAATCTCCTTGCAAATTTGTTTGGGAAGCTGTGTTGACCAAATATTGTGGTTAGGAGTTGTTGTCGTGACTGATTTCACGAGCATAACCCAACTAGCCATAGAAAGGCAACTCATCTTCCATCTTCCTAATTTTCTCAGTAATGAACTAGAAGTCTTACTTGCTTTGCCTCCCATGTGACAAGGACATCTCCAAATATTTTCCCATGTTATTAGTACTTGAGAACCTCGTGGAATGCAAGATAGAATTTCTTGTGTTAAGACAATTTGTCATAGAATTTACATTAATCTTTGTCTTGGAAGGATTGATCTTTTAGCCTGGAGCACTACAAAAATTGCTAAGACAATTTGTCATAGAATTTACGTTCTCCATCGTAGTTGCACCAAACAAGAGAATATCATCAACAAATAGAAGATATCAAACAAGGAGAACATTTTTACTTACTCGAAGGGCGTACCACTTATTCAATAAAACATCGTCCTCAATAATATGAGAAAGTTCCTCCATATAAATAGGTAGATTAATTTCCTCAAAAATCCTCCTAATAAAATTCCAATTCTCTAAATCGATTGTTATAGAAATTACTGGTTACATCATTTCATTACATGACATTAGTCATTTGACATATATTAAAATATACTTTCGAAAATTTATTTTTAAGTTTGTCTAGAATAAAAAATTTATATTAAACATATATTAAAATATACTTTCGAAAATTTATTTTTAAGTTTGTCTAGAATAAAAAATTTATATTAATTTTCTTATATTTAAAATAACAAAAAATTATTTTACTCTTCTCATTTTTTTATTCACTCATTTTTTTATATTTTATTTTATCAGTCTCTTAATATATGATTTTGAAAATTATTGACTAGAATATTTTACTTCATTTTTTTTAAAATTTTTAATAATTCATTTTATAAATTTAAATTTAATTTTAAATTCTTGCTATTTACATAGGCTATATTTGTAATTAAAGTGTCTTCTATAAAAATAATGGCTGAATAGTTGAAGTGATTGTAACTTATTTTATTTAAGAAATTATCGAGTTCAATTATTTTGAATAGAAAAGATTAATGTTAAGAAAAATTTATATCTTTATAATCTGATGTAATTTGAATTAAATTAATTGAAAAACAACAAGTTTTTGAATATTTGATGGTTTAAATAAAGTTTCACAAAATGAGAATTTTAAGAAACTACCTACAAATTAGGAGTGAAAAATGATATTCAAATCTTTTTTTTTTTCAATTTTACAATGTTCCTCTTTCTTTCCTTTTTTTTTTTGGGTCCAGACTCTTATTATTTTATTTAATAAATTTTAAGGAATTTTTTTAGCAACATTTTAAGGAATACTTTTACCTTATGTTTTAGCTGTATTTCTTTTTTGGCTATGTAATGGTAAATTGTTAAATTTTTAGTTTTTCTGCATTTCAGTATTGTTGTTTGTGCCAATTTTCCTTAATTTACTGCATTTCAGGAATACCTTTTTTTTTTAAGCAACATTTTAAGGAATACTTTTAACTTACGTTTTAGCTGTATTTCCTTTTTGGGTATGTAATGGTAAATTGTTAAATTTTTTGTTTTTCTGCATTTCAGTATTGTTGTTTGTGCCAATTTTCCTTAATTTACTGGAACCTTCCCGAGACGGAGAGTGCTGTTGATAACATTCAACCATACGGCATTCCTGTTGAGTCATGTCTGCAGTTTTATAGATTTGGATTTGGATTTTGATTTTGAACCGGTTAGGGCTTTACACCAATTGATCGCTGCTTGTCAGGTTCAGTTTTATTCTACCCCATCCTAATTGTGGTTTCATTTATTTGTACTTGCGCAGAGCAGTTTGTTAATTTACTTGAAAGGAATAAGAAATAATACTTTGAGACGTAGAATGGAGCGTGGAGCGGCAGAGAAAGAACAGCAAGGAGCATCGTACACGTATTGGGTTAGGGAGATGACGGATGATGCAGCGCCTTTGCCAGTGCCCCACAAACTAACACCTGAAGATGTTGCCTTTTGCCAACCTCATCCTACCACACTTGGTTCTGTTTGGAATCGTGTATGAGCTTATTCTGCTTCCTTTGGATCTTTTATTAAATAAATTAAACTGGAAGATCAATAATTTATAATTTTATTCGCTATTGGATCCTACTTCGTGTGATCTTCTTTTCATCAATGGCCAGATGAGCACATCCAACTTTATAAACTATTAGATCCTACTTCATGTGATTTTCTTTTCATCAATGGCAAGATGAGAACATGCAGTTTTTATCTTTTCATCAATCAGCTAGCTATGATTAATAACTGTTTCTAGCCATTCTCGCTCAAATTTTATTTTTGTCTTTAAATTCTTTTGGTGGTTATTTTTTCTTGCGTAAGATGGTTATCTAATTGATTGGGTTTTTCGGCTAATATAGCACCTTTTATAGACATGACATGAACCCCGTTTTTTTTTTTTTTTTGGGTGGGCTGGGGGTACTTTTCCACCTGACATGTATAAAAATTCTCTATTTCCTCCTAATTGTAACTTAACCTGTTCAACATGTAACTGCTGGAAAATACAAATATCGATATTTGATCTAATTCCTCATTTATTAAACCTAACATGGCATAGTTTTGTATTTACTAATCATAACCTTTCTCTTCTCTATTAGTTGAGATGTCAGGTCAAATATTGGAAGTGTATATTCATGTTTTCATCCTCACATGTTTAATAGTTAGCTAGTTGTTAACAATTTAGATAGCATTCGTAATTAAGAAGATATTTAGAATTTTCATAAACATTTAGTGTAAAAGTGACACAAAAAAAGAGGTAGGATGAAAAAGATACTTTTGCCCAAAAAAAAAAAGGATTGTACTGCACCCCTTCTTTTGTGAACGTGTGATGACTTCTAATCGTAAATAAAGGGCATAAATAATTAGAAGCTTTTCCACCTGGATCTGGTCTTTATGGTAAAAGGATGTAGAAAAGCATTAAATAAATGGTCTACTTCTATATTATTCCTTCTTGATAAGTTTGTGAGCATTGAATAAAGTCGGTGCGTCATTTTAAAATCTTGCAAACTTTCGACATGAAAATTGACCACCATATATACATTTTTCTATACTTAACTATAGACAATCTTGTTTATTATAGACTATAGTGTGTGGTTAGCTGTGGGGTTTTCTTGTATCAATTTTGAAATTGAAAGGTGTAAACCTAAAACAGGCTGGGACATGGGAGGAGAGGAGCCTCACCAATTGGGCAACTCAAAGAATTAAGGTTTGTGTTTCTACATATCCACATGATCTTTTACACCTATATGCTTGTGTGTGTTTCTGAATTAGCCCTACACATGAAACAGATATTAGGGGAAGGTGTTCTATTTGGCTTTCAAATTTGCAGCATGTTACTAGTATTAATCTGATTCAGTACCTCTGTCCATATTTACTTATAGAGGTGGTTTAGATTGGCTAATAAAATTCTCAAGCTGAAATGGGGCCTTGGTGGAAGAAGAAATTAGGAAATCAGAATAAGCCTTGCAAGAACACCTCACAAATCTATAGTACAAACTCTCCTATCCAAATATGAAGGAAGACAAATAGGCTCTAGAATAAGTAGAGCGTCAAGTTCATGAATTTCACTATCAGAGGGATTTCTTGCAAAATGAAGGTTCCATGAAAAAGTTACCCTTGGAAAGACCAAAATGACCAAATAGGATAGTTATGCAATAAGGAAGATGATATAAATTCAGAAAAACTTGACAACTTAGACTGTGCCCTCTTCAAAGATCCTCTCAAAACCTATTACGACCATCACCATCCACTTTGAATGCACAAGAGATTTAAAATAGTCGTTCTATTGAGGTATAACTTTCCACGGACTGGTGGTAGTAGTCAAATGTGCTTGCATCTATTCCCATCTAAAACTTAACGGAATAATTTGAAGCTGAAGAGATGTCTCTAGTGCAAACTGCCATAGTCATTTTAGCAGTCAAAGAAATATTTTTGGACACTAAATTACCGAGACCTAGTCTCCCCTCTAAGGCCTATAACGAACCTCTCAACTAACAAGATGATCTATCCTTAACTCACTCACACCATGGAAAATTCCTAGTAAACTTTTAGAATACAAGTGGGTAATGCCCAATTGTATTCTAAAAAGCGATTGATTATAGAAGGCAATACTCAAAAGACAAGATTGAATAAAAGTAGTGCATATGCACCAAAGTGTCATTAAAAAAAAAAGAAAATGCATATGCATCTAAGGAGGAGAAAGACCCCCTTCCAATTGTCTAGACATTTCAACACTTTTTGCACAACTAGCTCCCGAAAGACTGGCACATTGATTATTATCTCTGCTTTCTAGCCTTTTCATTATTTGTTCAATGTCATTGTGGAAGAGTCATGTTATTTGTTGTTTTTTAAGGCTATAGCTATGGCTTCATCTGTACACTATGTTATACTTATTTTTTCCCCGTACAGGAGTTGCTTACGTCAGTAGGCTCCTTGCAGTTCTCTTTTGGCAGAGCAGAAGTAGAAGATGTAACAAAATGTGTAGGCGATGTAAGTGTATTCTGTGGCTTACAATTAAAGTTGCTTGCGTTCTTGTACTCTACATAACTTACATTGATAACTTCTTTGACTTCTAAGTCATGGATTTACTGTTTTAATAGTTGTTTCATTGTTTGTAACTTCATTGTTTGTATGTGTTCTGGGTACAGATATGTGTATTGGACTTTTTAGGTTTATATGGTGCTGATATACATAAACTTTGAATGATAGAGAGTCGATTAAAAAAAAAAATTATGAATCATAACTTATAATTCATATCTATACAATAAATTGAGATAAATGATCAATCTCAAGATAAATAAAATAGGATATTTTTCTTAATTGAAAGTGATAATTTAAAAATAATGAAATCAATAAGATAAGATATTAATAGAAAGTTATAACAACGTATTTTAGAATGACTGGGAATGTCGCTTAAACTAATCAGAAATTAAAACTTAACTAATTAAAAATTGCAGTAATTGATTAAAATAACTGACATCATAATGTATATGACTAGGTAAATTTCTTATCCGTTATAATATTTAAACCATATATTAATTTCTTAAGTACATCAGATTTTGAATTTTTTTTTTCCATCTAATTTTTACATTTTCTCTAACATAAAGCATCTTGTACAGAATAATCTTATGTGAATTATTTAATCAACTCTTTTTTTATTTTTTTGGGCTTGCTTGCAGGTTATATGGTTACTAATTATTATTATAATTAATTTTAAGTCAATAAATGAGAAGAACGATTTGATGAAACAACTCTGCGTACTATCAAAGCACAAAACACCAAAAGATAGGCTATGTTTAGAAGTTGTAGATATGAAGGGGGGAAGTGGAAAGGGAAGAATGGGATGGAAAAATGTTACGTTCCCTTTATAAAATATTTTTATCTGTTCAGTTTAGAGAATAAAATATTAAATTATATGATTTTTAAATGAAAGACATCACCTCTCCCTGCTGGAAACAAAGAGTGCAAATGGGAAAGAGAGGACAGTTTAGGATATATCTCCAAAATATCAATTTTATCTATTAATGATTGATTTTTTTTTTTGGGTGCATTGTTTAGGCATTCATGGTGATAGTTCGGAACAAGAAACGCATTGGTTACACCTATGAGTTAACCTTAAAAGTCAAAGGTAATCTTCCATCAAACATATATATGTATATGTTCGTTAATTTTAGTTGTTGATTCCTGCTGAGCCGTTCAGTTTCATTATTTTATATGAATCATGCCAACTTACAAATGAAGCAGGGGAATGGATTGTACGAGAGGAGAAGAAGTTGTTCAGTGCCCATATAGATGTCCCAGAATTCTCAGTTGGTGAGCTTGATGACTTGAAGGTACTTCCTAATATTTGATTAGAATGCTTATAAAACATAAAGATCAGTGGAAAGGGCGTTCCCTGAGATTTAGCATTTAAATTATATTTTAGCATATGATAATCCATATAGGGGTAATCTTATATTTTCCTTCTTGCTTTCTCTTTAGAGGATATTGTCCTTCCTTTTATCTAAAACAAAATGTGTATGGGGGCTTCTATTTAAGGTTGCATAATAGGAAGGTTTTTGTTAAGGTGATGGATTATAGCCTTATTTCTAGTGTGTATTCATTAACAGTCATAACTAAAGTTCTTATTACTGGGCTTTGTGAGATTAGTTATTTAGGCTTTTTACCTACTGAGTGAGTTGAAAATAATTGTGGTAGTGGGAAAGATGATAGAGAAAGAAACTCTTGAGAGGAGCTACTTAATAAAAAATGTGAGGTTAATCGTTTGACATTTGTGTTATGTGGAGATTTCAGATTTAGAAAAAGAGAGTTGGCTCATTTATTTCTTTAAGTAGAAAGGTTTTTGAAAAATAAGGAGGCTAACATGTGTGGCAATGTGCAGTCTTTGCGTTTTTATAATATATAATGCTATAGAGGCCTGCCTTTTCCAGGATATGCCTGTGCGTCATGAATCCTCTTGATGTGGGAATTATTTGCAGCTATTTATGCATTGTCCAGCAACCGGCTTATTTGGAGTAGGCTTTTTAACGTGTTGGGCGTGCCCTTTAGAATTTGGAGAAATGTTTTTATTTTTTAAGAGGTTCAGACAGGAGTGCAAAGGGTAAAAGCTTTATGGAAGTAAACCATTTATGTTCCACTTTGGAGCCTTTGGTTGGAGTGGGTAAAAACCTTCCTTAAAAGTTAGATATATCAGCAGATTTTTCCAGGTAGTTTCGTTGGGGGACATTTAGAGGGGTTGAGAAGTTCTGTTGCATTAATATCAGTCTCTTGTAGTGATTTTTGGATCACCCACTTGAATATATTGATTTGGGTTACCTACTTTGAATTTTATTTATTGTAGATGGAAGTGAGACTTAGTGAAGCATCGGACCTTTTGCACCAAGATAAGATACAGATAAAGGAGGACTTGAAACTATTTCTGAAGCCTGTTACAGAGAAGTTGCTTCAATTTGAACAGGAACTGAAAGATAGGTAGAAAAAGGTAGCTTCTGCTTTTCTGATAAATTCCTTGTCGGTCGTCGTCGATTGATAGGTTGTCACTATATCTGGCACGTATCATTTTGGAAATAAAGCTTTTACAGTGCTTTCTGGACTTGAAAACTACAAAAGGAGAAAGTCCTCTAGGTACTATGTAGGGAGAGACTTGAGCATTCTTTGCAATTGATGGGAATTTATTCAGCGAGTAGGTGAAACTCATTACTGAACTCTGAACTATGTATGTCTGTACTCCTATTGATGCAGACCTTGGATTTTTCCTTGACAAACTATTTTTCCACTCACTCAAAAACTTCGGCTTTAGCCACTAGCTACTGTGATTTTATCACACTGACAATCCAAAATGACATTTGTGGCCAAAACTTGCGATTATATTGTACCAACTACCAAATGTTGCTCGCCTCCACCTGAACCGAATTCGAGTTTCCGTGAATCAGAGCCCCGTGCATTTGTTTTTTAATTTTTTTTTTTGTTGAGCAAGAATATATCTAATAGGGATGGCAGTGGAGCGTGTTTGGATCTTTTCTAATACTCAAAAGTATTGGAGAGTTCATTTTAGCCATCAAATTGAAGCTACAGATGGTTCAGATTGTATAGGAAAGTTAACAAGGATCTAGATGAAGTTAAATATGATCTTAAATCAAATAAAATATTAAAAAAAATTTAGACAAGGATTTAGATGAATAAATTATTTATTATGACTCTCTAATATAAAAATTTTTCTGCGCGATTTGAATCATTTGTGACTTTAATCTAATGGCTAAAATGAAAGTATGAAATTTTCTAATATTTTTGAGTATTCTGCTTTTCCTTTTTCATTTTTATTGTGATAGACAAATCCTTCTCATATAGATATATCGTGGGGTACTGTAATTTGTGTGGATCTTTAGTGAAATTTTGAGTCAAATAACAACTTCATATATTTAAATATATTATTCAAAATAACTACATGTTAAAGCTTATTAGTATAAACGTACAAATAATAATTTATTTATACACCTATTAATATAATTGAATAAAAATGTATTTTAGTAAATATTAAGTAGTGGCGTTCCTGACGACTAAAGTGTAGGTCCCCGTATGTACTGTTTTCCATCCATAGTAACGGCATAGCCTCAAACATAACAGCGCTCGCCGACATTCCAGCGAATTGGGGAAAATAAATATCATCCCAGTGTTTTTCTTCCATTTCATTACATTACTGGGGTTTCGTGGTGGACGGTTCAAACTTCGAGGACAAATACTTGAGCACAACATGGGACTCGGTTAAGCTTAAAACTAACGCAAAATTTTTAATATCCCTGTTGGAGTATGCTTTAGTCTATGTCTGGAAACACGTTCAAAGTCTTCAAACCATGTTTAGAACTACCATAACCATGTTTGCTGTTTTTCAGCATCTTTGGTATCACGTTGAGACTGTAATTTTTGAACCATGTTTACCTTGAACTGTGGTTTCATTCAATGCGGGTACCAGTTGTCTCTATGGTATCGTCAATGTGGATTGCTTATGTAATTGGCTATATTCCTCCTTTACCCCTGTTGTGAAGCTCGTTGTGTGTGCCTATGTCAACCTCTGATTGATCTTGTTTTGTGATTCATGAGGATGTTCAAGACGCAAAAACACAGAGATGAATAGAGGAGAGATGAGGATGATTGAGACGTAGAAGCAGGGATGAACAGAGATGCACAAGAGAGAGGGAGCAAAAAGAGAGAGAGAGAGAGAGAGAGAGAGAGAAGAGAAGAGTATGAAATTGAATGAAAGATACAGCGTACAGAGAGAGATGCACGATCGATTTGTCGTCCTATGCTTTCCTTGGGTGTTGTTTTTAGTTGCTTCTTGATTGGCTGATGCAGGCGCAATGCAATTGATGCCGAAAATGATGCAGGTGTGGTTCGAATTCCAACGACAAAAAGTAGAGAGAATTCAGTTTAATGATGAGTATGAAGAAATTTTTAGAGATTGTGTGAAAAGGATCTGGAGTGGCAGCCAACTCTTCCTTGTGGCAACAGTTTTAACTGTTGCCACAAGTTTCAGCAACGGTTTAAAACCGTTGCTATAAATTTTGTAAAAAAAATATCACAATTAACACTTATAGCAACGGTTTTAAATCCTTGTGAAAATGCTCCTCAACTAAGCTTAAAAGAAATTGGGACACATGGGCTTTTCTTATGATGCCACTAAGATTGATTTTTGCTAGAATAAGAGGAAGCACCTCTTAAATTTCTTTTCTTTTCATCTAAGTCCATAGCAATTTATACAGAATTAAATTTGAATCCCACATAACACTTTGAAAATTTTTATTTCATCCTTCCATAATTCACTCTTCCAAAATATTTTATAATTAACCACATTAATTGTTCAAAGTTTTTAAAACATACTTAGTTCAACTTGTTTAAATTAATAAATGATAAAAATATATTTAAGGTCCCTATAGTTTTATCCAATCATAAATTTAGTCTTTATTTTTTAAAAATATAGATTTATTCCTTGTAATTTTTAAAATCATGAAAATGATCTTTGGGGTTAGTTAACAGTTTGATCAATGGTTAAATTGTTATATATTTTGTTGATTGTGATGCTTCCATTAGCATTAAGAGCCATGTCAGCATTACATGTGTCAAACTAATATGTTGACACGGCGCCACATAATTTCCCCCTCTTTTCTTCCTTTCCTCTCAAAGTAATATGCTGACATTAGTGCCACAAGTTGTGCTTCTTCTCCATTCCATCATACCACCATGTCTTGTTTCATCTTGATTTTCGTCATGCTTCTTCGATTTGTTTTCTCCGCATTTGGTGATAGAAATAGAAGAAGTAGTAGTCTGGTACTTGATGAATCATGGCTACACTTCTTTTAAATTTAAAAAAAAAAAGAAATATCAAAAGAAATGGGGTTTTTTTACTGCCGTACATTTGTTTCAATTTTAAATTTCGAATATAACCCATTTTGAATATAAATTTCAAACATAATTCAATTTTACTGTAGCATCTGAAAACGGACTTATGAAGTGTGAATATGACGAACGTAATACGCACCTATGAAGTGCGATTTCTAAAACACACTTAGAAAGTGCGATCATCTATAATAAATACGTATTTGGTAAGTGCGAACATTTATAGAAAAACGTACTTTCGATGTACGAACATACAGAAGTACGCACATCAGAGTTGTGTATTGTATGAAAAATGTACTTACGAAGTGCGTTCATGATCCGAAATAACTACGAGGTTAAAACTTCTTCTTCTTCCTCTTGTGGTCCCCCTTCATTTTATAGTCACCGGCGCTGTTCTTGACTCCGGCGTGCTCGTCGTCTCCGATCTCTCTCTCTCCTTGCCATTCAATCATCAGCTTCAAGGTAATATTTTCACTGACTTTTTTGCTTTACTGTTTTCGATTCCATTTGGTTTGAGTTTTTTTTTTATTTGGGTCCCAATAGTTTGTTTGTTCTGATATCTTTGGGTCCCAGTAGTTATGTTTGTTCTGATATTTTAGGGTTCCAGTAGTTTGGTTTGTTTTGATATATCTATTGGGTCCCAATAGTTTTGTTTCTTCTGATATATTTCTTGGGTCCCAGTAGTTTTGTTTGTATATATCTCTTTAGTCCCAGTAGGTTTTTTTTTGTTTTGATATATCTCTTTGGGTCCCAGTAAAAATTTTGCCTGATATCTCGAGATTTTAGAAATTATTTTTTTGGGTGATAGTAGGTTTTCAGTTATTTGGTTTGTTAAATAATTTAGGATTTTGTTTAAATTTGTTCAGTTATTTTGCTATATTTTTTCTGATTATTTTTCAATTTGTGAAATTAAATATGTAATGTTATAATAAATAGGCTTCCTATTTATTAAGGTTAAACTTTTTATTTTATTTATTTGTTTTTACTTTTTTTTGGTTAGTTAGATATATAATAAATATTTATGTTAAATTTTATAATTTGTTGTTTTAAATTATTGGTCTCTTTAATCTAAATTTAGATGTTATATATGTTTTTTTATGTGTTTATAATTTTTAGTTTCAAATTATTGGTCTGTTTAATTTAAATATTATTATATGCATAATTTGTAATATTAATTTTTTAAGATTATTTTTTAAAATGTTATTATGTTGAAATAATTATTTGTAGAATAAATAGGCTTTCTATTTGTTAAGGTTAAACTTTTTATTTTATTTATGTCTTTTTACTTCTTTTTTGGTTAGATATATAATAAATATTTATGTTAAATTTTATAATTTGTTATTTTTAATTATTGGTCTCTTTAATCTAAATTTAGATGTTGTATATGTTTTTTTTATGTGTTTATAATTTTTAGTTCCAGATTATTGGTCTATTTAATTTAAATATTATTATATGCATAATTTGTAATATTAATTTTTTAAGATTACTTTTTAAAATGTTATTATGTTGAAATAATTATTTATAGAATAAATAGGCTTCCTATTTGTTAAGGTTAAACTTTTTATTTTATTTATCTATTTTTACTTTTTTTTTGTTTAGTTAGATATATAATAAATATTTATGTTAAATTTTATAATTTGTTATTTTTAATTATTGGTCTCTTTAATCTAAATTTAGATGTTGTATATGTTTTTTTTATGTGTTTATAATTTTTAGTTCTAGATTATTGGTCTATTTAATTTAAATATTATTATATGCATAATTTGTAATATTAATTTTTTAAGATTACTTTTTAAAATGTTATTATGTTGAAATAATTATTTATAGAATAAATAGGCTTCCTATTTGTTAAGGTTAAACTTTTTATTTTATTTATCTATTTTTACTTTTTTTTGTTTAGTTAGATATATAATAAATATTTATGTTAAATTTTATAATTTGTTATTTTTAATTATTGGTCTCTTTGATATAAATTTAGATGTTGTATATGTTTTTTATGTATTTATAATTTTTAGTTCCAAGTTATTGGTCTCTTTAATCTAAATATTATTCATATTTTTGCATAAAAGAAGTAAAATGGACTAAAACGCTAGAAATTTGGTGCCGCCAAAACCTAGTCTTAAAGATCCTTCAGTTTTATACCTGTAAGATAGACATGTATCTAAAGTTGTATGGGACAGGGTAAGTATGTATAAAATTAATTCGTTTATTAAGTTTTTTATTACTATAATAATACTAAGTTGATTAACATTGTAGTGACAGGAAAACTGTGTATTTACGGAAGTTCGACGTTGCTATAAATACACTCGAAGTTCATTTTACCTGCCGTTGCCTCTTGTTCCTTATATTCAGCAGGCAGGATTTTATGGAGCATCACGGATGGGTAATTTCGAAGTTGACTATAGTCTGATTTTCGCTCTGGTAGAGCGATGGAGGCCCGAGACACACATGTTTCACTTGCCAGTTGGTGAGTGTACTATTACCTTGAAAGATGTGGCCATTTAGACAGGCCTTCCAATAGACGGTTTGCCCGTGATTGAGCAAACCAATTAAATTTGAGCTAATCAATGTCAGGAGCTGTTCGGCGTCAATCCTCCTGTAGAAGCCATTAGAGGAGGGCGTATATCGTTGTCTTGGTTAGGTAACCAATTTAGTGAAATACCCCCGAACGCCACAGAGGAGCAATTGTAGCAGCATGCTCGGGCGTATATTCTGAAATTAATTGGGGAAATGCTGATGAGTGATAAGTCCAGCATGTTTGTGCACTCCCTTCCTCTGCTTTGAGACCTTCAGTTGGCTGGCTAGTACAATTGGAGCTCTGTTGTGCTAGCAAACCTTTATCAGGAGTTATGTGGAGTCACTGACATGGACAAGAAGGAGTTTGTAAGCTGTGTGCACCTTCTCCATGCTTGGGCATGGGATCGACTCCCATTGATCCAACCTCGGATTCCAAGCACCGCTGCATAGGAATTTAGAATACATGATATGGTATTGGCGCATCACGCGATGGTGGATGTCATGCAGCACAGCTACAAGTTTGGCAACTATAAGTTGTTATTTATTACGCATAATTAAACTTTTTATTTTTCTGGAAGGTGTTGTGTTTTGATTATTATGAATTACATTTATGCTACAGTCGCTTGGGTACCAGTCCATCTACCTTGGGAGACATTGGGAGCTTCAACACGGAAATGTTGCGGGTGTTGGGTGACGACCATTTGTTGCAGCCTGATCCTCCTGTACACATAGCACCTCAGACATCATTCGTAGAGGTGTTTGGAGGAGAGACTAGACGAGACCGTCGGTGACCCTGAGGCTACACATCACCTGAAGATCAGTACGATGACAACCATTTGCAGAAGAGGCCAGCGCACCCCCTCCAGCTGTTTTAGACCCTTGTGTCCCCATTGATGAGGGACCCTCTACGTTCACTATGCCACCTATGCCGACTATCCTATCAATGAGGGACCCTCTACTTTCACTATGCCACCGATGTCGACTATCCCTACTGGTGATGGATCCTCTACTTATAGCATGCCACTTTTACCTGAGGGATCTATTTACAATTGGTTCAATCAGAGTGTGATGACGTCACCACAGACACAAGCCCCATCTGTGAATCTTGGGTTTGGCCTGTGGTCGGGTTCAGGATCATCTGGATTTTCACAGTTCCAGTCACCTCCTTCAACTCAGATTCAGGTCGACTTCACTCATCGTCAGAAATCGGATGAAGAGGGCAACTAAGGTGAAGAACAACAACAGGACCAAGGCGATGATCCTCCTCCTGAGCATGATCGACCACAAAGAGATAGGAGGCTCACTCGATGTGGTACTGGGAACCACTACTTGTAGTTTGTTATTACTATTTATATAATACTTTATTTTCTTTCATTTTTGTTATTTAACATAACTAGAGTGTAAGCTTATTTTCTAGATTTTTTTTTGTTTCAATCTAGTTATTTACCATAGCTTAAATTAATTGAAACAAAAATAATCATGAATTTATAAGATAAAAAATAATCACGAATTTATAAGATACTATTTAAATATTATAAATAATTTATAACGTTATTCATAATGTAACCTTATTGTAACGTTATTTATAATTTAACTTTATTCTAACGTTATTATGAATAATTTAAATATAATTTAAGAATTTATAATGTTATTTATAAATAATTTAAATATAATTTAACGGAGTAAATAATTTGAAACAAAAATACTCACTCATTTATAAGATACAATTAACCTGTAATACACAAAATATCACTGATTGCTAGGTCCTTTAAAACGGTGCTGTTTTGGACAAGTATTGCGATAATGCCTTACTTCTTGACAGACTCTATACCTTGTTGGCTCACCTGATTCTTTCCAATCCATCTTATTCTTGAAACGTTTAGACTTTGTTCTTCTTATTTTTTGGATATCTTTGGGGTCAGGTACAAATATTGGTCTTGGAATCTGTGGCCAATATTGGTCCCCACCAACTGGGTGAAAGGGACTCTGATATGCAACTAATATCGTCTCTAGGCTATACATTTGGTCGATGAAATTTGTGCAATCAAGGTGGAAGCTTAAGCAGGCTGCAACGGCATGTGCGCAAGAAAATCGAAGTGCCTGAAACTCTCCACAGTTGCAATATCTGTTTTCTAGCAAAACTCTTCAACAACGTCTAAATTGCCTTCGTCATCTGTCATAAGGTTCTTGTACCTCAAACCAAAGCTGAGCAAGGTTGAAGGTTGTCACGACACAAACAGTTGCCTTTGACTCGTGTTCTTTCAATTAATCTCGCACGTATGTACAAAACTCTTGTTCAGCTTGAATCTGGGAATATGCTTATTCCGCCCTATCTGCGAAGTATTTCGTTAATTTATAATATGTAGATTGAGCCAATGCTGTCACAGGCAGACTCCTCACTCCCTTAAACACACCATTCATACATTCCACCAGGTTAGTCATCATGTGACCCCAACGTCTTCTATCGTCATACGCTCGACACCATAAAGATCTATCACCTGCATATTCCAATACCCAATTATAAGCTCTAACATAAAGTGTTCGAAGCTCCATCATCTGTCTCTCAACTATGGGTCGTTCATATAAGTATCCTGTACAGGTAATAACACTGTAAGTAAAAGATATTAATGTCAAATGTAACAACATAAATAACAAAATCATAGGGTCATCAAAATGTCTATATTTACAAAGAGTTGCTTCAACTGCTTGTTTTTGAATTTTGCATTTAGATTTCTTGTCAAATGTCGCATGCAATGAACGTAGTATCCTAGTAGTGGTTGCCAGCCGTTCTCTGCTTTATCCACGGCTTCCCTAATTGATATGTGTTTGGCTGTAATCAAACAAATAGATTTGTTCTTCGCAACATGTTGATGTAACCTATACAGGAAGAAAGACCATACCTCAAGAGTTTCACCTTCAACAATTGCAAAGGCAAGCGGTAAAACGTGACAATTCCCATCTTGGCCACATGCAATCAATAATGTCCCTTTGTATTTTCCACAAAAGAAAGTTCCGTCAGCTTGAATCATAGGTTTTAGGTGGTCGAATGCATCGATGCATGGTTTGTACGCCCAAAAAACACGACAAAATATTCTCTTATCATTTTTTCGATCGTAGTCACAGTTGTAATCAACCACGGTGTCAGGGAGAAATTGTCGCACTATTGCAAATCAATTACCTAATTGCGAATATGAGGCATCCCAATCACTATAGTTCTTGGCTATGGCTTTCTGCTTTGCCATCCATGCCTTCTTATAGGATACCGTATAGGCGAACTGCTCTTTAATACACTCTTTCACCTAAGAGATAGGCATGTCTGGAGATTGATCCACATGTGCCATAATTGCTGTCACGATCAAAACAGAGTCCAACTGCCTATGGTCTTGGGAAATGGATGATGTCTGATCTCCGCTGTACTTTGTGATAATCCACATGTCGTAATTCTTCTTCCAATAAGCCCTCACTCGCCAGTAACAATCATCCCCAAATTTCACGCATTTTACCTGCAAATATTACTTACACAACTTCTCCACCTTAAAGCTATTGTGCCTCTTGATTGAGTATGATTTCAGCACTCCTGTGAATGCATTTTGTCAAGAAATAATAAACCAATAGCAAGGTCTGAATCATCATCCCATGTATAGGCTTCAAGGACGTCTGGAATTTCTAGCTCATCTGTTGGGGCTGTATTTGCTTGTGTCATGTAATCGGGTGGTGCATAGAATGTGATGGGCTCAACTAACTCTACCTCGCAATCTCCACCCATTAATTCTTGTATGCTTCATCCAAACTCTTCAAGCTCTGGTTCAGCAACATCGTCCTCCTCAACGTCTTCTATGTCATCGCAGTCTATGTCATCTAGAATATCATGATAGAAATGGCTAGCACCCAAGAAGGGGGGTGAATTGGGTTTTAAAAAAAATTGCGAAAACTTGATGGAAGTTTAAGAAGTTTTAAAAACAATGCCAAGCTTTTTATGAAAGTAAAATAAGTATGATCAAAATGAATAGATATAGAGTACAATTAATCAAAAACAATTAAAGAGATGAATGAATATAGAGTCCAAGAAAGTAAAGAAAATATAAATAATTAAAGAGCAAGGGAAGAGAAAATCAAACAGCGAGATTTATACTGGTTCGGCTTAAACCAAGCCTACATCCAGTCCTCAAGATAACTTCTTGAGTGTTTCACTATAAACCACAAGTTTATGCAATTGGGCACTTGTAAGCCACTACAACATAGAGATCTTTTCTTCCTCAAGAGTGTCTCCCCCCCTTACAATGTGTTTTCTCTCAAACACTAACTCAAGGAACCAATCCTTGAGCAACTAAATTTGAAGGCTTAAGAAAAATAATGGTGGACACTTTCAAAGTATAGATAACACAGAAATTAAGCTCAGAATATTTCTCTAGCAATTTAGAGAGAATAAAACTCAAGATAATATGAGAAATGAACAATTGAAGCTTGATGCAAATGGTGTTGTGAAGTCCCCTTTATATAGTGAAACCTTGCTGCTACAGTGACTGCTTTAGTCAGAATTGTTACAGTAAACTTCATCATCATTTTTCAACCTTTCTACAACAACCAAAAAACTTTATCAACCTTTTTCAACAATCAATATTCTTTTTCAAATTTGCTACAGTAAAAAGTATTTTTTTTCAAATTATATTACAACACCTAATAAACTTTATCATATTTTTCAACAACCAATAAACTTTATCATACTTTTTCAACAATCATATTTCTTTTTCAAAAGTGCTACAGTAAAAGATATTCTTTTTCAAATTATATTACAACACCCAATAAATTTTATCATACTTTTTCAACAACCAATAAACTTTATTAAAAATCAATTTATACTACTATATTTAAATATATAAAGCATTAAATATATTTGGACTAAAAAAGATTGAATCATGCATTTGGGCCAAGAAGATTAAATCATACTATTTGGACTAAGAAAGATTAAATCATACATTTGGGCCAAGAAGATCATTCATCTGGGTCAAGAAGATTAAATCATACTATTTGGGCTAAGAAGATCATTCATCTGGGTCAAGAAGATTAAATCATATTATTTGGGCTAAGAAATATTAAATCATACAATTGGGCCAAGAAGTTAAATCATACTATAATTCTCACATATTTGTCATCATCAAAACTTATAGCATAATACATTAGAGCAAACATATCATAAGGTGGGTCAGGTGGCAGAATGTCTATATCATCATCCTCTATGAGCTGAATTTGTGCACTCGGTGACATATGAAACTGTGTTGATGGTCCGCTCTCCTCATCCCACGTGTCATGCTCATTCAAATTGGGAACGTTGGGATTTAATTGAATTTCAGTTACATCAATGTCTGCATAGACCTCTATACTTGTCAACGTCCTCCTAATTGTAGGTGACAATCAATCATTGCTTCTACATCATCATCATCGTTTAGTTGGATCTGCCCGAACATAAGTGGCATAATTTGTATAGAATATCTATATAGTAAGCGAGATATCTTCTCATGTTCTCTTAGCCTCAACTTACGGTGGATTATTTGTCTCAAAATATATAAAGAAATTTTCACTACTACAGTGTTATCGGCATCAAATGATACACCATTAGAACCACCACTCAATATAGTCTCATTCGAGTAAATACGAACTAGAAGTACCCCACTTTGACTCATTCTAAGAAGAATAAAAATTAATCAATTACAATTATTATTATAAAAAAACTAACAAAAATTTAAATAAATATAAATAAATAATAAAATTGGGGAAAAAATTCACGAAAATATGAAACAAAATTAAAAAAATTCGGAAAAAAACAATATAAGAAAAATAAAAAAATCATAAATTAATTATAAAAACTAAGGACAAAATTCATAAAAAAATTGAAAAATAAAAAAAGGCTTAAGAATAGACCACAATATAATACAATTTACAACAATATAATACAATTTACAACTAACTAAATCTATTAAGCAGAATAAAAAGTTCATAAATTACATCATTATAAAATATAAAACTAAGAAAAATAAAACATCATAAATTAATTATAAAACTAAGAACAAAATCCATAAAAAATTGAAAATTAAAAAATAAAAAGTTTTAACAATAGATGACAATATAATACAATTTATAACTAACTAAATCTATTAAGCAGAATAAAAATTCATAAATTACATTCATTATAAAAATATAAAACAAATAATCATAATTATAAAACTAAGGACTACAATACAATTTACAACTAATTATTACGTAAATGAAGAATAAAAAGTATAAAACTTAAAAGATAATGAATTCATAAATTAATTATAAAATTAAAGAAGATATTCATACAAATAAAGAAAAAAAAAGAGTCATAAGAAAAATACATGACATATATTAATTTAAAAATTCATAAAATTCAAGAAATTATAAAAAGTTATGAGATATCAAACATGTACTAAAAATAAAATTCATAAATTAATTACACAAGTATGAAACATAAAAATCATAAAACTAACAACAAAAACATTTGAAAAAGCTAAATGATAATAAAATCATCAAATTAAGACAATACAAAATTATAAATTATCATAATATTAATATTTACCTTTTTTTTATTCTTCTGTACAAAAAAATAGCTGCCTTAAGAATGAAAGCAAAACTGAATGCCAATGCAAACTTATACAATGTTTTAAACGGTAACAAGGTAACGGTCGACGTTCAATGCACATTTCACAAGTGCATACAATGTTTTAAACGGTAACAAGGTAACGGTCGACGTTCAATGCACATTTCATAAGTGCGTATTCTGCTAACTGCGCACTTGTGAAGTGCGTATTTCATTGCATTCGCATTTCTAAAGTGCGCACTAATCATTTTATACTAACACGCACTTTGGAGGTGCGTTTTATGTATCAGTAATTCGCACTTCCCAAGTGCGTTTTAATTGCTACAGTAAACTGGCCTACATCCATAATTTAATTTGAATTTGGTGTAATTAAAGAATTTATTTCAAAATTTAGTATACGGTGGTCAAAATTTCAAAGAAATGGTCGCATAAATGAAGTTGTGGCCTTTGTCAAAGATTTCAATCATCCACTTTATGTAGTCCCATCTATCTAACATCATTGTAGGAATCTATAATAGAACTTTCTAGTACCTTCTATTAACTCGATTCTTCTCTAATTCTTTCGCCCATTTCTTTGATATCATCTCTCTCTCTCTCTAATTCATCTATGTATAATTAAACTCTCCCAGAAAAGTCCCTATCTCCGAGAACAAAGGCTTAATAGAATCAGAGAAGACGTTGGATTCTGGAACTTTGATTTTGGAAGTGATGAGAAAAAATGATGAAAAAATAGAATTATTAGTAGAGGCCCTATTTGGTCGAAAACACAGAAGACACAATATTCTGGAAGTGACATAGCTAGGCAGAGTTTGACGGGTGAACTGAATTAGACCCTGGTTCACGCCAAGGAGAGAAGCTAGGCACCTGTGAGGTCCACAATCATCCAAGGGTTGTGGATTTGATGAGAAAAAATGATGAAAAAACAGAATTATTTGTAGAGGCCTTCTTCAGTCGAAGACACAGAAGATGCAAGATTTTGGAAATGACACTGCTGTGGATTTTTTTTTTGTGCACTGACGGCTAGGATTTCAACGGTAGAGTGCATTTGGAACGTTAAATTCATAAGAGTTGCTCCCTATCGTTCTTTATGCTGCGATGTTTTTCTTATATCTAAATTGATTTGGTCCCAATGTTAATCAGCCACTACAACTAGCGAAGATAGCATAGTCCAATGGGTGACCTGAACTGGACCCGAGTTCAAGCCAAGGAAAGAAGCCAAGCACTTGTAGGGCCCACAATCATCCAATGGTTGTGAGCATTAAGGACTCTCCCGAACCCGCTTTCGAATTGAAGAAGATAAAAGCCAAAGGAAGAAAAAAGGGAGGAAAAAAAAAGTTTAGGTGGCGCCACATCAACATATTACTTTGACACGTGTGGTGCTAACGTGACTCTTGATGCAAATGGAAGTATCACAGTTAGCAAAACATTTGTCAAGTTAACCATCGACCAAATTGTTGACCCAATGACCATTTCCATGATTTTGAAAATTACAATTAAATTTATTATTTTTAAAGTATAGAGATTAAATTCATTATTGGGTGAAACTATAAGGCCTTAGATAATTTTTACCTTAAAAAAATATTCTAATGAGTAATTAGTGAACAATTAATAATATTGGACACTAAAAAAATTAGTGCACTTTATTAAAATATTGATATAATTTATTAAGTTAGATTTAAATAAATGACAATAAATAATAATAGTTTATCAAAAAATGAAATATAAAATCTATGTCATTTATAGTAATTACACATCTAAAATTATGTTTGCAAACTACATCCAAATATTATAGTCTGTCCCAAATAACACGTCTAAATTGGACCGGCCTGTGCCGGTTTTGTTGTAAACGGGCTGACCTATTTACAAACAGGCTTGCATGTTCAAGGCTAGGCCTATGGTCCTAGCTTTTTTTTTTTAACCTTAGTCATAACAGAAATGGAGATTCTTTAGCTAAAGAGGAGAACCAAAGATGGATGGACCCAGTCAACCAGAGTCCAGAGTTAGAAGAGGAAAGGAAAATAGAGATAATGATAGAAGACTCACACTGTCACAAATAGAGCTAAGAGCCTCAGACGAAGAAGGGAGGAGAGCATTGAGCACAGGCGAGATAAGGCGAAGGAGGCGAGACTCGAGAGGCAAGGAGCACAGTGACAGAACTCAGATGAAGACAATTAGACGAAGATGAGACAAGATGAGACAAGATGGAGTGTGAATTTAATGCATCACGCATGCAAGATGGAGTCTGAAATTGACGCATACACGAGATGGAGTTTGAATTTAGGCTGGAGCTGGATCCAAAACTGTGGTGCGAGATGAAGAAGAAGACTGATCTGACTACGAGACCGAGAGATTGAGAGTGAGACTGAGGTGCAATGCGACTTTGTGAGTGAGAGACAGTGAGAGAGCAGGTGCGAAGAAAAAGAAGATTGATATGATTCATCTGAATGTGCTTATTGCTGAGTGCTGAGGTGCTTTGCTATTGTTGCTGTTGTTGGTTTTGGACTTTGGTAATTTTAGTAATAAATAAAAGTTAAAAATTCAAAAAAAAAGGCTAGACCACGGTCTTAAACGGGCCTAAATTTCTCAACTCAAGATCGCTCATTTACGGACAGTTCTGATTTGGCCCACAGGCCACGAGCTTTTTCCCTGGTACTAGTCTCAAACCACGTTTGTCCAATTATTTTCAAAACATAAATCACATTCATCCAAATCTAGGTCTATCCAAACTGAGTTCACCCAAATATAAATTTGCGCAAATCATGTTTGTCTACTGATTTTCCAAACACACCCTTACATAGCGTTTGGTTAGAGGGAATTAGAGGGGAGGGGAGGGTTTTTTTTTTTAAATTATCTTGTTTGCTTCAATAAGTTGGAGGCAGAGAAAGAAAAATGGATGTGAAAAATCTCTCCCTCCCTCTCATTTCTTTTCTCTCAAAACATAGAAGGATTTAGAAGGGAGGAAAATTGTAACCATGTAAAAAGACATAAGTGTCCTTAACAAAATTAAAATCTTACTAAGACAAAATTAAAATTTATAATATTACGAAAAATGTGATCCATTCAAAATATTTATCTGACTTTATCACATCATAGAGGCAAAATTGAAAATGACAAGGGCTGAACATAAATTTGATTGGCCTATTTTTATTTAAAAAATTATATTTTTTAATACATGTGTTGAAAATACAAATTACAAGATTAATCTGATAATTGAGAATTTAAATTTTAAAGAGCTTAAACTTTTCATAGTAACACCAAATAAGAAAAGAAGAGTCCATAGATAACTTGAACTCAGATTAAATTTTTTTACGGTTTGAAATAATGTAAATAAATAATCTAAAATTAAAGAATTATAATAATTATTTTATTTTATTTTTTGACTCTCTCCTTATAAATCAAACAAATGAAAACTTATTTTTTCTCACTTTTCTTCTCTTAAAAATAAATTAAACAAAAACATTTTATTTATATTCTCCTTCCCTCCGTTAAAATTCTTCTTCTCCCCCTCCCTCTTCATTGAACACTTGAACCAAACAATGTGTTAGTGCCAACTACGACTTTTGAGTTGATCGGTAACATGACTGCAAATGTGGATTTGATAGAGTCGTGATAGTAAACTTTTGGTGCGTTAACGGCAGTTTCTTCAAATGTTTAAAAATTATAAAATCAAATTATAACAAATGAAAGTGTAAGGATGAAACTAAAAAATATTGAAAAGTACAATTTTACTTTAAAGTATAAAACAAAGGAAAATAAGAACAAATATATAATTAATGTAAAATTTATATACACATCTACGGTTTTTTTTTTGTAGTTTTGTAGTAAATTTGAAGAGAAGATGTTAAAATAATAATCCATTTATTTTTTTAGATGGGCAAATGGAAGGGGCAAAACCACAAAAGAGAAGCAACATCTAATCATTTAGTTAATCTTAGAAGTTATTAGACTGAATTAGTTTTTTTTGGTTGGGCCAATATTTGTGAGAATTGGTTTGAATAAAATGCTATTTCATGCTGTCATCCCCACATACGTTTTAATTTTAAAATAATATGTAGTTGATAAAAAAAATGGTCATGTTTTGCAACAAAAATGCTTGAACATATACAACTAATAAGTTTAGCCATGTAAAACTAAATAAATTATCACGTTGTGCAATAAAATACTTAAATATGTGCAACTATATAAATTTAGCTATGTAAAATTAGAACGACTATTTATGACATTTAACTATATATTTATTATATTTTGATAAAAAAAATGTAAACTATCATCTAGATGTAAGAGTTTTCCATCTTAGAGTACCTACAGTGATTATTTTTTAAAAGGTTTTTAAATTTAAGAATTAGTTCTTATTTCAATTTATCACTATAGTTTATCACGTTTACTGCCACGTGTAAGAATAATTTTTATATAAAAAATAATAATAAAATAATTAATTCATAATAAATATTAGTAAAGTTAGTAAAAAATAATAAATATTAAAATAATAAAAAATTAACTATAAAATTTATTTGTAACTTGGAATTCCATTGCCTTTACTCCGTTGCGCTCTGTCTTCTATTTTGGGTATCATGCGTTTTAATCTAAAGATGGGAGTTCCGGATCTTTTATTTAGAATATCACCTGCTTAGTTTTTAGCAAAGATTTTTACTGTTGTTAAAAACTTTTAGCAACAACATTTTGATTGCTAAACTGTTGCTAAAAGTTTTTAGCAACATAAAAATCGTTACTAAAAATTGAGTTGTTTAAATTTTTTTCAAGGAGGATCCGGTCGCAAAGACGGGGCGCCACTTGGACCCACTTGTATTTCGAGATTTTTTTTTTCTTTTCAGGATATTAGTAAGTGAAGACGTGTCGTTTACTTGTCAAGGTGCAGAATGAGCCTTTTTCCGGGATTTTCTGGTGCTTCGCTGCTTTGAGAAACTGAAAAATGTGGCGGATATCTTTATGTTCTAAATGAGCACTTCAATTGTGTTATGCGACAATTTAATCTTTTTCAAACAGAAGGTGCTCTGGAACACCACGTTTTTGCATGATTCATCACAATTTGTGATTCAACTCAGCAGTAAACAAAGGAGGTTTAGTGGGTTTATTTCAAATGCGGAAAAGCATAGTCATTCAAGGAAAAGAAGTTGGTGGCAGAATTTTTTTTTCGATGATGATGGGAACTGGCTGGGTTTGAAGGATGATGACATGCTTGAGGGCGAGTCAGATAGCTCAAGCACAGAAGTATTATCACAGGGGGAAAAGTTTGAGGCGTGGAAGCAGAGAGCTGAAGCAATTATAGAGTTAAGGGAAGCCCAAGAAGATACGAGGAACGAAGAGCGCAGGAGGTGGGGAGATTGGCTATTAGATAAGGCTAATTTGGATTACAGTTCTTCCTGGAGTCAAGATTGGGACAATGAGACGAAGGAATCTGGGGAGAAGATGCGAAGTGATTTTAGTGATGTCACTGCTGAGAAGGGGCTGGTAGAATCCCTAAAATTTTTTATTTTTGGAGGGGAAGATGATGACATGCTTTATGAAGACCGTGTTTTCCAGTATGCCTCATCAAATTCAGTAAGTACATGTGTTTCTTGTTACGGTTGCGAATTGCGATATAAGCAGATGAAACAAAAACACTTGTTTACATGTCCAAAACCCTTTGTCCTGCTTTCCCTTGAGCTTTGATGCTATCATCAGCATATCTAGAATACTTGAAAATTTTCCATAACCTCCGTTGGGCAAGATATTATTTGAATGGATTTGATAATCAATACTGGCACCGAAGCGCTCTTTTAAGATCATTACATGGAGATGTTTGTTATGAGTTTTTTCAAGCAAGGAAGATTTTTAGGACATGGCGGACGTTGACAAAATGATGGGGAAAACATAGGTTTCAGCAAGTATCTGATAAGTAGCTTTTGTTTACAAATATGGAAAACTTGGAGAAAATATTTCCACGTAGGGAACATTTATCAAAAGCGTGGTTAATTATATGGTTAACACATTAACCACGTTTTTGCTTAATGTTTTCGGCTAGGAAATAATCCCTTAAAAATTTTACAGTTCATGTTTTAATGGAAGAAACTACTTAACCAACTAAACGCTTGAAGTATTAAATACCATTCCTGGTCTTTGCTTAATATGTTAATCTTTCACCTCAAGTAGTCCTGGCATTTTTTTTTATCTTTGCTTTTTTAAGTGGTATATCCAAAGCTATGTTCCTTTAATTTTGTCCTATGGTAAATTAAAATTTACTCTCCTGTAATCAATTTGCTCCTTTATGGTTTTAATTGTGTCATTCAAACCCCTTAATTGTTGGCAATATAAAACCCTCCGTTTGTTGTATTTAGCACTAAAACACAATGTGCCATTCTGGGTTCAAATTTTAACATAAATAATCATGTGAATGTTAAAATACCAGATAGTTTCATTGTCGAGGGTGTGTTTCACATATACTATGAATGGTTTTGATAGTCAGAGGTCATTGTTGGAATTATTATAATATTTCTTTTTGGCAATTGTAACTGTTAATTTAATCCTAATATCAGTCTCAAAGCACCATGAAATTGTTTAAGATCTAAGTGTAACAAATTTTTGACAATTAAAATATCTATCATTTTAACGTTCAAGTAATTATCTTTGTTAAAATTTGGATGAAAAATATCAGGTGATTAAGTGATAATTTAGAATACCACAAAATGGTTGGATGACACACTTCACAGGAGGAAAGTGATTTTGGACCAAACCACAAGGGAGTAATCTATTTTATAAGGTTGTCAAGATGATCTAGATCATGATCTTTTCCCAAGTATCCTTATAGCTATTCTGATCCTATGAGTTCTTTTTTTTTTTTTTTAATAAAATTATTGTTTCTAAGACTAGGTTTGCATCTTCTGGTCGAGGTGACATGGAAAGGCAATCATAAGAACAACCTAAACCTTAAGTGATATTATCCATTTATGGCCTCTCCAATCCTAATTTGTCCAACCTTCAGCTTCATTTGTTCAAAGCTGACAATGGGATATCATATTACCAAACGTCTTTGCCTTAGAAGAAAGAGGATTTTAAGTGGAATAGGGATCCCATACTAACTGCAGAGACCACATTACACCACAACAAGACTTCAGCCTCCTTATTTGTACCAAAGCCCAGCATCTTGTTTAAATAAACTCCAACAAATGGCACTCCCACTGCTTGCCTGAGATACTTATTAAGAATAACTTCAACTTGAAAGTTTAAGTAGTTAAGTAAATAATGATGAATAAGTTTTTTATTATACTCTCAACGTGGCCCATTACAGGAAAGCCCATTGGGCTTGAAGTGTGGACAAGGCATTTTATCTTGTGCTAAAACCTAATTTTGAATTAGAAAATGAAGAGCAGTAAGGATGGAAATCTTGATATCACAGAGACTCTAATATCTTGCAAAGAACCAATTCAACCCAAAAGCTTAAGTGAAAGCACATGAATACGTCTTTGAATTATAATCTCTTTAACAATACTAAGCGTTTTGTTCCACAAGAAGACAACCCCTGGACCCATGACAAGAGCACCCCATCCAAAGTTATTGTCATACCAGGTGACTTGTATATTAGTGCTTGTTTAATATCTTCTTTTACCACAGTTCAAAGGTTTTGTCCAGAAAAAGAATGGCAAATAATTGAGGCAATGGGGGTCTTTGCTGCGTTTTGTTGTATTTTGTTGGATCAGAATGTTAGCATTTTCAATTTTACCTCTCTGCTTTGGATATGTTCGAGATAATAAAACTATTAATGGGGTCTTCACATAACATCTTAAGCTTGTGAGTTGAAGTGGTCCTTGACATGGTATTAGAGCCTTTATGACCAAGTGGTCCAAAGTTTGATCCTCACTGTTCTCCATTCTGTTAGTTAAAATTAACTCATAGCACAAGGTGTAGCTGACTGTGCTTTGCTCACACTTTAAGCCCAAAGGGCTTGCATGTGAGAGGACATGTTAAGATATGATATAACTAATAATAGGCCTTTAATTAACAATTTAGGCTTTTGAGTTGAAGTGGTCCTTGACAAGATATTATGGGATAGGATAATGGTCCAGCCTCTGTTATCCTGTTCATGGTTCTTTAGGTGCCCCTGTCAGATATGCAAAGGGATTGCACAGCTTTTTACATGTTTGAGGCTTTGTATTTTTGTGTTATCTTTTTCTCTCTCTCTCTTTTTTTTTTCTTTCTTTAGGATGATATCTCATCCTCCTCTCTTGTCCCTTTTATTCTAATAATTTTTCTTCTTTTACAAATTACAACTTCCTTTTCTCAATGATTCAATTTTATATATCTATCTCATTATCACAGGCTAAATTTTTGGCAGTGTTGATTATCATACCTTGGGCAATGGATTTTCTGGTTCATGACTATATGCTCATGCCGTTTTTAGACAGGTAATTTTTTGGAAATAACTTTTTGTATATTTGTAATATGCTTTAGAGGACAACATATGTTAATAACTATTAGTGTGCACTTCTTTCAAAGAGTGGTTTTGTAAAAATTAAAATATTTGGGATACTGATATGATTGCTCACGTAGGACCTAGTCAAGGGACGATTTACAGGAAAATCTTCCTTTTCCTTGTTTGAATTCCTCTCTTTTTTGGAACCTATTGTGGCAGTTGAGAGAAAGAACTCTCTTAAGTTTTTTGGGTAAAATATCTGATGCCTTCTTTATTCCTTCTTAGCCTTTAAATAGGCACAGTACATAAAGTAATTTAGGAAGTAAATAAGAGAGAAATGAGCTAGTGATTTCCTTACAATCAAAATCTTTCCCTTAAGGAAATCCTTCCTAAAATATAAAAAAAGTCAAATGATTGTTGAAAATAAAAATGCCTAAAATAAAATTGATTTTTTGAAATCAATTAGAAATCAAATGATTGTTGACAACAAAACATGCCAAAAATAAAATTGATTCTCTGAAATAAATATGAAATCAGGACCTTCCTTATTCAGTTATTTCCTTAATCTCCTCTGTTCCCTTTCTTGTGTCTATTTCCCAATGAATGCAGCAGATACTTGAGTGGACAAGGAGGATTACAATAGGCTTGGAATGGCTTGCTCATGATGAGAAACTCTATCGTGTGCATGCAATGAGGCAGGTTCTGAGATCAATTTGATATGGCATAGGTTGCTCATTGCTCATACCAAGGAACTTCAGTTTCATGAATCTTTTAAGTCTGACCGACAAGTCACAAGACTAATCCAAGAAAGAGGCGAAGATATTACATTAACTAACTTTATAATACAGCACCAAATGCTTAGCTTCAAAAGGAGATGCTGCAAAAGGTCTTGAAAAGAAATTTCATTGTACCCCTAAATAACATTCTTTCCTTCATCTTCCATATTGTGCTCTCTAGTGGTCAACGTGTTTAGTCAAATGTTGAGTAGAGGTACCAAGAGTGGGATGGTGCGAGGTCTGAAGGTGGGGGTTGAAGGGCCGAAAGTGTCTCACTTGCAATTTGCAGACAATACTATCCTATTCCTACCTGAGGATAAGGAGAACTTCATAATATGCTCTCTCTTTTACAGATCTTCAATTTAGTTGTTGGGCTTTGTATTAACTTGTCCAAGAGTGGGTTGGGTGGGAATAATGTTGAGGCGAGGGCTGCTAGTGAGCTAGTTGAGTTGTCTGGTTGTGGGGCTTTACATTGGCCTATTACCTATCTAAGTGTCACTTTAAGGGGTAATCCTGAAGTGGAGTCTTTCTAGGCTCTTGTAGTGCAAAGGATCTTTAAGAAGCTAGATAGTTGGAAATAGGCTTACTTGGATAACGTTTATTAAGGCATGTTTATCTAACAAGGGTGGCCCACAAGTTTGAGAGCATTATGAAAGATTTTTTATGGTCTGATGGAGGGGGGAGTAGAAGGGAGTTCCTAATAAGCTAGGAGGGTGTTGTAGATCCAAGGAGGTTGGTGGCCCGGTCTAGGTAATATGGCGTCTAAAACACTTCTTTATTGGCTAAATGGTTTTGGCATTTCCCTCTAGAACCCAATTCCTTGTGGCATGGGTGATTAAAAAGTAGATTTGGTATGCAACAAAATGGATGTGATGGCTCTCGTGTATCATTCTTTCACTCTGGTGCTTTCCTTCTGCGTTGGAGATAGCTCATCTTTTTAAGTTATCTTCCTTGCACAATGCTCCTATCTCTAATTTTTTTCATTCACAAGGTGGCCACTTGTCTTGAAACTTTTCATTTTTCTAGAAACCTCAATGATTATCTTGTGTGTGATCTTGCTTTGATGTTAGACACCCTATTTGTTCCGCATTTTCCACTCACCTGATAAGAGGTTGTGGAAGTTGGATTCCTTAGGCTCTTGCTCGTGTGCTTCTCTTTAAATTTTATTATTTGAAGCCCACAAAACCCCTTTCATCTCAAGAAGTCCTTCTGGAAGGCTAAGGTTCCATCAAAGGTCAAGGCTTTTGTTTGGACAAAGGTACTCAACAGAATTAAGACAAATGATTTGCTCCAAACATAAGGCCTTATCTCCTAATATTTGTGTGATGTGCTTCAGATGTTCCAGCTGACCTGGGAGCTTTCATTGCAATCACTTTTGGAGGTTTTGGAAAGAGGAAGGAGATTAAGGCTTTGTGGATAGCTGCTATGTTTGCCGTTTTGTGATGTCTTTGGTTGGAAAGAAATGCAAAAGTGTTTAAGAGCCAGCTTCTTCCTCCTTGCTTTGGGATAGAATCTGTTTTGTAGCCTCCCTTTGGGTTCATGCCAATGGTTTCTTTGAAGGGGTGTCTCTTTCAGATATTTCAAAGGGATTGGAGAGCTACTGTGTTGCATTAGATCCCTTGTTAGGTTTAGTGGATGAGTCCATTTGTACTTCTCTTTTGTTTTCTTTATAGGGAGCTTTGTTGTCCTCCGTTTCTATTTTTGTTTACTTCCCTTATGTACTCCAAAAAAAAAAAAACAACATTCTTTCTTCCAAGTGAATGAAATGAACATTAGACAGTTGAGCTACTCTCCATGTATTAATACTTGTATATTTAATCTTTCAATTTGCTTGATAAAACAATAACCTTTCATCATCATTCCAGTAACTCAAGAGACAGGGGCTTTGAAATCCACATGGACAATGACATGAGTTTTTGTATTGCAATATCTCAGTAAAAACAGTCAACTTTTTGTTCTTAGATTATCAATTATCAAAATTTGATATTGACTGCTGACTATGTGGAAAATAAAAAATATTATAAAGGAAAAAAATGTTAGAGAAAAACAAAGCAAAGCCAAAGTGAATTTGTAGAAATTGAAATACTAAACCAAACTCCCCTTTCTAGCCTTGTAATGTTATTTTGGCCAAAATGAAAAGAATCTCCCTTAACTTAGGAGGTTTTTCAATTTACCTCCTTGTAATTTCTGGATGTAAGTAATTTCTCTTGTACCATTTCATTCATAGGCAACAGATATATATACATGTGAATCCCTACAATCAAGCCTACAATCAAGCTATACAATCAAGCCTACAATCAAGCCTACAATCAAGCTACTATATCTTAACACTCCCCCTCAAGCTGGATCATAGATGTTAATCATGCCCAGCTTGTTACAAATATAATTAATGCGAGCTCCATTTAAGGCCTTAGTGAAAATATCTCCTAACTGGTCTTCAGTTCTAACATATCCTGGAGTAATGAAATGATCTTCAATCTTTTCACGAATGGTGTGACAATCGATCTCAATATGTTTAGTTCGTTCATGAAACACGGGATTAGAAGCAATGTGAAGAGCAGCTTGGTTGTCACACCATAATGTTACTGGTAATGGGGTCTCGAAGCCAACTTCTTTCAATAGTTGGTATATCCATACAATTTCACATACTGAGTTTGCCATAGCTCTGTATTCTGATTCTGCAGTAGATCGGGAAACAATATTTTGCTTCTTGCTCTTCCATGAAACTAGATTCCCTCCTACAAAGACACAATAACCAGTAGTAGATCTCCTATCATCTTTGCACCCTGCATAATCTGCATCAGAATAAACTTCAATCTTAGTGTGTCCATGATACCCATAAAATAATCCACGTCCTGGGGCTCCTTTTAAATAGCAAAGAATTTGTTCTAGGAGTGCCCAATGGTTGACAGTCGGGGAGGACATAAAGCGACTGGCCACACTAACAGAATATGCAATATCGGGGCGAGTCACAGTCAAATAATTCAATTTTCCCACAAGTCTCCTATACTTTTCAGGATCATGAAATGGCTCACTGTCATCCTTTGCAAGCTGTATGTTAGGAGTCATAGGGGTACTTGATGGCTTAGCCCCTATCTTTCCTGTTTCTGTCAATAAGTCAAGAACATACTTTCTTTGGGACAAGAAGACCCCCTTCTTATTTCTCAAAACTTCAACCCCTAAGAAATATTTCAAAGGTCCCAAATCCTTTGTCTGAAACTGTGACTGCAAGAAAGTTTTAAGGCCAAAGATACCAGAACTGTCACTCCCAGTTATCACAATATCATCAACGTATACCACAAGAAGAATGATACCATCCTTAGACTGCTTATAAAATACCGTGTGATCAGATTTGCTTTTCTTCATTCCATATTTCAAAACAACTTGGCTAAACTTGCCAAACCATGCACGAGGGCTCTGCTTCAGACCATATAGCGATTTCTGAAGTCGACATACTTTCCCATACTCCCCCTGAGCAACAAACCCAGGGGGTTGCTCCATATAGACCTCTTCTTGGAGAGTACCATGAAGAAAAGCATTTTTAATATCCAACTGGTGTAGTGGCCAGTTATGAGTGGCAGCCAAGGAGATCAACAAACGAACGGAGGTAAGTTTGGCAACTGGAGAAAAAGTATCGGAATAATCAGCACCATAAGTCTGAGCATATCCTTTCGCAACAAGACGAGCCTTCAACCGAGCCACAGACCCATCAGGGTTGACTTTAATTGTGAACACCCATTTGCACCCAATAGCTTTCTTCCCAGCAGGTAAATTCATTAATGTCCAAGTATTGTTATAGTCAAGTGCATTTATCTCTTCCATCATAGCATCACGCCACCCAGGATGGGCCAAAGCTTCATGGACAGTCTTAGGAATGGACACAGAGTCAAGGTTGGCCAAAAAAGAGCAAGAGGTAGAGGATAAATGATCATAAGAAACAACTGAGGCAATAGGATAAGTACAAAGACGTTTACCTTTGCGAAGGGCAATAGGGAGGTCCGGAGAAGCGAAATCAGGATCCGGCAACGAAACAGAAGGTGGAGGGCATGAATCTGAACCTGCAGGCAATGGACGTCGAGTGTAGACATGAACAATTGGTGGCCGAGTGGGTGCCAGAGAAGGGGTAGGAGTACTTGTGGATGGCTGAGAAAAAGGTACAGTGTAGATGAGCAGATCATCATCGTCCCTCGGAACATGAGAAGAAGAAGAAGTAGAAAAGAACGGAATGTCTTCTTGGAAGGTAACATCAACAGAAACAAGATAACGCTGAAGAGTAGGAGAGAAACACCTGTATCCCTTTTGGAGACGAGAATAACCAAGGAAAACACATTTAAGAGACTTAGGGTCTAACTTTGTGACCTGGGGTCTAGTGTCCCTGACAAAACAAGTGCTGCCAAAGATACGAGGCTCAATAGGAAATACAGCTGTGGATGGGAACAAAACAGAATATGGAATCTCTCCCCCAAGAACAGAAGATGGCATGCGGTTAATCAAAAAACAAGCTGTGGAGACAGCATCAGCCCAAAAAGGTTTAGGAACATGCATTTGAAACAAAAGAGCTCGAGCAACTTCAAGTAAATGTCGATTCTTACGTTCAGCAACTCCATTTTGGGCGGGTGTGTCAACACACGAGGATTGATGCAAGATACCACGTTGAATCATGTAAGACTGGAACGGCTCAGAGAGATACTCTTTAGCATTGTCACTCCTCAAGGTTTGAACAGAAATTTTAAATCGTGTTTTAATTTCAGTATAGAAAGCACAAAAATGTGAAAAAACTTCAGAGCGACTTTTCATTAAATATAACCAGGTAACACGAGAGTAATCATCAACAAAGGTAACAAAATACTTAAAACCTGCCTTGGCCACAATAGGACAAGGACCCCAAACATCAGAATGAACTAATTCAAAAGGGGACGTAGCCCGTTTATTAACTCGAGACCCTAAGGGAACACGATGGTGTTTGGCAAACTGACAGGACTCACAAGGCAAAGATGATAAATGTCGAAATTGGGGATAGAGCTGCTTGAGAACTGGGAGAGACGGATGACCCATTCGACAGTGCAAATCAAAAGGAGAAAGCGAACTAGAACATGCCAAAGATCTTGGTGTCTTAGTATCAAGAGTGTAGAGGCCACCAGACTCATGCCCGCTACCAATAATCTGCTTCGTCGTAAGATCCTGAAAAATACAATGAGTAGGAAAGAATGAGACACTACAATTTAGGGCACGAGTGAGTTTACTAACAGAAATCAGATTAAATGAAAAATTAGGTAAACTCAGTACTGAAGGTAGAGATAAAGATGGGGTCAGGTTAATGGTGCCAGAACCAAGGACACGGGGTGTAGAGCCATCAGCTATAGTCACATGAGACGAATGGACATGAGTATCAAAAGTAGAGAAAAGACTAGGATTACCTGTCATATGGTCTGAGGCACCAGAATCTATAACCCAGCTGGACGATGAAGAGATGAGACATGTGGGGGATTTACCTGTATCAGCGAAGGCAGCAGTGGGAGTAGAAGTTTTAAGTGATTCTTGATATTGAGTGAACTTGGCAAAGTCATCAGCAGAAACCATAATAGTCTTATCAGCAGATGAGGCAACATGGGCAGATCGTCCTGTCTGATTCTTGTTGAGAAGTTTCTTACAAGTGCGTTTTGTATGCCCCAGCTCATGACAGTAATAGCACTCAACTTCACCAGACTCCTGACTCCGATGTTCTATATTTTTGTTACGATTGTGCGATCCTCCCCGTGAGCCACTTCGAGATCCACCACGACTAACAAGAGCACTGCTATTATGAGTAGTGATTTGAGAAGGTTGTGAGTTTTCTGTACGAAGAACTCTAGCAAAAACTTCTTGCAAAGGAGAAATATCAGATGCTGAGAGAATTTGAGATTTGACTGCTTCGAAATCTGAGCGCAGACCTGTCAGGAAACTCATAACTGCCATTTTCTCTCTTTGAGCTTGCTGAACCTTAATATCAGAACTAAAAGGGAGAAGCATATTTAGTTCTTCATAGGTTTTCTTAAATTCCATGAAATAAGCAGTAAGAGACTTGTCTTGCTGCTCTCCTCGATAAAATGACTTACATACCTCGTAGATGCGAGATATGTTTCCTCGTCCAGAATACAAAAAATCCAAATATTCCATTAATTCTTTCACAAATTCACAATGGTTAATCAGACCGAGTACCTCTATGTCAATAGAGTTCCGAATTTGCAAGAATAGTCTCGCATCATCACGCAACCACGCTTTTCGAGTGTCGTCACTAGGGGGATCAGAGATGAGATGATCATCCTTCTCAATGCTCCGCAAATATACACGAATGGTTTTACTCCAATCTAAATAGTTGGAGCCATTGAGTTTGTGTTCGGTAATCTTCGTCATCACAGGGACGACCTCAGCCATAACTGTAGTTTTACTGTCTGCCATAGGTGGGAAAAGTACACAGCACACAAACACAACCAAAAATAAATGGATTCAGCCTAAAACAGTAAACCAAAGAGAACCAAACCAAACCAGAAGGTCAAACAGCAGGGAAGACGCCGGAAAGGACAGGAAGTCGCCGGAAAACGGACGAAAATGCCGACGAAACAAAACGGAGAGGAAGACGACGTCGAACGCGCCCTCACGCGCCGGCGCGTGGATCCGCTGGCAGAAAGAACGAGTGGCGCGTGGAGGTCACACGCGCCGCCGATGGCTTCCGGACTCTCGGGGTCCGCCGGCCGGGGAAGTCTGAACGTTGTTGGGGGGGTGGTGAGAACCAACAACCACCGTAGAGGGTTGGGCTCTTCTCACGCACACATAAGCAGTACCGAGAACGCCAACAGGCTCTGATACCATGTAATTTCTGGATGTAAGTAATTTCTCTTGTACCATTTCATTCATAGGCAACAGATATATATACATGTGAATCCCTACAATCAAGCCTACAATCAAGCTATACAATCAAGCCTACAATCAAGCCTACAATCAAGCTACTATATCTTAACACTCCTCAACTTTACAAGTTGGGAACCCTAAACTTTCAATTTTGTGCAACATAACCCTACGTTGACTTTTTCATCCAAAACTTGTATACTACTTTCCGATGCCGGATAAAAAAGATCAAATCAATAAAGAATACATCGAAGCTATTATCCTAAGTTCTAAACAATGGCTTTTTTCTGTCATTTTCATTTTGGATTGGATGCATTTTTTGTTTATTTGACCTTTTTCAGCCTTCATGGACAAGTAGTGTAGGGTTATAGAATAAAAAAGGTCAACGGGGGTCTACGCTGCATTGAAAGGTTAGGGGTGTTTATTGTCAACTATTAAAGGTGTAAATTGGACAACCCTAAGTGTAGGGGCATCCTTTGCATTTTGGCTTTTTACATTTACTAGGTTTAAAAATTCTACATGGGTTGGTTAATCTGGTGGGGGTTCAAATGTCTGTTGTGGAATTTTTAATACCTATATGTGTTAAAAAAAAAAAAACAATGTTTGAAAGAGTTAAACCTGCTTACATCACTCAATTATACAGAAGGTAAGGATAGGTGGGTGAATAGTTTATATTAATAAATATTCTTAGTTGGAATATTGGGGGTTTGGAAAATCAAGGGAGAAGAAGGAGGAGGAAAGTTGTGCAGGTTACCTCCAAGGATCAACTGATTATAGTTATGCTTCTGGACACTAAGATATAGGTTTTACTGGGTAAATTGAAACGGGAGGGACTAAATTGCTTTACCACATAAACTAGAGGTAGTGAGAGTGCAAATAAGCTTGTTGATTATAAGCTTTTCTAATTGTTAATCTTGAATTTGAATGTCACTTTAACTTCTTGAATTGAAAGTTTTCTTATTATTGTTTCATTAACCCTGTTATCAGATATGTAAAGACTGTACCACTTGCAGCCAAGATACTTGATGTGAGAAGACATCAAAAACTTGAAATGATTGAGGAATTAAGAACTGAGAGGGGACGGTTCCAACTTGAGGTAGAGATTGGTAAATCTCCACCTCTTTCTGATGAGGAGATTTGGTGGGAGTTAAGGCGAAAAGCGTAAGCTCAACCCTTCTTACTTTTGCTTGATCATGTTCACTGGTGCACTTTGTTTTCCATGTGATTTCTGTGTAGCCAGAAAAGTTGAGATATAAGGAACCATTAATTCAGGTGCATATTATCTCATGAATATCCATTAAATTTGCATGATCTACTTCATCTGCATGCTGGTTGTAATAGACCTTGTGAATTGGCTTAAACTTTAAACATAAGGTTAAGTGATCTACTATTGGACGTCTAAGGCAACTGTGTTTGGAGGTTCTGTTTAGTGCTCAAGAAAATCCTGAGGATACTAGCAAAAAAAATTCCTTCTTTCTTTTTTTCAAGAAAACATATTGTTTCAGCACTTGTAGATGTCCACAAGGGAAGTAATTAGAACTTGTAGAAACTAGTAAGTGAAAAAGAGAGAGAAGCATAAATGGAATTTCTATTAGGCTCCTTGTGTGACTATTTATACAGAGGCAGAACATGTAGCATATTTAGTACATGCCTAGTCCACTACCTGTTAATGCACTTCTTTAAACTTAGTCGTCACCTTCTTCAAACTCCTTCAAGCTGGAGTATAGTATTAAACATACCCAACATTTCAGAAATCAACTCTACTACCATGAAGAGCTTTAGTGAAAATATTAGCCAATTGTTCTCCAGTTCTCATACGTTCAGTAGGGAAAAGTCCTTCGTTGGAAGAAACTTAGGTTCATGGAAAATTAAGAAATAGAACGTTGTATCTCGGTCAAGTGCAGAATCTGAGAACAGAGCTATGGCACAATCTTGTGTGAGATCATGTAAATACATTACTTATTAAATGAGATTGGGTTGAGGCATTCAATGCCAGCAAAATTGGGGTGCAATAATCAAGCTACTTGTCATATTGCTTGGAATCCAGTTTACTAAGAAAGAACCAAACATATTGAGGTTAGTGTGAAAAGATCGAGGAGAACTTGATTGTTACTAGATATGTGAAGATCGGAGAGCAACTCGCTAACTTGTTTACAGAGGCCTTAAATGGAAATCGAATTGAGTATTTATGTAACAAGATGGGCATGATTAATATCTATGTTGCAGCTTGAGGGGGTGCATTATAGACTGTATAGCTGTATAGGTGACTTATTCTCCGTTAATAACGTAATCATAGTGCTAATCCTTAGGCTAATTCATAGGCTAATTGTTTCGTTGCATAATCTTAGGAATTTTGTTTTATTTCCTATTTTGGCCTATGTAATCTGTATATAAACCTATTGGTTCAGTGAAACAAACATCAGAAAGTTCTCTCTTTCTGTTCTTAGTGTTCTATTACAACTACCCCAATATCAGAAGAAGAAAAAATATTTTAAATCATTTGCTCTTGCTCTTTCATGGTTTCACAACATCTCCGCTTTATTGATCACATTGACATGTTTTTTTTTTTTTGCCCTGGATGAGACGAAGAACAGAGCAAGAGAGAGAGAAAGGAGAATAATAGCTTTCTATGTTATTACTGACTGAATGCCTTAGGCATTTATAGACAGAGGTACAACGGTCATAAATGCCACACTACATTATTTAATTGTCCCTCTCAAACGAGAAGGAGCAACAGCCAATCCGAGTTTGCTGCATAGAATATTAAACCTTGAACCAGTCACAGCCTTTGTAAAAACATCTGCTGGTTGTTCAGAACTAGGAACATAGCCAATAGAGATCCCTTTAGCCAGCAACTTATCTCTCACAAAATGAAGATCAATCTCCACATGTTTTGTCCTAGCATGCAAAACAGGATTTGTTACTGTAGCTTTGGCACTTAGGTTATCACACCAAAGTACAGGAGTTCTTGAAGTAGAACACCTTAATTCACACAGCAAAGATTTCAACCAAATAATTTCACTTGTCAAAGAGGCGATAGCCCTATATTCAACCTCAGCACTAGATCTTGAGACAACCCCTTGTTTCTTACTTGACCATGACACCAAAGTATCACCCAAGAAAACACAATAACCACCCATTGACCTCCTATCAACCACATTAGTAGCCCAATCTGCATCTGAAAATCCAGTGAGTGAGAGATCAATAGATGGTTTAACATGTAAGCACACATCTGCAGACCCTTTGAGATATCTTAAGGTGCGCTTTGCCCTTATCCAATCCACTGTAGTGGGAGTGCTTAAATGTTGACTTAATGAATTTACAACAAAAGAAATGTCTGGCCTAGTGCTTGTCAAATACTGCAGGCCACCAACCAAACTTCTATAAAGAGAGGGATTAGTAAGAGGCTCTTCTTTCACCTTAGGAGAGTGCTTGCCAAGAGTCAAGGGGGTTGGACAGGATGAAGAGTCCTTCATGTTGAACCTTTCCAACAAATCAGCCACATACTTTCTCTGGCTCAAAAAAATTCCTTTATCATTCCTTGTGACTTAAATTCCCAAGAAGAAATGCACATCACCTAGATGTTTAAGGGAAAACACATCATTCAACCTTTTAACAAAGACATCCACTAGATCCTTATTATCACCAGTTACTAGCATGTCCTCCACATAAATCAAAACAATTATAACATGCTTTTTGGTGTGTAAAACAAACAAAGAGTGGTCAGACCTGGTATGCTAAAATCCCCACTGTAATAGGCCAATTTAGAGATACAGCAATAGTCAAAATTACCCTCACTGTTGCTAACTTAGCAACTGGACTGAAAGTCTCTCCCACAGAAATTTCAAGGTCTTGTTGGAACCCTTTGGCAACAAGCCTTGCCTTATACTTTTGTATGCTGCATCTGCTGCAATTTTGGTTTTAAAAACCCACTTGCAATCTACTGTATTTTGCCCATTATGGGGAACTAGTTCCCAGGTTTCATTTTTTCTCAAGGCTTCAAGTTCTGCTTCCATGGCTCTTCTCCAATGAGGCACTTTAGAGGCTTGTATAGCATTTAGAGGCTCTTTGTTGCTACTGTTGTTTAGATTTGCTAGGGCTGCGTAGGGTGATTTGTGCTGAATGGCTCCACTTTTCAGCCTAGTGATCATAGGATGAGTGGATGTAGGTCTGAGATTCTTTTGAATACTTGGACTATTCTATACTGGTTCCTCAATGCCTTCATCTACTCTCTGATTTTCTGAAACAACCTCAGTACTTGCTGTTTTTTTTGAACCACCATCAGAACAACCATCTTCTCCTATTTCCATATCCTGCACAGTATTAGAAGATAAATCAATATTACAATAAGTAGGCAAGGGAACCAAATGAACAATCTCTTATAGTCTCTTGAGGTCTTCTAGTGTTTAAGAAGCCATCTTTAAAAGGAAAATCAAACTTATTGAAAGTTACATGTCTGGAGATATAAATCCTCCCAGTGGATGATAAACATTTGTAACCTTTATGATCCATGCTAGGGCCAAGGTAAACACACTTGGTAGAATGAAAACTCAATTTATGTTGGTTGTAAGGTCTCAAATAAGGAAAACAGGTGCAGCCAAAGACTTTTAATTCCTTAAAATCTGGTTTTCTTTTAAATAACACATAGAAAGGCACTTCTCCTTGTAAGGCAGTGATAGGCAGAAATTTATTGGCCTTGCAGCAATTTGAAATGCATCAAACCAATAGCACATAGGTGTACTAGCCTGAGCTAACATACTCAAACTCATCTCAACTATTTGCTGATGTTTTCTCTCTATCCTTCCATTTTGGACAGAGGTATAAGGATGTAATTGAGAACAATCTGATAATGCAATGTCTTATTTTATTACTCTAAGCAAACAAGTATTTATAGGCTAAAATACACAAGTATTAACCCTCAATCTCTCCTAAATCACTCTACCATATGCCTAAGTCAATCTTCAAGGAAACCAAGTCAAATTACTCAGGCTATACACATGCTAAGTTCAGGCTATACATTGACATATATACAGGCTATACTTTGACACTCCCCCTCAAGCTGATGCATAGATGTTAATCATGCCTAGCTTGTTACATAAATAATCAATCTGAGTCCCATTTAGAGACTTTGTAAATAAGTCAGCAAGTTGCTCTCCTGTCTTCACATATCCATTAGTGATTAAGTTTGCTTCAATCTTTTCACGAACAAAATGACAATCAACCTCAATGTGTTTAGTTCTTTATGGTAAACTGGATTTGAAGCAATATGGCGAGAGGCTTGATTATCACACCACACTTTTATTGGCATTGAATACTTCACTCCAACCTCACCTAACAAGTAGTGTATCCACAGGATCTCACAAGTGGATTGTGCCATAGCTCTATATTCGAATTCAGCACTTGATCAAGATACAACACCTTGTTTCTTACTTTTCCATGATATTAAGTTCCCTCCAATAAAGATACAGAATCCAGTGATGGATTGCCTGTCAATCTTGTAACCGGCCCAATCAGCATCTGTAAAGCACTCAATTCTGGTATGCCCATGGTTGCTGTACCATATACTAAGACCAAGAGCTCCTTTCAGGTAGCGTAGGATCTGTTCTAGAGCCTCCTATTGTTTGACAGCAGGTGCAGACATGAATTGACTGACGACACTTATTGCAAAAGCAATGTCTGGTCGTGTTAGAGTAAGATAGTTCAATTTTCCGACCAACCTGTATTTTTCTGGGTTATCGAAGAGATCCGCATCATCTTTTGCAAGATGTGGATTTGGGATCATTGGGAAACTACAAGGTTTAGTAGCTAGCTGTCCAGTTTCTGCAAGCATGTTAAGGACAAACTTTCTTTGGGACAGAAGTCTTCCTTTCTTACTTCTTGTTACTTCAATTCCCAAGAAGTACTTTAGTTGGCTTAAGTCTTTTGTTTGAAACTTGGTATGCAAGAATGATTTGAGGGATGAAATTTCTACATTGTCATTCCCTGTAATGACAATATCATCAACTTAAACAACAAGAAGAATGATACCATCCTCTGATTGCTTGTAGAATACGGAGATCACATTTACTTTTCTTCAACCCAAACTCCTGAACTGCCATGCTGAACTTACCAAATCATGCTCGGGGACTTTGCTTCAAACCATACAAAGATTTTTTTAAATGATAGACTTTCCCATACTCCCTCTAAGCAACAAATCCAGGTGGTTGCTCCATATATACTTCTTCGTGAAGGTCACCAAGCAAGAAAGCATTTTTGATATCTAATTGATACAATGGCCAATTTTCGGATGCAGCGAGAGAAATGAACAGACGGATTGAGGTGAGTTTGGCCACAAGAGAGAATGTATCAAAATAATCTACCCCATAAGTCTGTGCATATCCTTTTGCTACTAATCTGGCTTTAAGTTGAGAAATTGAACCATCTGTATTAAATTAATGGCAAAGACCCACTTGCATCCTACAGCTTTCTTTCCTGCAGGTAAGTCTACAAGGTCCCATGTTCTGTTGGCATCTAGTGCTTCTATTTCTTCAAGCATAGCAGCATGCCATCCTGGATGGGCCAAGACTTCCTTAACAGTTTTAGGAACAGAAACAGAGTCTAGAGAGGCAATCAAAGCACTAGACAACAACAACAACGACAACAACAACAAAGCCTTATCCCACTAGGTGGGGTCGGCTACATGGATCGCTCGACGCCATTGAGCTCTATCAATGAGCAATCAAAGCACTAGACAATGGTGATAAATGATTACAGGATATAAAATTAGCAATGGGATAATTGGACTTAGGGATAGTGCATTGACATTTACCTTTACGAAGAGCGATAGGTAAGTCATGATCGTATGTGGAGGATCTGATGACGAAGTGGCTAGTGCAGGACATGTATCATCGGTTGCTTGTCTCTGAGAATACACTTAAGTAATCAGCGGTCTTGCTGTAGCATGAAGCATATCAGTGTTCGTCTGTTCTACAGATGAGTGCTCTTCAACTGGATTATCTTCAGATTGACTGGTAAAGGCATTTGAGAATGTGGTATTATAGATTAAACATTCTTCGTCTTCCCCCTGACTTGGTGTTAAGGGCAGTGAGGAGAAGAAGGGTTGTTTCTCTGAGAAGACCACATCAGTTGAAACCAAATGTCTGTTTAGATCTGGAGAGTAGCACCGATAACCCTTTTGAAGACGAGAATATCCCAGGAATACACACTTCAAGGCTTTGGGATCAAGTTTAGTAATATGGGGCCTAACATCATGAATGTAACATATACTTCCAAACACCCGAGGTTCCACAGGAAACAGTGGCTTATTGGGAAACAAAATAATGTTAGGTGCGGCACCATCAAGGATTATAGAAGGCATCCGATTAATTAGAAACTTGCTGTGGAAATAGCACTATCCCAGAATTGTTTGGGAACTTTCATATGAAACATTAAGGCACGGGCAGTCTCAAGAAGATGCCTATTCTTTCTTTCAGCTACCCCATTTTGAGCAAGTGTATCAACACATGAAGTCTGGTGAATTATCCTTTGTTGGGTTAAATAGTTTTGAAATGTTTCTGACATATATTCTTTAGCATTATCACTTCTTAAGATATGTACAAAAACATTAAACTGAGTCTTAATTTCAACAGAAAACGCAGAAAACTGGGAAAACACCTCAGAATGATTTTTCATAAAATAAATCCATGTCATTCGAGAAAAATCATACACAAATGTAACAAAATATCTAAAACCAAATTTAGACAACACGGGACATGGTCCCTAAATATCTGAATGCACTAACTCAAAGGCTGATGCATCCTGTTTATTAACTCTAGGACTTAATGTACCCTGATGATGTTTTGCAAAATGACAAGATTCACATTTAATTGATGTTACATCATGAAATTGAGGGCATAACTTCTTCAAGGTAGGCAGAGAAGGATATCCTAACTGATAATGTGCATCAAATGGAGAGGTGGCCCTAGCACAAGCAGCTAACCGAGGTTCCCAAGTATCAAGGATGTAGAGACCATTAGATACATGTCCTTTACCAACAATCTGCTTCGTCATGAGATCCTGAAAAAGACAGTGATCAGGAAAAAAATGAGACAACAATTTAGATCTTTGGTAAGTTGACTTACAGAAATTAGGTTAAAGGAAAGATTTGGTAGACTTAGAACAGATGACAAGGTAATAGAAGAAGTGGGTATAGTGGTCCCTAGACCCTTAATGTTATATGTAGACCCATCTGCTATTGTAACAGGAGATGGAGATTTGTGTGACTTGAAATTTGAAAGAGTGTTGGGATTACCTGTCATATGATCTGTGGCACCAGAATAACCTAATCGTTTGAAGAAGAGATAAGGCATCTTTTACCTTGTTCAGCAAGACCAGTGATTGAAGTCGACTCCTTCAAGAAAACTTGATATTTAGCATACTCATCAGCTGAAATTGTAATACCTTTCTCAGAAGAACTAGAAACAGCAGCAACATTGGTGGTTTGAAACCTCTGGTTGCAGTTCTATAATTTCTTACAATTATGCTTCGTATGGCCGGGCTCTTTACAGTAATAGCACACAATATCATTAGTCTTTCCAGTGGCCGAAGTTCCTCCTCTGTTTAGCCTTCTTTCAACATCTCCTCCTCTGGTAATGTGGGCGTTAGGTTGTTGAGTTGATGGGGTATTTTCTGTATGTAGGACCCTACTGAATACTTCCTAAAGTGAGATAATTTCAGTACTGGCAAGAATCTGAGATTTGGCAGTCTTAAATTTTGAAGGAAGGCCTGCCAAAAAACTCATGATTTCCATCTGATCCCTCTGAGATTTTTGTACCTTGATATCAATAATAAATGGTAAAAGAACATTTAATTCTTCATAGATTTTCTTGAATTCCATAAAGTAAGCTTACCTTCTTTCTCGGCACGATAAAAAGCTTTACAGACATCATATATACGAGATATATTTCCCTTACCAGAGTAGAAGAACTCTAAGTATTCCATCAATTCCTTGACAAATTCACAGTGATTAATTAGCCCAATTACTTCATTGTCAATTGAGTTCGTAATCTATAAGAGCATCATCTCTGAGCCAAGTTTGTCTATTTTCATCCGTAGGAGGTTCCTTTTCCAAGTGGTCATTTTTTTCAACATTCCGTAGATAAATTCTAATAGTTCTACTCCATTCTAAATAGTTAGACCCATTTAACTTATGTTCAGTTATTTTTGACATTGTGGGTACTAACTCATTAACAGAGGACTTAGTATCTGACATTTTCCTTGCAATAGAGACAAAGAAATAATATATGAATTAAGAAATTTCAGATTATATAAACCTAAACCTGAATATCCACCCAGCTGCCACTGAGAGTTGAAAATGTGAATATCCACTAAGCCAACACATTACTGATATTTCAAAATATATAAATCTGAAATTGACTTGGCTTCAAGATTAAAAACGCAAACTCAACACGCACAGCTTCTCCTGTGAATGATGCCCAGTACTCAAAAGACTTCTGATGATGAAGATGCCTCCAGGGATAGACCGGAAACAACGATTTGATGCCGTCAAACCAAACCGCGACAGGAAAATCCGCCGCACGCACACTCACGCGCCGGCGTGTGAGACGATCCGAACTGTAACGACGGCGCGCGAGCCTCATACGCTCAGAGTTAGGCCGCAAGACTTCGAGGACGGGCTGGACTTGCCACTACGCACCTTCTTGGACCGGCGGTGTCAACTAACAGTCACTTCTAAGTGACCAACAAAGAACTAACGTGAAGGATAACTCTTCCTTACACTGAAAAACCCAGAAAACCAAAAGCCAAGAGAGGCTCTGATACCATGTAATTGAGAACAATCTGATAATGCAATGTCTTATTTTATTACTCTAAGAAAACAAGTATTTATAGGCTAAATTACACAAGTATTAACCCTCAATCTCTCTTAAAATCATTCCATCGTATGCCTAAGTCAATCCTCAAGGAAACCAAGTCAAATTGCTCAGGCTATACACATGGTAAGTGCAGGCTATACATTGACATATATATAGGCTATACTTTGACAAAGGACAAGAGTATCTTATTGCACTATTATTAGCAATAACAGAAAAAGGTTTGAATTCAGTTCCACCATTAGTTTAAATCACCTTAATTTTTCTCTCTAATTGATTTTTCACTGTTTTCTTAAACTGGGCAAAAACTTGACCAACATCTCCTTTGCTTTTTAGTGGATAAATCCACAATAATCAACTATACTCATCCAAAAACTGATATAATATCTATAACCAAGCTCTGATACCAAGAGAAAATCTTAACAACAATGCGGGAACAGTGGATGAGACGAAGAATAGAGCAAGAGAGAGAGAGAGAAAGGAGAATAATATCTTCTATGTTATTACTGACCGAATGCCTTAGGCATTTATAGTCAGAGGTACAACGGTCATAACAGACCAAAAACAATACAAACAACAAACTGAAACAGAAGCCACACTAAAGATACGCTAAAACAGAGTATTAAGCATACAGGACAAAAATAAAAGCATAAACGTGTAAACCACAACTGTATACAAAACTACATTATTTAACTACAACACCTTGGTGTTTGACTACTCGTTCAGCAGCAATTCCTTGGGTTATTGACAGCCTAAGTGAGTCATGACTTAGTAACACATCTGACAAAAGGGAAGAAGCAAAAATAAAGAAATAGAGGGGCAATGGCAAAGGAGACAGAGGAAGAAAGGAATTGATTGGTGTGTATATATACACTTACTGGGTTTACACAATATAGGTCAACACTTTGAAGAAAGGATATTGGATTTTGCATTCTTAATAGGTTAATAAGAATTCAGGAAAGTCTTTTAGGTTAAGAAAAGATTTACCCTAGTAAAATGTATTAAGAATCTAGGAAAAGTTTGTGTTAAGGAAATATTCACTTGTGGTGCATTCAAAGCAAAAGGCACAAGTACTTGCATGTGTTTATAGTATTAGTATAAATTGAAGTTGAGATTCAGTTTTATAGACACAGTAAGTGATCATTTTAATGATATTCTTCATTGGTCCCTTCATTTTCTCCCTAACTTATGTTGACTCTATATTTCCCAATAAGCATCTTTATGATGTGGTGCTGATTGAGAGGTACCTGGGCCATGTATTACGGGAGTTGGATAATTTGTTAGAAGGGTAGTATAGTAATATTAGTGAGTCTGTTTGTTGTAAATAACAAGTAGATGGGTGTGTGAGAGGGGTGAAGAATATTGTCAGAAGTTTGTTATGAGCATTGTGCATTGTGCTGTGGGCAGAATTCCTCTTAGGAGTGTTCTGTAGGAGCTTAGCTCTGGGGGAAGATTATATTGTGTAATCTTTCAATTTTATTTTATCGTTGCAGTTTGGTACTTTAATTTATGTTCCAAGGTCTGTATTTCCAAGATTCAATAGTAAAATCTCTATTTCTGCCTTTGTCTATATTTGGGTTTTATGAATTGGTCCAACCTGCCAAATCTTCGAGAGGAGCCCATGTTTTCTTTTTAATTATCATTCAAAATGTCAGTCGAGAATTGGGAAGAAATAGCAATGAAGTTGGAGCAAATCATTAATATAGAGTTTGACCGATTTAGGGAAAGGATTTAGGCGAAGTTTACTGCGATTGAAGAAAAATTTCGAATGAATGAGGGATTCATTAAGGATGGTTCATCTGCTGGTAAAAGAATTCTGAGAATCAAAGCCGCAAGGAGGACGAGATGATGTTTCTGTTGAAATATTCTTTTCCAATATTCTCCCACCTAATCCAGCATGTTCTCCCACCTAATCCAGCATGGTGTTGTTTGCAACTTTTTCTTCTTTATAATTGTCTACAGAGTGTATATTTTTCTGTCACATAATTATGTCTCTCTCTTTAGAATCTTTCACAATGTACATATAGGAAGTCTGGTTGTACAGATATGAATTAATGAAGAGCATATTTTTTTTCTCTGGAAAACTGACATGGTATCAGAGCAAAAGATTGAATCCATTAAATCTTGAGTGATCTGTAAAAGTGGGTTTGGCATCTCACCGCCCCCTTAGGAAGTCTCGACTCCCTATTTCCGGCGCATCCCTGGTGTCAGTTTGGTTATTAGAGCATTTTTGCATTTCTGGTATTTGCAAGATCACGTCTCTGTTGCTGCTGGCTCTCAGATAATCCTGTGAAATATTGTGCTTTGGCCTTAATTGCTATTTGTAAGTGAACTTCATTGCCATTACTGAATTAGCTCTTCCTTGGCCTTAATTGCCATTTTTTTTACTGAGCCAGCTTATTTATTGACCTTAATTGTCAACTTTGAGTGGCCTTCACTACCATCTCCTTTTAATCTCACCAAATTTTTAAATACCCATTGTAGTTATTTCCTTTAGCTATGTCTGGAGTTGAACAAACTGAGGTTAAAATTCAACTTGAGGAGATTACCCGTATAGGGGAATTACCAAATATTCTTGCTTCCTATAGATTGGATGGGAAGAATTACCTCAAGTGGTCTCAACTTATACTTACAGTACTAAAAGGAAAAGGAAAAATCAAACATCTCACAGGTATGGGTCCTAAACCTGAAGATCCTAAGTTTGAAGCATGGGATGAGGAAGACTCCATGATTATGGCATGGTTATGGAGCTCTATGACACCTGAGATCAGTGACACCTGTATGTTTCTAGCTACTGCCAAAGATATATGGGAAGCAATTCAACAAACATATTCCAAAGCTAGAGATGCTGCCCAAGTATATGAAGTAAAAGTGAAAACTATGGCTGCAAAACAAGGTAACAAGACTGTTACTGAATATGCAAATCAATTAAAATCTTTATGGCAAGAACTAGATCATTATAGAGTCATAAAAACTAAATGTCCTGAGGATGCTGCTGTTCTAAAAGAGTATATTGAACAAGACAGAGTGTATGATTTTTTGGTGGGACTCAACCCAGAATTTGACCAAGTTAGAGTCCAAATTCTAGGGAAATCAGAAGTTCCATGTTTTAATGAAGTAATTGCTCTGATTCGAAGTGAAGAAAGCAGGAGAGGGCTGATGCTTGAACCTAAAGTCACTGATAGCTCTGCTATGGTGGCTAAATCAACTACAAATCAAGAGAGGGATACAAACCTCGAAAGGGAAAAAAGTGGCCAACAGAAAAATCAGAATCGGGATGAGTTATGGTGTACATACTGCAAAAAGTCTCGTCATACACGAGAAAAATGCTGGAAACTTCATGGAAAACCACCAAGTAAAGAATGGGGTCAAAAAGGAGGGCAACAACGAAATAGAAACCAAGCACATGTTGTTGTAACACCACAAGAGCAGAACAACCTTAATCAAGAAGAGATTGAGAGGATAAAGGCTTTTATCAACAATATGGAAAAACAAGAGGGACTCTCAGGTACATGCTCCATGGCTTATTCTGGTAAGTTTCCATTCTCTATTGGATTAAATGCCTCAGATATTACTTTTTCCAACTCTTGGATCATGGATTCAGGAGCAACCAACCATATGACTCATTCATTTAAACTTTTCTCAACTTATTCCCCATGTCCCAGTAACAAGAAAATAGCTATCGCTGATGGGTCTTTGACCACTGTGGCAGGACAAGGTGATATCAAAATTAGCCCAACCATTATTTTAAAAAATGTCCTACATGTTCCTAAATTAACCACAAATCTGGTCTCTATTAAAAAACTCATTGAAGATTTAGATTGTAATGTGGTTTTTCATAAAAATTACTGTGAATTTCAGGACAAAGGGAAGATGATTGGACATGCTAGGGAATGGAATGGCCTCTACTACCTTGAGACGTCAAATACAGCTAAGAGCAAGATGCCTTTTACTTTTGTTTCACAGTTTGCCACATCCAATAAAGAAAAAATTTTTCTTCATCATTATCGTCTTGGACATCCATCTTTTTCAATTATTAAAACTTTGTTTCCTTCATTATTCAAGGATTTAGATGTTGAAAATCTTCATTGTGAAGTGTGTGAATTTGCCAAACATAAACGTGTACCTTTTCCAATTAGCAATAAAAGAAGCCTTGTTCCATTCTACCTTGTTCATAGTGACATTTGGGGACCAGCTACTGTTTCTAATGTTTCAGGGGCAAAATGGTTTGTTACTTTTATTGATGATTGCACCCGAGTTACATGGATATACTTGCTCAAACAAAAATCTGATGTCAGCTATGTTTTTCCTAAATTTTATTCTATGATAAAAAATCAATTTGGGGTTAATATCAAAAGACTTAGGTCTGATAATGCTAGGGATTATTTCAATCAGATTCTTAACTCGTTTTTTGAAAAGGAAGGAATTATACACGAGTCTTCATGTGTTTATACGCCACAACAAAATGGAGTGGCTAAAAGAAAAAATGGTCATCTTCTTGAACAAACTCGGTCAATGTTATTTCAAAAGAATGTGCCTAAAATTTTTTGGGGAGAAGCTGTTCTTACAGCGACATACCTAGTAAATCGTTTACCTTCTAGAGCTTTGGGTCTCAAAAGTCCAATGGACATCCTTTCAACTTTCTACCCGAATCTGAAAACTACAAACAATCTCATCCCTAGAATTTTTGGGTGTGTGTCTTTTGTTCATATCCATCATCAAAATAGAGGAAAATTAGACCCGAGGGCTCTAAAATGTGTTTTTGTAGGGTATTCATCAACTCAAAAAGGGTATAAATGCTATCATCCACCCACAAAGAAAATCTATGTCTCAGTTGATGTCACTTTTAATGAGCAAGATTCATATTTTGCTACCCCTTATCTTCAAAGGGGGAATACACCTGAGGAAGATAATGGGTGCGAAGAAAATGGGTGCCTCCTTGATTTTTCATCAATTCCCTTGACAGGGTCTAAACCTTTACCCCCAAAAACAGTAGAAACAGTGGCTGAATCCATGTTCAGATCTGAAACACAGGATGATAACCATGAAACTGAATCTGAAACAGTAATTGAACCCATGTCCAATGTCCAAGAATCTAGGCCTAAAGAAGAGGATATTTTGAACCCTGCTCCTGAGGAAGTAAGATTTGGCAAAGGCAAGGTGTATACAAGGAAGAAAATGGTCATTCCAGAACCTATGCATGTCCAAGAATCCAACTCAAATCCTTCAAATGAGGTAATGATCTCTAACCATCAATTACAAAATAAAAATGAGATTTTTGAGAATAGTGACCAGGATCTTCATTTACCCATTGCTCTTAGAAAAGGAACCAGAAAAAGTACAAAACAACCTTTATACCCCCTTGCACAATTTTTATCCTTTGATAACTACTCACCATCTTTCAAAGCTTTTCTGACAAGCTTAAATGCTATCACCATTCCTAAAAGTTTATCCGAGGCTTTATCTAATAAAAAATGGAAACAAGCTATGAATGTAGAAATGGAAGCTTTGGAGAAGAATAAAACTTGGGAATTAGTAAAATTACCTACTGGAAAAAAACCAGTAGGATGCAAATGGGTGTATGCTGTGAAGTATAGAGCTGATGGATCAATTGAGAGATATAAGGCTAGGTTGGTAGCCAAAGGTTATACTCAAACCTATGGAATTGACTATCAAGAAACTTTTGCCCCAGTAGCAAAAATGAACAGTGTTAGAGTATTATTATCAATTGCAGCTAATTTTGGTTGGGAATTGCAGCAATTTGATGTCAAGAATGCCTTTCTACATGGAGAGCTAGAAGAAGAAATTTACATGGAGATTCCACCAGGATATGGAAAGAATTTGGCTACAAATACTGTATGCAAATTGAAAAAGGCATTATATGGCCTTAAACAATCTCCACGTGCTTGGTTTGGACGTTTCACAAAAGTTATGATAACTATGGGGTTTAAACAAAGCCAAGGTGATCATACTTTATTCATCAAACACTCTTCTTCAGGGGGAGTTACAGCCTTATTGGTATATGTTGATGATATAATAGTAACTGGAAATGATAAAAAGGAGCAACAGGCCGTGGGTCAATGTCTAGCTAAGGAGTTTGAGATCAAAGCGTTGGGAAGACTGAAGTACTTTCTTGGAATAGAAGTGGCTCATTCTAAGAAAGGAATTTTTATCTGTCAACAAAAATATACTACAGATCTCCTCAAGGAAACAGGTAAAACAGCATGCAAGCCAGCAAGCACTCCAATAGATTCTAACTTTAGACTTGGAAAGGCTGAGGATGACATCCCTGTTGACAGAGAGTCATATCAACGCTTGGTAGGAAGGCTTATTTACCTTTCTCACACTCGACCAGACATAGCATATGCTGTGAGTATGATCAGCCAATTCATGCATGACCCAAGGGAAACTCATCTACAGGCTGCTCATAGAATATTACATTATCTTAAAGGAACGCTTGGAAAAGGTATCTTGTTTAGAAGAAATGGAGGTTTAATACTTGAAGCATATACTGATGCTGACTATGCTAGATCAATTATTGACAGAAGATCAACATCAGGGTATTGTACGTTCCTTGGTGGGAATCTTGTGACATGGAAAAGTAAAAAACAAAGCGTAGTAGCCCGTTCAAGTGCAGAAGCTGAATTTAGGGCAATGGCTCACGGTGTATGTGAACTACTCTGGTTAAAGATTATTCTTCAAGACTTAAAGATAAAGTTGGATGGCCCTATGAGACTCTATTGCGACAATAAATCAGCCATCAACATAGCCCATAATCCAGTACAACATGACCGCACAAAACATATTGAAGTGGATAGGCATTTCATCAAAGAAAAATTGGAAAGTGGACTGATTTGTACACCATATGTCTCTACACATGACCAACTTGCTGATATTCTAACCAAAGGATTGAATAGCTCAAACTTCCAGAATATTATATGCAAGCTGGGTATGGAAACCATCCATTTACCAGATTGAGGGGGAGTGTTGAAATATTCTTTTCCAATATTCTCCCACCTAATCCAGCATGTTCTCCCACCTAATCCAGCATGGTGTTGTCTGCAACTTTTTCTTCTTTATAATTGTCTACAGAGTGTATATTTTTCTGTCACATAATTATGTCTCTCTCTTTAGAATCTTTCACAATGTACATATAGGAAGTCTGGTTGTATAGATATGAATTAATGAAGAGCATATTTTTTTTCTCTGGAAAACTGACAGTTTCGTCTCAAGCGAAGGGAAATTGGAGCTTGACATCGACAGTGAAGAGGAAGAGGAAGAGGAAGAAGAGAATCTCGACGGCTAAGAAGAAATGCGGGAAGAAGTACCTGACACCGCGAAGCACAGAACGACGGACGGCGGAGCTCTTTGATAAGACGGAGAAGGAACAAAGGTCATTGGTGGCGTTGGAGGCGGATCCAACACTACGGGGAGGAACGAATTAAATTTGAGAAATAGAACCATGGTTCAGTTCAAGTTATAAAGGTATGTTTTTGCTCGGGTATCCATTCAAGAAAAATGGGGCAAGCCCATTCATGTAGCACACAGACCTTGTCCTCTTTGAGGATGGCAGTGCGAAAGCTTTTGCCCGAGGACGAAGAGGGATTCTTTCCACAAGGGAGCTCGACTAAGAGGCAGACTATGCCTACGGTGGTGCAGGGGTCTCCGGCGAAGCTGACCAATGGAGAACAACAAGGAGCTAAGGTATTCATGGTGCAGAATCAGTCGCACAAAGGTGTATGCAATGCATTGTCTCAGGAAACCCACCTTCAAGGGGCAACAACACCAGCCACAGTGCGGGAATCACCAGTGAGCAGCATCAGTAAACCGCCACTGGCGATGAGGGCACAGATGACCATGGTGAATGGTTTTGAGGAGGACTATCGAAGAAACAGGGAGCTGGGGTCGTCTATGGCGTTCTCTTGTTTCCCTGCGTCTGTTGCTCCGAATTCAGACCTAGGTAAGTTGTCCGACCCACAATCTTTTTCAAGCCCATATTCAACGGATGTAGGGTCTACTCCTTCACCAGGCCCAAATCCTTTTTCTGGTAAATCAGTCATGATCTCTGCTTCTCAATGCTGTTTCTGGGCACGCGATCAAAGACTTCACTTTTCCATGGTTGATGGGGACTTTAAGAAGTTTGATGGAAAATGGTCCCTAAAACCTGGAACAAGGTCGTCAACAATGATTTTATCCTATGAAGTTGATGTGATACCAAGATTCAATTTCCCAGCTATTTTCTTGGAAAGGATTATTAGATCAAATCTTCCTGTGAATCTCCGAGCCTTGGCTTATAGAGTTGAAAGGAATATTGTGGGAAATCAGAAGCCGTCAGTGCCAGGAAATCATTTGAATAAAACTTCTATGGCTTTGAATGGGTCAGTCGGCAAAAAAATAAATGGTGCTTGCGTGAAAGTGATAAATTGCCATCTTGAGAAAACAAAGTTTTTGCCAACTCAATTTTTGGCTCCTTGCCTGCATCTTCTTGTGAGGTCAATAGCAATTGGAGTGTATTTGGGAAGGTTTGCAGACTTGACAAGCCTTGTGTAGTGGATGAGGTTCGTCTCCGCAGATTTGATGGAATTTTTGGGAAATAGAGGTGTTCATCGTTGTGTAGTCACAAGTATCACAATTAAAGCTCCTTTTTTTTTTTATAGAAAAAGAAGTATTATTACTGAGAAGAGAGAGATATAAAGGAAAAAAGAAAAAGAGGACAAGAGGTCCTCTAAAGAAAAGACAGCCGAAACAAAAAAACCTCCCCTCGAAGCCCCAAAAACAAGGCTAATACAACAAGGCCCTCCAATCCCTATAAACATCAAAGAAAGGCACCCCTTTAAACATCCCATTAGCCGAAACCCAAAGGGAAGCAACAAAACGAATACGTTCCCACAGCAAGTGAGGAGGCAAAAACCGCTCATTAAAAACTTTGGCATTTCTTTCCATCCAAATACACCACACAATCGCAAACATAGCTGCTTTCCACAAAATTTTGTTCTCCTTCCTATAACCAAAGCTACTAAAATTAGTCACAAGAAGAGATCATAGGTCACCGGGGCCAATACTCATCAAACAGACCAAATAACCTGTTCCAAATGTTTCAGGCCACCTCGCAATGTAAGAACAGATGGTTATTAGTCTCATATTTCCTCATACATATCATGCAAACATTAGGAAATAAAGCCTTAAAAGGCCGACTAACTTGACGCAAATCATTAGTATTAATTTTATTGAGAAGTGTAGTCCACAAAAGGGCCTTAGTCTTTAAAGGCACCTTAATTTTCCAAAAAGATCTTTTAATGTACGAAACAAGAAGTGGATTTCGGATAAAAAAAGTGAGAAAAGAAGCATAAGTGTATAACCCTGAGGAATCCAACTTCCACAGTCTCTTATCAAGAAAAGAGGAAATGTGGAACGGAGCCAAAATGCCCAGCAACGATGAAAGGTCATCCACAAGTCTATCGCTTACATTTCTGGAAAAGTGGAAGTTCCAACAAAATTGGTCCCCTTGCAAACAAAAGAAATTTAACAATGGGAGCATTATGTAAAGAGGACAAAGAAAAGAGATGAGGGAGCCCTTCTTTAAAGGGGATATGACCAATCCAACAATCCTCCCAAAAGCGAAAACGAGAGCCATCACCAACTTGCAAAGACAACAAATGAGAGAAAGAATGGTATACCTAAGAAATCGCCTTCCAAGGACTCGCGTGCTTAACAACACCCCGGAACCAGCATCCCAACCATTCCGATGAAGGCCAAACTTGGCCTTAATCACCTTATGCCATAGAGAGTTAGGCTCAAAAGAGAACTTCCATAACCACTTAGCCAATAGTGAGATGTTTTTAGACACCAAGTGATGAAAAACCATGGCAAACCTACTCTAGGAGAAATAAAAGTCATAGAAACTAGTATTTTATTTTATTGTATTTTGTTTTATGTATGTTGTATTTATTTTCTTGAAGCTAGCCTATGTCTAGGACTAGCCTATGCCTAGGGCCATCCTATGTCTAGGGCCAACTCATGTTTTAGTATTTCAACTCATGCATTAATTTTCCTTTTGACTACTTTGCATGCTCAACTACTTGCATTAAATGCTCTTGTACCTAGACTCCCTATATAAAGGGGTCTCTCCTGTATTGCAAGGCAGACTTGGATTGAATGTATTGAATCACAATTTTTCTCTATCTCCCCCCCTCTCTGCATCTCCCTCCTTTCTCTCTATTTCTCCCTCATTTCTTGTTGTTCTCCTTTCTCCCTCTTTCTGTTCTACATCAATTTGGTATCTGTCAAAGTATAGCTTGTATATGTCAAAGTATAGCCTGTATATATGTCAAAGTAGAGTCTGGACTTACCATGTGTACAGCCTGAACAATTTGACTTAGTTTTCATGAGGACTGACTTAGGTATTCGGTGGAGTGATTTCAGGAGAGATTGAGGGTTGTAATCTAGCCTATAAATACTTGTTTTGCTTTGAGTAATAGATTAGAACATTACATTATCAGATTGTTCTCACTTACATGGTATCAGAGCTTCTTGGTTTTTTGTTATTTCTGGATATCACGTTACTTCTTGGTTGGTCACTTAGAAGTGACTGTTAGTCGACACTGCCGGTCCAGGGAGGTGTGTCGTGGCAAATCCGGCCAGTCACCGAAGTCCGGTGACCTGACTCTAAGCGCGTGAAGCTCACGCGCCGTCGCTACAGTTCGGACCGTCGCCCACGCGCCGGCGCGTGTGGTGGAATCTCCGGTCGCGGCTTGGTTCGACGGCGTCGACTCGCCATTTCCGGTCTATCCCCAGCGTCATCTTTGTCATTAGAAGCTTTTTTGGTACTGGGCATCATTCACAGGAGTTGTGCATGCTGAGTTTAAACTGGAAGCTAAGCTAAGTTCAGATTTATATATTCTGAAGTATCAGTTGGCTTAGTGGATATCCACATTCTCAACTCAGTGGCAGTTTGGTGAATATTCAGGTTCAGGTTTATATATTCTGAAATTTCTTAATTCATACATTATTTCTTTGTCTTTATCACAAAGAAAATGTCAGATACTAAGCCATCTATTAATGAGTTAGTACCCACAATGTCAAAAATAACTGAGCATAAGTTAAATGGGTCTAACTATTTAGAATGGAGTAGAACCATTAGAATTTATCTACGGAGTGTTGAAAAAAATGACCACTTGGAAAAAGAACCTCCTACAGATGAAACTAGACAAATTTGGCTTAGAGATGATGCCCGTTTGTTCCTACAGATTACGAACTCAATTGATAGTGAAGTAATTGGGTTAATTAATCACTGTGAATTTGTCAAGGAATTGATGGAATACTTAGAGTTCTTGTACTCTGGTAAGGGAAATATATCTCGTATATATGATGTCTGTAAAGCTTTTTATCGTACTGAGAAAGAAGGTAAGTCGCTTACAGCTTACTTCATGGAATTCAAGAAGATCTATGAAGAATTGAATGTGCTTTTACCATTTAGTACTGATATCAAGGTACAAAAGTCTCAGAGGGATCAAATGGCAATCATGAGTTTTCTGGCAGGCCTTCCTTCAGAATTTGAGACTGCCAAATCTCAGATTCTTGCCAGTACTGAAATTAACTCACTTCAGGAAGTATTCAGTAGGGTCTTACGTACAGAAAATACTTCATCAACTCAACAACCTAATGCCCTCATTACCAGAGGAGGGGATGTTGAAAGAAGGCTAAACAGAGGAGGAACTTCAGCCACTGGAAAGACTAGTGATATTGTGTGTTATTACTGTAAAGAGCCCGGCCATACAAAGCGTAATTGTAAAAAATTACAGAACCGCAACCAGAGGTATCAAACCACCAATGTCGCTGCTGTTTCTAGTTCCTTTGAGAAGGGTATTACAATTTCAGCTGATGAGTATGCTAAATATCAAGCTTTCTTGAAGGAGTCTACTTCAGTCACCAGTCTTGCTGAACAAGGTAAAACATGCCTTATCTCTTCTTCAAACAAATGGGTTATCGATTCTGGTGCCACAGATCATATGACAGGTAATCCCAATACTCTTTCAAATTTCAAGTCACACAAATCTCCATCCCCGGTTACCATAGCAGATGGGTCTACATATAATATTAACGGTCTAGGAACAGCTAAACCCACTTCTTCTATTACTTTGTCATCTGTTCTGAGTCTACCAAATCTCTCTTTTAACCTAATTTCTGTAAGTCGACTCACCAAAGATCTAAATTGTTGTGTCTCATTCTTTCCTGATTACTGTCTTTTTCAGGATCTTATGACGAAGCAGATTGTTGGTAAAGGACATGTATCTAATGGTCTTTACATTCTTGACACTTGGGAACCTCAGTTAGTTGCTTGTGCTAAGGCCACCTCTCCATTTGAAGCACATTGTCAGTTAGGACATCCTTCTCTGCCTACTTTGAAGAAGTTATCCCCTCAATATCATAATGTAACATCAATTGAATGTGAATCTTGTCATTTTGCAAAACATCATCGGGGTACGTTAAGTCCTAGAATAAATAAACGGGCTGCATCAGCCTTTGAATTAGTACATTCAGATATTTCGGGACCATGTCCTGTATTGTCTAAATTTGGTTTTAGATATTTTGTTACATTTGTGGATGATTTTTCTCGAATGACATGGATTTATTTTATGAAGAATCGTTCTGAGGTGTTTTCCCACTTTTCTGCCTTTTCTGCTGAAATTAAGACCCAGTTTAATGTTTCTGTACATGTCTTAAAGAGTGATAATGCTAAAGAACATATGTCAGAAACATTTCAAAACTATTTAACCCAACAAGGGATAATTCACCAGACTTCATGTGTTGATACACCGGCTCAAAATGGGGTAGCTGAAAGAAAGAATAGGCATCTTCTTGAGACTGCCCGTGCCTTAATGTTTCATATGAAAGTTCCCAAACAATTCTGGGATAGTGCTGTTTCCACAGCAAGTTTTTTAATTAATCGGATGCCTTCTACAGTCCTTGATGGTGCCACACCTTACAGTATTCTGTTTCCCAATAAGCCACTGTTTCCTGTGGAACCTCGGGTATTTGGAAGTACATGTTATGTTCGCGATGTTCGGCCCCATATTACTAAACTTGATCCCAAAGCCTTGAAGTGTGTATTCTTGGGATATTCTCGTCTTCAGAAGGGTTATCGGTGCTACTCTCCGGATCTAAACAGGCATTTGGTCTCAACTGATGTGGTCTTCTCAGAGAAACAACCTTTCTTCTCCTCACTACCCTTAACACCAAGTCAGGGGGAGGATGAAGAATGGTTAATCTATAATCCCACATCCTCAAACGCCCCTGCCGGTCCATCTGAAGGGAATCCAGTTGAAGAGTACTCATCAGCAGAACAGACGGACACTGATATCCTTCATGCTACAGAAAGACCACCGATTACTCAAGTGTATTCTCGAAGACAAACAACCAGTGATACATGTCCTGCGCCAGCCACTTCGTCATCGGATCCTCCACCAAACGATCATGACCTACCTATCGCTCTCCGCAAAGGTAAACGTCAATGCACCCTCCCTAAGTCCAATTATCCCATTGCTAATTTTATATCCTATAATCATTTATCACCATCATCTAGTGCTTTAATTGCCTCTCTAGACTCTGTTTCCATTCCTAAAACTGTTCAGGAAGCCATGGCCCATCCAGGCTGGCGTGCTGCTATGCTTGACGAAATAGAAGCATTAGATGCCAACCGCACATGGAATCTTGTACACTTACCTGCAGGAAAGAAAGCTGTCGGATGCAAGTGGGTCTTTGCCATTAAATTTAATACAGATGGTTCCATTTCTCGACTTAAAGCTAGATTAGTAGCTAAAGGATATGCCCAGACCTCTGGGGTAGATTATTCTGATACATTCTCTTCGGTGGCCAAGCTCACCTCAATCCGTCTGTTCATTTCTCTAGCTGCATCAGAAAATTGGCCATTGTATCAATTGGATATAAAAAATGCTTTCTTGCATGGTGACCTTCACGAAGAAGTATATATGGAGCAACCACCTGGATTTGTTGCTCAGGGGGAGTATGGGAAAGTCTGCCATTTAAAAAAATCATTGTATGGTTTGAAGCAAAGTCCCCGAGCATGGTTTGGTAAGTTCAGCATGGCAGTTCAGGAGTTTGGGTTGAAGAAATGTAAATGTGATCACTCTGTATTCTACAAGCAATCAAGGGATGGTATTATTCTTCTTGTTGTTTATGTTGATGATATTGTCATTACAGGAAATGACTGTGTAGGAATTTCATCCCTCAAATCATTCTTGCACACCAAGTTTCAGACAAAAGACCTGGGCCACCTAAAGTACTTCTTGGGAATTGAAGTAACAAGAAGTAAGAAAGGAATACTTCTGTCCCAAAGAAAGTATGTTCTTGACATGCTTGCAGAAACTGGAAAGCTAGCTGCTAAACCTTGTAGTTCCCCAATGATTCCAAATGCACATCTTGCAAAAGAGGATGCGGATCTCTTCGATGATCCAGAAAAATACAGGCGATTAGTCGGAAAATTGAACTATCTTACTCTAACACGACCAGACATTGCTTTTGCAATAAGTGTCGTTAGTCAATTCATGTCTGCACCTACTGTCAAACACTGGGAGGCTCTAGAACAGATCCTACGCTACCTAAAAGGAGCTCCTGGTCTTGGTATATGGTACAGCAACCATGGGCATACCAGAATTGAATGCTTTGCAGATGCTGATTGGGCCGGTTGCAAGATTGACAGGCGATCCATCACTGGATTCTGTGTCTTTATGGGAGGAAACTTAATATCATGGAAAAGTAAGAAACAAGGTGTTGTATCTCGATCAAGTGCTGAATCCGAATATAGAGCTATGGCACAATCCGCTTGTGAGATCTTATGGATATACCATTTGTTAGATGAGGTTGGAATGAAGTGTTCAATGCCAGCAAAAATGTGGTGTGATAATCAAGCTGCTCTTCATATTGCTTCAAATCCAGTTTATCATGAAAGAACTAAACACATTGAGGTTGATTGTTATTTTGTTCGTGAAAAGATTGAAGAGAACTTAATCACTACTGGATATGTGAAGACAGGAGAGCAACTTGCTGATTTATTTACAAAGTCTCTAAATGGGACTCGGATTAATTATTTATGTAACAAGCTGGGCATGATTAACATCTATGCACCAGCTTGAGGGGGAGTGTCAAAGTATAGCTTGTATATGTCAAAGTATAGCCTGTATATATGTCAAAGTAGAGTCTGGACTTACCATGTGTACAGCCTGAACAATTTGACTTAGTTTTCATGAGGACTGACTTAGGTATTCGGTGGAGTGATTTCAGGAGAGATTGAGGGTTGTAATCTAGCCTATAAATACTTGTTTTGCTTTGAGTAATAGATTAGAACATTACATTATCAGATTGTTCTCACTTACAGTATCAGAGGAAGGCTTTCCCATCCACCCACACTCCTTGCTGCCAACCTACTAATACAAAACACCTCAAAATCACCAGGAAAGAACTCTATTTCCGTCACTGTCTCACAAACACCAAGATTTGTCAGAGCAACTTTGATTTCGTCACTGGTCAGCCATATTCGCCCACTTCCAGCCACTAAACCGAAGAACTACCACCACCAGCTCCTCCGAAAATCGAAAACCGGCCAATCCCATAAGTCCGGTCGCCGGAGACCCATCCACGCGCCTCTACGCGCCGCCGGGGCTCCCTGCGCGTGGGCTTCACGCGCTTGCCTGCAGATTTCGAATTTTCTACCATTTTTCTAGCCAGCTTTCACTCTTCTCAGCTCTGACTGCATCCACAACCATCAAGGAACAACTGGGGGTAATTGTTACACTTATTTGGCTCATAGTTGTTAAGGTAAGGCATTCAAAACTCTCTTTGAAAACTTGTTGCTAACTAACTATATTGGTGGTAATATTGCAAGTGTGCTGAGCCCTCAACTCCTGTCCTTCTTACCTTATTTTCCATTCTTCATTACTGTATTCCATCCTTGCTAATCATCTTCATACCAAAAAAAAAAAAAAAGTTCACCAGAAGAACTTTCTTTCCTTATTTTCCACTTCTCATTGCTGTATTCTATCTTTGCTAATCATCTTCATAGTTTTGAAAAAAAAAAATTTACAGTGATCAATTGCAGGCATTTTATTTTGTATCTAACCTCAATAGTGTAATTGCTTTCATTTTGCATGACCATTCGTGATCTGTACGATAGCCAAAATTTCCTTGTTGATCAACTTCTTGAAATAAAGTTAACAATGGAACAGAACCATCAGAATTTCCAAGATAGATTGGACAAGTTCGAAGAAGGATTTTTAGCTCGTGAAGAATTTGTGGATCAACGTTTTGAGGAACTTATGAGTGCCATTAAATTATTAGGAAGACAAATGAACGGGAAAAATACAGATGGCTTAGATGGGATATTAAGGGATCACTTTCCAAATAGGGAGGATGAAACTATGAGGGAAGAGAATTTATCAATTTGTCACCCTCCTAAGATTTCACCAGTAGGTTCTAACAGAACCATTAGTCCGGACAATGGAAATGCTAAGAGAGTTCCTTATGTGCCTTCATTAAGACAACCTCAGTATAGGGAAGCTCGAAGGGATGAGCAAGAATTTAGGTGTCACTTTACTAGGCGTCATGAATTACCTATTGATGATAGGCAAATCCACAATGACTTAGGTAATATCACAAGGAAGGTTAAGGTTGAGGCTCCCGAATTTCATGGGAAGTTAGATCCTAATGCTTTCTTAGATTGGTTAGCTAACATAGAAGATTACTTCGACTGGTATGACATGAATGATGTTCAAAGAGTCCGATTTGCCAAAATGAAACTTGTGGGATCTGCTAAAAGATATTGGCAAACTGTCCAAAGAAACCTAGAGCGCCAAGGGCAACCTCAAATGGAGGTTTGGGCTGAGATGAAAATGAAATTGAAAGAAAAATATTTGCCCACATATTACAAGAGCCAATTAATGAATCAATTTCTCAACCGTAGGCAAACCTCTAGTGTTTCTGAATATATGGCCCGTTTTGATGAACTTGCTCTTAGGTGTGATTTGCAAGAAGAGCCATGGGTGGCAGTGACTCGATTCATTAATGGCCTCCGGTTGGACATCCAAAGGGAACTCAAAATTAATTTCCCTGAATCTCTTGAAGAAGCATTCCACAAGGCCCTTGAGGTAGAATCTTTGTCTAGATACTCATTTGCTAGGCGCTCTGCCTCTCAAGTAATAGAGTCAAAACAAATTCACAACCCCAACATTGTTAACCGCTCTATTGGAGCATCATCATCTAGAGCCCTATCCGTGTTACCTTCCAGTCAAGTGTCTGGCCCTAGAAACACCAGGGGCAATGAATCTATAGGATCTAGCTCGCGACCTAGCGGTCCTACCATTGAATGCTTTCATTGCCATTCTAAAGGACACATTGCATCGAGATGCCCACATCGCACCTTGACCATTGAACACCAGTCTGAAATTCTAGATGAGAATAAAGAAGCCGATATAGTGATTGACCCCCTTGACTGCCCTTCTGATATTGAGGATGATACTATACTGAATTTGACTCAATCTTCTGAGCATCTTAGTGTTATGAGATGTATTCTTTCTGTTCCCCTCTCTAACGATTCTTGGAAGAGAACTAGCATATTCCATACCTCTGTAAAATGTGGGGACAAAGTGTGCAAGTTAGTTATCGATGGGGGTAGCACCAGAAACGTAGTCTCTCACATAGGGGTATCCAGACTTGGGCTTAAAGCAGAACCGCATCCAGAACCTTTTCGGGTAGCTTGGGTAGATAAAACCTCTTTACCCGTTACCCAGCAATGTCGTGTTCCCCTTCAACTTGGAGAATACCATGAGGAAATTATCTGTGATGTCCTCCCGATGGACGTTGCCCATATCTTACTTGGGAGACCATGGCTTTATGACCATGATGTCATTAACTATGGTAAAGAGAACACTTATGTGTTCAAACATAAGGGAAAGAACATTTGGTTGCGTCCTGCGAAACCCGACAGTGAGACTAAAGCAACAATCGAGTCAAAGAAAAAGGAATCTAAAAGTCACAACATTCACTTGTTAAGTCACAAGCAGTTTGAGAAAGAAGGTAAGTAAGTTGATGTCGTGCTTGCCTTAGTTCCTAAAGCATCAATTGGTGTCACTTCTGAAAACACTTTTCAGGTGCCTGATGAGATTTCTAAACTGTTAGAAGAGTTTCATGACATTGCTCCAAATGAGCTTCCTACGGAACTACCACCAATGAGGGACATCCAACATGCCATAGATTTGATCCCTGGATCTCAACTCCCCAATCTTCCCCACTATAGGTTGAACCCTTAAGATAGGGAAGAATTGAATAGGCAAGTGAATGGGTTACTTGAACAGGGCTATATCCAACATAGTCTTAGCCCATGTGCAGTTCCTGCCCTCTTAACTCCCAAAAAGGATGGAACCTAGAGAATGTGTGTGGATAGTCGAGCGATTAACAAAATCACTGTCAAATATAGATTCCCAATTCCTAGGCTGGAGGACATGCTTGATTTAGTGGCTGGTTCAAGTTGGTTTTCAAAGATTGACCTCCGTAGTGGCTATCACCAAATTAGAATTAGACCAGGGGATGAGTGGAAGACTGCTTTTAAGACCCAAGACGGGTTATACGAATGGTTAGTCATGCCCTTTGGTCTCTCTAATGCTCCTAGCACCTTCATGAGAGTCATGACCCATATTTTCAAATCTTACCTAGGAAAATTCTTGGTAGTTTACTTCGATGACATTTTGATTTATAGCAAGTCTAGGGAGGAACATGTAAATCATCTCCACATAGTTTTTCTCACTCTTCGTCAAGAGAAGTTCTACATTAATCTCCCAAAATGTTCTTTCTTACAAACTCAAGTTGTTTTCCTAGGATTCATAGTTTCTGAACATGGTCTAGCTGCTGATCCTGAAAAAGTCAAGGCTATTAAACAGTGGCCTGAACCTACCACGATCACTGACGTCTGTAGCTTTCATGGTCTAGCCTCGTTCTATAGGCATTTCATTAGAGAGTTTAGTACCATCATGGCCCCTATTACAGACTGCCTCAAAAGAGACAAATTTTGTTGGACTCCAGCCGCTGCTCAAGCCTTTGCCACCATTAAACACAAGCTTTCTGAAGCTCCTGTTTTAGCTTTACCTGATTTTAAGAAGCCTTTTGAAGTTGCCTGTGATGCATCTGGAGTAGGAATTGGGGGAGTTCTTAGTCAAGAAGGTCATCCCGTAGCCTTCTTTAGTGAAAAACTCAATGAGGCCAAGCAAAAATACTCCACCTATGACAAAGAGTTCTACGCCATTGTTAGAACTCTTAAACATTGCCAGTTCTATCTTCTTCCCCAAGAATTCATTCTATACTCTGATCACCAAGCTCTTAAGTTTATTCATTCACAAAGGAATTTGAATTCTAGGCATGCAGAATGGGTTGAATTTCTTCAGAGGTTCACTTTTGTGATCAAACATCGACTGGTGTTGAAAATAAGGCAGCTGACGCATTAAGTCGAATGTCCACTATCTTACATTTCTTAAGTGTCAGCGTTACAGGATTTGATAGGTTGAAGGAGGAATACACCAATTGTCCTGACTTTGGCATTATCTTTCAAGAAGTTAATAATGGGAATTGTCATACCTACGAAGATTTCCTGATCAAGGATGGTTACCTCTTTCGTGGGCCTAAGCTGTGCATCCCTCGTACATCTTTAAGGGATTTTCTTGTCTGGGAATTACATGCCGGAGGGTTAGCTGGCCATTTTGGTAAGGCTAAGACTATAGCTTTGGTTGAGGATAGATTTTACTGGCCCTCCCTGAAACGTGATGTTGCTCGAATTCTATCTCAATGCAGAACATGCCTCACCTCCAAGGCAAAGAAGCAAAACACTGGCTTCTATACTCCCTTACCCATACCTCATGCACCTTGGAAAGATCTCAGTATGGACTTTGTATTGGGACTACCTAGGACTGCCCGGGGACATGATTCTATCTTTGTTGTCGTTGATAGGTTTTCTAAGATGGTTCATTTCATCCCCTGTAGCAAAACCATGGATGCTTCCCATTTGGCTAAATTATTCTTCCGTGAGGTAGTACGTTTGCATGGCTTACCCTCTACCTTTGTGTCTGATAGGGATGTTAAATTTGTTAGCTATTTTTGGAAAACCCTTTGGAAGCTCTTTGGCACCCATTTGAAATTCTCTTCAGCATTCCATCCTCAGACAGATGGGCAAACTGAGGTTACAAATCGTAGCCTTGGCGATTTGCTTCGAAGCTTAGTGGGAGATAAACCGGGAAATTGGGACTTGATTTTACCAATAGCTGAGTTTGCCTATAATAATTCGGTGAACAGGTCCATAGGCAAGAGCCCTTTTGAGATTGTCTAAGGTTATACCCCTCGCCAACCCATTGACCTTTTGCCCATTCCTCTCACTACCCGTACCTCTGATTCAGCAGAATCCTTTGCCCAACACATTCGTGACTTGCATGCTAAGGTTAGACGCAAACTCACATTAAGTAATGAACAATATAAATTGTCTGCTAATGTTCACCGTCGATACCAGAACTTTAATGAAGGTGATTATGTCATGGCCCGTATTCAACCTGAACGTTTTCCTAAACATTCCTTCAAAAAGTTACATGCCCGCGCTTCTGGGCCTTTCCACATAACTAAGAAACTTGGACCTAATGCATACTTGCTTGCATTGCCACCTCATATAGCGATTAGTCCTGTTTTCAATGTGGAGGATTTGTTTCCTTATCGAGGCACCTTTGAGCCTCCCCCTTTCTTTTCTGATGGCATTGCAGGTACTCAACCTTCTCAAAGTCCAGCGCCCGTCTTACCTTCCGTGCCTCTATCTACTGAAGTCATTGATGCAGTTCTCGACGACCAGGTTGTTTTCTCCTCACACGGTCCCCTTCACCGCTACCTTGTACGATGGAAAGGCCGTTCTGATTTGGATGCTAGATCACCGAGGACGAGTTTCTATGCCTAGATCCTGATCTGTTGCAATCTTACCAGAATTCTCACTCTCCTCAGGAGAGTTCTCTCCACCCCGGGGGAAATGATGAAAAACCATGGCAAACCTACTCTAGGAGAAATAAAAGTCATAGAAACTAGTATTTTATTTTATTGTATTTTGTTTTATGTATATTGTATTTATTTTCTTGAAGCTAGCCTATGTCTAGGGCTAGCCTATGCCTAGGGTCATCCTATGTCTAGGGCCAACTCATGTTTTAATATTTCAACTCATGCATTAATTTTCCTTTTGACTACTTTGCATGCTCAACTACTTGCATTAAATGCTCTTGTACCTAGACTCCCTATATAAAGGGGTCTCTCCTGTATTGCAAGGTAGACTTGGATTGAATGTATTGAATCACAATTTTTCTCTATCTCCCCCCCTCTCTGCATCTCCCTCCTTTCTCTCTATTTCTCCCTCATTTCTTGCTGTTCTCCTTTCTCCCTCTTTCTGTTCTACATCACCAAGTTACCAAGACCTAAACCCCCATCTTCCTTCGATCTGCAGCAAATCTCCTAGCTAACCAAATGAACCCTTTTTCTCTCCCCTCCATCAGACCATAAAAAATCCCTCATAATATTCGCAATCCTACGAGCCACCCCAATTGGAATCTTGAATAAGGACAAAAAATACAATGGCATACTAGATAAAGATGCCTAAACCAAGGTAATTCTCCCGCCTAGAGAAAAATAGGAACCTTTCCAACTATCTAACTTATGAGAAATTCTTTGAATCACTGGGTTCCAAAAGGACTTCGCGCACGAGTTACCACCTAAGGAAACACCTAGATAAGATAGAGGCCAATTTAGAACCGCACAACCGGTAATCTTAGCTAAGTCATCAAGAGATTCATCCTGAATATTAATACCAGCTAGATCACTCTTTCCTAAGTTAACACAGAGCCCTGAAACCAACTCAAAAATCTGAAGCAGCGAAAGCACACTAAGAAAGATTTCCCTATCATTAGGTATGAAAAAAATAGTGTCATCTGCAAACTGCAAATGAGACACATTACAACCATTACCCCCAATCGACAAACCTCTAAGAACCCCTCTATCAGAACCCCTTCTCAACATACAGCTTAAGACATCAGCCACTAAAGTAAAAAGGAAGTAATACCACTTGCCCCTAAAACCAAGCTTTAGACGGCCCATTAGTAATAACCGAAAAGGCCACAGAAGAGAGACAACCTCTCATCCAATGCCTCCATCTATCACCAAAACCTTTACGACAAAAAACCTAATAAAGGAAATCCCAGTTAACTATATCATAAGTCTTCTCAAAGTCCACTTTAAACACAAGGCCCTTTTGCTTTCTACGCTTGACATCCTCAACTAATTCATTAGCAATCAAGCAAGCATCAAGAATCTGACGCTCAGCAATGAAAGCACTTTGATTCTCGGAGATAGAGTCCCAAATAACCTCACCTAGCCTCACAGAAAGCACTTTGACAATGATCTTGTAATCACTAGTGATCAAGCTAATAGGCCTAAAATCCCTCACCTTAATAGACCTATCTTTTTTGGGAATAAGGACAATGAAGGTAGAATTCATAATAGTTGGTAAACGACTAGTATGAAAAAATTCATCAAAAACCTTCATCAGATCATCCTTCACAACAGACCAACAGGCTTGAAAGAAAGCCAAATTAAATCCATTAGGCCCAAGAGCCTTATCCTTGTCCATCTTCCAAATAGCACTTCTAACTTCTTCCTCCTTGAAAGGTCTCTTAACCCAGTTCCCCTTAGGACCGTCTATAGGAGACCAGTCCAATCCTTCAATCCTCGGCCTCTCATGCATCTCCTCGGTAAATAGCTTTTTGAAAAAGCTAGTCACCTCTTCAGAAATCGCCTCATTTTCCCTAACAATAGTGCCATCATCCACCTCTAATTCTTTAATAAAGCTTTTCCTCCTTTTCCCACTAACCACCTTGGGAAAAAAGCTAGAATTCACACCACCCTCTCTCACCTATTTAACTCTACTGTTCTAACGCCAACTCATCTCCTTTCTTACAAATAACATCCAAAGCATTCCTAAGTGTCACCTTATGAACAGCAAGATCCTCATCTAATTCACCCTGGCTCTCTAATTTGTTGAGAGCATCCAACTCTTTAAGAGCGTCTTTCTTCTGAATTCTAATGTCCCCAAACACTTCTAGGTTCCAAATTTTCAGCTTCTCCTTCACATATTTCAACTTCTTCATAAACTTAAAACCCTCCCATCCAGAAACCAGAAACCGAGCATTCAGACCACCAATTCTCCACATTGTTTAGAAAAGAGTGATGTTGCAACCACACATTTTCAAATCTAAAAGGGGTAGGACCCCATTTAACTCTGCTAGACTCTAGGATAATGGGGAAATGGTTAGAGACCAACGAGAGCCCACCTCTTAGATAGGATCAGGGGAAAAATCCTCCCATTCAGGAGTGATCAAAAATCTATCAAGGCGAAAAGAAACAATCCTACCCTTGTTAATAGACCAAGTAAATTGGGCATTGGAAAGAGGAAGGTCCTTTTGGTCCGCAATCCCTGATAAAATTATCAAAACCTCTCATGCTAGTTTTAAACCTAGACCCTCCTAATTTTTCAACAAGAAAACGCACAACATTGAAATCGCCCCCAACACACCAATGAGGATTGCAAAAGCCATGAACATAAGACAACTCTTCCCATAAGGAACCCCTTAATCTAGGATTCGTCAAGTCGTAAACATTAGTAACCCACCAATAGCCTTTATCCTTGAAATCCAGTAACATCAAAAGGGAAAAAGCACCCACTAACACATTGACTTTAGAGGCAACCCTAGTGTCCCAACTAACCAAGAGACCACCTGAAGAAGGAAAAAAATCCCAATCTTTATACCTAATATCCCACAAACTACGCACAAGAAATCTGTCCACCTCCCCTAATTTAGTTTCTTGGAGCAAAACAATGTCTAGTTCAACCCGCCTAAAAACCTCTTTTACCTTATTTCTTTTAAGCGGATTACCAAGACCATTCACATTCCAACTTAAGATCTTCATAAAATAACTAACTTACCCTTTCCTTTCTTGAGATTTTCATAATTAATCGAGGAAGTCAACCTTTTCAACTCGCACTCAACTCTTCTTCTTCCTCTTATAGGTCCTTGGCGTCAATTGCACTTTAACCTCATTTCCAGTATTATCTTTCAACTTTTAAGAGCTTCAATCAAAGCTTGTAGGTCACAGTTGTCTTTTTCACACCCTAATTGACGTAAGTGAAAAAAAGTCCCTCTGGCTCCTCACTCTCCTTATAGCATAAGAAGATTTTTTGGCTCTGGTAAAGGAAGAATACCCTCTCGAGAAGTGTCATTATGCACATCAATCCCTACAAGGCCAAAGCGAGACATACCAACATCATTAAGATTAGAATTAGAAATAATAGGATGAGAGGAGACAATATAATCATTTCTAGGAATAGAAGCGGATAATAAAGGTGCCCCTGGATCAATAGCAGTCCTTAAAAAATTATTACTGGTATGCGCCAAATCACAGCGGCTATTAGGGGCATCATCGTCCTTATTTTGTGAGAAAAGCTGATAAACATCCTCCAGCCCATCATGGACATCCTCCAGCCCATCATGGACATCCTCCGCTACAACCTCCTTGACATTAAATTGTTGCTCAAATTGATCAATGAACAAACCTTCATCACTGTCAAAATTAGAAAGCGATATATCTTCGTCAGAAAAGGTCACTTCTTCCCCACCAGAAGAAACTTCAGTGTCACTTGAGACTAAGGCTGGAACACACTCATTTGGAATTTCCATGACAGGCTTGTCATTAAAAATAAATTCAGACTCAGTCTCCCTTTCAAGATTCCCCCCTCTTTTTGACGTTAAAGGCCTCTTGAACACCATCCCCCTTGCAAAAAGTCGCGTCCAAGGGGTTATTGTGGAACCCCTTCACCTTCGCCGGCAAACTACCAACCGGTGGACCTCGCCAGCGGCCTCCTCTCGATTTGTGGTCGACCATTGATGGGTTCTATGGAGAAATCTCCCTCAATAACCTTCTTCTGCGACTGGGTCAAAGGATTCTCGAAGTGCCCTCTTTGTCCATGAAGTGAAGAGACGTCAGTGGTCGGCAAACGGCCGAGTGAAAGCGCCGGTAACTCCTTCGGCACCCCATGGTGGCTGTCGAACGGATCTGTCCTAACCCGGACACCCACAACCAACTGCAGCACTTGGGAAGGCTTGGAGAACATGTGCAAAACTGGCTGGGTGCCCCTAACCCGAAAACGAAAACGTTGGGTCAAGTTTACTCCAGAGAACCGACTCGTCTTTGCCCAGTTGACCTTATGGGCCGCACCAAGCTTCCACCATGTATGATCTCCTCTGTTTGGACCTTGGGCCCTCTTCCTAAGCTCCTGTTTGTGATGTATGGAATAGCATGACTTTACTTTTTCTTTTTCCTATTCCAGCCTTAGTATTGACAGGTACCTAGGGCATGTATTGCGGGAGTTGGTTAATTTGTTAGAAGGGTAGTAAAGTAATATTAGTGAGTTTGTTTGTTATAAATAACAGGTAGATGGGTGTGTGAGAGGGGTGAAGAATATTGTCAGAAGTTTGTTATGAGCATTGTGCATTGTGCTAGTGCATTGTGCTGTGGGCAGAATTACTCTTAGGAGTGTTTTGTGGGAGCTTAGCTCTGGGGGAAGATTATATTGTGTAATTTTTCATTTTCATTTTATCTTTGCGGTTTGTCCTTTAATTTCTGTTCCAAGGTCTGTATTTCCAAGATTCAGTGGTAAAATCTCTATTTCTTCCTTTGTCTATATTTGGGTTCTATCACTGATTCAGTCATAGTTTGTTGACCGTCGTTTGTTGTATGCTTGATATCCTTATTGCCTTTTTGTTTGTTCATCCAACAGATTAGAATTAAGAGATGAATGGAGACTTGAGAATCGTAAAGCATTTGCCAACATCTGGTCAGATATGGTTTATGGCATCTCTTTATTCATTCTTTTATACTTCAATCAGAGCAAAGTAAGTTATTATTTCTTAGTATTCAATGTTTTGATGTACGATTGGTATTTAATGCAGTAAAAGTTTTACCACCTTTAAAAAATAGACACTTGGATCTATATATATATACATATAGATCTAGGCCTAAAGGCACGCCTATGATTCATCACACTATCAAATACACCAAAATGCCTATTCCAGGTGGAGGGAGACACTTGAATACTGTAACTATAAATGTAATAATGCACTCATAGCATTGAACTTTGAGGAACTCATAATTGAAATTGAGTGCAATAAGGCACCTGGCATGCACACTCCACAGCTGTGCTTTAACACCAAAACTCATGTCAAGGTCACTAAAGAATTTGCTATGCAGCATATTTGAACTCTATGGAGATCTGATGTCATCCTTTTTTGTAGTTCTTCCTCTCTTCATGATATATATTGAGGAAAATCAAGTCACGATTGGTTGCTAGAATTGAGGCATGGAAATTGGAATCCCATTCTCATGTTTTGTTAGGCATGAAAAGGGACGGAAAAATCATTCCTTTCCCATATTTGGTTGTAAGAATCTGTGTTGGAATGTAAAAGAGTTGTGAGAAAATTACTATAATACCAATGAATACAAAAAGTTACATAAATATTACATAAAAGAACACTGGTAAATAAATTCAACAAAGAAATTGAATATATATTTTTTAATATATTACCCTATATTAAATATTACATAATAACATATTTAATATATTAAATATTGTATTGGGCAACTGATAGAACCCCAAACCTTAGACTCAACAGAAGAGAAATATGCACTTGGATTAACACAAATAGTAGTTACAAGTCTCACAGATAACAGTAACAGCAAAATACCATAACAGAATAGCAAAGGAAATGGAAAGAAAAACACCACAAGAACAGCACATGGATAATTTGCCTAGCTTTTGAGAGGCTAGGTTCTCTCCCTCAGTCCTACATATCCTTCATGCCCTCTTCCTCATGACAGAGCATGTATATCACACTGTAGTGCCCTCCCTTGCCCACACTACCGTGTCAGAACAGTTAAATAGTGTGGATAGTGTGGTTTATATCGTTTTTTTTATTAGTTCTGTTTTTGTTCGTTAGACTCTGTTTTTCCGTTTCCGTGTTGCGTGGTCTTGTGACCGTTATATACTCGTGTATAAATACTTCTGGTGCTTATGAAATATTCATACAATCTTTTCGAACCTCTCTGTCTAAGTTTTCGACTTTGTCTCTCAAACTTTCTCTTGGTATCAGAGTGTGAAGGTTCTGGGTCTTGAAAATGGATCAAAGTCCGTCTACGAACTCTGGGTCTACTAGCGTTGCGTCTAAGCCTAATTCCTCCGTTGTGAATCAAATGAGGAATAAACCATACGTTTCGAACTTGAGTCAAGCTTGTTCAATCAAGCTTGAACGGACAAATTATCTGATGTAGAGCTCTCTTGTTCTTGCTATGATACAAGGGAACAAGATGGATGGCTATATTCTGGGAACGAAGACTTGCCCAGATATCTTTCTGTTCGAAAACAATGAAAGAAAGGTAAACCCACAATTCGAAGAGTGGGTCACTAACGATCAGATGCTTCTTGGATGGCTCTACAACAGTATGACACCAGAAGTCCTCTCTTAGGTTCTTGGGGCCAAGACTTCCCAAGAACTCTGGAATTTTGTTAAAGAATTCTCTAGAGCCCAAACAAAATCACGTATCACTCTATAAGAGTGAGCTCCAACGTCTTCGAAAAGGAGGCTCTAAAATGGATGAATATTTGTGCAGAGTGAAGGAATTGGCTGACAATCTCTATATGGCTGGTTGTCCTCTTGCCAATGATGACTTGATCACACAGACACTTGTTGGTCTGGATGTAGAGTACGGACCTATTGTGGTTCAATTGGCTGAAAGAACATCACTCTCATGGGTCGAGCTTCAAACATCCCTTCTCATCTATGAGAGTCGTCTTAAACAGTGGTCTTCACTGTCCCAATTTTCTTCTCTGAGTGCTGACGTGGTTGCTGGCAAGACTAAATCCACGAATAGCACTAACTCAAATTCAAATTGGAGAGGACGTGGCAGAGGGAGGTTCAATCGAGGTGGTAGACAAGGTCGCAGACAAGGTTCTAGGCCCGCATGTCAATTATGTGGAAAAGTTGGGCATCTGGTGGTAAATTGTTTTCATAGATTTGATCAGAATTACACTGGTGTTTCTGGAGGACAATCTGAAAGTACCAAAGATTCAAACTCCTCACATACAGCATATTTGATCACTCAGGACAATCTTGATAACCAAGACTGGTATCTTGATAGTGGTGCCTCAGATCATGTGACAAATGATGCCACTTTGATTGAACAAGGTAAAATCTTTCCTTCAAAAACTCAACTAACCGTTGGTAATGGAGAAAAGGTGACCATTGAAAAAATTGGAAAGAATGACATTCAAGACACATCTCTTAAACTGAATAAACTTCTTCTGGTTCCTAAGATCAGCAAAAATCTGATAAGTGTCTCTCAGTTATCTTCTGACAATAATGTGACTGTTATATTTGACTTTTATGGTTGCATGGTGAAGGACAAAACAACAGGAAGGATTCTAATGCAAGGAAAACAAGTTGATGGACTGTACAGAATTGAAGGAGGATTTGCAGCACCTAAGTCTGTGTGTTTTCTTGTCAAGGATGATGAAATAAGACTGAAGAAAGATTTGTGGCATAGAAGATTGGGCCACCCCTCTGAAAAAGTCTTGAATGATGTACTGAAAAGTTGTAAACTAAGAAATTTGTTGAATAAAGAAAGTAACTTTTGTGATGCCTGTCAAATTGGTAAAATGAAGGCTCTCCCGTTTAAGAAATCTTTGTCTAGGGCGGAAAAACCTTTGGAGTTGGTCCATACAGATCTGTGGGGTCCAGCACCTGTGCAGTCTAGGGCTGGATATAAATATTACATTTCCTTTCTGGATGATTACAGTAGGTTCTTATGGATTTATCCCTTAAAAAATAAGAGTGATGCAATTCAGGCCTTTATTCTTTTTAAGAAAATGATTAAGAACCAATTGGAAAGAAAAATCAAAACTTTACAGAGTGATGGGGGAGCTGAATTTAAAGCCTTTTCTGATGTTGTTAAAGAAAGTGGGGTTGTTATGAGATTCTCTTGTCCTTACACCTCTGTCCAAAATGGAAGGGTGGAAAGGAAACATAGACAGATTGTTGAAATGGGATTGAGCATGATGGCTCAAGCTGGTGTTCCTATGGCTTACTGGATTGATGCATTTCAAACAGCTGCTAGGCTTATAAATTTCCTGCCCACTACTGCGTTACAAGGAGAAGTGCCTTATTTTGTTCTGTTTGGAAAGAGGCCTAACTTCAAAGAGATAAAAGTTTTTGGGTGTACTTGTTTCCCTTACCTAAGACCCTACAATCAGCATAAATTGAATTTTCATTCTGTAAAGTGTGTTTATTTAGGTCCAAGTATGGATCATAAGGGCTTTAAATGTTTGTCTTCTACTGGTAGACTTTATATTTCTAGGCATGTAGTTTTTCATGAAACAGAATTCCCTTTCAAAAATGGTTTTTTAAATACCAAGAAACCACAAGAGACAAGAGAGACTGTCCACATTATTCCTATGCCTGCCTACTCTGAAATTAAATCTAATGTTGATATATCAATTAGTGATGTACAGGGAGAACCAGAGGAAACAATTGGTGAAAATAATGAAAGTGGAACAGGCTCTATTGGTGCAGAAGCTCCTATTGAAGATTCAAGTGCTCGGAGGACTGAGGAAAGAATTCAAGTGCCTTTACAAAACCAGAATGTTAAGACTACCTCTACCTATCCTATGATGACAAGACTGAAAAGTGCGGTAATTCAATATAAATCTCCTTATGTTGGTTTATCAAAACTAACCACAAACAGTATAGAACCTTGCAGTGCTATTGAAGCCTATAAGATTCCCCACTGGAGAAAAGCAATGGAGAAAGAACTTTCAGCCTTGAAGAAAAATAATACTTGGGTCCTTGTTCTGGATGCAAGACAGCAAATTGTGGATTGCAAATGGGTGTTTAAGACCAAATATGCAGCAGATGGAAGTGTACTGAAGTACAAGGCAAGACTAGTTGCCAAGGGATTTCAACAAGACCCATGTGTATATGTGGGTGAAACCTTCAGCCCTGTTGCAAAGTTGGCCACAGTGAGAGTTGTTTTGACCATTGCTGTGTCTCTTAATTGGTCCATTAGGCAGATTGATGTTGACAATGCATTTTTAAACGGCAGCCTCAAAGAGACTGTTTTTATGAGACAGCCACAGTGTTTCGAAGATGAGGGAAATCCTAATTATGTGTGTAAATTAAAAAAGGCCCTGTATGGGCTCAAACAAGCCCCAAGGGCTTGGTATGATAGCCTGAGGAAAGTGTTGCTGGAGTGGGGTTTTCAACATACTCGTTGTGATCACTCTCTTTTTGTTTTACATACTGAGAATCATGTTGTTATTGTGTTGGCTTATGTAGATGACATGCTGATTACTGGAGACAGTAGCAAATTAGTGGACTCCTTTATAAGGAGATTGAATGGTGTGTTTTCTTTAAAGGATCTTGGTGAGGTTCATTATTTTTTGGGAATTGAGGTTATAAGGAGCAGCAATGGAATTTTCTTGAGTCAAAAGAAATATGTGGACAGTTTGCTGGATAAATTTAATGTGTCAGAGGCATCATCCTGTTCTACTTCTCTAACTCTTGGGAAGCACTTGTCTAAGGTGAAGGTTGAACCTCTTAATAATCCTTCATTGTACAGGAGTCTAGTTGGAGGCTTACAATACTTAACTAGTACAAGGCCTGATATTTCCTTTACTGTTAATCAACTGAGTCAGCAGCTGAGCTCCCCTACTACACTGGATTGGTTGAAAGCCAGGAGAGCTTTAAGATATCTCAAAGGGTCATCCTGTTTGAGTTTGCATATAAAGCCTTCTATAGATCTCTCTATCACTGGTTTTTTTGATGCAGATTGGGCAAATGATGTTGTGGATAGAAGGTCTGTTAGGGGATAATGTGTCTACTTGGGTGATGCTTTGGTATCTTGGTCAAGTAAAAAGCAAGGAGTTGTTTCAAGGTCTAGTGCTGAAGCAGAGTATAGAGCCTTGGCCTCCTTAACCAGTGAGATTGTGTGGTTGAAGTCTCTTATGGGTGAGCTAAAGTGTGGTGCTATGAGGGTTCCTATGCTTTGGTGTGACAATTTGAGTGCCAAAGCTATAGCTACTAATCCTGTTTTGCATGCTAGGACCAAGCATGTAGAAATTGATCTGCATTTTGTTAGAGACAAGGTCTTAGCAAAGGAAGTTACTATTGGATATGTTCCTAGCCTGGAGCAACCAGCAGATGTTATGACAAAGCCGATAGCAGGGTCCAGATTTGGAGTTTTGTCTGGCAAACTCGGTTTGGGTGTTCCTTTACCTCGTTTGAGGGAGGCAGTTAAATAGTGTGGATAGTGTGGTTTAGTGTCTCTGTATCGTTTTTTTATTAGTTCTGTTTTTGTTCGTTAGACTCTATTTTTCCGTTTCCGTGTTGCGTGGTCTTGTGACCGTTATATACTCGTGTATAAATACTTTTGGTGCTTATGAAATATTCATACAGTCTTTTCGAACCTCTGTCTAAGTTTTTGACTTTGTCTCTCAAACTTTCTCTAGAACCTTTTTCCAAATGTGCCCATGCTTTCTTCTCTTGCTCAGAGTTCACTTTTGGGCCACCATTACTGCTGAGCCCAACCTTCCCATCTCCTTTCTTATTCTTGTGCTTTCGTTGGTAGGTTGGGTAATTTTAGGCCCATCAATATCCTCCCCTACAAGCTTCACCTTGTCCCCAAGGTGAAATTCAGCGAATTGTTCGTTGATAACATCCCTTTTCTCCCCAGTGCAATCACAAATCGAGAAGATCGTTCCACTTAATCAACACCTCTTGTTCCCCGCTAGTCATTGTTCTAACTTGTTTGACAACCTCGGGCAGCACCTTTAATTCTAACTCCTCTGTCAAATAGGTAGGTAAAGGAGAAGCTACTGTTGTGGGTTGGAGAGTCTTCTTAAGTTGAGAAACATGGAAGACTGGGTGAATGCGGGTAGAGGTAGGCAACTCTAATTTGTAAGCCACTTCCCCATACTTTGCAGTAATTTGTAAGGGCCATAAAATTTGGGACAGCATTTCATTTGCCCTTTTTGCTAGGGCTTTCAACTTGTTGGGTCTGATCTTCAAATACACAAAGTCCCCCACTTCAAAACTTACTTCTCCTTTGTTAGCTTGTGTCCTCATTCGCTATTGGGCCTTTTGCAAATGCTCCTTGAGTTCATCCAGAATTTGATTTCTGGTTTGTAATCGCTGATTCACTTCTTCCAAGGGGTGTCCTCAAATCTGAATAATGTTGGTGGATCTCTCCCGTAAAGTGCCTTAAAAGGAGTTATTCCCGCTAACTGATTAAAGGTTGTGTTGAACCAATATTCAGCCCATTGAATCCACCTTGACCACTGTTTTGGCTTGTCCCTTATGAAAGAGTGAAGATAAGTCTCTAAACTCCAATTGACCACCTCCATTTTCCCGTCGGTTTCCGAATGATATCCCGAACTATAATTTAGTGTTCTACACGCCAATTTAAACAACTCCTTCCAAAATTGGTTGATAAAAAAATGATGTCGGTTTGACCGTATGGATTTTGGGAATCCATGCTATCGGGTCGCTTCCTTTGTGAAAAGTTCAGCCACTTCTTTGGCTGTAAAAGGATAAGATAGCAGTAGAAAATGGGCATATTTTGTTAGTCTATCTACTACCACAATTATAGTGTCATACCTTTGGGATTTTGGTAATCTAATAATAAAATCTATTTGCTAATATCCTCTCATACTTGCTGTGGAATGGGCAATAGCTGCAACAATCCCGGACTCATAGCTTGGTATTTATTTTTTTGACACACTTCACACCTCGCCTCTAATTCTTGCACATCCTTCTTCATTCCTTCTCAATACACATGTTCTGTTAAGCGTTTGTAGGTTGGAAGATACCTAGAATGACCCCCCAATGGTGAAGAGTGAAACTTAACTAATAAAATGGGTATTTGAGTGGATTTCTTAGGCAGCGCCATTTTCTCCTTGTACAGCAAACATCCTCTCTTCATTGTATAGTGCTCAACCGTGGGCTGCCCCCATTAGTTGTCTCAAAATAGTGGACAATTTTTCATCATTCTGCATTTCCTTATGCCATTCCTCCATATCCGGATATTGCCATAGTGAATATGCCTTCAACTCAACTACTACTCCCCCCCTTGACAAAGCATCTGCGGCTTTATTCTCTAATCCAGTTTTATAATGGATTTCGAATTTCAGCCCCATTAATTTTGATACCCACCCACCTCTTCTAGTTAGAATCCATCACTTTTTGCTCCAATAAGAACTTCAATGCCTTCTGATCAGTTCTTATTATGAATGGATGACCCATCAAATAGTGCCTGCACCTCTTGATAGCAAAAACCAAAGCCATGGGTTCCTTCTCATAAACTGAACTCAATCATGCTTTTTGAGATAACATTTGGCTAAAATGAGCAATTGGTCATTTGTTCTGCATTAGGACAACACCCACGCCCACTCCACACGCGTCAGCTTCAACCTCAAAAGGCTTAGAAAAGTCAGGCATTGCAAGCACAGGAATTGTAGTCATTGCTTTCTTCAAAATTTCAAATGTCTGTTGTTCCTTTTCTCCCCACTTGAAGGCATCATTTTTGAATAGGTCAATAAGAGGTGCTGCAATCCACCCATAATTGGTAATAATTGGTTAAGCCCAAAAATCCTCTAAGCGATTTTAAGTCCTTCGACACTGGGCATTGGGTCATGCTCTCAATCTTTGCTGGGTCAGCTTGTACCCCCTTTGCAGAAATGATGTGCCCAAGGTACTCAAGTTGTGCTTTTGCAAAAAGACATTTTTTCTTGTTTACAACCAACTTGTTTTGACGTAACACTTCCGAAGCTACCTTTAAATGCTCCATACGAGATGAGAAATCTAGGCTATAAATAAGGATGTCGTCGAAGAAAACCAATATGAACTTCCTTAGATATGCCTTGAATATCGTGTTCATCAATGCTTGGAAGGTTGAGGGAGCATTGGTTAATTCGAACGACATTATCAAAAATTTGTAGTGCCCCTCTTGTGTCCTGAAAGCTGCCTTGGCCTCATCTCCTTCCTTAATGCAAATTTGGTGGTACTTGGATTTCAAGTCTAGTTTGGAAAATACAGTGGCTCCTCCCAACTCATCCAATAATTCGTCAATGGCCAGTATTGGAAATTTATTGGGCATTGTTATTTTATTTAGTACTCGATAATTCACACAAAAGCGCCAACCCGTCCTTCTTCTTAACTAACAATATTGGTCTTGAATAAGGACTTCTACTCAGCCTTATGATCCCAGCTAGCAACATCTCATTCACAAGCTTCTCAATCTCTGTTTTCTGTGAATGTGGGTAACGGTAGGGTCAAATGCTAGGTGGATTCTTTCCTTGTTTGATAACAATAAAGTGATCACTCTCTCTAGCAGGGGGTAATCCCTTGGGTTCTTCATAGACCATTGCATATTCCTCCAAGAGAGTATTGACTTCACTACTACCTCTTACGATAGAGTTTGCACAGAGAGTGCCCCAAAATCCACCAAGAATCCTTGTTCCCCTTTTTTTTTAATCGAACTCAACATGCTCTTCAGTGACACAATTGTTAGTGTCGGATCCCCCTTCAGACATACTACAATCTCTTCATCCTTATAATTCATCGTTAACTGTTTCCAATTAACCTTAACATCACCCAAGGATTCTAGCCACTCCACTCCCAAAACCAAAACCTCTCCACCCAATTCAAAAACATAGAAATACTGCTTGATGTGAGCTCCTTGCAATTTGAGCTCCACCCCTTGGCATATTTTCTTTCCTTGAACCTGATACCCATTCCCCACTATAATGACGAATCTCCAATCTACTGTGGGTATTTTTAATTCCTCCATTACTTGGCTAGAGATGAAATTATGTGACACACCACTGTCAATCAACACTAGTACTTCCCTTCCCCGAATGGTTCCCATCAATTTCATGGTCTTCCCTTCCAAGAACCCCACGATAGCGTTCATTGACTATGCCATCATCTCTTCGGCCGCAGCTGGCTCACCTTCTCCCTCTTTGGACTCGCCTTTGTCTCTTCCATCGTCACCCGCTTCAGTATCTTCAATTTCAGACAGTAGGTGCACACTCTATTGCTTTTTTTTTTTTTTACACTGGTGATTGGGCTCATACTTCTCGTCGCACTTAAAACAGAGCCCAAGTCGTGTCTTTTGAGATATCCTTAAATTGGAGCTTCGAACCTGAACCCGAGCTACCGGCGCCGCTGTCTTTCTTCCTGACCATCACTGACGTCGAACTTCTACTGCTAGCCGCGTGCGATTTGTTGTCCATCAACGATTTTGGTTCATTCCTGCTCGTATACGAAGAGTAATATGGTTGGTGGACGGTTTTGGCTTGATCCAGTAGATTGGAGGCTCGATTCAGTGTGGGTTTGGGTAACCCGCCCCATTTTGGCCCCAGAGATGATTTTAGTGCCAATTTTTGGGCCTCTTTTTGTTTCTTCAGCAAATTATTTCTATCTTCCACTTTTTGGGCTTACTCCATTAAGCCCAAAAGTGATTGGGCTCCTAGCATCCTCACTTTTGCTCTTACTTTTTCCTTCAATCCATTAGTGAAGGCTCCTACCAGCAACTTGTCTGAAGCTTCCCTCAAGGTGGCCGACACCACCTCAAACTGCTCAACGACGGTGCCCGTTTGCTTCAATGCCATTAGACGTTCATAATTTCCTCCTTGTTGAGACGGATGAAACCTTCTAGGTAATTCCGCCTTGAACTCTGACCATGACTGAAGTGGTTTGCAGGTCTCCAACCATTGAATCCAGCTATGGGTCATCCCCTCCATACAAACCACCACGGCTTCCATCTTCTAGTCATCTGGGATATGGTTAATCAAGAAATACCTTTCACTTCTGAATATCCATACCGTCAGGTCTTCTCCGTTGAACACCGGCAACTCCAACTTCTAGTATTTGTTAGGATCCTTCTCGACCAAGCCCTCAGTATTTTTGCTACACATTTTCGCCTTCATTTCCCCTTCTGAGTTCCTAGTTTTGATTCTCCTATACAAGAAGTTCTCATTTCTTCAATGGCCTCCTTAATCTCTACCATCCATTGCTTAATGTTTGCTACATCGTGTTCCAAGTTTTCCATTCTAGCTTCAATTCTTGATTTCGTTCAGGTACTGACCATTCCTTCACATCACCACTCTGATACCAATTTGATAAAACCCCAAACCTTGGACTCAACAGAAGAGCAATATGCACTTGGATTAACACAAACAGTAGCTACAAGTCTCTCAGATAACAGCAACAGAGAAATACCATAAAAAAATAGCAAAGGAAATGGAAAGAAAAAAACCACAAGAACATAACACAACACAGATAATTTGCCCAGCTTTTGAGAGGCTAGGTTCTCCCCCTCAGTCTTGAATATCCTTCATGTCCTCTTCCTCATGACAGACCACGTATATCACACTGTAGTGCCCTCCCTTGCCTCCACTACCGTGTCAAAACCCCTTTCCAAATTTGCTCTCTTCTCTTGCTCAGAGTTCACTTTTGGGCCATTATTACTGCTGGGCCCAATTTGCCCATCTCCTTTCTTATTCTTGTGCTTTTGTTGGTAGGTTTGGGTAACCTTAGGCCCATCAGCAACTAAATGAGGTTAATTATAAATTAGGATAAGAGTGTAATTTTTTTTGAAAATTTTATTAGGGTATAATAGTCAAATTGTTATATTGGAAGCATGAGAAAGTCAATTCCATCACTTGAGCTTGGGAATCCACACTCCTTGACTTTAGAGCGCGTTTGGTAGACAATTTCCGGATGGAATGGAATGGAGTGTTCTACTACTGTTCACACATTCTCATGTTTGGTGTAGACTCTGCTACAATGTGTTGCTAGAGAATGGAATTCCTCTCTCCATTTTTTGATACGGATTTTTTCCCTTTTTCTGCAATGGAAAACCGGTCCTGGGAAAAGAAGACTACCGAAGGGTAGTGGAGTTTGTGAAGAGCTTGCCGGAATTGCCCCTTGCCTGTTCACACGAAATTCTTCTTCTGTTTACAAGAAGTTTGTGAAAATCGGTCCCGCCATTTCCTCTGCTTTGCCGGTGATTGTCATCTGCTTCACCGGTTAGTAATTCGGGCATTGCTTCACCAATTGTCATCATCTTCTTTTTGTTGTATTCCTATTCAAAACTTGAAATAAGAGAAAGGAATGTGGGTGGAACAAGAGTTGGGAGGAAACTGAATGGGTCGTGCAATTGGTCATTGGTGACTTGCGGCGTCGTTTGCATAGACTCGATGAGACGGTGGCTGGAGGTCTCCATTAGGAACATCGAAACTGTAGGGGCAATGCGGCGAAGCTGTGGGCCATGCTTACGGGCCTGCATTTGGCTTGGAAGTTGAAGCAAAGAAGAGTTTGGGTGGAGTCAGATTCAATCGCTACAACTACAATCAATCTTTGCAAAATGGGTGTCTACAACTACAATCAATCTTTGCAAAATGGGTGTTCCCAGAAGCCATCCCTTGCTGAATTGATCAATCTTCCCGAAGGGAGAAGCTCTTCTTCCTCTTGCTAAATCAATTGTCCCAATTGGAAAGGCCAAGATTGGGGTTCTTTTTTAAAAAAAAAAATAAAAACACAATGAGGGGTAATTTAGTCAAATTAATCCCATATATCCTTTCCTTTCCCTTAAAAAAAAAAAATACATACCAAACACAATAATCCATTTTTTCCTATATTCTTTTCCTTCCCATACCGAAAACTTTTTTTTCGTTTTTCCCTCTCTCTCTTCCTTTCCCTTTTCCTTTCCATTTTTATTTTCTTTTCCTTTTCTTCCTTACATGCGTACCAAACAGGCCCTAAGGGAATGTAAATTTCCAAGGAAATGGGAATTCCAGCTACCAAACATGGGAACCTTGGCAATTCCCATTCCCATTCCAATTCCTTATCCACAACTTTGCTTAACAACAAAACTCATGTCAAGGTCACTAAAGAATTTGCTATGCAGCACATTTGAACTCTATAGAGATCTGACTTCATCCTTTTTTGTGATTCTTCCTCTCTTACATGATATATATTGAGAAAAATCAGAGATAGAATTCTCTGTTTCTCTTATTAGTTGCTATAATACCTGGTATATTAAAAAGGAAAACTTGCCTAAGTTCCCAAAAATAAAAAAGGATAAAGCCAGTTTACTAACTACCAAAAATAAAGCGACTATAATACAACAAACTTCCTGTCTATTTCAGAACAGAGCAAGGATATCTGTCTCTTGTTCTGATCCATTAGCCTTTAAATCTTCCCTGGATAGCTTGGCCTTTAGTTCTTCAAAATTGATTTTGGACAGGGCCTTTGTCAAAATATTTACCACCTGAAACCATGTAAAAATTCAGATTAAGTTGAAGATGTCAGATTCTACCTATTCTGTAATAAAGTGGCAATCTATCTCCACTTGCTTGGTTTTGTCATGGTGGATATGATTCTTTCTTGGCAATGCTTATTACAGCCAAGTTGCCACACAAGATTTTCATTGGTTCTGACTTAGGTATGTTTCAGAGATAGTCTTCTCCCAAAAGGATTTGGGTTGGAGGGTATCTGCAAAAGAGCTTTGATGAATTATTCCGTTGTTTGTTAGATGTTCTCCTAGATTTGAGTTAAAATATCCTTTTGCATTATCTGACCTAAACCTTTTGATTTTGGTTCGGAGCTGTGTTTGTATGAGGGTATTGAAATTTTTGAAAATGGTGATTACCTCAGACTTTCATTAGATATACCCAGTCAGTTTACAGTCCATTTAGCACCATTTGGTCTGACCTCTCAGATACATTTACGAGGGATGATAGAGGCCTGGTTCTCATGATTATGTCCTACATTCTCATGACTATTATTAAGGCCCAAGAAGAAGTACATGTATATCCTCTTCCTTTCCACGGTGCTCCTGTAATTGGTAGAATCCATTCTACAGCTTCAAGTGTATGTCTCAAACTTGTCCAGTTACTGCCAATAACAGGTTAGAAGGGTAAAATATTGAGTTACTTGCACCTCACCTTGCCTTAGGTCATGAAGAATGCCTTCTATCTCAAATAGTTCAGCTCTTTTCTCCTTTTGCTGAATATGTGTCATGAGCTGCTTCCATATCTCCTTTGTGGTATAGATGACATTACGATATCTCTGCCTTCACTATCTGAACTACAGATCAGTCCCATTGGATCGTGTAGTCGCACCAGTTAGATAATCATTTTTGCCTTTACCCCAAACATATATAAGTGACTGCAACCGCTGAAGAAAATTCTGCCCATTGAGCTTGTAGATCGTGATGAGCAGAGGGGAGTTGTCCATTACTCACTGGTTTTTTTTTTTTTTTGGGAGTGCTGCTCTTGATCTAATACCTGTATTTAGCATGTTTTGTTCAAGCCAAATGCGGGTACGATGCCATGAGGAATCTGTTTCTTTTATTATTTGCTTTAATATAAGGAAACTTGGCCAAGTATCCAGGAGATAAGTGCTAGCTAAAGAAACAGAATTAGATAAAAATTAACATGATGACACTGGTTTACTAACCACCAAAATTAAGGTAACTATTAAATAGCAATTAACGTCCCTGCTAGTTTGAAACAGGTCAGGGATATATATCTGTCTGATCCATTAGCCTTTGAATTTGAATCTTTACCATAATTTTTTTGTTTCATCAGTTAAAAAAATTTAAAAAAAAAAAAGGGAAGAAGTTGAAGACTCCATTTGCTTCAGTCCTTTACGAGAGTCTACATTAGGCTCAATATGAGCAGCTGCTTGAAGTTGTAGTCTCATAGAACAAGTCCGTTTTTTGTGCACGTTCATAACTGAGTTCTGAAAACCAAATATAGATGAAGTTCTGATACCAAGTCAAAGAAAGAAGGAAAGAGAGAGAGGGGATGGACAGCAAAGAATGACTGGAAGCACTAACTGATGGCATAGCCTAAGTTAATACTTCTTAGAATACATTGTATCTACTATTTCAATATGTCATCCACTGAAGTGCAGTAGTGCTACATCTTACATCTCAAGAAGTGGACTCCTTTGCTTTTTCTACACGCAAAGCCTTAGAAAGTGATTTATTGTATTGAACTGTTGTCATTTTATTTTTGTTAAAGGTTTTCAAATAATTGTTACAACTCATGAGATATTGCCTTTTGAATGTTATCATGTCCCAGTTTGTTTCTCAAGTTTAATGGTTGAGGAGACTGCCTAAACTTTTACCTAGTAATTCAACTAAGCTTATTAACTATCTTCTGATTCTTTGCTCCCATTTTGCAGGTTGCGTTGCTCAAATTTACTGGTTATAAAATTATAAATAATATTTCAGATACTGGGAAGGCATTTCTAATTATACTTGTCACAGATATATTCCTAGGGTAATTTCTTTTGGTGACTTGATATTTGTTTTATCATGCAGATTATCAAGTTCTGCTTATTTACCTCATTTTTACATTATTAATCTCTTGGTTTACAATCAATTATTGATGTTGAATGGAAACTTGCTTGTACCAACTATCAACACTGTTCAAGGAGGCCTTCTAACTGTTAGGCTTTTTGGATGAATTGATTCTTGACATGCTATTAGAGCATAAATTCTGCTTCTATTCTCTTTAATAAAATAAATCTCAGAACAAAGTATGTTTCTTCAAGCTTAAAACATTATCACATGATAGGACATGCTACAGATACTTGAAATATAGGGCTACCATACCAACACTTAAGGTTGAAGCCTTCAGTCATGTACCTTCCTTTATTTATAAATTCTGAAAATTAAGTTAACTACAAGATAACATGTGTAGATAAAATAACTCTCTCATCTTCATTATATATTTAGAGAATAATCATAAGAGATATAAGACTTGGACAATAACAAACTCCAACACTATAAAATTCTAAAACTTATCCTAGGTTTTCTCAACACTTCCTCAAGTTGAAGATTGTTAGTATAGTTAGTGTATGATGGATAAACTAAGTGTGTTAGTTATTAGTGGGTTGGGTTTGTAATAAATGTACGAATCCTTGTATTTGACCTAATTTATAATTATAAATGAACATACAGGGTACCTGCTAAGGCAGTGAATCCCATTTAGAGTACTCCAATGATATAATACATGTTTCAGTTTACTACAAGTAAAACCAATTAAAATTTTAAAAAGAAATGTTCAAGCATTGACACACTGGAATTGCAATGCTACTCACAAGATCGCACACGTACACTTAACCACAACTTACTTGGTCAGATAAGTGACATTGACAACTTCCTAGGTATGCAAATAACTCCCAAGATTAAGTTCTTGCAGTCTTTTCCCTTATCAAGTGCATGTCTTTGGATCACCTCTGCATCGTCCTACATCACCATCCCACACCACAGCCCCTAGAGCCCTAACTTGCATGGCTTCTTTGACCATTGGTTTATTAAAAAAAAAAAAATTCTATGGCATTTAGTGACATAATTTGTCGGAGTTTTGCTCGGAGAAGGGTTCCAAGCAAAATCCACCCTGCGGTGGGTGCTACTGGTGCTGTTACTAGTTGAAATTTGAGGTTAACAAACTTACGGGCTGACGAAAAACATGATTATAAGTACTAATTCTATGCAATAACAAACTCCAAGACTCCTCCATTTCATAATAATAGACTTACTCTTTAGATTTCTACATAATAGTAAACTCCTTATCTAGGTTTCTCAATGTTTTAGATGGTAATAATAATAGTAATAAACGATTCTTGAGCCTACGCCAAACTACTTAAACTTTTGGATAAAATCTTAAACTTTTGGATAAAATGATTGTTGACAACCAACAACTAAGACCTCTGTTCAGTTAAGACATTTCATTTATGATAATTGTTCTAATTTTTCTGTTTCTATTTTGAACTTATTTATTTATGTTGAGTAATCACACCCTTTTTATGGTTGATAAGAGGTATTAAGAATTGAGAAAAGTCTCTTAGGTTAAGGATATAGTTACTTCTAGTGAAGCCTAAAGTTTGTTAAGCTTTTTTGTGTGGGGATAACATTCATATAATGATAAGATGGTTTGGGCATGTGCAAAGAAGACCGTTGGAAGCGCCAGTTAGGAGAGTTGAACAGATGGTTTGGAGCCCTATGAAAAAAGGTCGAGGGAGACCAAAAAGGACACTTAGAGAAATTATTGAACGGGACCTTTTAGTAAATGAGATATCTAAAGAGTCAATGGCGTCGTGCGATCCATGTAGCCGACCCCACTTAGTGGGATAAGGCTATGTTGTTGTTATAACATTCATATAATGGGAGATTGAGGATTCAATGCTAAACAGGTAATAACGTGGTTGTTCAATAAGAATATTTTTCATTTGGTCTCTTCTTTCTCCGTAACTTTTGCTCTTCCTTTTTTCTCAACAATGGTTGGTATTCTAGCTAACTTGCAGGGTGCCCTATTTGATTATCTTTCTTTTTTTCTGGGTTTCCCAGTGTCTGATGTCACTTGCGTCATTAACTGTTATTGTTGCATACTGGAATGCCTGCAGGTATCATTCTGAATCTGGTTGGCAAACTTTGATAGAGGTTATTGTCGAGCACTATGGGCTTGAAGTTGATCAGTCTGCTATAACGATTTTTATCTGCCTGGTCCCTGTTATCTTCGATGCATGTGTGAAACTTTGGGTATATTCTGCTTTTTTTTTTTTAAATGACTCCTCAATGTTACTGGTTCCATGTCTTTTCTATTTTTTGTTTTTAATATTAAATTAGAGAATCCTAAAAGGAACATTTTTAAAATAATAAAAAAGGATTTATTACAGAGAGAAATAGTGGTGCTCCTGAGTACAGAGAAAAACTTCAAAAAAAAACTAAAAAAAAAAAACAATATGGACACTCTAAGGTAAGAGTGCCTTCCAATCCCTTTCAACAGAGACACCTCCTTAAAAAAAAAAAAAAAATTTGCTGAAACCCATAAAGAGGATATAAAATGAATCTTAACAACAACAACTACTAAAAAACAATATGGACACTCTAAGGTAAGAGTGCCTTCCAATCCCTCTAAAGAGAGATACCCCCTTAGAAAAACAAACCATTTGCTGAAACCCATAAAGAGGATATAAAATGAATTTTATCCAACGGGGGATGTGTTGGAAAAAATTGCTGCTTAAAACCTCTTGCATTCCTCTCTATCCAAATATGGTATGTGGAACATAACCTTATTGTCGAATATGGTACATTGATACAACAAATGTCCTGCTCAAATATTCCTCTATAGGAAAGAAATGTCCCAAAAAAAAATTCAATGAGTTCACAAAGATTTTTTTTTTCTTTAAAATGAAGAGCGAAATATAAATAGAGAAGAAAGACAATGAAATTTACAGGCAGACGTTATGGCTTCCTCCTAATAGAAACCAACACAAGAACTGAAACAAACAAATAGAAGCTCATCAACTAAAATTAATGCTCAACAATAAACTGCCCCTAAAATAACCATTAGCAAATCAGCATAATGAGGCTAAGAATACTACTTTATCACAAGGCAACAGAAATAAATAAATAAATACCCTTGACAATTTTTGCCAGCTGTAACTATATTACACTTTTATAACCTATCCCTCTTAATACACAACAACCTCTGGAGCTTTGACACTTTGAAGCCTTCGGGCTTTGAATCCCTCTCTTATTTATATAGCATCATACTACAATTCTCTCTTGCTTCCCATAAAATTAGAATTATAATTCTAAACCCTAAACCCTTGATATGGCTGCCGGAGGACCGGCTCAATCATTAGGAAATAGACCAAATAAAAAATTTGTAGTATGAAAGTACTCTATATTATGGACATATCAACATCTACCAAACCAAAAAATCTAGTAAAAAAATATCTAACAAGGGAGTTGACTAGGTATTAAAAAGATCTTTATACGAAGTAATTAAACAAGCAACTTTTTTTGAGGGGTTGGATTGGTCACGCATCGAGTGCAATGAGATTGATTGGTTAGAAAGACCTTTTGTAAAGGAAGAAGTTAAAAGTGCAATATGGAAGATGAGTAAGGAGAAGCCTCCGGGACCTAATGGTTTTAACATGGATTTTTTCTAGGCTAGTTGGTCTATTGTGAAGGATGACCTGATAAAGGTTTTTGATGAGTTTTTCTGATAGTGTAGGATACCTACTAGTATGAACTCCACTTTTTATTACCTTTGTCCCTAAAAAGGATAGGTCTACTGAGGTATATGATTTTAGGCCTATTAGTCTTTGTGTCTAGTGTTTGAGGTAATCACTGAATTCTTTTCCCTACCAAGCTAGGCGAGGTTCTTGGGGATACCATTTATGAGAACCAAAGTGCTTTTGTTGTTGGTAGACAAATTATAGATGCAGGGTAGTTAATGAACTAGTGGTGGGTGTTAAAAGATGAAAGCAAAAGGGTTTGGTTTTTAATTTGGATTTTGAGAAAGCTTATGATAGGGTCAATTGGGGGTTCTTAGACAATGTCCCAATTAATAAGGGGTTTGGAGATAGATGGAGAAGTTGGATTCAGGGTTGTCTTTTCTTATATTATTTTTGCTGTCATAGTTAACAGGCAACTCAATGAATGGTTTAAAGGACAGCAGGGGGTCACCCATCACATTTTCTACTTACACTAGTTGTTGATCTTTAGTCATATGTTGGCTAGGTGCTCGAAAGAAGGGGGGGGGGGGGGGTTGTGTGAAGTTTGATGGTTGGCTTGGAGTGTTTAAAATTTACGCACCTTCAATTCGTATATGATACTATTCTTTTCTTGACTAAAAAAACAAGAAAAATGCTCTTCTTGTTACAAATTTTTTAGGTTGTAATCGGGATTTGATTTTTGAGGTTGTAATCGGGTTTTGTATTAATCTTCCTAAGTGGGAGGAGTGTCCATGATAGATTTGTGTGAGAGTTAGCCAAGTTGACTAGTTATGAGGTTTTTCTGTGGCCCTTAACTATCTAGGGGTTCAAGGAGTAATCCATGTGCTGTGTCTTTTTGAGCCCTCTGGTATAGAGTATATCAATCGGGTTTTGTATTAATCTTCCTAAGTGGGAGGAGTGTCCATGATAGATTTGTGTGTGAGTTAGCCAAGTTGACTGGTTATGAGGTTTTTCTGTGGCCCTTAACTATCTAGGGGTTCTAGGAGTAATCCATGTGCTGTGTCTTTTTGAGCCCTCTGGTATAGAGTATATCTAGGAAATTAAAGAGGATAACCTTAGTTCAAGCATCCTTGTCTAGATACCTCTGTACTTCCTTTCCTTGTTTGTAATTCCAGCAAGGGTGGCTACCAGGATTAAAACGATGATGCCAGACTTCTTGTGGTCTGGTAGTGGTGTGAGGAAAAGAGACCACCTGGTAAGCTGGGAGGTGTGCTATAAATATGAGGAGGGCTAGGCTTGGGTAGTTTGATGTTTAAAAACATTTCTGTAATGGTTTTGGGATAGAATTCCATTTTTTGTCTTCATTATGGGTTTCTGCCAATAGATGTTTTGTGGGGGTGTCTCTAATGGATTTTCAAAGTGAATAGAAGGTGAAGGACTTGTTCTCTGTTCTTTTTTTTTTTTTTAAAAAAATTACTTTCTTGTACCAAAAATGGAAATCTTAGTTGATAGAAGAATTTTAGGGAAAAAGATATTAGAAGTTTCAAATAGGGTGTTGATGAAAACTTAATCAGACTATCTTTTGTATTATTGCCTTTTTATTGTTCTGATCTCTGTTATTTCCTGTAAGGAGTACAAGCTATCCTCCTTTATTTTTTTACTTTTTGCTTTTCCATTTCACAGTATTCATTAATATATAAGCCATTACCATAGCTTGAAACTTGAAATTAATTTTTCGGTGTTCAGTAAATCCATTTGTCTTTTCTCCCTGTTTATCTTTCTTTTTTTTTCCCCCCCTAGTCCGACACCAATGACTTATACTCCATTTTGTCTCTGTTCAGGATCTGTCATATCTAATGGATTAATGTGCAGATATCTGAACACTACCTTCATTGTGTATAAAGCTAGTAGAATTGAAATGTCTTGTTTTAATTAATCTGCATATGTTATTGCTTATCACCCCTTGTTGTGTGTGTGATTAACAGTTATTCAAATTCCTTCCGAGATTATCCCCAAAGGTTGCGAATATATTTCGGGAAATGAAACGTCACTAGGTGAATTTGATATCTGGGCTAGTGGATCTTCTTCAACACAGTGAACTGGCTTTGTCACCTTATAAAATTTTCACCCGAGGATTTCCCCTTTTATGCATATCTCTATACAGTCATTTTGAGTAATAAGATTTCAGGAGATGATTTATAAGTTAAACTGCTCTCATGCCTCTTATATACGTACATAAATGCCTACATGCCTGCAAGCATGCACGCACGTGCATGATGGCAAGATTTTATTGTGAATTCTTTACCTTTTTGACTTAGCCAGTTGGACTGATACAAGAACTGGAAAATTAGGGTTTGAAATACATTGTTGGTTCTGAATTTTATATGCTTTGCTGTTGGATTCTTTTTTTTTTTTTCTTTCCTTTGGTTTCAATTCTGAATGGCTCTATGAAAAGTTTAACTAATATCATCGGGGGCACTAAAAATCAAGCAGACATGATAACCATACAAAATTACAAATTGGTGCAACAAGTTTTTAGCGGTGATTAAGAATTTTCACTCAGCTCTGTGCCTCTCTCACATATTTGTAACTGGGCCTTTAAAAAAAAAAATTTTAAATAAAGGAGCTATAAGGCTTTACATTCGAAAAAATAATATGGTTTCTTATTTCTAGTTTTCATAATAGATGTACATTCTTTATTATTTTCGAATATGTGGCTCTCTAATGTAAGAGCAAGATTTATGTAAAGTAATTTTTTACATATAAGTAATTTATTGATTATTAAATTTCTGATAAAAATACATTTAAGTAATTTTTTTTAACTATTTGTTATACAGTATTATCTCCTTAATAGTAGTTCTTTTTACATAGCATAACAGAAATGTACTTTTTTAAATATAAATCTGTTTTTCGTAAAAAAAAATTCTAATAAACTGACCAATATAATAAACCTCTAATGCATTGTGTATTCGACCATATGGTTTTACTTTTAGACTTCGTGTAGGGGCTAAAATTTTTGCAAAAGCTGCATTTGGCACTTGGATTTATTGTATTCATCTTCTAGAAATAATTTCAGGCTAAACACACACACAGAGTATTTTAAAAAATTGAGAAGGTTTCTATATTGTTTGCTTTCTTTTAATTTTAAATGGCGGCTCAGTGCGTCAGTATTGAAAATATATGAAGATATTCAAAATTACCAAATAATTTTAATTTTTGTTCATTTCTGTGAAGAAATTTCACACGAGTTTTATTTTATTTTATTTTTTGACAATAGCTGCAGCTTTTGCTTTGTGTTCTTGTATTCAACTTCAAGAAACAATTTCAGGCCGAAAGAAAGACAGACAAGGTTTTAAAAATTTGAAAAGGTTTTTCTAACTATTTGCTTGCTTTGTCGTCCTTCTCCCGGCGCCCCCACACAAAAACACCACATCAGTATTGAGTTTTAGACTAGATTTGCTCGATGTCATAGTATTCGAGATGATTTAGTATTATTTAATCACTAAAGTTTGCAGTTTGGTCTCCCCTTTCTTTTTTGATTCTATTTAGATTCCTGGTTATCGTTCAGATTCAGATGAAAACAATTTCATTTGACAATTTGAAGAATCAAGGTTGTTACTTTTAAATGTTGGATTATATTTTTTTAGTCTTGTCTGTACTCGTTGACCATTATGACCATTATACATTAGTTTTAAGAATATGAAACAATAACGTATTAAAAATTTTAATATTTAATAAGGAAAATAAAGCATCAAAATGCACAAAAAAATTATTCAACGATTTATAATACATATTAATCTAATGTACTCCTTTTAGTAAAAAAAAAATTGAATTGTCAACTAAAGTATTTTCATTCCATTAATTTTAAAATTAAAATATATAAAGATGTGAATGACATTTCAAATATCCCAAACACTAGGCATTTACGAATCCAGGCGGATAAATACTGTGCTTATTCTTATTTATATCTTTAAATTCCAAATCTAACAACTTAGATTTCAATGTCCTTTTAAAAAAAAAATCTAAATTACTATTTAAAATCTAAACCATTAAATCTGAAATTCAACAGTTCAAATAAAAATAAATACAGTACTTATTCTTATAAGACAATCACAATCTGTTTTTTATTCTATGAGCCCACTTGCAGTTTCCACATTCATTTTAGAAGTGTCTACTAATCTATTGATAGTCCTAACTAAGGCATGTACATACACGGCAACAGTTTTTTTTTCATCCATGACCTCATTCCATCTTGCTCTCAGAAGCTATACATGATTGTAGCGCATGCATGTATACATAAACATTTGAGTGTCCTCTTTACTAATTCAGAAACAGACATCCAGTATTAAGAAACCGAATAACCAAAAGGTCTTCAAATAAGATTTTTCCTTTTTCTTCCGAACAAAGAAAATAAACACACGGATACACAAAGCTAGAAACGGAGTCGCCCTTTGCTTCCTGAGACTCGTCTTCAAATTTTACAATCGACGTTCTGGTATTTCCCTTCATTTGTTCCCCCAGCATCAGTCAGCTGTCATGGGTTGCGTCATGCAACATCTAAAACGGGCCTTGCGAACAGTTGTCATGATCTCAGTCTCTGCATTCTCGAGCATTTCTACAATTTCAGTAAATGGTGGCCTAACATCAGGGTTGGGATCCCAGCATCTTGTCATGATATCACGGAGAACAGGTAAGCAGTCATTGGGTATGATTGGCCGGACATTTTTGTTGACAACCGCAAAAGCTGCTTGTACTGCCGTCATGTTCTGAAATGGAAGCATTCCAGTGATGAGTTCCCAAAGAACAATCCCAAAGCTATATACATCCACCTTTTGTGTGTAAGGCCTGTGCTGGATCATCTCCCTGCAACAGATAAGGAAGCAACACGTTCAAGTATCAAATTGAATTGTACAATTTTTAAACAACACACACACACACACACACACACACACACATATATATATTGGCAGGTTCATATCATAAATAGAAACATACCAAAACATGCAACACATATCATAAATAGAAACATACCAAAACATGCTCAGTGTTGCCAGCATTGCTACATTATTATTATTTTTATAGAAAAAGAAATATTATTAAAAAAGAGAGGCGGATACAAAGAAGAGAAGAAGAGGAAAAAACAAAGGGAAAAGATGGATAAGAAATCCTCCTAGAAAAAAAAAAAAGGGAAAACAAACAAAACTAGTACAACAAAACCCTCCAATCTCTATAAACATTTGCAAAGAGCACCCCTTTAAAAAACCAATTAGCCAAAACCCAAAGAAAAGCAATGAAGCAAACTCTATCCCACAACTGATGAGGAGGAAGAAAGCTTTGTTTAAACACTAGCATTTCTCTCCAACCAAAGACACCACACAGTAAACAAACACAGCCGTCTTCCACAAAATCTTATTCTCCTTTCTCAAACCAAAACCCGAAAAGTTAATATCAAGGAAGGCACCAAAATCCACGGGGCAAACCCAACTCTCCTCAACGAGACCAAGATATCCCAAGCTATCTTACAATGTAAGAACAAATGACTATTAGTCTCCGAGTTCTTAAAACACATAACACAAACATCAGGAGTTACATAATTATATTACACAACTATACAATTGAGGGGCACTAGCTAATTCCAAAATAAGTTGGAAAACTGACTAGGCCTTTCTTTGGAAAAATGCAGTATTTTTAAGAAAAGAGCAATGCAAAGGTCAAGCTGTTAGTCTGCAATATAGAACTAAGTAAGATTAGTACAAATGAGATGATGCATGCAGGCATGAAGAACAAAAAATAGCTCTGTCCATATAGCTGTCTCACGGGCTTAGACAAGTCAGAATTAACAGAACATCTTTTCTTACACTATCCAATGGCTGTATCTATGTGTATAAGTTGTTTGGGGTCTCTGGCAAACCACAGTTGTGTCTCGGACACTGGAGAAATTTCATTTTGATCAGGTTTAACAGGTTTGGTAGGAATAAGAAGGCTGAAACTTTCTGGCAATGTGCAGTCTTTTGGGTGTTATAGTGCATCTGGATTGGGAAGAACACCTGCATTGAAAGAGTACATTTGTCTTCTCATGTGGTGGGAGATATGGTAGTTTTTATGACTTGAATTTGTTAATCTATTCGTGGCTCTACTCTGTGTGTGTGTGTGTATATATCAATATATACAAGGAAAAATGACGATAAGGTATCCTTTTGCAAGAAAACAACAAAGAACAGAACAAAAGGCAAAAAGAGAATGAAACAAGAGATTTCCACTTTGCCACACCTGCATGTTTAACAAGGAAATTATATGAAAGAAACGATATGAAAATCACCAAAGAGAATCCTTTTTTTTTATCGAAAAAGAAATATTATTAAGGAAGAGAGAAAGATACAAAGGGAAAAAAAAAGGAAAATAGAAAAAACCCAAAAGGAGGATAAGATATCCTCCTAAAAACAAGAGAAAATTGCAAGACCAACCCAAAAGCCCAACAACAAGACTAATACATTGAAGCTCTCCAGTCCCTAAAAGCAACATCGAAAGGCACCCCCTTAAAAAACCCATTAGCAGACACTCACAGAGTAGCAACATAGCAAATTCTATCCCACTATAGCAGAGGAGGCAGTTGTCGCTGCTTAAAGATTATGGCATTTCTTTCCAACCAAAGGCACCATACGGTAGCAAACAAAGCCATCTTCCATAGCCTTATTATCCTTTCTAAAACCGAAACCCGTAAAATTAGTGGTGAAGAAAGCACCAAGGTCAAAGGACAAAACCAACTCTCCTCGAAGAGAATAAATAATTTAGTCCACATCTCCCTAGCCACCTCACAATGTAAGAACAAGTGACTATTTGACTTCTTCAAACACATCACACAAATATCAGGAGATAAAGTCATAAAAGGCCGTCAAATCTAACGCAGATTATTAGTATTGATTCTATTGAGAATAGCAGTCCAGCCAAAAGCCTTAACCTTAAAGGGCACCTTCACTTTCCAAAAAGATTTTTTAAAAGGCAGCAAAACATGGGGATTAACAATCAAGAACTTAAAAAAAGAAACACAAGAATAAGAACCCGAGGAGTCCAAAGACCACAACCTCCTATCAGGGAGAAAAGAAGTACTGAATGGATCCAAAATATCCAGCAACAAAGTAAGCTTGTCCACAAGTCTATCATTGATATTTCTAGAAAAATGAAAATTCCAAGAAAATTGGTCCCCTTGAAAACAAGAAAATCAACAATAGGAGCTTCATGCAAAGAAGACAAGGAATAAAGGCAAGAGAACCATTCCATGAAAGAGGACTGACCAATCCAACAATCCTCCCAAAAACGAAAGCAGGACCCATCACCAACATGTAAAGACAGCAAAGGATAAAAAGAATGATATACCTGAGAGATTGCTTTCCAAGGACTAGCATGTGTAGCAACTAGTGTTATTGGACCCGCTAGGACCTAGCGACATAGGTCTGGGTCCGGTTCAGGTTGAGTTATCAGACAGGATTGTAGTCAAGACCTGTCGGATCTTGACCAACTCAGCAACCCAACAACCAACCCGATTGGGGACTAACTCAGCAACCCGGTCAACCCACCTTTTTGAAAAAAAAATCCTTACTTCAAATCAGTCATCAAACCAGTATCTTCCAGAGAGAGAGAGATGGTGGACAGAGAAAGAAAGAAAGAGAACGTTGGGTCCCTCCATCAAAGCCGCCGGAGAAAGACCGTCTTCCCGTCAGAGTCTTGAATGAGAAGGTTGCAGAGAAGCATATGGAAGAGAGAAGTGAGGAGGAAGACTTCAAGGTGGGCATGAGAACTGAGAATAGATACTGGAACAGATAGATAAGGTTGAAGGTTGCGTGAGAGGTGTGTTTGACCAATTGCTTCTATAGATAGATAAGGCTTTCAACCTACCCTAATAACCTTTATTCTATCTCCTATATCTTTTCTTTCCTACACCTCTTTCTTTCAATCCTAGGAAATCAAAAATTTGGGAAATCGGGAAATTTAATTATAATCAGTATTCAATGTTGATTGGAAATTTTTAATTAAAAATTAATTTTTTAAACTTTTATATTTAATATAAATATATATAATATTTTTTAATAAAAAATAAACATTAATTCTTAATTTAGTAACAACCTAGAAACTTGGAATTTTTAAATTGATTAATGATTTTATGAATATTTCCATTTTAATGATTTTATAAATTATTATAGATGTTTAAGACTTTAATATAAGAATTATTATATTTGAATGATATTATTTATGACTTCATGAATTATTATAAATATTTATGACTTTACGTTTAAATTATTATAGATGTTTATGACTTTAAAGTGTGAAATTTGTATATAAATTATTTATTTTACTTATTTTTTAATTTATTTGTAAAGATATATAAGTATATATATAATTTTTATTTTTTTAATTTATTTACCCAGATCAGCAATTGACTTAGTGACCTAGCGGTTGAACAAGTGACCCTAAACCCTTGAACCAGTGACCTGATTACCCGAAAGCCTGCCTTGGTCAATGACCGGGCCGGGTCTGGTAACTCTAGTAACGACACCTCCCGAGTTTGCATCCCAACTATTCCGATGTAAGCCAAACTTGGCTTTAATCACCTTATGCCAAAGGAAAGTTGGTTCCAAAGGAAAACGCCATAACCACTTAGCCAAAAGGGAAAAGTTTTTAGACACCAGATTACCAAGATCCAAACCCCCATCTTCCTTCGATCTACAACACATCTCCCATCTAACAAGATGGTTCCTTTTACTCTCTCCACCATCTGACCATAAAAACTCCCTCATAACCTTCTCAGTCCTATTGGCCACACCAACTGGAATCTTGAACAAAGACAAAACATACAAAGGCACACTAGATAAGGAGGCCTGGACTAACGTAATTCTCCCTCCCAAAAAAATAAATAAATAAATAAGCCCCGTTCCAGATATCAAGCTTCCTAGAAATTCTTTGAATCACAGGGTTACAAAAAACTCTACACAAGGGCTTCCACCTAAGGGAATACCAAGGTAGGTAAGAGGCCAGCTCAAAACCTCACAGCCAACTAAAGCAACTAACTCAAGCTGGGAACCCTCTTGGATGTTAGTACCCGCAAGACCGCACTTACCTAAATTGATACGAAGCCCCGACACCAGCTCAAAAACCTGTAAGATAGACAACACATGAGGAAAAGAATAATATCATCCACAAATTGCAAATGGGACACATGGCAATCATCTATCCCAACCATCAGACCACAAACAACCCCTTTATCAGAACCCCTACTCAATATACGACTTAACACATCAACCACAAGAGTCAAGAAAAAGGGAGACAAACGGTCACCCTATCTTAACTCGCGTTGCCCCTTAAACCATTGTTTAGGATGACCATTAACGATAACCGAAAAGACCACCAAGGAGAGACAACCCCTCATCCAACACCTCCACCTATCAACAACCAAACTAGCATCCAAAATTTGGCAATCAACAACGAAAGCACTTTCAGAGATAGTAACACCCAACACCTCACTTAATCTCAAAGAGAACACTTTGGCAACAATTTTATAGACGTTACTAACCAAACTAATAAACCTAAAGTCTCTTACCTTAATCGACCTATCTTTCTTAGGGATGAGAACGATGAAAGTAGAATTCATGCTAATCGAGATACGACCATTATAATAGAATTCAGCAAACACCTTCATCAAATCCATTTTAACAATAGACCAACAAACCTAGAAAAAACCCATATTAAACCCATCAAGTCTAGGAGCCTTTTCTTTCTCGATCCTCCAAATGGCATCCCTCGCTTCTTCCTCAAAGGGTCTTTCAAGCCACCTACCCTTAGAGCTGTCTATAGGCGACCAATCCAAACCCTCAATAAACACCCTATCAAACGCCTCCTCCTCATAACGCTCCTTGTAAAATCTAGACACCTCCCCCGAAATCACATCATTACCCCTAACAACTCTACCTCCATCAAACTCTAACTCTTTGATGAAACTCCTACGCCTCTTCCTAAGCCAAAGAGAATCCATATGTTAGTGACCCCTATGTTTACCGACAGTATACTCATGGAAAATATAGGAGGATTTGGCAAAAAACACCAGTAAAATAGCTTCCAGATTGCTGCAGTTAGCATTAGTTATTTGTCTGTTTTTCAGTTTTATAATGCCAGACTTTGTTTCAATATGTTTTAATATGTTTTTATTTTAAATGGAAGTTATTAGGAGTAGTTTAAATTATTTTTCTACCACTAGGGGAAGTTATCCTAAATTCAAGGCGAAGTTATTTCTTCTTAGGTTGTATTTAAATTGTTCTGTTTGTTAATAAAAAGGTCATAAAAAAGTTATAACAAATTTAGTGTTAAGAGATCTTGGTTCTCTTTTCCCAACAATGAACTATACACAAACCCCATAACAAGATCCACAAACAGGGACCTTAACTAACCATTTAGTATTAGAGCCAACTATTATGGGGGAACAAATCCAGCAACAACTCAAAACACTGTCGAGAATCTTACAGGAGGAACGAGAGACAGACACAACTGAGAGGGAGAAGATAAACACACGACTTGATGTGTTATTGCAGGAGTTGGCGGCTTGAACTGAACGTGACAGAAATGACCATGGTAGTCAAAGTCGGGAAGGCCAAACACAATCGGGATCAACCAGACAAGAGGGTTCAAGGAGCGGTTTGACGATTTCGAAGATTGCCAAACTGGATTTTCCAAGTTTAGAGGCCAAGAGGACCCCTTTGGATTGGTTAAACCACTGTGAACACTTTTCCATCATCAAGAGATTCCAGAGGACGAGAAGGTAGGGTAGGCCTTGCTTCATATCACTTGGAAGGGAACACCCAAATTTGGTTCCTTCAATTGGAATCTGACTTGCCAAATCTTACTAGGAGTGATTTTAAACATCAATGCCATCTCAGATTTGGCAGATTATATTTCCATTGAGGTTAAATTGCATAATCCAAAAATTTGGCCACGGCGTTGACCCTTTCTATCTAGACCTTAGGAATGCAAAAGTTACTCTCTTTGTTCATTCGACCCTGAAAATACTAAACCGCTGGATCCTTCACTACAACAACCATAGCTCCAATTCATTAAGCAATTGTCTAAATCAAGGTTGAAAAAGAGAAAGCTTAAGGACCTTTGTTTTAATTGCGACGAACCTTTTGCTCAAGGACATATATGTAAGAAACTGTTCCAGTTATTAATGAAAATGTTCAGAAAAAAGTTATAAATTTAGAGTGTTAAACTCATCTTAGTTCTCTTTTTCCAACGAACCTCTCTTCGAAACATTGAACCATAACCTAAGCCCCATAACCAGATCACAACTAGGGACCTTAACTCTAACACCATACAAATAATCATATCCCAAAATAAGTCCAAAGGTAAGGGCATTCCAATAAACCACCAAGCATTTTCTAAAAAGAGCATTGCCAATACACTTTTCCCTTTTCAACTTCTACCAAAAGACTCTGAATTTGATCAAAAAGAGGTGATCCAATCTCTGCAAGTATACCAAGATTTATTTTCTGTTAAAATTATCACTGGTTGCCGCAAGGTACCAAACCACAACAACAGCCTAAATATGAATTGCCAATCTCAAAGAAAACATAACAGAATGTCAAATCGCTGCCATCAACCAAAAATTTCTAGCTGTTATAATTTTCTTTGAGGTTTGAATATGCAGACGCATTTACAAATGCTACATCTCAACGAATTTTTTTTTTTTAATGAAAAAGAAAATATTATTAAAGAGACAAAATTACATAGGACGGAAGAAACAAAATAAGAGACAAGATATCCTCCTAAAAAAATCAAAGCTCAAACAAAAACAACCCAAGAAGCCCAAAACAGGGCTAATACAACCACGCCCTCCAATCCCTATTGACATCTACAAAAGGCACCCCCTTAAAAAACCTATTAGCTAAAACCCGAAGAGAAACAACACAACAAACTCCATCCCAAAGCAAGTGAGGAGGAAGAATCTGTTGCTTAAACACGCAATCATTTCTTTCCATCCAAAGACACCACACAATTGCAAGCATAGCCGCCTTCCACAAAACCTTATTCTCCTTTCTCGTTCCAAGACTGATAAAATTAGTGGCAAAGAAAACACCAAGATCAACCAGGCAAACTCATCTCTCCTCAAAGAGCCCAAATAATTTGTTCCAAATATCCCAGACCACCTCACAATATAAGAAAAGAATGACAATTTGTATTTGAGTTTTTAAAACACATCACACAAATATCAGGGAATAAAGCCTTAGAAGGCCGCCTAATCTAAAGCAGATCATTAATATTAATTCTATTGACTATCGAGTACTACTATCCAAACAAAGGCCTTCATCTTCCAAAATGACATTTTAAAAGATAGCAAAACATGTGGGCTACAGATCAAAAAGTTATAAAAGGAATCATAAGTATATGAGCTCAAGAAATCCAATTTCCACATCCTCTTACTAGAAAAAGAGGAGATCCAGAACGGAGCCAAAATGTCCAAGTTTTCACTTTTTATTATTTAATACTTTTTTTATCGAAAAAGAGATATTAATAACACAAACTGTTAGTAACACAAATTTAATAATAATTGTTATAGACAATTAATAAAACTACGTAGGTTATCTAGTCTGACACAAACTATTATCATTGCATGATTACAATTGCTGATGCAAAAATGAGAAAATGATACACCCAGTTACTAAAATCATGCAGTAAAACTATGTAGTTCTGATAAAGATAATAACTGTCACAGTAATTAGTAAGAGTTGCTTTAGCAACAGAGATGCCAACCAATGTTGTGCACTGGCCAAAACAAGAACCTCTTATAGGCCAGTTACTAAAGCAATTGATACGAAATTACAAAAGGGAATGAAAATACAATTAAAAAAAAAAAGGAGGGAAAGAAGTCCTCGAAATAAAATTAAAAAACAAAACCAATCCATGAAGCCAAACATTGGGACTAAAACAACAAGGCCTTCCTATCCAAAGGGAAGCAACAAAACATATTTTATCCCAAAGCATGTGAGAGGGGAGGAACTGGTGCTTCAAAACTCCTAAAATTGATGACTAAGAAGGCTCCAAGGTTGATCAGGCACAACCAACTCTCCTTGCACGTTTCAAATAACCCAGGCTACTTCATATGGAAAGAACAGATGACTATTACACTCCGAGTTCCTAAAGCACATTGCACAAACATTAGAGATAAGGCCTTATTCTGCTACCTAGTCTGAAGTAATTTTTTTTTCTCGCATTAATTCTATTAAGTATTATTGTCCAAACAAAAGCCTTCACATTTGAGGGCATCTTAACTTTCCAAAATGAGTTTACTATATAAATGGGAGCATGTGGGCTTCAGATCAAGAAATTAAAAATAGAAGCACATAAATACGAGCATAAGGAATCCATGTTCCACAACCTCTTATAAGCAAGGAGGAAATACGAAACCGAGCTAAAGTGGCATAGCAAGATCATCCACAAGCCTATCATTTAGATTTCAAGAGAAATGGAAATTCCAAGGGTATTGACCACCCTAGGAGCATTTAAAAAAACAACAAGGGCATTATGAAATGATGATGAGCGGTAAAGACAGGATTTGTTCCACAAAAGAAGCATTACGAATACAAAAATCCTCCCAAAAATGAAAGTGAAACCCATCTCTAACGCTCAGAGACAGCATTGGAAATATTCATGATAACTGTGAAACATTTATTGATTGAAAAGTATATGGAGAAGATAGAAAGTCCAAGGAAATACAACAACAACAACAACAAAGCCTTATCCCACTAAGTGGGGTCGGCTACATGGATCGCACGACGCCATTGAGCTCTATCAATGATCAACTCTTTATATATCTCATTTACTAAAAGGTCCCGTTCAATAATTTCTCTAAGTGTCTTTTTTGGTCTTCCCGAAAGTCCAAAGAAATAAAAAAAAAAAAAAGAAAACAGAAAAAGAATAAGGCATCCTCCTAAACATATAAAAAAAAGCTGCCCAATCTCTTTACGCTCATTGATAGAGATTCCCTTAAAAGTTAAAACCATTAGCAGAGCACAGGGACACTATAAACATGACCATATTCCACAGCAGATGTAAGGGTAATAACATACACTAGAGAACCGCAAAAATCAAAAGCTTACACAAATTTGTGCATTTGTTATTGCCAACAACTTTGAAATGTATCAAAGCATTTAATTATCACAATATTTTGCCACCTCTCCATGTAAGTGTTTTGGTGATAGCTCCTACTATCGGGGGATTGTGGTTTTTGCTTTTTTTAAATTGATACATTGAGGGTTCCTATTTGTGTGACATTACATTGAGTGTTCCTGTACTTTAATCCCTCCAATTTCAGCCCTTCTTAAACCATATTCTTTCATATCAAAATTTATAACTTGAAATCCTCTTTAACAATCATGAACCCCAAAGCACCACATCAGAAAAATAAAGCTTCATAAGCCACTACAGCAATATTTCCTTATACATTTTGCATAGAATATACACCATGCCAGAACTAAACAACAAGAACAACAGGCTGTGCTTTGTCCCCACTTCAAGCCCAAACTGCTTTTGTGTGAGATGGCATTTTAAAGATACTAGAGATTAAAATAAAGCAATTCATCAGCCTTCAGCTAACCGCAAAAGCATTTGAGTGGAGCTAGTTCTTAACACCATAGAGCAGACACCAAGCACCACAAGTATAAAATTTAATATGTTAAATGAAGACCCTCGGTGTGTGTGTGAAGGCCATGTTTTCTAGCAGTGCCTAAAATATCTAGTTTCATTCAAAAAGATAAAATTTAAAATATATAGATCCAAAGACATAATCCTAGAAACATAAATGAGCATACACAATAGAGAAGATAACACTAAAAAATCTTACGGAGCCATCCAACGGTATGTGCCAGTCTCAGGTGTCATTCCTTCAGTTTGCACCTCAATCCGAGCAACTCCAAAATCAGCAATTTTAATTGATTTGTCGCCAAAAATTAAAAGATTGTCAGACTTTAAGTCCCTGTGGATCAACCCAAGGCCATGAACATATGCCATCCCCCTTGCAACATCCAAAGCTTGTTTGACAGCCAATTTGAGGGGCACCGATCGGTTTTGGCGCTTCATTAAAAACTGCCGAACTGAACCACCTTTAGCATACTCTGTTACAATGCACCAAACCATTGGCTTCCGGCACGCACCAATAAAACGAACTATGTTAGGATGCTTTAGCGTAGCCAGCATCATGACCTCCTGCTGAAACTGTTGTTCCATCAATTGAGCCTTCGCTGGATCATTTTCAGGCCTCTCCAAAATTTTGATAGCAACATCTTCACTATTGTAAGTCCCTCTGTAGAGTTTCCCAAAAGCCCCTTGTGCAAAAGCCTCGCCCATATTAAGCTTCCTCAAATCAATCGTCCACTCATCAAAATTGTCAAGGCCCTCAGTTGGGGAACTACTGTCCATTAGAGCTTGAGCCAAAGCATCATCACTCAGAGCATGTGTGACTCTTCCTCTATGGTTGACACTCTGTGCAACAGAATAGTTATCATTGGCACGCCTGCGCAACCCTTGGTGGTTTAACATGCGAGTATGGGAATCATTGGACCCTACACTGCTATTATCAATAGACATTGCAACAGATCCCCCGCCATTGCTTGTTTGCAAGCTTCCAATGCTGTCAATTGACATATTGGTACCTTCCTCAAGCTTATGGTAAAAGCCTTGAGAAAAATCATAATAGTTATTATTATGTTTGTTGAGGTCTATTATTCCAGGAAATTTTGCACCACTTTCCAACATTTTTAACGCTCAAGAGAAAGCCTTCAAGTCTTGTTATTTCTTCAGCATCAGAAATTGAAAACTAAACCACCTGAACAAAACCCTAGAGCCAACATATGCCAACATAAGTTTTCAGCATTTAAAATACTAAGCATCGATTACCACAACAAATGAAATCTCATGCTTCCTTGCTTCTTCTTATCAAGTCACAGACGCCCAAAAAAATGTAAAACTTTCGGACAATATTTCCTAGGGAAATAAAAAGGATACAGTAGAGCTTGTAAAGTTAATGTCGCCAAATTTAAACTATAGATTTCATTAAAACTAAAGAAAGCTCTTTCATGGATTAAACTGACATCACTTTATTCGGAAACCGGAAATCAAATGCACATAAGCATATATGGGAAGGTAGGAAAACATCGAAGAAGCCAAACATAACGATCTATTTAAAAAAAAAAAAGAAATAATAAACCGTCAAAGTAAAATTAAGACATGGCCAGCTTATGCAAACTAAAGCATAATTCTCTGAAAGATAATCCTTTTCCAAGCGAACAACAACGACCCAACAAAAAGTAAGGAGAAAATTTGAGCAAAACCATTGATTAAAGGCCAAAAGCTCTAATGTCCGGATTCCATATATCAAATCTACACTGTATATACACGAACTCCTCAGTGATCTTATAAAGAAGAAATACTGAAAGCCTCTGTGAACCCTAAAATCTTAGAATTATACCATCAAAAGTTTAATGATTTATAGGGCCACGTACCTTGAGAGGGCTTCACTATGCAAGTTCCGATTGTAAAGTCATCAAAAAGCGTGTGACGATATCGAAAAGGGGAAGAATGAAATCGAAATGCGAAAGATTGTGCCCCGGTACCCTGTACGAAGGAAACAAAAGACCAAAGACCGAAGGTAATGAAATGGATGACTTTCTTTTTTTAAGTTTTTTAATTCTAGGCTCAGCCTTTTTCTTATTCAGCTTCTAACATTCTAAGGTAGTGGTTACTTGTTTTTCTCTACTCCTTTTGTATTGTCTTACCAATTTCCATTTACCTTCGTCACACATGACATTAGCATAGGCTTGGGATAGTTATCATATGAACAAAACGACCCTTCTCACCCTCCAGATCATTTCCTTTTACAAAAACTACTATTTGTTATGTACTCAGAACACTCAAAACTGCGTTATTCAAGTTCATTTTAAATCATTTTTTTACTTAAATTTGTGATAAATTTCAAATAAAATCATAATATTTATAAGAATTATAATTAAATTTATATAAAAAAAATTAATCGTCCTTATTAGCCTCTAATAAGTAATAATTTTTTGGCTAAAAAATTAAAAAAATCATAATAAATTTTATATTAAAAAAAGGATTACTTTTTGTTTACTAGTCGGACTAATTTCATAGTGAAGGTTTCTAGATTTTTTAATGACAATTTCAATAAAAATTATATCAAAATTATAATGAGGATTGAACTTTTAATTAATATATTATTGTCCTACCAAACTTATAACTCAAATAATATGAAATTGAGGTATTGAAGTTTAGGAGTCAGAGTTTGAGTCTCTTTGTCATTAAATAAAAATTATTATATATTATTATTTTTCAACTAAATCATAAATATAATGAAGAGGTATGAGTTCCTAATTTTGAAAAGATTAAAATAAAGCTAAATTATATTTTGTTCTAATAATTTTGCTCTACTCTCTGTTTACTCCTTAGGTTTTAAAAACAATTAAATTTAACCACTACCATTAAAACTTTGTCATTGTTTAAATAAAGTTTATTAACGTAACCAATTATACTCAATTTAAACTTTATTATTGTTTCATTAAATTTTACTGACTTGATATTTAAGCTGGTTCGATAAATATTTAATATAAGTTATAGTACAAGCCATAAATATGAATTTATCTTATTTTATTATCTACTTATATTTCTTTAATTGGCTCAAATTGTATATATTATTAAAATAGTACATAATTGATTATATTTACAAAGTATAACGAAATATTATTAAAATTTAATCAATCACATCAAATTAAAAAATTTAAATTACAAAGCCTAATTACAAATTTATTAAGTATAAGAATCAAAATTTACTGCCATAATGAAATTGATTAAACCTTCTATTTTGTTTACTAAAGCATTCCTCATTCTATTAAGTTTAAATATATTCTCGTCAGTTATTTTATTGATATAATTTTCATTATTTTTAATGTGTATTTTTTATTTTTTCTTGATTTATTTTCTAAATTTTTTAAGTTATAAAAATAAATATACTCGTACATTTTTGTGTATATGTGACACATTTAAACTAATTGGCCACGAAAAAGCTAACTAAAATATTCACTAAAGATTAATTTAATAGCCATAGTAAAAGAATGAGCCTTTTATAAATATTTTAAAGTTAAAAAGAGTATGTTGCTAAATTTAAAAATCACCCTAAAATTCATACTGATCCTGTACAATTTGCCTTGAAATATATAATAACCAATTGAATATGAATATTATTTATATATTATATATTAATAAAAAGTAAAAAAAATATAGATTATATAAGTTATAGAATTTTTTTTTTTGGTGAAGAGGAAATAGATTAAAGGTTAAAATAAGGTTCAATACAATAAGTCAGGGCAAGCAAATAAAAACAAAACAAGAAGAAAGATTAGCTATTACATAATTCCTCCATATAAACTTTTTCGACAAAAGAAAGAGGAGTAACAAAAGATCTTGAGCTTCTTCCATCAATTCTTGCAGACTTTGCCCGTTTTTCAGCACATAAGTTTTGACTACGATTGATTTTGATCATATGAGTGGCATCAAATCTAGATATAAGGTGCTTGCAGTTTTTTATAAAAATACCAAGTGGATGATTATCAGTAGAAACTTGTGATAATAGTGTGGAGGCATTTGCAATCAGTTTCAATTTCCAAGTTTTTAATGTTGAGATCAAGTGACATAAGCAAACCATGGATAGAGCCCATGCTTTTGCAAGCAATGGTGAACCTGATCCCAAGAAATTTGCGAAACTGATAATCTATTATGCATTTTCATTTCTGATAACACCACCAGTGGCCATTAGGCTTTTCTTAACAGAGCCATCAATATTAAATTTCAACTAGGAACCAATAGGTTTAATCAGTGGCCGAGCCACATTGTGTTCAGGGGTACACTTGCACCCTTTGAAAATTTTGGTTAAAATTATAGATTTAGGTATAATATTTTATAAATTTATATTTTAACCTTAAATTTTAAATTTTTTTTTCATTTTAACCCCTTAATTTTTTAGCTAAAATTATAGTGTTATGTACAATATTTTAAGAATTTATATTTTAGCTCCAAATTTTAAACTTTTTTTCACTTTAGCCCATGACTTTTTGGCTAAAATTATAGTTTTAAGTATAATATTTTGAAAATTTATATTTTGATCCCAAAATTTGAAACTTATTTTTTAATTTTAACCCTTGCAATACTTTGAAAATAAAATTTTACCCCTTTGACCGAGGATCCTGGATACGCCACTGGGTTTAATCCAACGCAATGCTAGAGGAGAATTGGGAGGACCCATTTGTGGAGAATTTTTTCCAGGAATAGAAGTCCAAATTTCAGCAACTAGACTGAGAATAGTATGTTTCATTTTTTTTTTGGGAAAAAATTTCTTTTTTGAAAATATATTTATTTCGTACCAACCAGATTCTTCTTAGAGCAGCAATGAAAGTGAAGTTCCAAGGGATACCCAAATGATTTGTGGAAGTGACGGAAGAGTTTTATTTTAGCCAGGTTAAAAGGGGCACTTGGAAGAAAGAGGAAAAGAGAGGCGCCGGCGGGGGGGGGGGGGGGGGGGGGGGGAAAGAGTGAGCCAAAAACTAGTCACAACAGAACAATCACAGATTCAGGGTGAATGTTGCACAAAGGGCAGTTTGGGGAAAAATTATCCTTAAATTTAGAGAGAGTGAGTTTGTTGGAAGTCCTTTATTAGAAATTTGCCATAGCAAGAAGTTTTCCCCAGGGGGGTTTTAAGTTTCCAAATCCAATTAGTTTCTAATTACAGAGGAGGGATTAATGTCGTTCTGATTATGGGAGTTGAGAAAAAAGAGGTAAGTTGATTTTGAAGTGTAATTTCCATCACTGGTAAGATTCCAAATGGTTTTGTCATTGGGACGAGGAGAGAAAAGGGCCAGAGGAAGAGATTTGAATTTCCAAAGGAGATGAGAAGGTAGAGTGAAAGGAATTTTTTCAAAGTTCCATGAAATTTGGTTGTTAGAACTAGATAAGATATCACAAACTTTCATGTTTAAGTCAGCCAGGGGTAATGGGCCAAAAATCTTAGATCTCAGAGTGGAGGAACCTAACCAGATGTCATCCCAAAGGTTTGTATCTAAGCCATTTCCTGTACAGTTGTTAAAAGAGAGAATCATATTTTGGATGCTTCTCAAGGAAAGAGATTTGTTAGATTTTCTATGGATGTAATTTTGGCCATATTTATTTTTAATGATTTTTGCCTAGAGACAATTTGGATTTGAAGATAGGGTCCACAGCCGTTTAAGAAAAACAGCTTTGTTTTGATGAGTAGTTGATCTGATTCCTAATCCTCCCAGGCTTTAATGGTGTAAAGTTTCCTTGTAGAGCTATCATGACTCCGACAGAAGTTTCTGGTCATAATATCAATTTTTTCTCTGATGGTTTTAGGAAGAAGAAAGACGCTCATTGTGTGGCTTGAAATATTAAACAAAGTGGAACAGATTAATTCTATTCTACCAACTTTGGAGAGAAGGTTACATTTCCATCCTTGAAGCTTTTTATTAAGCTTGTCTAAAACAAAGTTAAAATCATTCTTTTTGTAAAATAGGTTTGAGTACGTATCCTAATCATTCTTTTAATATTTTACATGTACCTTTCAAGCTCATGTTGGGCTTTAAAAAAGTCAGGCCCGCATTTTGTTGAACTTTTTTAAAAGTAACTCGTTTTTTTTTTGGAACTGAACTTATCAGACCAAGCAAACTTTTCCGCAAGTGATGAAATCTAATAAATACACGGCAACAGTCTTTATCCATGACCTCATTCCATCTTGCTTTCAGAAGCTATACATAATTGTGGCACATGCATGTATACATACACATTAAGTTTCCTCTTTACCAATTCAGAAACAGACATCCAGTATTAGGAAACCGAATAACCAAAAGGTCTTCAAATAAGATTTTCCCTTTTTCTTCCGAACAAAGAAAATAAACACACGGATACACAAAGCTAAAAACGAAGTCGCCCTCTGCTTCCTGAGACTCATCTTCAAATTTTACAATCGACGTTTTGGTGTTTCCTTTAATTTGTTCCTCCAGCATCAGTCAGCTGTCAGGGGCTGCGTCATGCAACATCTAAAACGGGCCTTGCGAACAGTTGTCATGATCTCAGTCTCTGCATTCTCGAGCATTTCTACAATTTCAGTAAATGGTGGCCTAACATCAGGGTTGGGATCCCAGCATCTAGTCATGATATCACGGAGAACAGGTAAGCAGTCATTAGGTATGATTGGCCGGACATTTTTGTTGACAACCGCAAAAGCTGCTTGTACTGCCGTCATGTTTTGAAAAGGAAGCATCCCAGTGATGAGTTCCCAAAGAACAATCCCAAAGCTATATACATCCACCTTTTGTGTGTAAGGCCTGTGCTGGATCATCTCCCTGCAACAGATAAGGAAGCAACACGTTCAAGTATCAAATTGAATAGTACATTTTTTTAACAATATACATACATATATACATATATATATATATATATATATAGGTGTGCGCACACGCGTATGTGTATTAGCACTTCAAACACACGAGTTCACATGATACATTAATAACAAACCATCAACCAGTTTTTAGTGGTAACAGAAACATACCAAAACATTCTCAGTGTTGCCCACATTGTTAAATAATTATCCTATAATAATGAGTTCTCAATTAGTTTCTTAAATCGCCATACAATTAAGGTGTACTGGCTATTTCCAAGAAAAGCTGGAAAACTAACCAGGATGTTCTCTGGACAAATGCAGCATTTACGAGGAATCAGCAATACAAGGAAAAAGGTCACGCTGTTTGGAATTTGGTACCCGATAAGATTAGCACTAATGACCTGTTGCATGCAGGTATGAATAACATCTATATCGTATACGCTGTTTGGAGTCTGGCATAAACTGGATGTACTTGGTCACTGAAGAAATTTCATTTGATAAGGCTTAAAGGGTTTGGTAAGAATAACAGAGGTGAAATTTTCTAGCAAAGCGCAATGGCTATGAACTGGATGTGCGATTGATAATTTTCATGACTTCTATATGAGGTTCTGCTCATGGCTATATTAAGGAGGTTTCTAATATAGATATGCAGAGAGATTGGCTTCTGTTTTATTGATAGTTCATTTTGCCTGGTTTCTACTTTCTTTTGTCCTTTTCTAACAATTATTGAAATGATTTATTGTTATCTCTGTAATTCGTTACTTCTTAATATATTTTCTACTATCAAACATAAATACAAGAAAAAAGGAGAATAAGATATCCTCTTATAAGGAAAAAAAATAAAAGAACAAAAAAAGCCAAAAGAAGCATTAAAACAAGAGGTTTCCACTTTCCCACACCTTTGCATGTCTAACAAGGGAATTATATGAAACAAACCCTATAAAGATCATTAAAGAGAATCCATGCAATCCTATCCCAAAACAAGACCAAGGGTGTTTCAAGAAAAACCAAGAATTCCACACCAATCAAAGACAAGATAGGTTAGCATAAAAAGCGCATTGCCAATACATTTTGCCTTTTTTACTCCTACCAAAAGCCTCTGAATTTAATCAAGAAGATATGATCCATGCTCTGCAGGCATACACCAACATTTACCATCAAGCTAACAAGACTAGTGGAGACAGTGTCTATAAGGTTGAAACATTCCAGTTCCCTTTCCACTTAATTTCCAGCAATATGTTTCTCATTCTTTCAACCCACCAATCTTCTATTTTCTATTGAAGTTATCATTGGTTGCCACAAGATACCATACCACACCAACAGACTAAACATGAAATCCAATCTCAAATGGAACAGAAAAGGAAAATGTCAAAAATCCCACGTGATTATGATTTTCTTTGAGCTTCAAATATGCAAGCCACTCTCAAATAAAACAGAAAAAATGACAGAAATTCCTAGTTATTTGAACTTCCAATATGCATATGTGTTCACAAATGTTACATCTCAATGTATTCCACATCAAGTTTCGACCTTTTTTATTATAATCCACCAAAATTAGAGCATTGGACATCAAGTGTTGCCATGGTTGTCAAGATATATTACACTACCTCCTAAAAACTATCATGATCCTATGAAGGATCAGAAACAACTAAGATTATGGTAGGATCGCGGTCAAGATTGTAAGATTGTAGAATCGTGCTATCCTACCTGATCTTGGAAGATTGCATATATTTATATTTTATGTTCCTTATTTGACTCAAAATGCATCATTTTGAAGGCCAAAATGGACCTATCCAGATGATATTACCATAGGTAGTATATAATCCATGATTTAACTTGCTGATTTCTTGCTTCATGTTATGTCTTGACTATTGATTCTCTTGACATTTGTTGGATGGACTTGATTATTGGATGTGCTAATTTAGTGAATTATTATTAAATTTTTTTCTAGTGATTTGTGATTTGTGACTTGTGACTTGTGACTTGTTTAATGTACGGATATTATAGTTTTAGTGATGTATGAGTTGTGATTATGTAACATATAATTTGTTTTATTACATTATAATGAGATTTTTATAGTTTATGCTTATCTAAGAATTTTATGTAACTTTTTTTTGTCATCAAAAGTAAGATATTACGATCTTCGATCTGATCTTATGATTCAATACTTTTTACCCCTCATTACTATGTAAGATCACAATCTTGACAACCTTGGGTGTTGCCTGCCACAAGTTATAACTATTGGCAATGTTTAGATTTAATATAGCCAATTTGTAAAACTACATATGGATTTGGATTCTCTCATATCAGAAGCTAACATGACAGTGTCATGTGAAGAGAAAAGTAGACACAAACCCAATTGAGTGGTAGATCCCACAAAGCATACGGTCCTACACACTTAGCATCTATCTCTCTTTTCAAATGACACTGTCATGTGAGCTCTTCACATGAGAAAATCTGGATCCATAGCGTATCTAGAGTGACAACTATTATCAAAACATGATAACAATTGTTGAGGCCAGACAGTTACCAAAATCATGCAGTAAAACTACATAGTTCTGATAATGATAACACATCATAATTAATTAGTAAGTGTCACCTTAGCAATAAAGACACAAACCATAAGCGAGCATCCTTTCTATAGTTTCAGTAATAATAGCTGAAGCCAAATCAAGATTCTGTTATAGGACAATCACTAAAGCAATTTGGAAACATTCATGATAATTACAAAACATTTATTGATAAGTTGTCCTCCTAAAGATGGAAAAAGAAAACAACAAGCTACAAAGGATTAAATACAACAAAGCTGTCACTCTAGTGCCAAGGGGGTACAGGGGTTTCTCATGGTCATGCCTCTGGGCCCTTTGGACTAGTCGGTTGGAAAAATCTTCCTTTCCTTGTTCGAGTTTCTTCCCTTCTTAGACCCTATTGTGACTGATTGAGAGAAAAAACTCTAATGTTTTTGATTGAAATATCTGATGACTCTCTTATTCATTTCTAGCTCTTTAAATAGGCAACATATATAGGGTAATTTAGGAAAGTTACAAATCATAATCTTTCCTAAAGGAAAACCTTCCTAACATATAAAATCAGAAGTCAAACAATTACTAAAAATAAAACTTGCCAAATCAAAAATGATTTTCTAATTAAGACAATTATTTCAGAATCAAAGATTATTCTCCTAATTAAGGCAATTATTTCAGATTTCAAATTAAGAATTTTGCTATTCAGCTCTTCCATCTTTCTCCTTTATTCCTTTCTCATCATTACTCCCTTCCTGGTCAAAGAGCTTGTCCTCAAGCTCGAAATCAGGGTAGGTACTGCGAAATGTGTCAAGGAACTCCGTCAGGTTCACTAATTTCCTTCCCTTCCTCGTCCGATTCTGTCACCTCAATCCAAAATAGCTTTTTGCATTTATGGCCTCGATAATAAGCTTCATCACCGTGAAAGCAAAGGCCTTTGGCTCTATGATCTTCCATTTCCTCATTTGTAATTTAAAAAATGGAGTGGGTGTATGACCAACCTCAAGTGTGGACTCGAGGCTCCTTTTTCGGCGGCTGTGGCTGTAATGGGTGATTTGGAATTTTTTCCTACAAAGGAAAGGCTATGTTGCTTACACTCAAAAGTGCGAGCAAGGTTCATAGCGACGCCTAAGGTGTTGGGCTTTTGTAATTCCACCTCCAAGCGTAAGTCCTCCTTAAGGCTAGCAGTTAAAAGGTCAATTTGTTGATTGGAAGTGAGCCCCTTGGTTCGTGCTAAGAGTGATTGGAATTCCTGCTGGTAGTCTTCTACTGTTGCGTGCTGCTTAAGATTAGCTAACTCACCCAAAGGGTTGAGGCTCATGAGAGGACCAAACTGTAGCCAACATTGTTCTATGAATGTCTGCCAATTCATACTTGCTTCCTCTTGCTTCATCTTATTGAACCGAAGTTGTGCCTCTTCGTTGAGATGGAACGCTGCCAGGCTCACCTTATCTCCATCCGGTGTGTTTTGATTTTCAAAGAATTGCTCACACTTGTGTATCCAAATCAAGGGATCATTATTTCCATCATAAGAAGGAAAATTTAGTTTAGAGTACATGGGAACGGTGGCTCCTCCTATACTCTTGATGCTTCATTCCTTTTCCGGGGCTCTTGGGTTGCGGCTATTGCTATACTCCACTTGAGAAGAGTCAGGTCCTTTTAGCTCGCGTAGAATCTCCTCCAATTGCGCAGCCATGGATCGTTCGCTGACTTGTTGGCGATCTTCAACAATGGCGAGCCGGCTTTCCACATTATGTAGAAGCACCTCCATTTGGTGTGACAGAGTTGCCGAGTCATCTATGATGGCAGGCTCTGATACCAAATTGATATGATTACTCACGTAGGACCTAGTCAAGGGATGACTCACGAGAAAATCTTCCTTTCCCTTGTTCGAGTTTCTTCCCTTCTTAGATCCTATTGTGACTGATTGAGAGAAAACTCTCTAATGTTTCTGATTGAAATATCTGATGACTTTCTTATTCATTTCTAGCCCTTTAAATAGGCAAGATACATAGGATAATTTAGGAGACAAATGAGAGAGGAATCAACTTATTGATTCCCTTACAAATCGTAATCTTTCCTAATGGAAAACCTTCCTAAAATATAAAATCAGAAGTCAAACAATTACTAAAAATAAAACTTGCCAAATTAAAAATATTTTCTAATTAAGACAATTATTTCAGAATCAAAAAAAAAATCTCCTAATTAAGGCAATTATTTCAGATTTGAAATTAAGAATTTCCTATTCAGCTCTTCCATCTTTCTCCTTTATTCCTCTCTCATATCAAAGCCATACACACAACTATATCTCATAACATATATAAGAGTAAAGAAGACGTGCTTGAAAACAGAACCATTCAGCTTTAACAAGATACACTAGAGAACCTCAAAAATCCACAAAAATCTACAAATTTTGGAATTTGTTATTTCTAAAAACCTTGAAATGTATAAAAATAATTTATTATGAAAGCCACTTTTCCATCAAATACTGTTGAGACTCTTCCTATTTTTGTGTGATTGTACTTATATAGTTATATTATTCAAAGGCACCAAAAAATCAAATAATGTGACATTATAAAAGTTGAGATCTATTTCAAAGTATTTGAACTGACCAATTTACTATTTATCACAAAATTCAAAATCATTTTTTTTTCTAAAAATCTTAATACTATGTAAATAAGGTTAATATCAAAATACCACGCAAGAACTACACACCTTAGGAAATGGTGTGTTTATCAGTGAGACATTTTTTTTTTCCTTTTATTATCTCACCGACCCCTTCTGTTCTTCACAGCCCAAAACATCTTTAAATTGTACATCTTTTGCTTTTGTTTTTCTGATAAAAGAATTTTTTTTAAGGAAAGAATGTATGCAATATAAAAAGGACGACATATCCTTTTGCATGCATGCCAATAAGATTCCTGATGAAAATCAAGTGGTGAACACCACAAAAGCAGGACTCTGACCCTGACCAAGTATAGAAGCTTTAATATCACCCTTCTCCTTTTCAAGCCCACTGTATCTATTGTTCTTAGTAATCCCACTGAGCACCAAATCAGCTGCAAGTTTATATCAACCCTGCCATCAAGAATCACTTTCACCTTGGTCCCTCCAATTTCAGCCCTTTTTTAACTATATTCTTTCATATCAAATTTCATAACAACCTCTTTAAAAATCATGGGCCCTGCCAGATGACTTCAGAAAAAATAAAGCTTCATATAGCAACTACTAGAACTTTTCCTTATAGTGTTTTCAATAGGCTATGCACCATGCCAAAACAACTACACAAGAACAAGAACAACAACAGCAACAATAAGCCGTGCTTTGTGGCCACCTCATGTCCAATAATCGGCTTTCACTTCATAGCTTAAGCTTTTAAATTGGTCTAGTTCTTGACAACATAGAGCAAACGCCAAGCACCAAAAGTCAAAAGCTCTGGACATTCCTAGACAAATAAAAATTCCAAGGTGCAAGGTAGACAAAGTTGACAAACCATAAAGGTAACAAAGCTCTGAAAAAGATGAGTCACCAATCCAATTATCCTCTTAAAATCTAAAACAAGAACCAATCCCCACCTAAGAAATGAGCAGAGGACAAGAAAAAGGATACTTTAGATGAACTTCCAGGGGATTGAATAAGTAACACTGATCCTAGAGTTAGCACCAAACCTTTTGTTTATTTGGGTGAAAAGCACTAACCAAACCATTTTGCTATACAATATATTTGCTCTTAACCAACGTATCCTAAATAAAACCAAGGTTCCCAAAGGAAACCATCATAACCACTTAGCAACTAGAGAAATATTCTTAGACACCAATTTGCCAAGGTCCATGTCCCCGTACTTTTACGCTTATAGCACATTCCCAACCCTAATGGTAGTTTAGGGTTTAGGGTTTAAAATACCTCATCAGAAATCTCATCCTCTCCCCAACCCCAATGGGAAAAATTTATTTTCAAATAAAATACCTCAACAGAAATATTGAAACAACGATAGATAGTAAAGAGGGATCCCAGACAAAGAAGCTTGAACAAAAATGATACACTACAACAACAACAACAACATAGCCTTATCCCACTAAGTGGGGTCGGCTACATGGATCGCACGACGCCATTGAGCTCTATCAATGACCAACTCTTTAGATATCTCATTTACTAAAAGATCCCGTTCAATAATTTCTCTAAGTGTCCTTTTTGGTCTTCCTCGACCTTTTTTCATAGGGCTCCAAACTATCTGCTCAACTCTCCTAACTGGCGCTTCCAACGGTCTCCTTTGCACATGCCCAAACCATCTTAAACGATTTTCAACCATTTTTTCCTCAATAGGTGCCACCCCAACTCTACCTCGTATATGATCATTACGGATCTTATCTCTTCGTGTATGACCACACATCCAACGCAACATCCTCATCTCCGCCACTCCAATTTTATGTTCTTGTTGTCCTTTCATTGCCCAACATTCACTCCCATATAAAATCGCTGGTCTTATAGCAGTACGATAAAACTTTCCTTTGAGTTTATCAGGTACTTTCCGATCACAAACAACCCCTGATGCCATTATCCACTTCAACCACCCAGCTTGTATCCTATGTTCCACATCTCTAATAACTTCGCCATCATCTTGTATAATTGATCCCAAATACCTAAACGTTGACACTTGTGATACGACCTGATCACCAAGTTTAACCTCCAGCTCGTTCCTAGCTTGTCGCTTGTTAAACTTACAATGCATATATTCGGTCTTACTCCTGCTCAGACGAAAACCCTTCGATTCCAAACAAAAATGATACACTCATGCAAAGAAAAATAGGCACCCTTTGAATTGTCAAGCCTTTTAAGAATTTAATATATCAAAAGATCCAAACAAAGAGGGAGCATAAAAAATACAGTATTACACCCTGAAGGAACACCCAAATAAGTAAGGGACCATTCTAAGACATCACAACCAGCATCCTCTACTAAACTCCCCACAACACATCCTGAACATTCGTCTTTGCCAAATCATGCTTCCAGAGAGGGAGGAAAATAATAGTATCATCATGAAACTGCAAATGAAAAATTTTAAGCCCCTCCATCCCAACAACAAGACCATAAACAACCCGCATTTCCAAACCTCTACCCAACATATAAGCAACAATCTACTCCCCAAGAATTGACCAATATATAAAAAGAATGCAAGGGACAACGTAGCTTCATTTAAGCCAGCATAATTGCCGTTCCCATGCCACACAAAGGTTGCTTACTCACCCTAAACCATGCCATGTTAAGAAAACAGTGACTTTTAAGGCCAAAATTCCTTTACATATTTCACTCACATACCCTTTTTGACCATTCCAAAAGTCAAATGGAAAAAAAAAAGTTTAAAATATATTCAAAATAGTAAGTAGGTATCAAAAATAAAATCAGCATTTCCAAACTTTCATGGCCACATAAGCTTCATTAATATTAAATTTTGGACACTAGCATTATCTTCAGAACTCTCTTCACATAATAATTAAAACCAAACTTCATCGTTAGTACTTGCTGATAAGTTGTTATTCTAATTCAGTGCAGCCATCCTTCTGTCCTACCCCTTGAGTCATACTAAAAAAGAAATATACAGATTTTTACCACTTCTTACTGAACAAAAGATATACACACAAAACTATTCAAAATATATACAATCAACCAGAAAGCAAGAAAATTACTATTTCAGCAGTATGTGCCATTTCCCTTGATCTCAGGCAACTAATTACAAAACATGGTGTTAAGTCCCTAAAAGCCAAAACGTTTAAAGATCAACTGTTTGTTTTCACGCCCAAGAGATCTAATTTTGTTTGAAAAATAAATTCACACACACAACAAAAGAGATAATAATAGAAATGTAAAATGAATATGCACAACAGATTAAAAAACATTAAAACATCTTACGGAGCCATCCAACGGTATGTGCCAGTCTCAGGTGTCATTCCTTCAGTTTGAACCTCGATCCGAGCAACTCCAAAATCAGCAATTTTAATTGATTTGTCACCAAAAATCAAAAGATTGTCAGACTTTAAGTCCCTGTGGATTAACCCAAGGCCATGAACATATGCCATCCCCCTTGCAACATCCAAAGCTTGTTTGACAGCCAATTTGAGAGGCACCGATCGGTTTTGGCGCTTCATTAAAAACTGCCGAACTGAACCACCTTTAGCATACTCTGTTACAATGCACCAAACCATTGGTTTCCGGCACGCACCAATAAAACGAACTATGTTAGGATGCTTTAGTGTAGCCAGCATCATGACCTCCTGCTGAAACTGTTGTTCCATCAATTGTGCCTTCGCTGGATCATTTTCAGGCCTCTCCAAAATTTTGATAGCAACATCTTCACTATTGTAAGTCCCTCTGTAGAGTTTCCCAAAAGCCCCTTGTGCAAAAGCTTCGCCCATGTTGAGCTTCCTCAAATCAATCGTCCACTCGTCAAAATTGTCAAGGCCCTCAGTTGGGGAACTACTGTCCATTAGAGCTTGAGCCAAAGCATCATCACTCAGAGCATGTGTGACTCTTCCTCTATGGTTGACACTCTGTGCAACAGAATAGTTATCATTGGCACGCCTGCGCAACCCTTGGTGGTTTAACATGCGAGTATGGGAATCATTGGACCCTACACTGCTATTATCAATAGACATTGCAACAGATCCCCCGCCATTGCTTGTTTGCAAGCTTCCAATGCTGTCAATTGACATATTGGTACCTTCCTCAAGCTTATGGTAAAAGCCTTGAGAAAAATCATAATAGTTATTATTATGTTTGTTGAGGTCTATTATTCCAGGAAATTTTGCACCACCTTCCAACATTTTTAACGCTCAAGAGCAAAGCCTTCAAGTCTTGCTACTTCATCAGCATCAGAAATTGAAAACTAACCTCCTGAACAAAACACTCAAGCCAATATATGTTAACATAAGTTTTCAGCGAATAGAATACTAAGCTTCAATTACCACAACAAAATGGAACATCCTGTTTCCATTTATCTTCTGATCAACACACACACCACCACCCTTCCTCCAAAAAAAATTGAAGTACATTTCAGGGGAAATAAGGAGGACACAGAAGTACTTGTAAGGTTAATGACGCCGAATTTAAATTACATACTCTTTCATGAATTAAATTGACATATCACTATTATCCACACTCCAGTTGGAAACAGAATCAGATGCACATAAGCAAATATGAGAAGGTAAGAAAACACCGAAGAAACCAAACATTATCTAAAAATAGAAACAATAAACCCTCAAAGTAAATTTAAGACATGGCCAGCTTAAGCACACTAAAGCATAAGTCTCTAAAAGACAACCTTCATCCAAGAGAACAACAACTGGCAAACAAAAGAACAAAAATTTAGAAGCACGAATTGAGAGCCATACCGAATTCCTATATCCAATATTGAAGCCAGCAAAAGTTGAGGAGAATGTGTTAAATATCACTGTAACAATAAAACATGAACTCCATTGGAAAATAAAGAAGACATCCAAATCGAAAATTTTGAACTACCTTTAACTCATTTCTCAGTGAAATATACACCGTTCATTCACGAACTACTCAGTGATCTTATCAAGAAAATTTGAAATACTGAAACCCTCAGTGAACCCTAAAATCTTATAATTATATCATCAAAAGCTTAACGACTAATAGCGTCACGTACCTTGAGAGGGCTTCACTATGCAAACACCGATAACAAAGTCATCAAAAAGAGATCGAAAAGGGGAAGAAAGAAATCGGAATGCTGAAGATTGCGCCCCTTGTAGCCTGTTCGAAGGAAACCTATGACCAAAGACCGAAGGAGATGAAATGGGTGACTTTTCTGTTTAGTTTTTCAATTCTAGACTCGGTCTTTTTATTATTCAGCTTCTGACATTCTTTTTTTCTTTTTTTCTTTTTTTTTTCACTTGCTTCTCTTTACTCATTGATCTATTCATATGTATATCCTTTCTTATAATTTTGTTACAAATTTCTTTATCCAAAATAAATTATTTATAAAAAAATTGTAAAAATTTAATCACTTAATAATAAACTATAAAAAAATGTAAAATTATATCTTAAAAACTATACTAATTATCTTATAATAAAGATAAAATAAATTACATTTAAATTATTTTCTTTATATTATCTTATTAGTATTACTTTTCATTTTATTTTAGAATTTTTTTTTGCAGAATTTATTTTTGAAATATTAAATTTTTTGTTACATAATATTTTTGGCTATCATAGTTTCATTCTTTTTTAACTTTCATCCTTAGCATTTAAACAGATATCTACAATGATCCATGTTATCAGCCCACCGATAAGAAAAGAAAGAAAGAGAGGAAAAAAAAAAAAAAAGCAGACCCAGTGCATCACAGCTTTCCGTCACCATCGGCTCTGATCTTGTAGCCAGAAACCAACAGTTCCAACTCCAAGCACCACAACTCCGACCTCTTCTACCACACGACAAACCCTCCCCTTGGTCTGCACCTTCTTCACCTTGAACTTTTTTCTGTCACACGCTCTTTGGAAGAAAACTTACCGTCTCTACTTTTTGTGGCTTTCTTGGGGATGATTGTTCAAAATAATGATCCCTTGGTATACTGAATAACTTATATTGAAGCAAAGTAGAGTGAGACAAAAAAGCACCTCTCGTTCGTTATACATTGGGATTTGAATGAGAACCATTGGATAAGCAGTGTTGCCCAACTCCACATCATCCTTTGTTGGCTCCCATTTGGAACGCTTCTCTGGTTTTCGCCTAAACAACTTCACAAAAACGATGACAATGCCCGTATACACCCTCTCGATAAACAGCAACAACGACATGAACAAACACAGAACGACTGCTATTCTCAAAAGCGGAACGATTAATGGAGCTTTGGTTTGACGCCAAATCGTTCCAACATCAGAAGAGGCTAAATCGTTCCAACATCAGAAGAGGCCGGAGCTATGGTGCTTGGAGTTGGAGCTGGTGGTTTCTGATTACAATATTATAGTCAATGGCAACGGAAAACTGTGATTGTAGCTACCGGGCATGCTAAGAAAATTTTGTTGAAAAAAAGTTGCCGACTGGAATGATGTGTTAGTTAGAACGTTTTACTCTTTGTTACATGCGACTAACAGTTGACTAATAAATATCAATTGAAAATATCATTTTTCCTTAGTCTACAAATTATATGGACCAAATTTTAAGTTTTGAAAGTATGAGAATTAACTTTAATATTTGGTAAAACCATGGAACCAAAAGTACTATTTAACTTAGATCTTTTTTGACGAAAAAATTAAAGATTTTTTAAAACTTTGGTTAAATTATAAGAATAACAATAATACTTAGAGCATCTATAGTGATAAATTTTAAAGAATTTTTAAATTTAAAAATTAATTTTTATTTTATTTTATCATTGTAGTTCGCTACATTGACTATCATATGTAAAAACGTTTTTTATACAAAAAATAATAATAAAATAATCAGCTCAGTATAAATGTTAGTATAATTAGTAGAAAATAATAAATGTTAAAGTAGTAAAGAGTTTATTGTGTGATTTATTTATGAATTTTTAAGAGTTTCACCACTAAAGTTAAAAGTTACTTAAAGTGGTGAGAAGTTGCTTAAACTGATATAGTACTGCATGATCCACAATAAAAACACAAGTGAAGTTTATCAATGCAGTTGCTCTTATGCATTTCTTATTATTATTCTTCTTCAAATTTGCATAGAGAGAGAAAGAGAGAGACAGAGAGATACTGAGATAGAGTTGATTTTGATTTTGAAAATAAATCTTAGCGAATCTCCCTTTTTTTTCTTCTGATTATTTTTCTTCATATTTGTAGAGGGAAGAGAGAAATGCTGTGAGAGAGGATTATTTTGGTTTTCAAAAAATATGGCAAACCCCATTTTCTCCTTATTATTCTTTTTCTTGAAATATGTAAAGAGAGAGAGAAGACGGAGAAGTGACGGGGCAAAAGAAATTGATTTTTGTTTTCAAAAACTTTGCAAATCTTTGCCTCTCTTCCTCCTCCTCCTATTCCTTCAAATTTGCACTTATGATTCATTTAGTATGGTTACTATAGCAGACTGGAAGAGGGAATTTCCCCATTTTTTTCCACTTCCACAATTTGGTATGGCATCATGGAAAAGGAGAGATGAAAAATTGGTTTCCATGGAGCAATTTTTTTCCATTGAATTTTTCATAAAAAATGAGATGGAAAATAGGTGTATTTCCAAATATACCCTCCTGAATCCTGTGAGTTCGTGCTATCTATTACCAGTGTGATCGTCCGTCCATCTCTCATATTGTTCTACTATGTCTCGGCAAGATTTACATAAAAAGATGAAATACCAAAAACTTCAAATAATAGAAAGAGAAAAAAGAAAGAAGGGATATGACCGTTCGTGAGATTTCAACTAAATGACAACAATGACCAAAGAAAAAAACCAAATATGTGACACATAAGAAAGAAGATAAAAGTGCCAAAGACCAAAAAGAGATATAAGTTTACATAAAAAGATGAAAGAGTAGTGAAGATTTTTTTTTTCCCTGACTAAGAAGGTTTATAGAGAGAGAGAGAGAGAGAGAGAGAGAGAGAGAGAGAGAGAGAGAGAGAGAGAGAGAGAGAGAGAGAGAGAGAGAGAGAGAGAGAGAGAGAGAGAGAGAGAGAGAATGTTTTTAATATTGGGATTGTTTTATTTTGTTTTTAAAAAATTTATAATAAAATAAGAGATAATTTAATAAATTAACCTCACATATTTTATTTTATTTCTATTTTATACCAAACATATATATTATTTTCTCTTTTTTTTTTCGTTCTATTTTTGTTTTCTTTTCATTTCTTTTTTTGTCCTACATCTCAAATGAGTCTTTAGTGAAAAGAAGAGAGGTAAAGAGAAGGGAGGGAAAAGTGAAGGAATTTTTTATTTTTAAATTAAAATTAAGATAGTAATGGATGCAATTTTACACTTTTTTAGAGGTTAATTAAATATTTTAATTATCGTGCTAAATTTATTTCCAATTAAAGTATGTTTCACTGAATCCAGCTTTAATTTAAAAAAACAAAGAAACACATAAATTGAAATAAACTAAATTAACATAAATCAAACATGTTATTAAAAATGACAAACAATGACATATTATGTCATTTATTTATGTTTTCGTAGAAAAATATTATTATGATAAGTTAGATTTTTTAATTAATTTTATCTTTTTCGACCTATATAAATAATAATGCAAAGTTTTAAACAAAAAATAAATAAAAAATTATGTTGTTCAAAATCAAGAATGTATAATTAATTTCTAAAGTTTATATGTACAACTATACTCTTGAAAAGTATACAAATGAAACGATATATGGCAAAGCTGTAAATAGTCTCCGATTATAAGGTATTTGTTTTGGTTAAAACGCCAAGGGTCGAACAAACGGAGAAGCACGGGAGCGCTTAGTTTGGCACTTTCGGCGCCCATCGCTCGAAGCCATTGAGCTTTGAATGACAGTCATTTCTCATTCTCTCTATCAAACCCTCAGTTTCTCTCTCCACCATAATTTTCTCTGTTCAGATTTAAACAATCATTTTCGGTTTTGATCGGGAGTTGGTTCTTTTTTCGGGTTAATCAGATCGAAATCCGGAGAAGCGCACAAGATTCCCGACGAGCCATGTAATACTTGGTTTCTTCAAACAATCATAATACTCCTTTAATGTATAATGCCATATTGAGATAGAAGGATGTGAGGCAAAGGAACAATGAAATGTATGTACTGTTCGAGTGATATCTAGATTCATGGGGATTTGCTTCAGCATTGATTCTGATACAAGGGATGCAGGTATTAATTCAGATTTTAATTAAAATTATAAGAGTTTTTCGTTCTTTAGAATACCATTTTCCGTCAAAGTTAGAAAACTAAGGTAATGCAGGAGCAACTACTTTTTGCATGCTACATGTTTCAAAAGGGGGTACTTTAGATCCACTTGATTGTGCACTAGGACCTCCTTGTTGCGTTTATTTGTAATGTACAATATGGTCCTAGTAATCGATTAAATTCTTGTAAGCAACTATAGACCGTGATTGAATACATAAGAAACGGCCGGGGGAATACCAGTGGCCAAATAAAATCATACTGTAGATTCTGAAGCTTAAAAAAATTTTCTCGGACCGTCTTTGTTCCTACTATCATATAATTGTAACTCTAGATTGAGCGGCCGTACTTTAATTATTGCTCACATAAGACTATTATCCATCGTAAAAAAGAAATAAGATAGGGGGAAAACAGAAACTATAGATATCCACTTGTTGTGGGTGTCTAAAGTGCTTATAATGTAGATATTTCTTGTAGCTATTCAAGAAAGAGTTTTAATTGCATGTTATCGATATTGACATATACATCGTAATTGTAATTGCAAATGAGGTAGAATATGAATCTGCCAAATCAACAACTAAGCAACATAGAAGCGGAAGCTATACTCCATTATCTCCCATGAATATCAAAGATCTCCGCCAAAATCCTGGCTGTAGGGATGTTGATATATTTGCCTATGATGAACTGAGGCTGGCCACCAAGCACTTTCGTCCAGACTTAATTTTGGGAGAGGGTGGTTTTGGAGTTGTGTATAAAGGAGTGATAGATGAAAATGTAAGGCCAGGTTACAAGACCACTGAAGTTGCTATTAAGGAGCTAAATCGAGAAGGATTTCAAGGTGATAGGGAATGGCTGGTAACTAACTTACCTTACTCTCTCATCCTGTGTGTCCCCCTCCCTCCCCCCTTTCGTGGGATATGTCTCCCTTTTCTGTACACGAAAGCTGGTTTTTACCTTTTGCTTTTCTTACAGAAGACAAATTTTATATTGAAAATAGACTACATGGCACCAATACGGATTTGCATGAAATAGGAAGCAATGGATCATTGTTGCCAAGGGCATGGAATTTGATTTGATTTGATTTTTTGTTTGAATCATTGAAATTGATAGTTAGAGTGGCAAGAAGCAATAAAGAGGATCAAGCTACCTGATTTTGTTGCCACTAATCTGATGTGAGCATGTTGCAGTCGCATGTCTTTACCGTTAGTACATTTTGCAGGCTGAAGTTAACTATTTAGGTCAATTCAGTCACCCAAATCTTGTGAAGCTCATTGGATACTGCTGTGAGGATGAACACCGCTTATTGGTCTATGAATACATGGCAAGTGGAAGCTTGGAAAGACATCTTTTTCGAAGTAAGCTTCTGATGATATTGCTAATGAATCTGAATTATAAATTAGAAATAGGTTGTAGATGAGTCCCGATTACTCAATTAACATGCTACTTGCAATTGGACGTTAACCTTTAATGTTTTTTTTTCCTTCAATCATTTATCATTTCATCAAATAGATTTGTTCTTTTATGTTGATGCTATTACACATGTGCACCATTGGGATCGTTGATGGGCAGCCATCTGATATTTGTTTTTAAATTCAAAAGAAAGAATTCATAGTGAGCAATACAAAATGGAGGAGAAGAAATCCTCTCAAAACAATACAGACTCATTAGCTCAAAAGTCAAAATAGCTTTCCTATCCCTTTGAATATCCACAAGGGAAACCCCCCTTATAAAACCACTAGCTGAGACTCACAGAAAAGTAATGAAAATACTCCTTTCTTAGAGTAGGTGTGGTGGAAGGAATCTTTGGTTAAACACTAGCATTTTGCACTAACCAAAGTCAGCCTAAACCCGCAAAATTGCAGTGCCAAAGAATTTTGTGCTCCTTTGACATCCTGAAACCCATAAATTTGATAGCAAAAAAAGCTTCAAGATCAGGTGGACAAACTTATCTCTTATCAAAGAAATCAAAGAGCTTATTCAAAATTTGCTAAGCCACTTCACAATGGGCAGCAATTTGAGCTTCAAAACAGTGTTAGTGACCTGCCAGTTTTCTCTCTCTCTCTCTCTCTCTCTTTTATGTAGATGGCTATTCTCAGCATTTAGTTTGCTAAGACGGCCAAAACTTTCCAGGGAATGATATTGTTGTCTTCTAGGAACAGAAGAAGGAATATTATAGATATATTGCTTGCCCGTGAATTTCAAGGGACTGTATATAGCTATTTGGCCGTCAACACAAAGAATTATATTCCTGAAGTTGATACTGTAAACATTGTTTAACCTGCTAATTGTCAATAAAATAAAAGTGCTTGTTGAAAGATTCGGATAAATTCTAAACTGGTTCTTTGTTACAACATTTATAACAAATTATTAAAGTATAAAGTTTGCAGCATGGCCAAACAGGCCTGAAATCTCACTCGCCAACCATTTTCTTAAAGCCCATTTCCTAAATCACTGCAATTAAAATGGAAAAAAATGCATTTTGTAGGGAAATTGCCTCCTCTTTTTAGTCCTGCAGGCTTAACTTTTCATTGATGGCAGGAGTGGGCTCAACACTGACCTGGTCAAAAAGAATGAAGATTGCTTTACATGCTGCAAAAGGGCTTGCTTTTCTTCATGGTGCAGAAAGGCCCATCATATATCGCGACTTCAAGACATCAAATATTTTGCTAGATACGGTTTGTTGTCTTCTAGGTTTTAATGGTTAAGAGCCTTTGTATTTTAGGGCATGATGAAGGGGTACTTCTGAAGAATTTTTACATAAAAAAAAAAGATCTGGATGTTTAAACATCACAAGCTGTTGTTGGCTTTTACAAGAAGATTTCTTACTCTCTGTTGCAGTATTACCCTACACAAACCACAAATAGAAGACTATCCTTTTCAACAACAATGTGATCCTTCCGAAAAAAACTTTAAAGCCCAATCATGATAGAATAAACCATTTTTTAAATAAACTGTTGTCATGCATGTGATTATTAAACAAGCAAATTCTGTCTAGGTTACATATATTTATTATAGAGATATAAAATGCAGGATTTCAATGCAAAGCTTTCAGACTTCGGTCTTGCAAAGGATGGACCTATGGGTGACCAAACCCATGTTTCAACACGAGTAATGGGCACATACGGATATGCTGCTCCTGAGTATGTGATGACTGGTGAGTTTATAAGCAAGCTTTGCTGAATTATTTTGTTGTCTTCCTAAATGTTCTTCTGATGCATAAGCAACTCTGAAGTGAAACGCAAAAATGTGCGTTTCTTCTTATCGTGATATACAATCTACAAAATTGAAAGTTGACTGGTGTCGTTTGGAAATGCTGTGGCTTTTCTGAAGTTGCTTTGCTATAGATATTCTGAAAAGTATTTGTTCAGAAAGGACTAAAAATCTTATAAAAGTTGCTTTTAAAAGCACAATTGATCGGTAGTGTTCGGTAATTATTTTCAAACATTGCTATGAATGTGTGGGATCACAACAAGGTGTATATGCTAGATTCTTTTTTGGGCAATACTAAAAATCCTGAACTTTATCAAGTTATTAAACTAACAAACTAGGTGAAGGTTAAATTGAAATAAATAATATAGGCATGCATTTTAAGGATCATCAAACCAATATCTATAGAATTAGGAATAGAAAATAGGTTGGAACTTGGAAGAATATACTTTTATGAAGAGAAACGAAGAAATATGCAAGATTTGTACATGTAGTAACTGTGGAAATACGGAGGCAATTTGTGTTTTGGTAAGAACTAATGAAAAGAAGACATATATAGGCAAGAAAATAATTCCAATTAGGTTTATTGTAAGGAAATATATAGGAAGGTCGTTTTAGACATCTAAAATTTGTAACAGTTATAACTGCTTTTGAAAGCATCCCCAGGGTGCTTCTTAAAGCTAGAAGAAGCACCCTTAAAAAAAAAAAAAAACATATTTGTGGCTTTTGCTGTAAAACAAGTTACAAAAATCTCAAACTAGCCCTTGATCAACTGCTGTGAAGACTTGCCCTAGCCTTTTTTCTCCATTTTTTGCATTTTTTGTTAGAATTATAACCCTGCATCCTTTGCATAAAAGATTGGAGTCACTAGGTAAAAGAAAGTTTTATGAATTTCTACCTGCAAAGTTTCGACTTTCTACCAATGGCTGGAATTCTATAACATAGTAGAAATGGTATGATTGTTGTTTTCTGTTTTATAAATAAGTTTTATTGACATTTAAAGCTCTTCTGCCCCTTTATATATGATGTTTTCTATAGGGTATATTATGTTTTTGCATTTCTTTTTTCTTCCATTTATAGTAATATATTTGTTAACAACGAAAGGAAAAAATAAAAGTGAGAGTAACTATACCCTCGATGTTGCCTGGAGATATCTTATCAGCCGAATCAAAATTAGGTTCTCTCTGACATCTTGGTATACATCTAGAGAATATGAGAAAATTTATTTATCCTTTTGAAGGGACATTATCAAGCCAATAACCCAATCGGTACCTCATTATCATGGATAAGTTGCTGGAATCTGGATTGTATTTGTGAACTGAGCTGTATGTCAAATTTTACAGGCCATTTAACAGCTCGAAGCGATGTGTATGGTTTTGGGGTTGTGCTACTTGAGTTGCTTATTGGAAGGAGAGCATTAGACAAGAGCAGGCCCAGCAGACAACACAACTTGGTTGAGTGGGCACGTCCGTTATTGAATCATAATAAGAAACTGCTGAAAATTTTAGACCCTAGAATGGAAGGGCAATATTCTGCTAAAAGTGCAATAAAGGTGGCCCATCTGGCAAACCAATGTCTTAGCCAAAACCCAAAAGGCAGGCCTCTGATGAGCCAGGTTGTTGAAATTCTTGAAAATTTTCAGTCGAGGGAGGAAAATGAGGAAGAGCAAATGCTCCAAAGTGGCAGTAGCAGTATAACCATTTATGAGATTCCAAAGTGCACCAGAGAAATTCCAGAAATGGGGAAAAACCAATGTGAAAATGATGACGTTTATAGGAGCGAAGCAAGCAGAGAAAAAAGCAGGAGTGAGCCTTCAAATAATTATGACTTATCTAATCCTTCACCAGATTTCGTGCTCCACGATAAGTCAAGAGTCTAGAGGTTGAAGCTGTACCTGTACCACTACAGATGGAAGTTCAAACTTATAAAATGTCTGGTGAAGGTAAATTACACAGCTTAAGAAATTCCTCCCCCCCCCCCCCAAAGGGGGGCGCCGCTGCCGCGGGGGCCCTTTTTTTTTTTTTTTTTTTTCAATCCAAATTTTGTATCGCTGGGATGTTATTAATTGGAATATGGAACATAGCTCTAGCCATACCCTCTTCCCTCCCCTCCTCGCCCTCCCTTAAGATATCTGGTTTCCAATCATCTATGCGTTTGCATACGGAAAATGCACTCAAGTAAAAATCAATTATTGCGTCAAAGGCTTTTTAGAATGAATTGGTGCTGAGAACATACCCAATACTGAAAACAAAACTTTTTAGGGCTCTCGAAAGAATTGCCTTTTTTCTTGCATTCATTCATCTGGTGACAATTGGGTTTTTCTTTTAAGCGGGTCCACTTTTCTTTTCTTTTTTTCTGTTTTCCTTTTTTTGGGAGAGGGGATTTTTTTTGTGTTTTTTTTTTTGGGGGGGGGGGGAGACGTGGAATACCCAACGTTCGTCGATGATTTTGCAAAAGTTTTTGTTTTTGGTTTTTCTAACGTTTACCTTGACATTATTTCATTCTTAATATATTTTTATCTCAATTTTGTTTTATGTTTTTTTTTGTTTTAATTTTGATTTTTAAGGCTAATGTTATTAACAAAATTAACAAAAAAAATATTAATGTGATGTAAACTCTTCCAAGTGACATGTAGGCACCTTCAAATGACATGTAAACTCTTTTATGTGAAATATCAAATGTTTAAGCATTAATTTGAAAAGAAATAGAGAAATAAAAAAATCATTTGAAGTAAAATTAAAATTTATACTGGTATTTTTATCAATTATATAATCAAAATGAATAATAAACATGTAAGATAAAATTGAAAAAAAAATGTTAATGGTAAAATTGTAATTTGAGATAACGTTAGATATAAAAAAAAACCTTTGCCAAATATTTTGTTTTTGTAAAAATAATTTTTAAGATTTGTGTTGGATTTGGGTTGAGTGGCAAATGGACGGGTTGTGTTGAATTTGGATTGGATAAAAAAAGGTTGAGTAAAACACGAGTCACGTATCCATCTATAACCTTTTGAATTTCGGGTTGGCCCATGTTTTAAAGTAAAATATTAAAAAAACAACCCAACCATTAACTCATATATATATATATCTCTCTCTCTTAGCTAACTTTATTTAATTCATTTTAATAATATTTATTTGTACTAATTAATACATCCGATCAATTATTTAAATATTAAACTATAGCCTTAAAATATTTAATTAAAACAAAATAAAATTAAAGGTCTAATGAGAAATCTATCTAATGAGAAATCTATGATAAAATTAAGGGAGCAAAATGGAACAAAATAACAATAATGGACCATAGTGAAACTTAAAGTAAAGTTGAGGGACCAAATAAGAATAAAGCAAAACTAAGGGACCAAAAATAAGACCTAAGATAAAGTTATAATATTAAATTGAAGTAAAATTATGGGAACAAAATGATACTTGAAACAAAATTAAGGGATCAAAATAATATTTATGCATTAAAAATGTCAATTTGCTCATTGTTATTGTATGTTTGACTATAACTTAAGTTGGGGTGAGAGGAGGGAGGGAAGAAGGAGATATGGATTTAAATGAATAAAATGTATATACATATAAACTCAAAAAATATGAGTTTCACCAAACTAAAATTTGATCTAAACCAAATGGGTCAAATGTGGGTCAAGAGGTAACTATAATGGATTGAGTAAATAGTTTTAGGACATATTTGCCTAAATTAGTTTCCAAGGTTGTGCTTTGTTTGTACATGATATAATTGAACTGACAGAAAATTAGAACCTACTATATAATGTGATTTATTATGTGATTTATTATGTTCTTTTCACCCTTCTGAGCAGATGTTTAGATGCACTGATATGACCAACGACACGTTTCATAAGAACCTGCTATATGCTTCTGACTAATGAAGGGTAATAATATATGGAGCCAAGGTAATTTGTATTACTTGTTGTGAAAGGAAATTTAGGTATGTACCTGTATATGCTTTGCAGTTGGCGTTAAATTTCTCACCTAGCATTCCATGTGCCCAACTAGAGTATGGCTCTGGTTAATATTTCCATACGTTGATATTGATTGAGCATCGACACCGAGGATGTGTTCTCCAAAAAACACTAACAAATTGACTTTTGATAGGAAAAATATGGCTTTGAGGCGTGATAAGTCACTTTCTTTAAAGAGTTTATGTCTGTGTATTGGAGAATCACAGACAAACTCTTCCAGGATACAACAAAGCTCTCTTGGAGCCAAGATTACGTAGAATTCTAATAGGATATATATATAGAGTTTGAACAGTTATATCTGTTCAATTTGAATATGTGTGTCTTTCTATTTCCAACAGTCATATCTATTCTATTTTGAATAGTCATGTCTATTCAATTTTCAAATGTCATGTCTTTTCTATTTTGAATAAATGTGTCTATTTAATTTATTTCTTATTGAATTTTAAAAATAAATTTAAAATTCAATTTCAAATAAAAGATACATCCTTTCAAATAAAAAACATATCTTTTCAATTTAAAAGAGACATCTCTTTAATTAAGAGACACTTCTATTTAAATAACAGATATATCTTTTAAATAAAAAGACACATCTTTTAAAATAAAAGATACATCCTTTCAATTTAAAAGATACATCTTTTCAAATAAAAATACACATTTTCAAATAAAAGGAACAACAATTAAATTCTTTTTTTTTTAAATATCATATTTTATCCAATACAAGACTTTTAATTCTACTCAATATTACAAACTATATAATAATCCCCCACTAGTTTGTAATATTTCTACATGATATTATACATAATAGAAAGTATCTTTATAGATATTTGAACTTCCTAATAGTATAACACTTTAAAGTTTTGACGAAGTTAGTGGTATCATAAGATTTGAACCATAACTTGATTTATCAAAACCGAAAGTACAACACATATGACATCATTAACTTTGTGAAGACGTTCCGGTAATCTCACTTTAGCACTTCTATGGCTATGTGCTAATCTTGGTTTCACAAATATTTACAAGATCAACCCTTTTAAATCTTATTTGAACCGGCACCACTTCAATATTCATATAGGTGGTATTGTTATTATGTCCCTATTACTCCAGACATTTAACAATATCATTAAGACCTTTGTCATCCTCTCTTTGTAATAGTATGCACAACTCTTGACACAATATTATGTAGTACATTCTTGAACGAGCTCTCAATTTTAGAGTCCGTGCCTCAAATAACACTTAGTAACTTGTTATTACCCATTGAACTTTTATTGTTAGAGTGTATACTAACTCAAAGTTGGGTTCTCGTTACTAGTGTTTTATTTTAAAGGTTTTAACTCCATTCAAATACAAGTTTGTTGTATTATATCTCTGGGCAATGATTTGGTCAATGGATCAACCAAATTCTTATTTGACCTAATATAAACAATTGTCATTTGTTCCATTTGTGACCAATTCCATTATATAAGCATGTCTTAAGCTTATATGTCTTGATTTCCCATTGTAAATTTTGTTGTGAGCTATACACATAGTAGTTTCACTATCACAGAATACAGAAACAGCTGGCATAGGTTGTAGCCACAACTTAATGTCTAACAACATGTTTCTCAGCCATTTTGCCTCTTCTTCAGCAGCTGCCAATGCAATAAATTCATATTCCATTGTGGAATGGGAAATACAAGTTTGCTTCTTAAATGCCCAACTTATGGCACCTCCAACACAAGATGAATATCCAACCAGATGTGAATTTATTATCATTAACACTTGTGATCCAACTTGCATCATAACCTTCTAATACAGTAGGAAAACCACTATAACAAATTCCTAAGTGCTTTGTTCTTTTCAAATACCCAAACACTCTAGAAATTGCTTTCCAATGTTCATTACCTGGATTACTTGTAAACCTTGAGAGTTTACAAATAGCAAATGCAATATCTAGCTTAGTACTATGCATTGCATACATCATACTACTTATTACATTTACATATTCTAATTGTGCTATCATTCTCCCTGAATTTTCAGTCAATTTTATATTGGAATCATAAGAAGTATTAAATTCCTTTATTCCTACATGTTTGAATTTATCAAGTACCTTATCTATGTAGTGTGACTGTAACAAAGTCACTCCTTTGTTATCTCTTTGAACTTTAATACCTAAAATAGTATTCATTTCATTCATATCTTTCATTTTAAAGATTGAAGTCAAATACTTCTTAGTTTCAGAAATATCAAGCATATTTGTTCCAAATATTAACATGTCATCAACATACAAACATATAATGACACCATATTCACTTGTAAATATGGAATAAATACATTTGTTAGCATGATTATGTATAAATCCATTTGATAGTATCACACTATCAAATCTTTCATGCCACTGCTTTGGTGCTTGTTTCAAACCATAAAGAGACTTAACTAATTTACAAACTTTGTTTTCATTTCTTAGAAGAATAAAACCTTCAGGTTGATTCATATAAATTTCTTCATTTAAATTTTCATTTAAAAATGTTGTCTTAACATCTATTTAATGTACATGTAATTTATACATTGATGCTAATGATAAAAGTACTCTAATGGATGTTATTCTTGCTACAGGAGCATAAGTATCAAAATAATGAATACCTTCTTTCTGTGTGAAGCTTTTAGCCATCAATCTTGCCTTGAAAGTTTGAATAGAACCATCTGTATTATATTTTCATCTAAATACCCATTTACAACCAATAAGTTTTGATCCTGTAGATAGATCAACTAAGATCAAGTGTTATTGGACATAATTGAATCTATTTCATCATTTATAGCTTCTTTCCAAAAAGCTACATCTCTAGAAGACATAGCTTCTTGAGAAGTCTTTGGATCATTTTCAATATTTAGTAAAATAGGTATCTTATTATAGATATTAGTTCTGCTTCCTTCTACAAGAAAGACTAAAGCTTGTGAAGAAATAAAATCAGAACCAAAATGTTTTTCTTTTCTAACTCTTTGACTCTTTCTAACTTCTTGATGACTTTCATCAATTTTTCTTTTATTATTAGCACTACCAGAATGTGACAATGCATATGTATCATCATCATTTTGGTTTTGATCTTTCAATTGATCATTGGTAAAATCACGAAAAAATTTATTTTCAATAAATTCAACATTTATAGATTCTACAATCACATTTGACTCTACATTCAAAAGTCTGTAGGCCTTTGAATTTTGTGCATATCCTACAAAAACGCTTTTAAGTCTGCCAACCCATTTTGTTGTGGAGTATAAGGTGCACTACTTTGATGTATTAAACCATGCTCTTCACAGAATTTATTGAACTCAATAGGAAAATATTCTTCACCTCTATTACTACGAAGGATTTTATTTTTTTATTCTTTTGATTTTCTATTATTGTTTTATATTCTTTAAATTTTTTGAAAAGCATATTTGGTTCTTAGTAAATAGATAAATGTGAATCTAGAGAAATCATCGATAAATGTGATAAAATATCTTTTACCACCTCTTGTTATTTCTCCATTTAATTCACAAATATATGAATGCACTAAGTCTAATAAATCTGTATTTCTTTCAACTTTATTAAAAGATTTTTTAATCATTTTTGCTTGTATACAAATTTCACATTTTCCATTATTTTTGAAATTGCAATTGATGTAACCATTTTTGGACATAAATTTCAAAGAACCAAAATTCAGATGTCCTAATCTATCATGCCATAAAGTATAGTCAGAGTCAACAACATAAGCAGAATCAACATTTATTGCATTAGTACTAAGTTTGAATATGCCATCAGAATTATAACCCTTTCCTACAAATGTTCCACTCTTAGACACTATAACATTGTCAGACTCAATTACAATTTTGAAACCTTTCTTAGATGACAAACTAGCAGACACTAAATTCTTTCAAATTTCTGGTACATGAAATACATTTAACAATGTTAATTTCTGTTCAGATGTGAAGTTGATCTCTACTGATCCCTTTCCAAGCACTTCCGCAGTAACATGATTTCCTATAAGCACCTTTTTCAGAATCTTTGACTAATGTGTAGGTCTTGAAGAAATCGCTATTGTTACAAACATGGATGGTTGCACTTGAATCAAGCTACCAATCTTGACTTTTCGTTATTGCATTAGCCATGTTCACTTCGGTAATCATACCAATGTGAAATGTAGACATCATGGCCACCATATCCGATATTGTGCTTTCCACCAAGTTTGCTTTCTCAGTCTTTTCATTCTTTCCATTGGTGAAGTTAACTCCGGCCTTTCTATATCTACACCCACGAATAACATGGCCCTTTTTGCCACAATAGAGACAAATAATATCATTTTTCTTTTTCTTAAAGGATTTTTTATTTGCTTTTAAATTCTTGTTTCCTTTGTGAATATTTTTTTCATTGACAAGATTAACAGTAGAACTTGAAGCCATAATTAGTGCTTCTCTTGCACAAGTTTCATATTCAATTTGAATATGAGTAAGAAATTGTTTTAAAGTTAATTTGTCAGTAGAGTGCATAATTTTCTTTCTATAATTATTCCAAGAAGAAGGCAATTTAGAAAGAATTGTACCAATTTGTAAAACATCTAGAATTTTGACTTCAACATCCCTTAGTTTTGAAACTAGGATTTGGAGTTCATGAATTTGATCCATGATTGGTTTAGTGTCAACCATTTTAAATTTGAAATATTGTAAGGCTAGAAATTTGTCAGTACCTCGTTTTTCTGTCTGTGAGGCAGTTTCTAAAGCAGACCAAATTGCTTTTGGTGTCTTCAAGTTTGAGTACAGATCGTATAAACGATCAGTCAGTGTATTCAGAATGTGTCCTCGACATATGAGTTCATCCTCTTCACATTTCTTTCTTTCTGCTTTGAGTTGATCAGATTCTTCAGGATTAGGATTTGACAGCACAGGTAGATGGGGGTCTAAAACATAATGAATCTTGAGGGCAGTGAGTAAGAAAATCATCTTATCTTTCCACCGAGTAAAATTAGTGCCATCAAAACGATCTAATTTGATGAATTCTTTTGGATTCTCCATAGCAGTGAATGACATGAATATAAACTCTTTAAAATTGTTAGGAAAAATATGGCTTTGAGGCCTGATAAGTCACTTTCTTTAAAGAATTTATGTCTATGTATTAGGGAATCACAAGCAAACCCTTCCAGGATACAACAAAGCCCTCTTGGAACCAAGATACTACCGTAGAATTCTAATAGGATATATATATATATATATATATATATATATAGTTTGAACAGTTATATCTGTTCAATTTGAATAGGTGTGTCTTTTTATTTCCAACAGTCATGTCTATTCTATTTTGAATAATCATGTCTATTCAATTTTCAAATGTCATGTCTTTTCTATTTTGAATAAATGTGTCTATTTAATTTATTTCTTATTGAATTTTAAAAATAAATTTAAAATTCAATTTCAAATAAAAGATACATTCTTTCAAATGAAAAACATATCTCTTCAATTTAAAAGAGACATCTTTTTAATTAAGAGACACTTCTATTTAAATAAAAAATGTATTTTTTTATTTAAAATTAAAATAAAAGATACATCCTTTCAATTTAAAAGATACATCTTTTCAAATAAAAAACACACATTTTCAAATAAAATGAATAACAATTAAATTCTCTTTTTTGTTAAATACCATATTTTATCCAATACAAGACTTTTAATTCTACTCAATATTACAAACTATATAACAACTTTGACTGCTCCAAATTGCTATACATAACAGTCACGCGGTTAAGTTTGGGAGTAAAGCAGCACAATGCTATTGCGCTACTGCGGAATTGCCATTGCTGAAATCCCTACATTCACCATGAATATCCAACACACATTACATTTTAAGAATTAGTTAGGACCTGTCATCTACTTTTATTAGGCCATGTTTATGTTATGTAATATAAGGGAAAAAATGCAAATACTTCATTGAATTATAAGTTTATAACCCATGTGCAAATATCTCCTCCAAACTATGATAACTGAGAAATAACCCCTTTCAGTATGATTCGTTCACAAATACTTCTTTGGTCTAGAAAAATGAATTACACTTTGCACTTCCAAATGTTGGCATTTTGAGTAATTTGTCCAGTTCTGAGTTAGCAAGTTTTTACGTCAAACTTCACTTATAACATGATATAATTGTGCCAGCTTGGAAATTGGAAATCATCACTTGCACAATTTTTTTTTTCTAAAAATTGGTATTTCTTCATTCAAATTGCAGCTTTATTTATTTATTTTTTAAAATTTAACTATTCACATATTGTTTCTAAACTAATATAATTGTATTTTGTCATATAGCACGTTTAATGAAGAAACTCTAATCACTTTCGTTAACCAAAAAAAAAAGTGATCAAACGGATTCATGTGTAAACATGTGATAGCACAAGATTATTTGCTAGTTTTATAAGTAATGGAATATTTGCAAATAAACTATAAGAAAAAATTTATGTAATTCATTGTATCTTTTGCTATAAAGTTTTTCAATCAGAATACATTAAGTATATAATTCTACAATCAAAATACGATAAATGTACATATAGTCTTTAAAAATACTTGTAATTTTACGACTCAGTATTATATGATTAGTTCTCTAAAGATACACATATTCTATTTTTAGTGAAAAACTTGATAACAAAAAATATAAGAAATTGTATATAAAGTCTAATCTTAAATTATAATTGGAGGGGTATTTGTAAATTTCTTTTGTATAAAACCTTGTATTAATTATTCAAAAATAAAATATAAAGATACTCACTGATTTTCGAACAGTATCAAAAATAGGGAAAAAGTGTTGGGACTCTCAGTGCAAATTTAAAGGCTGACCGGATACTTCTCAAAGCAGAAGACATACATGCACATTCATGCAAACGAAAAGCAGAAGACTTATTCAACCTTACCCTCCATTATCCCTGGTAATTCGTAAACAGCCTTGAGGATCTTCAATCTTGATCTCCCTTCCTTCTGTTCTGTATTTGCTTTGAATGACATCAAAATTTCTGCACCTTGGAGTTAAAAAAGCCTTCCAAAAAATCAATGGTAACTAAATGGAGTCCAGTCATATTCATGCTTCTCTTATATAGCGTTCCCTGTTTTGGGTCTTCAGAGCCAGAATTGCTGCTCAAGTTCAAGGACTCCCTGCAAAACGAAAATAACACTGCATTGTCCACTTGGAATATATCTACGTCGTCTCCATGTTCAGGCGAACATCCCAATTGGGTTGGTGTTCTGTGTACAGAAGAAGGGAAAATTTGGGGGTTGAAACTTGAGAATATGGGGCTCAGGGGGGTCATTGATGTGGACGCCCTCCAACAGTTACCAAATCTCAGAACCCTGAGTTTCATGAACAACGATTTCGACAGCACTTGGCCAGAATTAAACAAGCTAGCTCCTCTCAAGACATTTTATCTTTCTAATAATAAGTTTTCCGGAGAGATTACTGCTAAGACATTTCAGGGAATGCATTGGTTGAAAAAAATCCATTTAGCAAACAATCGCTTTACGGGTAACATTCCAACTTCCTTAACATTGCTACCTAGGCTTACCGAGTTGAGGTTGGAGGGCAACAAATTCAGCGGCCGCATTCCCAATTTTCTGCAGAAGAAACTCACATCTTTTAGCGTAGCTCAGAATCAGTTGCATGGCCAAATACCACCCGCCCTCGCTACCCTCCCACCCTCTTCCTTCTTTGGTACGTGTATAGACAGATGTATACAGATGTATGTATGTATGTTTGAATTTCTTTAATTAATTGTTTCAATCTGACAATGAGTAGGCAACGAAGGGTTATGTGGAACCCCATTGGGTGCGTGCCGTTCCTCCAAAAATCCCTCGATTATCAGTATTGTGGTGATTGCCATAGTGGTTGGTGTGGCCATAATAGTGATCGGGGCAATAATCTTTATCCTTGTTCGAAGAAAAAACCGAGGGGCAGCATCGGTGGAGAATCCACAATCCAACCTGCAAAACATGGAAGGAGATGAAGGCAGTAACCACTCGCACCGCAGCAAAAGAGGAGAGAACATGAAGTTGTGTCTTGTAAGGAAAGACAGGGAGAGGTTCGATTTGCAAGACTTACTAAGAGCCTCCGCTGAAATACTGGGCAGTGGTTGCTTCAGTTCTTCCTACAAGGCTGCTTTGTCCAATGGCCCCATGATGGTGGTGAAGAGGTTTAAGCAAATGAACAATGTAGGGAAGGAAGAGTTTCATGAGCACATGAGGAGGCTAGGAAGGTTGGATCATCCTAATTTGCTTCCTCTAGTGGCTTACTATTACAGAAAGGAGGAGAAACTCTTGGTCACAGACTATGTTCAAAATGGCAGCTTGGCTCTTCACCTTCATGGTATGTATGTAGGTATGCATGTATGTATGCATATATATTTCTAAGCAATACATATACATATATAGTCATATGATAAGCTGAACAATTAAATGTTTCAGGACACCGATATGTAGGACAGGCAGGGCTTGATTGGCCAACCCGATTGAAGATTGTGAAAGGCATCACAAGAGGTCTTGAACATCTGTACAAGGAGATGCCAACCCTAATTGCCCCACATGGAAATCTGAAATCATCCAATGTGCTTCTAACTCAATCTTTTGAGCCACTTTTGAATGACTATGGGTTGGGTCCAGTGATGAACCAAGAGCTTGCTAAGGAAATGATGGTGATGTACTGGTGCGCTGAGTATGTAGAACACAGTCAGATTACAAGGAAGACGGACATATGGAGTCTGGGGATCCTGATTATGGAGATATTGAGTGGGAAGTTGATAATGGGAGGGAAAGGTGGGGAGGGGGCCCGGGATATGGTGAGGTGGGTGAATTCAGTGGCGCCAGAAGAGTGGAGCAGGGAGGTGTTTGAGAAGGAGATGGGGGGATGCAAGAACAGCGAGGGGGAGATGGGGAAGCTTTTGAAGATTGGGTTGGCTTGCAGCGAAGGGGATGTGGAGAAGAGATTGGACATCAAAGAAGCTGCGGAGAGAATACATGAGGTGAAAGAGAGGGATCACGACGACGATTTCTATTCGTCGTATGCCAGTGAGGCCGAGATGCGGTCTTCTAGGGGAATGTCAGATGAAATCACTTTCTCCATAAATGGTTGACACGCAGGGAATGGAAGGAGCGCAACTACGCAACGTACGTAACTCTTATTGGATGGTCAAGGAATACAAATTAAGATGCGATGAGATCAGATCAGATCCACCGTGACTATGACTGTGAGGAGATGACACTCGCACTCACATTCATGATTTCTTGTGGCAGTCAGGCATGAACGTGATTGATGAAAACAAACTGCAGGGAAGAATTGAAGGGGACAGCAGTAACTTGTTGGGTTTGAGATGGAATTTGGGTTGTGTCCTTTGTACCATTTGAGTTTGAGCTGAGCATGATTTCTCAGCCAAACCTAACCAACCCCATATGCTATGCCATGTAATCCCAACCATCAAACTCATTCCCACACGCAGTCGTCAGCCATCTCACAATATTTATGCACATCCCCACAACTCACATATGTGTAAATAGACTACACTAGTTCTGCTTTTAACAATAAAATTGAAAGTAAAAAGTATGCTTCTGATATTCATTTTTTGGTAAATGTAATCTATTTCTATTTTTGAAAGTATGTTTAATAAAATCAATAAGTAAGACGTTTATAAAACACAATCTTTACTAGACTAACAATATTAATTTGGAACTCGGTATATACATGAGAAATTGTTGGGACCCTGCGTAGTAGAATAAATGAATAAGAAGCATGGTTTCCAATTGACATAGTCTAATAGGAGAAGAGGAAGGAAAAGGAAGGGGAAAGGCTATGCGTGCGCAGCATCCCTGATTGGCAGTGAAAAGACTTCTTTGATTTGCAACGAATTGGTTAAAATAGAGGTGAGATGATTTAGTATGATCAGGAAGGAACTTGTTATTGAGTTGAAGGTTTAGGGTGATTCTCCCAAGAAGAAGACAAAGCCGTAAAAAATACAGAAAGAGCTTCGTGAGGTTGAATCCAGAGAATTGAGGATAACAAGACTAGCCAAATGGGCTGTGGATAACCTTCTTCCCAGAGACCAGTATCTCTTGCTCATCCACGTTACACTAAGTAATTCTTCACCAATCAATCTTCCGCTGCCATTTATTTATTAAATAATTGATCATGGAATTTCAATTTCCAGCAGCCATCGATGATGCTATTGCTGCTCAAGCCCTCAAACAGAAGAAGAATTTCAATTTCCAAGCTCTGTGTCAAGACTCAAGAGGGGCTCCGCAGGCAAAAATCTCATCCCAATGCACAAGCTTAGCTGCTAGCTATGCAACCAGATGTTTGAATTAGTGTCATTGTCATGCTCATTTCTGGGTTTAGGGTTTATGTCATTCATTTTCTCAGCTCACACAATTTGATGTTTATCTGTTGCAGCAACAAAGCAGAGAGGGCAGCATATGGGAATAAGCTACGCACACACCACCATTCACAAGAGGCCGTAGATCAAACCAGAAATCATACATGAGCAGTGGAAGGCCTAGCCCTAGCCCTAGCCCTAGCCTTGATCGAACTTCCTCTCATTTTATGATGGTCTACAGTCTACACCCTCGTATGCCCCCTTGCCTTTCAAGCGGCTCACATTTTGATACCAGAAGCGCAAGCTCTGTCTCATCGCCCACCAAATCACTAACTGAATGTACAGGATACAAATTTATATATCAGCACTGCAAGCTAAGCGCACAAATGAATTAAATTGGCATGTGATTTGTGTGATGCATGTTGAAGTGTTAAGCTGCATACGACATCCAAACAAGGTTATCCTCCTTAGTGTATGAGTATTGAGTACATGGCTAATAGAAGCCTGGATCACCGCCTCTTTCCGAGAATATAATTAGAATGGAGGGCAGTGCATTTACCTCTCTTACAATGTACCAAAAAACTTCAAATTCAGTTTCAGAATTATTTGAGTCATTTGTCTCTATGCAACTTTTTATAAAAAACTTTAGGCACAAATTATGTTTGAAAAAATATTTAGACAAATGCTGTAGGATTTGTCACATCAAAACTTATAAATTTTTTATTCTCCCAAAACTTAATTTGTGTCAGATCGAGTTTTTGACAAATTAATTTTTTTTTTAAATTTTTATCAGAAGCTCGGCTGGCACAAGTCAATAGATATTAAATTTTAAAAAAAAATTATATATAAAAATCGGCCTCATTAAAAAAAGTAAAAATATATAATAATAAATCAATTGATTAATATATAATTAAAGTATATTAGTTAAAATACAATTAAATTTATGTAAATTTTATAAAATTAAATTAGTCAATTAATTTATATATAATTAAATAAAATTAGTATATATTTTATTAAATTTATTTTAATTAATTTTAATAGAAATAGTTAATTTTCATATAATTGATTATATAATATTTTATTTGATAAATTGATTGCATAATTAAATTTAGTTTATTTTTATATAATTACAAAAAATTTAATTTACATTTAATTAATAAAATTGAAATTAATATATAAAAAAATAGAGAACGTACAAATAAAAATATTTAAACGATAGAAAGTAAAGAATATTAAATAACATTAAGATATACAATAAATGATAGAGATAATTTAAATAAATGACTCTTAGTCCCACAACACCTGAAATAATGGGATCAGATGATCTGGTTTGAAGAACTGCATACCAAGGTCTGCATTATGTGGCAAAGGATTAGTAAAAAATGATGAAAAGTCAAAATGGCCTTGTGTTGACATTAGCATACAACAATCAACGCCTAATGGAGAAAAAGTAAACTGTAGTTATACAGATATTCCGAAGAACTAAAGCATCTAACGTGTGTAAAAGAGGTACTGACGCCACTATAACTTATGTTTGGTTGCGTCTGACAGTAAGCAAAAAACGCTACACTCTAGTATGGCATATATGCACTTAGGGTGTTGCATGCATCATAAAGAATAGTTTTGACAGGTAGAGCTAGGTGAGAGCTTGCCTAATATAGCAAGTGGAGCTGAGTGAGAGCTTGTCTAGTAATAAGAGTTGTAATTAAAATATATTAATGTAATACCCATGAAAAATAAAATATAAATGCGTATTTACAAACTGCTGTTACTATTTCAATATATGGTACTATTCACCCATATAATACTATTTATGTAAACGGTACTGTTCACTTATACAATCAAAACGTCAAGAACTAGATGTGGTTTAGTCATAAGAGAAAACTAGAAAGAAACTGAGAGAAAAATGACATTTTATATGAGAGAATTCCCTGAGGGACTAAATTGAAAGGAAACTAAATTAGCAAATTGATTATACTAGTAAGTGAAATTGGTAGGTGAGACTAATAAGTGAAATTAGTAGGTGAGATGGGGTAGGTGAAATTGGTAGGTGAGACGAGGTAGATGGAATAGTACCCTTAAATTTTCTTATAAATAGGCCCTTCCATTTCACTTTCAAAATCACACATTCAACTTCTCTTCTTCTCTCCTTAAGATTTCTTGGTCCGACGCTAGACCTTTGAGATTTTGGGCCTTTCCTTTTCTGCTTAGGTACCCTTTCTATGTCTTTCAAATTTTAGAAGTTATTTTCTTAAGTATACTCTGTGGTTGCGGCTTTGACTGACCTTCCACATCAGAAAACTGTCCTTACCTGTCTATATGTTTTTTTGATTATCTTATTACCGAAATAGAATGTAAACTGTGAAGAATACATGTCTAGGAAAGTTCTAGCTAAGGAAAGACTTGATTTTTAAGTGTGTCCATTGTGACCCTCCACTCTTTCTTGGGAACTTACATGGTATACTCTTTTACAGATTGTATTCTCTATTTCTGGTATAAATAGTAACTATACATGTGAATAGTAACCGTACATATGAATAGTAATCGTATGTATGAACAGTATCTGTACAAAAATAATCCTAACTTATTTTTTCTAATCTTTCATGAAAATCTCCGTAGTGGAACACTGAAATTCACCTGAGTACTCTTGTCCATAACGACTTAGAAAAGCGATACTCATACGAAATCTAGGTGAGTGAAAACGACCCTATTTTAATAGAGTTTTAGCATTACTGGTGATAAAAAGTATGTCGTAGGACACTCCCAAGATTCATAGGGGAAAATTGGATTCAGAATGACGAATATAAGGAGATAATTAATCCACAAGTATGGATAAGACGAAACAAGTATTTTATGATGATGTGAAGTTTGAATCTTTTCAAAAACAGTTAATTGTTATCTTAATTTATGGTTTATAAACCTATAACATAGTTTTATACTATACCTATTATATAAATGAATATTACACTGTATTTTTTATTATGATATGAAATACTGTACTATTGATTGTGATTGAGCTGGACAATACCTTCTCTCACGGCAAGGCAGAAAACCCGGTTTAAAGGGTGTCTTGACCAACGAGTGTGGAGACAACGATTCTCTTAGTAGGAATATAGCCCGATTTGGTAACAAATTCGTGAGGCGCCCTAGCTAAGAGGATGAGGTTGTGCGTCATGGTGGAAATATACAAAATTGGTGAGCGGGCCTATGTGCGCTCTCCGGGATATATTGTCATTGATGAGTACTAGTAACGTTTGTTGAATTGGATAGATTTTTATCTTCTAATATGTAATTTCTAACTATGTCTATTGGTTGAGTTTGAGCCTTCTGGTATACTTGCATGACTGGTGATGTATTTGAATTTTATTAACGCAAAGCCGATTCACTCACTGAGTTTAAAAGCTCACACTCTTTGTAAAATCTTTTTTGTTCAGATCAGGTTATCGATGAAGAATATCCACTAGAGGAGTAGATCACTTTGGACTTTTCCGCTGTCGGGTAGGCCCCTATTTGTTGTAAATTATGTTGCTTTGTAATCGTCTAGGACATCTAGGTCAGGGTTTGATATTTGGCTTGTATTTTAGTACAATAATGTATTTTATATTGAGGATTTATTACTATATGCAAATTATCTCTATAAATTTCAAACAAGAAAATTTGATATATTTTCTTTAGGAATGGTTAATTTGATAATATAGAGATAATGACTAATAATTTAACTCATGGACAGAATTTATCGAAAGGCTTACAGTGATGGAATATTCATCATTGTGCCGGTCATGTGTCCAGAAAATGGGTCGTGACAAAGTTAGTATCAGAGCAAAGGTTGTTAGGTCTCCTAGTGATTACAGAGCAAAGTGTCTTTAGTAGGTCTTCCCCTATTGTCGTGACTGCAGCACGATCATAGGACGAAGATCCACCAAAAGCCCTATAAAGTTTAAAATATTTTTCTTTCGTGTCTTACCCTTGAAGCATAATAGTGATAATACATATTATTTTTAATTGTAGAATAAGTTTAGATGGCACTAGGAAAATCAAATGCTTCAGGAATCTGCACAAGATCTGGCAGGGCCTTGGTCCTTCTAGTTACTCAGTCAGTAGGTGGAAGGTTAGAGATGCCTAACTGTGCAGAAGGTAACCATGCACAAAATAGAGAGATATCTACTGTAAACCTTGGAAGAAGTGGTGGTGTACCATCACAAATTGACGCGACTGTAGTAATAGAAGCATTAGCTGCAATGCAGAACGAGGTAAATGGGCTGAAGGAATTTCTGATGGGACAATCATCTAAAGATGGCTCGCAGGCATCAGTACATGCTGTAAGAATGCAAGAAACAGACCAGATGCCACCTCCACCTCCTCCTCAAGATAGGGTAAGGGCAGAGGTCAAGATTTCAGAATTTATAAAGTTGAATCCACCAACTTTTGCAGGAGATGTTAACGAAGACCCACAACACTTTCTAGATGACTGTGAGAAAATTCTTGACACGTTGGAGTGCCTTGAACCTCGAAGAGTGACTCTTGTTACCTTTCAATTAAGAGGTAAGGCAAACTGCTGGTGGAGAATATGGAAGAAAGGTATGGCCAGAAACGCCCCACCCCTTAAATGGAAGGACTAAAAGAATTTTTCGAGAACAATTTATTCCGAAGAGTATACGAGAATCAAAGATGAATGAGTTTGAGATACTCCGGCAAGGAGCACGAACCATCGATGAATACGACAATTTATTTGTGGAGTTGTCTGAATATGCTACTCACATGGTCCTAACTGAGAAAGAAAGGATCCGATGGTTTATTAAAGGCCTTCGAGAGTCCCTATTTGACAGGGTGGGATCAAAGATACGAGATTTTTCATCCTACACAGAGGCCGTTGACATCGCTCGTATGATGGAGGAAAGAGATATGCGTAATGAAAAATGGAATAACAAAAGAAAAAGGAAACAAGATGAGAAATCATGCGACCACGGAGGGAGTTCTGCACCTACTAAAACCACTGGATATGTAGCTTCTACCGCTAGTGCACCACAACGTCAACAAAGTAGTACAAGGGGTCAACAAAGGCCCTGGTGCCCTAAGTGTGAAAAAAATCACTTCGGAGTTTGTCTTGCCAATAACAACACTAAGGTTGTTACCAATGTGGTTAACATGGTCACATCAAAAGAGATTACCCTCAACTCCACACGAGATCTGGCGAAGGATCAGTACGCCCTAATCAATCAGAGGCCACTGTTGCCAACAGAGCCCTTGTAACTATAGAAGGCAATGGAATCGAAAAGGGTGCTGGCAGAGGACAAGGTGGTTGAGGTCAAGTTTCAGCAGGCCGAGGGACTGCTCGAGTATTCACCTTAACCCGTCAGGATGCTCAGGCGTCTAATACGGTGGTAGCATGTATCCTTCTGATTGAATCAAACTTTACACATGTTTTGTTTGACTCTGGCTCTACCCATTCCTATGTGTTACCATACTTTGCTAAGAATTTTACGCAAAAAGTTGTTAGATTAGAATGTCCATTCTTAGTACCTATGCCTATTGGAGGCACCCTACTAATAGAATGAGCCTACCGGGCTTGCAAGGTGAGAGTCGGAGAAATAAATACAATGGCAGACTTAATGCTGTTGGATATGACAGACTTCGATGTCATCTTAGGCATGGATTGGCTGGCATCTTGTCATGTCACTTTGGATTGCTATAATAAGATAGCTAAGTTCAATATTCCAGGGGAATCCTCCTTCCTATTTCATGGTGAATGGAGTAAGATTCCAGAAAATCTTATATCTTTAATGTGTGCCCGACGTTTATTACGAAAGGGCTGTCAAGGATACTTGGCATTTGTTAAGGATATCAAGAAAGAAGAACTAAAAGTAGATGATGTTCTAGTAGTCTAGGAGTTCGTAGACGTCTTCCCAAATGATCTACCAGGTGTACCCTCAGATCAGGAGATCGAGTTCCAGATAGAGTTAGCTCCAGAGACTCGTCCAATCTCCATACCCCCTTATAGGATGGCGCCAACAGAACTAAAAGAGCTAAAGGCTCAATTATAGGACCTGCTAGACAAAGGCTTTATAAGGCCAAGTTATTCACCTTGGGGAGCTCTTGCTCTGTTCGTGAAAAAGAAGGATGGATCGATGAGACTATGTATAGATTACAGGCAACTGAATAAAGTAACTATTAAAAACAAATACCTGTTACCTCGCATTGACGACCTTTTCGATCAACTTCAAGGAGCCAAGTATTTTTCAAAGATTGACTTGAGGTCTGGCTATCATCAACTCAAGATCAAGGAGGAAGATGTGCTTAAAACAACCTTCCATACTAGATATGGGCACTACGAGTTCTTGGTAATGTCGTTTGGACTAACGAATGCACCAGCTGCTTTCATGGATTTAATGAATAGGATTTTTAAACCTTTCTTGGACAAATTCGTTATTGTCTTTATAGACTACATTCTGGTGTACTCAAAGGATTCAGAAGAGCATGAACAACACCTTCGTATTGTGTTGCAGACTTTGAGGGATCATCAATTATACGCCAAATTCTCTAAATGCGAGTTTTGGATTGATCACATGACTTTCTTGGGACATGTGATCTCCAAGGATGGCATCCAAGCAGACCCAAGCAAAGTGAAAGCGGTCAAAATGTGGCCTAGACCCACCTCCGTCACGGAGATTCGCAGTTTCTTAGGATTGGCAGGATATTATCGTCGTTTCATCTAAAATTTTTTTCAGTTAGCCACCCCTCTCACTCGACTGACTAGGAAAGTAGTAAAGTACCAATGGGATGATGCTTGTGAAGAAAGCTTCCAAGAACTCAAGAAAAGGTTAATTTCCGCTCCTGTATTGGTCATACCCTCAGGACCTGGAGGTTTTACAGTGTACTGTGATGCATCGAGAGTAAGGTTGGGATGCGTTCTCATGCAGCATGGCCAGGTAGTGTCATATGCATCGAGACAGCTTAAGAAACATGAACAAAACTACCCCACCTACGATCTGGAAATGGCAGCAGTAATTTTTGCCTTAAAAATATGGCGACACTATCTATATGGAGAAACCTGCGAAATCTACACTGACCATAAAAGTCTCAAATATATTTTCGACCAAAAGGACCTAAACTTGAGGCAGAAGAGATGGGTAGAATTACTAAAAGATTATGATTGCAATATTCTTTACCACCCAGGTAAAGCAAACGTAGTGGCAGATGCTTTAAGTCAAAAATCTATAGGTAGTCTAGCCTATATAGCAGTGACAAGAAGACCATTGATCCAAGAACTACAGGAGCTGAGAGTAAAGGTACTACTCTCGAGGTTACAAGGACATGATCATTCTTAGCCCATATCAGGGCTAGATCTTCCCTTGTAGACCAGATACAGATATCCCAAATGGAGGATCCTGAGCTTGTCCAAATTATGGAAATGGTAAAGATTGGTGAAATGAATAGTTTCACACTCGACGACACAGGAGTCTTGCACTTTGAACAACGGTTGTGCGTACCAGATGTTGGAACTCTTAGACCAGACATCATGAAGGAAGGCTATAGTGCTACATATGCTGTACATCCAGGAGCCACCAAGATGTATCAGGATCTGAAATAGATCTACTGGTGGAAAGGAATGAAACAAAACATAACAGAGTTTGTATCTCATTGTCTAACCTGTCAACAGGTTAAGGCTAAGCATCTAAAGCCGGGAGGCTCGTTACAGCAATTAGAGATTCTTGAATGGAAATGGGAACGAGTGACGATGGACTTTGTTGTTGGTCTACCTCACTCCACAAGAGGTTATGACTCAGTTTGGGTCAGCGTTGACCGACTGACCAAATCAGCATACTTCATTCCAGTCAAAACCACTTATGGTGTAGTGACGTTGACACAATTATATATTAAGTAAATAGTGAAGCTGCATGGTGTACCCATATCTATCATTTCTGATAGAGGTCCTCAATTTACTTCTCGTTTCTGGAGGAGTTTTCAAGAAGTATTAGGTACTCGAGTGGACCTTAGTACCGCTTTTCATCCACAGACAGACGGACAGTCAGAGCAGACAATTCAGATGCTAGAGGACATGTTACGAGCTTGTATCCTAGATTTCAGTGGTAGGTGGGAAAAGCATCTGTATCTCGTGGAGTTTGCATACAACAACAGCTATCAAGCTACTATTGGAATGACACCCTTTGAGGCCTTGTATGGGAGACGTTGCAGATCTTCGATCGGTTGGTTTGAGGTAGGTAAAGCGAAAGCGTTAGGACCTGACTTGGCCCAAGATGCCCTAACCAAGGTTAAGACAATACAGGATAGGATGTGAGCAGCTCAAAGTAGACAAAAAGCATATGCTGACTATAGACGACGTGATTTGGAGTTCTCAGTCGGTGATATGGTATTCCTAAAAGTTTCTCCAATGAAAGGTGTACTGAGATTTGGAAGGAAGGGAAAGTTGAGTCTTAGGTACATCAGGCCTTATGAGATTTTAGAACGAGTGGGAAAAGTGGCTTATCGGCTCGCCCTACCTATGGAATTAGAAGGGATTCATTTTGTTTTTCACTTATCCATGTTGAGCAAGTACCTTCCTGATCCTTCTCACATACTTCACCATTCTCACAATGATTCTATCCTAGTAGATGAAAACTTGTCATACGAGGAGATACTGGTGGCTATCCTCGATAGTCAAGTAAAGAAACTCCGATCTAAGGAGATTCCATCAGTCAAGGTATTGTGGAGGAATCAGACTCACGAAGAAGCCATATGGAAAACTGAGGCCGACATGCGTTCTAGATATCCGCATCTTTTCATGACTTGAGGTAATTTAAATTCAGAGGACCGAATTTCTTAAAGGGGGTGATAATGTAATACCCATGAAAAATAAAATATAAATGTGTATTTACAAAATGTTATTACTATTTCAGTATACAGTACTATTCATCTGTATAATACTATTTACGTATACAATACTGTTCACTTATACAATCAAAATGTCAATAACTAGATGTTGTTTAGTCATAATAGAAAACTAGAAAAGAAACTGAGAGAAAAATAATATTTTATATAAGAGAATTCCCTGAGGGACTAAATTGAAAGGAAACTAAATTAGCAAATTGATTATACTAGTAAGTGAAATTGGTAGGTGAGACTAATAAGTGAAATTGGTAAGTGAGACGGGGTAGATGGAATAGTACCCTTAAATTTTCTTATAAATAGGCCCTTCCATTTCACTTTCAAAATCACACCTTCAACTTCTCTTCTTCTCTCCTTAAGATTTCATGGTCCGACGCTAGACCTTTGAGATTTTGAGCCTTTCCTTTTCTGCTTAGGTAAGGATACTATGCCCTTTCTATGTCTTTCAAATTTTAGAAGTTATTTTCTTAAGTATGTTCTGTGGTTGCGGCTTTGGCTGATCTTTCACATCAGAAAAACTGTCCTTAGCTATCTATATGTTATTTTGATTATTTGATTACTGAAATAGAATGTAAACTGTGCAGAATACATGTCTAGGAAAGTTCTGGCTAAGGAAAAACTTAGTTTTTAAGTGTATCCATTGTGACCCTCCACTCTTTCTTGGGAACTTACTTGGTGTACTCTTTTACAGATTATATTCTCTATTTCTGGTATAAATAGTTGTTGACCCTAAAGTTTTATGCCATAAGTTTTGATGATGACAAATGTATTTGAAATGTAGCATTGATATATATAAAGGTTAATTATCATATACACGCTACAAGTATTTAAGCATAACTATGTTATTTAATGTGTAATGTCTTATACATTAATCATGCTATTTATCATGAATTGAACTAACCATTTGGTTTGCAAGTAAGATATATTTTATAGGTTGGTTCAAAACAAGAAGAATGAGCATTGGATTGAAGAACAAGGAAAAGTAACATCATGCCTCACTCAAGGAAAGTAACATACAAGGATAAAGCTCCAAGAAATGAAGAACTAGAAGATTTGAAGTCTTGGAAGCTTGGATGCATCAAGATAACCTATGTGTTTACATTAGGTATATTTTATATAGGCTAGTATACTTATACAACTCAATGATTTAGATTTGCATACATTGGCTCAAGCATTTTAAACAAAAAGATAGTGAGATATGAAGTTTTACAAAAGTTAGTTTTTGACCTTTGGTCACTCCTTATATCATATCTCATAAATGACAAATCAGTTTTTCAAGTACCTTAATCTCATTTGATAGTAGACTCAAAGATCTTTCCAATGATATATTATTTATTCAAAACAGAGTCCAAATGAGAAATATATGACTATTTAAAATATAGTTTGAAAAATTGAAAATTGATTTTACTGTACTTAAAAATTATTCTGTTCTGACCTATAGTCAGTGTTTTGATTATATCTTTTAAATGAAAAATAATTTTTAAGTAAAACTTAGCTCATTTGAAACTAGACTTCAAGAGCTTTCCAATGGTATATTATTTGTTTAAAACAGAGTTCAAATGAGGGAGTTATGAATTTTTAAAGAAAGCTCAAAATCTGTATTTCGCTACTGCCAGCCGGTGGTCGACCAGGCAGCTTCCGACTGGTCGACCAGTTGTCCTGAAAATGCTATATTTTGCTACTGTCAGTGGGTGGTCGACCAGGTGACCCCAACTGGTCGACCAATCGACATCTGAACTGCATTATAATGCTGTAACAGCTATATAACGGCTAGTTTTTTAAAATCTTATATATATGACCTTAGATACACGATTTTGAGCTAGAACTTAATACTACAATGATATATTAACATGTTCTATCATCTTTGAGAGAAATCCAAACATTCTTGAGCCAATCTTGCATATTCTCTATCATTAGAGTTATTAGAGCTTCATTTGTATTCATCTACTCTTTAGAGAGAGTTTCTTTGTATTGTTGATTTTGATCAACACATATACTATTTCGAGTTGAGGTTCGCAAGTACTAGTGTTGGAAGAACTTGCTTTGGGTTGAGGAGGAGCCCGGATTCATAAATTCTCCATTGTGGTTTCATAAATACCCGGATCAAATTTGCGTGGTTGTAGTGGTTTGCAAGTACCCGGATTAAACTTGTAATTATAGTGGAAATACTCAAGTGGTCTCTTGAGGACTGGATGTAGGCTTGGATTAGCCGAACCAGTATAAATCTCTGAGTTTTCTTTCTCTATCCCTTACTCTTTAATTAGTGCATATTGATATCTATTCTTTAATTCCTTGATCTTTATAATTATTTATCTTGATAGCACATTGATTTTCTGTATTGTATTTATTATCTTAAGTATTACACTTCTACAGAAAATCATTTTAACTTCCAATTAATTCTTGTGAAAAATTTATAAAACCCAATTTACCCCCCTCTTGGGTTCCAACCATTACTTTCAATAGTAACCGTACATGTGAATAGTAACCATACATATGAATAGTAATCGTATGTATGAACAATATCTGTACAAAAACAATCCTAACTTATTTTCTCTAATCTTTCATGAAAATCTCCGTAGCGGAATACTAAAATTCATCTAAGTACTCTTGTCTATAACGACTTAGGTGAAATTGGTAGGTGAGATGAGGTAGATGAAATAGTACCCTTAAATTTTCTTATAAATAGCCCTTTCCATTTCACTTTCAAAATTACACATTCAACTTCTCTTCTTCTCTCCTTAAGATTTCTTGGTCCGACGCTAGACCTTTGAGATTTTGGGCTTTTCCTTTTCTGCTTAAGTACCCTTTCTATGTCTTTCAAATTTTAGAAGTTATTTTCTTAAGTATGCTCTGTGGTTGCAGCTTTGACTGACCTTCCACATCAGAAAACTATCCTTAGCTGTCTATATGTTATTTTGATTATCTGATTACCGAAATAGAATGTAAACTGTGAAGAATACATGTCTAGGAAAGTTCTGGCTAAGGAAAGACTTAGTTTTTAAGTGTGTTCATTGTGACCCTCTACTCTTTCTTGGGAACTTATCTGGTATACTCTTTTACAAATTGTATTCTCTATTTCTGGTATAAATAGTAACCGTACGTGTGAATAGTAACCGTACATATGAATAGTAATCATATGTATAAACAGTATCTATACAAAAACAATCCTAACTTATTTTTTCTAATCTTTCATGAAAATCTCCGTAGTGGAACACTGAAATTCACCTGAGTACTTTTGTCCATAACGACTTAGAAAAGTGATACTACGGAATCCAAGTGAGTGAAAACGACCATGTTTTAATAGAGTTTTAGCATTACTGGTGATAAAAAGTATGTCGTAGGACACTCCCAAGATTCATAGGGGAAAATTGGATTTAGAATGACGAATATAAGGAGATAATTAATCCAGAAGTATGGATAAGACGAAACAAGTATTTTATGATGATGTGAAGTTTGAATCTTTTAAAAAACAGTTAATTGTTATCTTGATTTGTGGTTTATAAACATATAACATAGTTATATACTATACTTATTATATGAATAAATATTACACTGTATTTTTTACTATGATATGAAATACTGTACTATTGATTGTAATTGAGCGGGACAGTACCCCCTCTCACGGCAAGGCGAAAAACCTGGTTTAAAGGGTGTCTTGACCAATGAGCGTGGAGACAACGATTCTCTCAGTAGGGATGTAGCCCGGCTAGGTAACAGATTCGTGAGGCGCCTTAGCTAAGAGGATGAGGTTGTGCGTCATGGCGGAAATATACAAAATTGGTGAGCGGGCCTATGTGCGTTCTTCGGGATATATTGTCATTAATGAGTACTAGTAACGTTTGTTGAATTGGATGAATTTTTATCTTCTAATATGTAATTTCTAACTATGTCTATTGGTTGAGTTTGAGCCTTTAGGTATACTTGCATGACTGGTGATGTATTTAAATTTTATTAACGCGAGGTCGATTCGCTCACTGAATTTAAAAACTCACACTATCTGTAAAATCTTTTTTGTTCAGATCAAGTTACCAATGAAAAATATCCACTAGAGGAGTAGATCACTTTGGACCTTCCAGCTGTCGGGTAGGCCCCTCTTTTGTTGTAAATGATGTTGCTCTGTAATCGTCTAAGACATCTAGGTCAGGGTTTGGTCTTTGACTTGTATTTCAGTACAATAATGTATTTTATATTGAGGATCTATTACTATATGCAAATTATCTCTATGAATTTTAAATAAGAAAATTTGATATATTTTCTTCAGGAATGGTTAATTTGATAATATAGAGATAATGACTAATAATTTAACTCGTGAATAGAATTTATCCAAATGCTTACAGTGATGGAATATTTATCATTGTGTCGGTCATGTGCCCAGAAAACGGGTCGTGACAATTAAGATGTAAAAAATATAATTTATAAATATATTAATTGTGTTCCTTAATTAAGGCTTAAAACATTTATTTTTATTAATTGGGCTTTTGTTATGTTAACCTTTCAATAAAGGCCCATTAGAATTATGGTGCAACATCCTCAATTTTACTAATATATTTTTTTAAAAAAAATCTAAATTTCATTTTTGAACACTTGGGATAATATACTAAAATTCTCTTAATTAAGATATTATATAGATACAAAATGGTGTTAAGAATAAATTACATCTTAAATTACATTACCTCAATCTTAGTACAAATGTTGAAATCACATATTCTCCAAAAGTGAATTTTTTTTTATTACTTAGCATATGCCCTAGTTTCTCTCTATTTTATTGCAACCCTTTCCTTATATTGGAACCCTTAGAATGATAAGTTAAAAACATGAAAAAAGTGATATGGATATCTCAATAGCTAGAATTTTAAATTTAGTAAAGTATTTCCAAAAAAAATCATCCTAGTCATAAAAACATAATAAGTTCGTGAGCTCATCCATGAATATACAGGCAATTATAAATCATAATCATCATTATCATTATCACATATCGAGCAGTTCATTTCAATTTAACTAGTGGAATTTGAAGCTATGACCAACTGCTAGGTCTCAAGTACTTGTGCATTGTTCAATATTTTTGGAATATGCGTGTATTCGGTTCACTTACTTGTGAAACCAGCATAATCTCCCTAATTGCCAGGTAATTCATATATGTTCATGGAAGTTCATAATAATGATAGGAGAAACTTTTATAAATAAACTTGAAATAAATTTTGTTTTTATGAGTGCTAGAATTACCTAGTTACAGAAAATCATTCATAGTTTATTCAGTTGTTTAATCTCTCCTGAGACTATCATCAGATTTTGGCCTAGCCAAATAAATTTACATAATCTTTATAAGTATTCTAATATAATATATTTTATTTTCTAATAAATTCTCATTCTTTTTAATTAAATCCTAATATGATGATTTCATCATAAACTTTACTAATTTAGTCAAACAATATATATATATATATATATATATATATATATATATAATCAATTTATTCAAATAAATATGTATATAACTATATATATATATATATGACTAATTTATTCAAATAATGATATGCATGTATATGACCTAGTTTAATTAAATATGCATATACATGTATAAAATATATACATATAAATGATTTTAATTTAGTCAACATACATTAGTGTCACCCAGATGCATATATATATATATATATATATATATATATATATATATATATATATATATGTTTTCCAGGTGCTTAGAGAATGTTTAAATTTTGATGAGCAATGCATGTTGGGCTAGTAATGTGAAAGTTCAGTTATCCTGAATGTTTGTAAGTATATCATATTAGAATTTTCTAATTTTAATTTTTGTCTAAATTATATTTGTTTGTTTGTAAGTATATCATATTTATAAATATATTTATAAATTATTTTTTTACATCTTAATATATTTTGATTACAACTTTCATTATTAGACAAGCTCTCACCCAACTTCACCTACTCAAAAACTATTCTTTATTATGCATGCAACACTCCAAGTGCATATATGCCATACGAGAGTGTAGCATCTTTAGCCTAGTACTAGACTCAACCAAACATAGGTTATAGTAGCTTCGGTGTCTCTTTTACACACGTTGGAAGCTTCAATTATTCGGACTATATGCCTGTGCAACCACATTTTACTTTTCATTTGTCAGGCGCTGATTTTTATATACTGATATCAACACAAGGCCATTTTGACTTTTCATCATTTTTACTAATCCTTTGCCACATAATGCAGATCTTAGTATGCAGTTCTTCACGTTGGATCATCTGATCCCATCATTTCAGGTGTTGTGAGACTAAGTCATTTCTTTTAAATTATCTCTATCATTTGTTGTATATCTTAACGTTATTGAACATTCTTTATTTTCTATGGTTTAAATAATTTTGTTTGTATGTTTTCTATTTCTTTACATACTAATTTTAATTTAATTAATCAAATGTAAATTAAATATTTTTTGTAATTATACAAAAATAAACTAAATTTAATTATACAATCAATTTATCAAATAAAATATTATATAATCAATTATTTGAAAATTAACTATTTCTATTAAAATTAATTAATATAAATTTAATAAAATATATACTAATTTTATTTAATTATATATAAATTAATTGAGTAATTTAATTTTATATAATTTATATAAATTTAATTATATTTTAACTAATATAATTTAATTATATATTAATCAATTGATTATTATTACATATTAATTAATTTGTAATTAAATGTATAAATATAAATATAAAAATATATATATTATATTATATATGAAATATGACAGCTTACGCCTCTCTTGGAGGCCGAGCTTCATATAGAAATTTTTTTTTAAAATTTAGTATGTGTTAGAAGTTTGGTTTGTGTCAAATCGAATTTTGGGAAAATAAAAAATACAAGTTATAATATGACAAATTTTATAGCATCCGTCTAAATATTTTCTCAAACATAATATTTGCTTAAATTTTTTTTTTTTATAAAAAGTAGCATGACAAATGACACGAATTATTTGGTAGTCAGTCAAATGCCTTTCATGACAACTTAGGTATTAGCAATTACAACACGCTTCTATTTACGTAGCATAATGTGTGACATAACATATACAACACAAAACTATGGTAATATACGAAAATTATAGTGGTTTCATCCTAAAATACTTCAATGACTACTCGTATCAAAACCTATTCTTATTATTTTAGAAGTACGATCACTATATGTGAAACTTGCAGGATCATATTTATTATTGTGGCATATTATTGTTATTAACCTTTTTTTTCATTTTAGGTAAACCACTTTAACACATAATGAATTTAGTGTTGAGTCGTGACATAACAACTATGATTTGGTAAAATTGCAAGGAAGCATTCCCACTTTCTTTTGCTCAATGTCTCATACATATTTGGGAGAAAATAAAAGCCTAAATCAGTTAATTTTACGATATAACGTGAATAGCGACAATTATTTTAAAGTACATATCAAATATACATGCACCACACGTAAAATCATCAAATGTATATGTCAATTGGTAAGAGGTTGTTATAACTTAACTAAAAGTTTTGAGTTCGAGTTATAAGAATGCAGTTGAGTTAAAATTTGATAAGGAAAACTTTATCGTTCATTGTAGTCTTATCTAATTCAAATCTAGATTAGTCAATACAAGCGTAATGTTTGGACACTGAATAGTTATTTTTTTAAAAAAAAATGCCACATGTAAAAACATTTACCAAAAGAAAAAAAGCCATTTGATAAAAAAGAATTGTGTAAAATTTTAACTGTGGTAGAATTTGACCTGATTCGTAGTTCCATTAAGCAGGCTAGCCTATAGACAACTTATTTTGAAGGTGATATGATACTCCTACAGAAATAAAATGGCACCCCATAAAACTACGCTAGTACATTTAATCCTCTAATACGGCCCAACAATGGTAATCCATCCAGTTCATGTAGCCCAACCAACTGATTGTCAAATCAATTGACCAAGAAAAAAATTGATCTACGAGGAAAAATTTATGTTAAAAAAGAAAAAAAATGTAGAGAAATATCAGAAACTGACAACTAAAGAGCTGTTTGGTTCTTGTTTTTAAAAAGACAAAATAGTATTTTATGTTCTTAATATTTACACTAAGTTTCGTTTATGCTTCAATTTTTTTTCTGCTTTATGTCCCAATGTTGTAATTTTTTGTCATATATATCATTTTTTTTATAACTTCGTTAGTCAATTTAACAAAAATACTAATTGAACTGCCATATGGCAAAAAGTATCATCCACGTGAACTCCTTAAATTTTTTTCTGAAAAAAAAAAGTTTCAATTTATTTACTTAAGTCTTTAGTCAAAAATTTTCTTTTATCCAATTTTGTATATAAACTTGTTTTCTACTTTGTTTAGGTCTCTATTTTAAAAATCTATTTTTTCTTTGTCAAAAGCATCCCCTACAAATATTTTAGTTTGTTCACTTTAGTCCCTATTTTTCACTTTCATATTTTTTTCTCACGGTTTGATCCTCCAAATCACTCAATAATTTTTTTAGTCATAATATGATTTAATCTATCATTTCTATCGAAAAAAAATATAAGAAATGAATTAAAATTCAAGTTTCAAAACTTACCTTTTATGAGAGAGAGAGAGAGATATGCAACATTTGAAATCTTAAATTTTAATTAATTTCTTGTATTGTTCTTGGATAGAAATGATAGATTGAATCATATTATGACTAAAAATGAAATTGTGGACTAATTTGAAGGATCAAACCCTGAGAAAAAAATATGAAAGTGAAGAACAAGGACTAAAGTGAACAAACTAAAAAGTTTGTAGGGAATAATTTTAACAAAGAAAAAAAATATTCTTAAACTAAGGATCTAGATGAAATAGAAGACGAGTTTATATAAAAAATTAAACAAAAGAAAAATCTTGACCAAAGATCTAAGTGAATAAACTGAAAATTTTTCTTAAATAAATTTTTAAGGAGTCCACGTGGCAGCCTAGCCAGCATTTGACTTGCGGAGTTACAAAATAAATAAATAATATATATATATATATATATATATATATATATATATATATATATATATATATATGACAAAAATTGAAACATGTGAGACATAAAGAAACTAAAAAAAACTTTGGGGCATAAACTAAATTTAGTGTAAATTTTAAGAACATAAAGTACCATTTTACTTTAAAAAAATTGTTTAGTGTATTATTTTGAAGAAATTTATTTTAAAAATTGTTTTTGAAAACTTATTTTTAAAAACAGAAATATAAGAACACATTTAATATGTTTTAGAAAGAGTTTTATGGAAAAAGGCGGCGGCATATTCATAAATAAATAAGTCTATTAATGCCACCTATGTAAATTAATAAAAATAAATATTTTTATCCATAGTTTTAACCAATGCTAAACAATAAAAATCATTTTAATAAATATAGTGATAATTACTATAGCTGCTAAATGTAATTTTTTTAGCTTCTAATCTAAACTTGTGTTTTTATCTAATTTTTGTGAAATTGTTGCTTTCAGTGTATATATATATATATATATATATATTCAGCTAATTTTCATCAATCCATTTTATTTGAATAAAATAATAATTGCTTTTAGTTATTATGTGAGACATTCTTAATAATTTATGTAGCTCGGTACTAAGTTCAACCAATTTATTGAAATATATTTAACTTGTATTTGTTTTTATCCTCTTTTAAAGAATCGTTATTAACTATTTCATAGTATTGAATTTCTCACAACATTAATCTTCTAAACGTATCTTTTATTGTTCTTTGAAAGTTTAAAATTGCTTATAGAACAAATGATCCAAATTGATTTTTTTTTTTGCTTTTTCATTTTTAAAATTAATTTTGAAACAATTTTATAAAACTTATTTTAAAATAAAGTTCTAGATTAGTCTTTTTCCTGTTTTGCCCTTACATTATCAATGTTAAGAAGGTCCTAGAAAATTATCACCATGAAAGACGTGGATACTAGATAGCTAGACTCGTAAGATGGAGTATAACTGTTGTTACTCGAGATTCTAAATATGAAATTAGAATCATCCTATTAATGTTGGAAATATGTACTAAATGACGTAATTGAGCCTGTTCACTGCTTATAGGTAGATTAAAAGTCAAAGCAATACGTTATATTACTTCAGGGAACAAAATATTCATCTTCGAATAGCATGGACTGCAAAATAAAGGCCTCGTTGGTCATAGAACCAGAATGGTGCCTTCTGCTGGAAACGATGTTTAGGCGATTAGTCCCCTAAAGGCGGATCCGAGGAAGAGCTAGAGACCACGAAACAAAATAACTCAAGCCTTTAACCAGAATGAGGTAGCATTTCAGCCGGCTCAGTCATCAGAATGTGAACCCATTCTTATAAGAATCTTGATTTTTGTCTTTTCTATTCAGCGGCCGAAATGAATTGCTACTCACATCAATCAACTAAACTTATAAATGATCACTAAAACAATGAACTGACAGTCAAAATTTGTCTTATCAATTTCCAGCAATTACACACCGCAATGACTGTCGCATCTGCAATGTAATTTCGTTATGCCCCAATCCCCAGTGCAGACAAGCTTTTTGAAGGTACATTTACACACGTGAATTATGCTATCGCTCCGTAAACAAGATGAATTCACAATTTCATACCATTCTAGGACTTACAATGACTAGAATTCTTATTCTGATTCAACTGACTCCTTTACTGTTGGTATCTGTATACAAAATGCACTAACAATTTACAAGGAAAAGCTAAAGAAAAAGAATTCAGCGCACCCAGAATAATGGAGTGACACACTAGGAGAAAAAAACTCTGCTTGCCAGAACTTCCAGTTAGCTAAGACGAATGTATTGTTACACAGGTGGATGAACTCCACATCTACAGTATGGCCCGCAGGGAAACAAATCATAGATACAGAGAGTTTGCAAACATGATTCCTCGGCGAAGGCTCTCACTTGCTGCTGCAAATTTTTTTTCCAAGTCAACCTCGCCAACTGCATCAGCAGCAGCACGCAACTGGGAAGAGGTAAGACAATCAGAACTCCATAAAATTGATAAATTCACTTCACATCATAGAGCCAGTGGTTTTCAAAAGCACTAGACCAAGGATAATTAGTAGGGATCACTTGGAAATTGACACAGGAAAACAACTGTTTATTGTATAAGCCTCCTAAGGCGAAATTTAAATGTTTTGCAATAATTGAGCTGTGAACACCACTGACTTTATTTAGTCCGAAAAATTAGTTTCATTAGAAAATAGGTTGGCTATAGTAAATGATTTTCAAACATTGCTCTTCAGATGATTAGAAAAGAGGTTGTCTGAAAATTAGTTGTCCAAACACAAGACTAAAAAATACATGATTAAAAGTTCAGTTAGTTTTACCTTATAATCTCAACAAGCTCTTCGGAAGACTGGACAAGAGTGCAGTAAAATAAGTTTGGAAGGTGCATAGATGCCCACAACCTAACATAGCATTAATCTTATAGAATTGCCAATAAGTTTATATCTCTAAGGTTGTGCTTGGGTGAGGTAATCAAGAGGGGTAAGTAATTTTTGGGGGTATTTGAATTGCTTTATTGAAAAATTCGTTGTTTAGATCAGGAGGGATGGGATTTTCAAGTTCTTGAGATAATTTGTCGAGTAAATTTTGAAGAATTTGAAATTCCTTCTTTCATTTTTAGAAGATTAATTTCTTACATCATTCTAAAATACAAAAATACATAGACATATAAATACAAACACATGCACAGGCCCACCACAGACACAGACATTTACACATGACATGCACGTATTACTAATACAAATAAGTGTGCTTGTACACACACATATAGATATACAGGGATATACAGACATGCACATAAGCATATATAGACTTGCTCATATTCATATATGAGAGTACACATGCAAGCACTTATGTACAGTCATACAATACAAAGATACATATGCACATAACCAAACGTGCGCACACACTTGTGTATACGTATAAATACACTTATCAACACATGAGCATGAATACAAACATGCACATATATCCACACAAGTACATATACATGCACATGTGCTCAGTCATACAAATACAGACACCTATAGACAGGCACATGTAAATGTACCCACATGCATATATACATGTGCACACAAGCACATACACACACATTTGCATATACATATACACATCTAAACAGACGAGGTGTTCAAATTCCCTGCCATTTGAACTTCCATGTAAATTAAAATACCACAATCCAATCCCAACCTAAGTTTTTTAATAGAAAGCCCTGCAGACAGCTTGATGAAAGGAAAGTAAGTACACACCATACGCATGTTACAACCAAAGCTTTAATTTACATATCTTGCACAGTTGCATTAGCTCATATCTAAAACATAAAACACTTCAAATATAAGAGGACCATACCTGATTCAAAAACTCATCAAGCCTTCTAGCACTCCTAATGATGCTTCCCTCAAAAATATCAGTCATTTGTATAACATCTGCAAAACATGCTCCCTGGGAGAAAAAATAAATAAATAAATAAACAAAGGAAAGTCTGAAATGATTAGTCTCAACTTCAAAACAAATAAATAAAATCTTTTTCCTCCCTTATGTCCCAATGCATAGGAGCAAAGTATAGTCACCAGAAGTCTAGCTGCAGATAAGAATTGTGTACATCATATCTTAGATTAGATTTTGCAGGCTTTAGTACCACAATCTATACAAGTGAATCCACAATGACACCACATATACTACCTGGTGACAAATCAAGAGTAACAAACCACAGTTTCTTATCACACATTGTAAACTGATTCCTTGATATGACTGACAGACGCTCATTATAAGTAGTATGTCTTGTATGCCTATATAAATTTTGCAAGAATGAGGTGCCCCACACATAACATTGGGGTCATCAATGCAGCAACCAACATTCTGTGAAGATTATCCAATATATGACAGACAAATTTTGATGAGCCCACATAGTTGGTGGATCAAGAAATGTTAAAGTTAAACATAGATCCACTTGCTCCACTTGCTTACTTTCCAGCTTCGTTGTAAACTTTCCAGCCTGTGGTTGAATATTCAGGCACCAACTATGTAATTGTATATTCACCTCCTACTAGTATAAATAGGTCCCCCTTGTAATTGAGAAACAGCACACAATATACAGAGATCTTTTCTATTTACTCTCTATTCTTTCTCTCTATCTCGATTTTTCACATTGTATCAGAGCTAGGTTTGTAAAAAGGGCAGCCTAACTTGCCTCTTGGTTCTCTCTGTTCAAACTTCCGCTCGTCGTCCGGTTCGTTAAATCTTCCTCCTGTTGCAACCAAAAGGATCGCCTTGTGACAATGACAAAGATGGTCAAAATCACATCCCCAGAAGCTGTCCCATGTGCCTGAAGAAGTCTTGCCAGAAAAATTGCAGGAGACAAGGAGAGGTTCCATACGACATGTCATTTAATCAAAACGACATCATCTCTATTGCTTCCTCCAAACGACAGAGCGTTTTGGTTAAGTGACTAGTCCAAGTCATCGCTGACCACTGCCACACGCCTTGCCACGCCATCAGACACATGTCTCTGCCACGTCACTAACACGTCATCACAATACCATGTCCTCAGCCAATGTCACAGCCACATCACCTGACACGTCATCAATAGTGCCACATTATCACACGTGTCAGAGCCTCATTCAATCACGTGTCGCCTTTACATTGCCACGTGTCCTCGGTCAATAATCCACTTTGACCAGTGAATTTTGTGTCTCACTCTCTGATTTTCCCGCAAGTCGAACCTATTCTTAAGGTTTTTTGATGTCCTGAATCCATTTTCGGAGTCACATCTCCCAAATTCTTGCTCTATCTACAAATTTTCTCTCTTATCTCTTCTTATCCTTATAATGGATGCTTCTAGACTTCCTGCATACATTCCCAATCCCATCAAATTTTTTTTTTTGATAGAAAAAGAAATGTTATTAATGGGAAGGGAGAGAGACAAAAGGAAAAGGAAAAAAATTACAACAAGTGGAGGACAAGATATCCTCCTGAGAAAGAACTAAAAAAATTGAAAGCTAAAAACCACAAGACACCCCACAAGGCCCCTAACAGAAATTAGTACAATAATGCCCTCCAATCCCTATAAACATTAGAAAAAGGCACCCCCTTGAACAATCCATTGGTTGAGACCCACAAATGCACCATGCAGTTGCGAATATAGTTGATTTCCAAATAATTGTGTTCTCCTTCCTATAGCCAAAACCAGTATATTTGGTCACAAGGAGTGTGCTAAGATGTATTGGGCAAACCCAATTCTCATCAAAAAGACCAAATAACTTGTTCCAGATGTTCCAAGCCACGTCACAGTGCAGAAACAAATGATCGTTTGTCTCGGAATATCTAAAGCACATCATGCAAACATCAGGGGATAAAACCTTAAGAGGTCGTCTGATTTGACACAGATCATTTATATTAATTCTATTGAGCACAGCAGTCCACAAAAAGACTTTAATCTTTAAAGGCGCCTTGACTTTCCAATAAGACCTTTTAAAATGTGAAGAAACAATAGGGTTACAGACGAGAAAATTAAAAAAGGAAGCACAAGAATAAGAGCCTAAGGAATCCAGCTTCCACATTCTCTTCTCAGGAGAAGAAGAGAGGCATATTGGATCCAGAATGTCTAGCATCAAGGAATGGTCAGGCAAAAGTCTATCATTTACATTCATGGCGAAATGGAGATTCCAACAAGGTTGATCCCCTTGCAAGCAAAAGAAATCAGCAATAGGGACATCATGTAGAGAAGACAAAGAAAAAAGACACGGGAATCTTTCTTTGAAGGGGGTAGGACCAATCCAACAATCTTCCTAAAAACGAAAACGGGAACCATCACCAACGATGAGAGACAACGAAGGAAAGAAAAGGTGGTATACCTGAGAAATTGCTTTCCAAGGACTTGCATGCGTAACGATACCTCCCGATCCAGCATCCCATCCATTCCGATAAAGCCCATACTTTGCTTTAGTCACCTTATGCCATAGGGAATTAGGCTCTAAAGGAATCTCTATAACCACTTAACCAAAAGAGAGATGGTTTTAGACACCAAATTACCAAGACCTAAGCCTCCTTTCTTAGGTTTGCAACACACCTCCCAGCTAACCAAGTGGTCCTTTTTTTCCACCCCCCCATCAAACCAAAGAAAATCCCTCATAATTCTCTTAATCCTTCTAGCCACTCCAACCAAGATTTTGAACAAGGACAAAAAATATAAGAGTATACTAGATAAGGAAGCCTGAATTAAGGTCAATCTACCCCCTAAGGAAAAGTAAGGGTCTTTCCAACCGTCAAGCTTACGGGAAATTCTTTGGATGATAGGATCCCAAAAAGAAGCTGCGCATGGATTACCTCCTAGAGGAACACTTATATAAGTAAGAGGCCAATTGAGTACCTCGCAGCCCGCTATCTCTGCCAGCTGATCAAGAGAATCGTCCTGAATGTTAATGCCAACTAAACCACTCTTTCCTAAGTTAACGCGAAGACCCGACACCAGCTCAAAAATCTGAATTAGTGATAGTACTCTAAGAAAATTATCCTTATCCTTAGACAAGAAAAGAATTGTGTCATCAGCAAACTACAGGTGGGTTACTTCACAACCATTTCCCTTTACCGATAAACCTCTAAGAATCCCTCTATCAGAACCCCGCCTCAACATACAGCTAAGGACATCGACTACCAGGGTAAAGAGAAAAGGGGATAACGAATCACCTTGTCTAATCCCACGTTGTCCCTTGAACCAGGCTTTGGGCTGCCCATTAATAATAACCGAAAAGGCCATTGAGGACAGGCAACCATTCATCCAACGCCTCCATCTGTCACCAAAACCCTTGCGACGGTAAATCAAGTCCAAGAAATCCCAATTGACCATATCATAGGCCTTTTCAAAATCTAATTTAAACACTAAACCCTATTGCTTTCTACGTCTAACATCATCAACTAGCTTGTTAGCTATTAAACTAGCATCAAGAATCTGACAATCAGCGATGAATGCACTTTGGTTCTCCGATATGGAGTTCCCAATAACTGCACTCAATCTCTCGGAGAGTTGTAGACACTAGTTACCAAGAGAGTTAAAGAAACCAAGAAGAGATACACAGCTTACTGAAGCCCATATCTCTCATAGCATTGATGTAAAAAAAAAAAAAGTGATCATTACACTAGCTGCAAGTGAATACTCTCCCACATGTTTAAACTTGTTTACAAAAAGATAAAGGCTACAGTTGTAATTCAAGAAGGAAGATGAAGTAATATGATGAGAATATTGAAATTAGGAATAACACAACCAAAAAGGAAATACTAGTTTCAGTGATCTTCCAGTTAGCAATACAAAATTTTTTTTTGGGTTTCGTTTTTTTTTTTTTGGGTTTTTTTGTTTTTTGTTGTGTTGGGGGGGGGGGGGGGGGGAGCAAAGCTGTCTGGGTAATCAAAGTTAACTATTAGAGGTCTTTTGTATTCCTTTTCATTCTTCCACTAAATCTGAAAGAGGACCAATTTCCAACTTCCCATCGCAGGAGCTGGAATAGATGCAAATTCAGAATTTCAAGATTGAACTTTAATATCAGCTTTGACAACCCATGTAGAATGTGTAAAATAAATAGTGATTTTCCCATCAAGCTATGCAATTTCTAGCTTCAAACTATTCAAGCACAAATGAAGGGATTAAAGGCAAAGGAAATGACGACGACGATGACAACAACAATAACAACTAACCTTTGACCATGAACCTTAAAAGTAGATAAGGCATGCAATTCAAGCTCAGGAAAAACTAACCTTTGACCATAAGTAAATGACATCCATCAAGTAAGGCCTTACTGTTGACTCCACATATTCGTCCACATTTATATCCAATTTGCATTCATGTTGTATCTGTAACAAGAGTGTGAGCACATTTATCATATAATTCACAAGATATCAATAAACAACACAAGTCAAATAATAAAACACCTCTGCTATTCTTCTTGCACTGTCTTGAAGCTGTTGTAGAGGTCTAGCAAGTTCTGTTCTCAATTGTATCTGCTCACTAGATTTATCTCCTGGTATAAAACAACTTGCAAGTGCAGCAACTTGATGATGGTCAAGATCATTAAATGTACCTAATCAGGGAGGGGGGAAATTAAGAACAGTTCAGATTATGCAACATAATATCCAGCAGACAACACAGAGCACTATGGAGAGAAGCTTGTCAATTAACCATTAAACATTAATTCAGTAACAAGGAGTTCATCGCCTGTGTCAATCAAACAGGCTGCCCGTCCCTTCAACTGAACTACACCATCGGCATCAATATGACCAAGCTTCTTTAAAACTCGCGAGCGATTCTTGAGCTCCTCACGAAATTTTTGTAGCTGAAACATTAATAAAACTTTTGAATACACAAAAGAGTGGGAATTGAAGAGTAAGATTGCCTAAAGAGACAAATGTTAATATTGTACTTAATTTGAGTAACACGTTTGAGGTTTTTTTGGGGGGAGGGGTTAATAGTGTTGCATTGGAAACTTCAAGCATATGACCCAGCTTCATAATTACTTGAGCAATAATATAGCAAATAGAGAAGTTTTGACAAAGTAAGTACCTGGGAATCACGCATTTTGGTCTTTAGTTGCTGAATTTCATGATTCACCTCCGCTTTCCTCTGAAAGCATTTAATTTGATCCACATCTTGATGCTACAATGTAGTGAAATGGTTAAGGAAATCCTCAAAATTGAAAATCAAGCACGTTAGATTCAGAACTAATTGAAAAGGAAACTGATAGAACCCAACAACACAGTACAGAGAAATAACAGAATAGGATGCACAGTATAAACTAAAAGTTACATTGAGTTGAAAATAGTCTCTACCAGTGGGGTAGATGTGATCACAAAATATCAGTCCACTCACAAACAACACTACAGCAGCACATAAGTTAAAGATTCAATACAGAATATACACACCATGGACACACCACAGCCTAGCTTTTGAAAGGCTAGGTACTCTCCATTCAAAACATAATTCCCCCACACGTTTCCCTTCCCCCCAGTACACTATATCACCCTGCTAAATCCTCCCTTGCCTCCATTACTGTTTCAGAAGCCTTTTTGCCCACTACTGTACCTGCTCCCTTACTCTTTCTAAAATACTCCTTGGGCTCACTGTTATTGTTGGGCTTAGCCCTTACTTCTTTCCCTTTGTGTTTCCTTTTATACTTGTGAGTAACAACAGGCCCATCAGAAACAGATAGATCATTTTCACAAACCTTATGCAATGGATGAGCATACAACTTTTTCTCAAGTTCCTCTATTTGCTTTACTAGCTCAATGATTTCTGGATCTCGTACGTCCATATCCTGAAAATGAACATCAGATTAAACTCTAGATGAATATAATCCATGAGTAATGTCATGATTTTTGTTTCACTATTCAAACTCAGGATGATCTTCTGTGTCCCTAAACAAATCTCACTCCCTTGTAAGCAGAATTGGAAAGAGAGAGAGAGGGGGGGGGGGAGTATAATACAGAAAAGTCATAAAAGGTTATGGTGCATATATACATAATGGAACACTAATACACAACCTATGAGGAGAAAACTGGTAGGAAACAGCAGAGAAAAATTAAACAATAGTAAAATCACTGTCAGAACTCATCATGTAAAAAAAAAATTATACTTAAGTACCTCTTGGCATGTGAAAGCTGAAAGAATCTGGTTGCAATTAATTTACATATTCTATCTAGCCAGCTCAAAGAATCTGTTAACATGATATCATATACTTCTCTTGGGTTTAAATTTTCTTGTTAGGATTATAATAAAAAATTATCATGAGTTAACATCTTAAGCTTTTGAGTTGGAATAGTCCTTACATTGATTTCAAAAGCTCTATGACCAAGTGTTCAAGTGTTCAATCCTTCCAGCCCCCATTCTCTAAATAAAAATTAATGTGTTACATAAGGTATGGGAAACTTCTGGTTTGTCCACACTTGAAGCCCATGAGCTTTCATGTGATGGGCATATTAGAGATTATAATAAAAGCTATTCATAGGCCTTCACTTATTAGATTAAGCTTTTAACTTGAAATAGCACTCGACTTTTCCTTGTTAACTAAAAATTTTTAGCAATAAAGTTATCCAACTTGACAATTGTAGAATGGCTGTATCTGGAAAAAAAAATTATAAAATAATTCTAATCGTAAAATGTACAAGCTTTATTTTGTCAAAGTAGTCATGTTATATATCCATTAAATAAAATAAATTACTAATTACATAAATTTAGTTGAAATAATATTTGAATTCAATGTGTTGAAGATTGCAAATTTTCATTTTCATTACATAAATATAATTTAAATGATTATTTAAATATTAAAAAATATTTTACTTCATCATTTTCAAATTTCAGAAAATGAAACTTCAAGTAATCAGTAGATGATTCAGGGTAAACAGGAGAGGAAAAGAGAATGGAATGCATGGTTGCTACAACAGAATGGCAAGAAAGTAAAAGAAAGAGAAAGGAAGAGAGAGAGAGAGAGAGAGAGAGAGAGAGAGAAGGGCAAAATGATACTTGACCAAATGTATGCTGAAAGTGGCATTTTTCATACATAATCTGCCATTTGAATGCATTTTTCCATAAGGATAAAGAAATTAAAAAAACCCCAGCATAGCAAAACAAGCATAAATATTGTAACATGTTTAAAAAAATCATTTTGGTAAATAGTTTAAAATTTTACATTATTCAGGTGAATCAGCCAGTGCACGCACCCTCTAGTTCTGATCTCAAATTTCTAGTTCTGATCTCCAAATTTTGAAGGTTCTGATTACCGAACACTTGTGACATAGATAGATAGGAAGACGAACCAGCAAATAACAATGACTATATATGGAAAACACTTGCCTTAACAGGGTTAAGCTTAGGGAGACCTTGAGGAAATCGATTCCCCAGCTCTTGTACAGCAAGCAGTATACTTTGTCTTGCTTCCAAGGGCCGTAGATCAGGAGGTATAGATATCCTCAGTTTACTAAGGGCAGAGATTAGTGGTAATTGAACAGGGACCTGACACAAAAGAAAGTAATCAAGGGTAAGTAACAAAAAGTTTCTAAATACATGAAGTGAGTTACAACAGTGAATTGCCCCAAAAAAAAAAAAGTACAGTAAATGTTCTCAAATGTCAACTTACCACATGCATTTCACCTTTCTCTCCAGGGCGGGGTGGACATGGTTTTGGCCGTGAATTATTCTCAGCTGAACCAGGTGAGCAATGAAGTAAAGTATCAACTATATAACCACCACCAGAAGGTTTCTTGACAACATTGACAACAACACCCCAGCCCCAATCAGTTCCTCCTTCTCTTACCTTGACCTGCAAGATATCAAGTTCCTCTGAGTAGATTATTAGAGAATGAGAAGCAGCAGAAGAAATAGTTCATCCTAAGCAGACCCTTATCTTGAAAAACAGACTGAAAAATGCAAAATGAACAAATAGGCAAATATGCTAAATGAGTTCAAGAGAAAGAGAGAGAGAGAGAGAGAGAATATCAGATTATCAGGAGTTAAACTGATACAAAACAATGTTGAAGAAATGGTGATTCACAATTCAGGTCATCCAGCTATCAGTGATCAACAGCCTCGACAATGCATATTCAAACTTTATTTGGAAACCACCAAAATGCATTGAGGAATAAAAAAATAGGAGTATTGTAGTGATCCTTATTGGTAACTTTAGAAGATGTCTTCATGAGATGAATTCTGCTTTGTGATAAAACTAATCCATTTTAGCATAAATATGAGGGAAGGGCTGCCACACAAGATACTAGTACACTACTAGTGACCAAGCCTTCCTGTTCGCCATTTCTTTGCTTTAACCATAAATTTCAACAAACATGACAAACAAAAATAAATCCTTTCCATGCTGATGCTTAACTTTAAGCAGATAAACTAGAAAAGAACCTAGATATGAAAAAAGTGTGCTATGTGTGCGAATTATCACTTACCAATCGACCAGGGAGAAGAAAATAAAGTATTCTTTCAGGCCTTATTATCTGTGATATCATCTTCCTCTCAAGCTGCGCTATCTCCAGTTTAAGCTTATGATATTCAGCTACCTCAGCCTACATATATTATAAATTTATAATACTTAGTAATACAACAAAGAACATAAAGGAAGAACACAATACTGAGGGCCCAGGAAAAAAGATTACCTCCCCTGAAGCATCAAGCAAGGCTGCTTCCTCCTCCAGCTTTGAAACCTTTTTCCCTATATCAGGTAAGGCCTGAACCAGAGTGAAAGTTCATAAGTTATAGATAATCATGCAATAAAATGTTATCAGATATTTAGAGGGAAATGGTTCAATAGAAACCTTTTCATACTGAAATTGATGAAATGAATTCCTTATTACATGCTCAGCAGTGAATTGGCCTTCAGCACGTCGCATCAAATTTAAAATTGTATAGTAACTCAGCCTGAATGTGCTAACTAGAGGAGCAGGTTTACCCAAAACCATGTCCTTGAGGGTATTCATTTCCATCTGGCCATAATAATGACATCAATATTGAGTTGATCAATGAAAGACCATTTAGTTTTGAAGGACCCCGGCCAAAATCAACAAGAGACCCTTTGTTTTGTAGGAATGAAAAGAGTATGAAGATACAGCATAAAAACTTATAATCTCACAATTAACCAAATGAAGAGATAAGGTCCCACAAAAATCAATGGCATTCTATTTCACTGCAAATGACATGAAAAGATAGCACAGGAAAATCTAAAAACTATCCAACTCATCTTAAAGAATAAGTAACATTATCTAACGAATTAATCTATTGTTAAGAGTATAGCAAATCTAGCATGCCATCTTTCAATACATTGATTTAATGCAGTCAGAGGTTTTTCTTCCATAAACCAATCCAGCATTAAGAAACTTACGACCAACCCTAGTCTTGAATGAGAAGCCAACCCAATAGCTTGGTTTATGCAATAGGTTTGACTAGGTTAATTAACTTCCTTGAAAACACCATTGAATTATCCAATTAAGAAGTCAACCCAAACTCAAATGCATTGCTTCTTCTCCCAACAGTCCCTCACAAAGCTTATGTTCAAACCTCTCACACATTCATTTGTTATTGATAAGGATGTTCCTGAAATGCACTTTAAAATCATACATGAAACCAACATTTTCTAATATCTCTAACAAGCAACCAACAATAGTAAAATGAAATTTATAAGGGCAACCTGCATAATTTTCAAAAGAGAGCACTTCAGGTTAAGAATAAATTTAGACAGCATTTGATTCCACAAGGCTACAGTTAGGAATGAAGGATAAGCAAGGTTGAAGAAAAATCTAGCTACAAAATTAAAACAGACACAAAGCTAACAAACTCATGCAAGGTAAAAGAGTTATTGACTAGCAGTAGACACACCTGCTCATCAATCATTAGTATGCAAATTCCACGCTCATCTTTGCCACGACGACCAGCCCTTCCACTCATCTAAAGGCAGCAAGATTTTAATAATGATGAACGGTGCAGTGGTATTCTAAATAGAATCAGCGAATAACCACTCACCTGGATATATTCCCCAGGTCCAATAAAACGGTGACTATCACCATCCCACTTCTTAAAAGCAGTAAACACAACAGTTTTTGCAGGCATGTTCAAACCCATTGCAAACTGCAAAATAACAAAATGTACCTTAGACACCCATTCAAAAAGGCATGGAAAAAGATTAACAGGAAAACAAAATCAAAGCTAGACATAATCTTACGGTCTCCGTAGCAAAGAGGGCCTTTACAAGGCCTTCCTGGAAAAGGAGTTCAACCAATTCTTTAACAACAGGAAGAAGGCCAGAATGATGAACAGCAATTCCTCGCTGAAGAAGTGGCAACATCAACTCAATAGCAGGTAAGCTCCTATCTTCCTCATTCAAACAGAGTACTGCATTTCGGAAAACATGTTCAACTGTATCCTTTTCCTCTTGGGTATTGAAATCGAGCTTGGACATAGACATGGCATGTTGCTCACATTCTCTTCTGCTGAAGCTAAAGATAATAACAGGTTGAAATTTCCGTTCCATGATCATCTGAAATTCAAGAAATGTTAGAACTCAAACAAAGAGAAACCAAAAGCAGTTTATAATAACAAAGCAACAAAGGCACACAGAGAAGGACTGGAATTCAGCAATTCAATAATATACTATAGAAGATCTATTTGCTAAATCACTCGTCCATGGCAGAACTTTCTTTGCCATGAATGCCAAGTCGTCATCTTAAAAGTAAACTATGAGGAAGTGGTGGCAGCAACACAAATTTTCTCTGCTGCTGGAAGATATATCTACTTGATTACTCAAATATCAAGATGTATATAATATGTGGATTTTGAGCATAAGCCAATTATAGATGAAATAACTAATTAACTATTGTGTTTTAAATGTGCTACATCACACCTAAATACACATTTTGAGAGGACACTACTCATTATATTATTATCAGAACCTGCCTATATGTCCTGGTGCCAATTTTAAGCCTGGGCCCAACGCAGATGAAGTAACCATTGCACACAACATGCCCACTTAACAGTTAAGACATACATTAGGTAAAGTCAAAGTAGTAAATTAATAATAGACAAAGAAAAAAAGAATTAAAAGAAAGCTTTATAGAGAACTTCCTTGATGTGACCTATAGTCATTTATAGTCACATCAATAGACATCTTAAATAACAAGAAAAAATTTCATTTTATTAACAAGAGAATGGAGGAAATCATAATTAAGCATTTGCATACCATTATGCCAAGACCCCTAATAAAAGGGCAACCTGTTGCTAAAAAGTTCTCACTATGCGTAGGGTCCAGGGAAAGACCGAACCCACTTTGTGGGTAGCCTTACCTTGCATTTGCAAGAGGCTGATTACATGGCTCGAACCTGTGACCTCCAAGTCACATGGCAGTAACTCCAACCATTGCGCCAAGGTTCCCCTCCCCAAGACCCCTAATAACGCTAGAAAATAAATGCAACATAAGTAATGGAAGGGCTGACCTTCACTATCTTGTATATGTCAGAACCACCAGATGCAGACCCGCCTTTTGCATTTTTTCCATTTGCTTTAGCACTCCCCAGTTTCTGCTTGGAAAAAGTATGCTGCAATTTCACAAAATTGTCTTCCCTGAACTGCTCATTCTCATCCACCACTAAATACAAGCCACTACCACCCATGGGAAAGACATAGTGCTGCAAAGGAGTTGGGCGGAAATCAGTATACACAACATGACAAGGCTGTTTGTGCAGATTACATATCCATTCTGCAAACTCAGTGGCATTTGACATGGTTGCTGATAGAAAAACCATTTTGATAGCAGGGGGCAAAAATATTATACTCTCTTCCCAAACAACCCCTCTTTCACGATCTCTCATGTAATGGATTTCATCAAATATAACCCATGCAACTTCTTTCAAAACCTCAGAACCCCTATAAAGCATTCCCCTAAGAATCTCTGTTGTCATTACTATACAACTAGCATTGGGCGAAATAGTAACATCACCAGTCATCAAACCAACATCCTTAAACTCCTGACTAAGTTCTCGGTATTTCTGATTGCTTAATGCTTTGAGGGGCGAAGTATATATAACCCTCTGCTTATCCCTAAAAGCCATTGCAATGGCATACTCAGCAACAGCAGTTTTACCAGCAGAAGTATGTGCAGAGACCAGAACAGACTCATTTCTTTCTAAGCAGGCAATGGATACCTGCTGAAAAGGGTCGAGCGTGAAAGAATATGTTTTTGCCATCTCCCCCTTGTACACGGGATTCGGAAGAGTGCCATGAATTGATTCATCCGTGGTTAAAATGTACCCACTAGGAACAGCCACCTCATGCACGCAAGTTCGTGCCAAATTGCGACGTTTATTTAAGGGGGATTGTTGAATAGAAGTCTCACTGACTTCTGAATCTTCCGGTTCTTTCCGTTTTCCAAGAGGGGGTGATTCAGCCATATTCTCAGTTCTCAACAGCACTCAGTGGAGTATTTAAGTTCTAAAGGATTCGAAATACCATATCTATATATAATGGAAGATTTAATCACAATTATTGATAGTGTGAAAATAGGAATGACGGTGACGGCTAACCCAGAGAACAATAGTGAGAGAATATGAAACTTGCGTACCGTCAATGGCAAAAGTAGCAACTGGATTTCGGGCAAATGATAACCCTAATTTGTTTTTGTTTGGAACTTGTGCTTGTTGGAGCAGCTCTCTGTTTCTGTTCTCGTTTTCGGCGCCGCTACTTCTTCATGGACGCCGGTCTGACTTGGGGAAGAGGCCCAAACCTTAAAATGGCACAGCAGCACGCAGGGCGTAACCCAAGTTATCAACTTATTTTCGTCAACAGCCTGCTAGGGAAATGGAAATGGACCTTACGTTGGGCCCTTATTGTTTTTACCAGAGATGTCGGAAAATCAACTACTTATTTTTTTAACCAGTACACCGATTGCATTCAAATTATTTTATTCTTTTCAAGACATAAACATACACAACAAATTCTTTAAAAAAAATACTCATTAATTTGTTTATTTAATGAAAAAGGATAAAGTTTAAGATTTTTAAATAACATCAAACACTATTTTATTTTTGTAATCAAATTTTATGTTGATTTAAGACATTAGAACTTCCAGGGGAAAGCACAAAAACCCAAACAGGAAAGAAAATTGGACTTACTTCCATTGGCCATTTGATATGCAGTAGAGGAAATAAAAGAAAAAAAAAGATAAAAATGAAAAGATATAGATAAAGAAAAAGAGAAAGGAAAAAAAAAAGTGTTTATTATGAGATGAAAAAAATAATGAAAATGAAGAATGTGTGAGGTAATTTTACTAAATTATCTTTAATTTAAAATTATTTAAAAAATAAAAAAAACAGACTTCTAATTCGCACTAAGAATACAGGCTTTGACCCGTGGGCCAAGCTCGACTTAACCCCATTTTGAGTGGGTTTAGAGATATAAAAATATGTTTGTTTTTAAAATAATTTGTTTATATAATCATATTTGTTAATATGTTAATAATCTTATTTTATTATATTTTTATATTTTATAATATTATATTTAATAATTATAATAAATTTAGATATGAAAATAAAACAAAGTTGAATAACTTACCTTAAGCTTCTTTCCTTTCTTTAAAAGATAGGCCGAGAGGAGATAGTGTAGAGAGAGGACGACGTTAAGAAGGAGAGATGGGGACGTGAATGAATTTACGTTGTGTGTGCCGAGAATATTGACCAAGTGTGTGTATATGTGTAGGAAGGTGATAATGACGGCAAGAGTGTGCATTGGGAAGTATATGAAATTTGTTTAAAGGTTTGGAGCTAGTGAAGGTTGACAGAAACTTTGACCGAAATTGGTGGGTGTATGTGATTGGTGGAATAGTGAGGTGGCGGTGGGAGGTGGAAGCTTGATGATGATGAAGCTTTCTTTGAGTGTGGTGAAGGGATGGGGAACGTATGTATGTGTGCTGTACTGGAGAGGCTGTGATTGATCATGGAATTATAATATGTGGTGGCCAAATGGGATAATGGAATAAATAAGAGAGAAGAAGAAAGAGATGAGAGAAAGAGTGCGATGGCTCGGTAGTTTAGGAATTAGGGTTCTTTTAATTTTGTTAAGACTAGCTAGTCTAATTAAATTTTTATCTAGGTAATTAATTAAAGAATTTGAATTACGCAAGATAACTTGAAAATGTTGATATTTTATTTTGAAAAGATCAGATATCTTATTTAAGGAAATCTACAGTTTATTAAAGAATTAAAAGGATTAATTTATAAAAAAATCTTATTATATAGGGTATGTTAGTTTTAGGAGTAGTTTAAATAGATACTTTATTTGATTTATGTTTAATCCCTTAGTGTTACTATTATTGTTATCTTTTATCTAATTATTTCCAAAATACTGCAGCATTTTGATTAGGACTTTTATATACTATCAACTATTAACCATGACTAATACTTCCTATTAATTTCTTTCTTGCAAAATTTCGAAATTAAATTGAATGCCCCAACATAGTTTTATGTGAAAGGTTTAAAATATTGACTTTGAAAGATATAACTTCAGATTTAAAATAAACCAAATCAATTATCCTTAATTTTAATAATAAAAATGAATTTGGTTAGTTAGATAAATAATTAATTACTTTAATTAATCTTTTACCTTATCCAATCATCTAATACCACTATTAATATTTAATTATACTATTTATTTAATTTCCAATGAATGCATTGTTCACTTTTTTATTTTTAATTTTCTTTTATTTCTATAAGCAATTTAATAAATTAATCATACTCCTTATTTCAAAAATTAATATATTGAGATTTAAAAACTATTTTTCACTTCCTATTTCACATCAAGACTCTCTATTGTTTTCTCCATCTATTTCTATACTTTGTACACATTTTTTTTACACTCCACAAGATTCCAAAATATTTCTTTTAAATCCCTATATGGCCTAGCATTACACCTTGCTAGCCTACAGCCCAAAACTACATATATAAACATTATCACATCATAATATGACATCTTATATTCATCTTGCACACAAAACTATTGTGAAAATAGCCTTATAAAGGCTTAATATTTCAAAAGAGAAATCTAAAAGTCTCACATTGTTTGGAGCAATGAGGGGAAGATAGTTTATATACTAACATGTGTTAGTAGGCTAATAAAGAGCTTAGAAAGAGGTGGGCTTTCGTGCACATAAGCCCACATGAATTCAAGCTACTGCAGTGCAAATCATCTGATCTGCCCCCCGCGCGTGCAATAAATCGGACCGGTTTAGTTTTTCTCTGGAGAAATATTTTTTAACTTAATTTATTCTAGCTTACCTGAATAGAGGCAAATTTTACAATTATGAAAATTAATTTGGATTAATGTCAGAAAATTAATGGCTGACGGTTTTATGTTTCTTTATTTTAAATATATTTAAAATATTTAAAAACTCCCTATTAAATTTCCGAAACTGCCCATTAATTTCTGAAACTGTCCATTAATTTTCATAAATGAATTTTAATTTTATTAAATATTTTTGTCTACCTCAGCGACTATAAAAGGAGGGCTCCTCCCCCTCATTTTTTACACCAACTCATAAACCATTATGAGTCTTTCTCTTCTCTCTCTCTCACTTTCTGGGTTACGTCTCTTTACATTTTCTGCTGTTCTATGGCTTGAAAACGTTTTCTCAGATGAATCTGTTTAATCCTGGAGGGAGTTCTGTAGACGCAGTATTCTTGCTGTGGTCGCGGAATAATTTCCTTAAGGACAGTGTCTACTGCAAAGACGTGACTCAGATTAACCCCCTGCTGGTTTCCATATTTTATTCAACAAAAACTTGCCAATACAATATTTGTGAAATAAAATTTAACCATTTAAATGAAAAATTAAATGGTGGGTATCACAGCTTCTCGTCACTTCGTCTCTGTGCATCGCTCTCATCTCCGTGTTCATTGCAATAAAGGAAGCAGAGTCTGGAGGATGGCAAGCAGACATGCTAGTGTAGCACTAGAGACAGCAGGGAGGGCAAATTGGTATTTGTAAGGAACCTGAGGACAAGATGGTCTTCTTCCCTCCAATATCCCTTTCTTCTCCGTGTCTTCCATCCGCCATCCAAAGGAACTTGCCGTACAGCTAAAATGGGAAAGGGAATTCCATAATTGACTTCCATTATTGTTACAGAGACCAACCAAATAGTGGAAGGGAGAACAGTGAGTGGAATTACGCCTTTATAATTCGTTTCTGGGTATACCAAACATGCTGTTAGGGTTGGTCTATCGTTCTCATGATCCTTTGCTGATCCTCCAACTCCAGCTATCCCTTTAGTCTATGCCAAACCTAACAGCTACATCTTGTTTAAGCTCTTCATAACCTAAATACCAATCGAGTTATGTTTATGGATCTTTCCATACCCCATCGCTTATATACCTTTCAAGGATAAAGGCTAACTTGGAACAATATCTAATATTCACAAATGATAAATAACTGTGACACATGATTTATTAAACAATAACATCACGTTTGGTTCACCAGGAGAAGCAGAAAGGAAAGGCGGTTTTCCAATGAACAATAATTTTCCACTGTTTGGTTGACAGCTGAGGAGGAAAGGAAGCTTTCCATAATGGAGAAAAGGCGGCATTTTTCCACTAAAATTTTCCAAAGCCAGTTGGATGGAAAATTGCATTTCCTGATGGAAAATAATATATTGGACGATTTTGTCCTGTGTTCATCTTCTGTGCGTCGTTCTGTGTTGTGGCCATCTATGAATAGAAGAGGGAGAGAGAGAAGAAAAACAGAGGAGGGAGAGATAGAGGCTTCCAGTAATCTCGTACATTCACTATCAGGCCCTTTCGCCCAACTATCTAGAAGCAGATTTCGACGTCAGAGCAGCAATTGCACAGTTAATAACCCAAAAATTAGGGTCATAGGTTCTAAGGTTAGGGCTGCAATGGATCTTCCATTTTTCTTGAGAAAATTGGAGAAGAAAGCATAGAAGAAGAGAAGGAAAGAGAAGTGAAGCTATAGGAAGAGAAAAGATTGAGAGGTCCAAGCATAAAGCTCCTTTCTTGTGTGCTGAACTCGTAGCTTACCCTTCAAAGAACAAAAAGAGAGATAAGATAGAATGATAGAAAGAGAGAGACAACGAGAAGCAAAGATGGAGAGAGGGATGAATTGAAATGGGATCAAAGTGAATAAATTGAAAAGTTTATAAGGTTGATTTTAACAAAGAACAAAATATATTCTCAAACTAGGGACCTAGATGAAGTAAGAGAAGAATTTATGAGCAAAGAAGAAAAGGAAAATTTTAGCTAAGGACCTAAGTAAATAAACAAAAAAGTTTTTAGGTAAATAGTGAAATCTAATGAAAATCTATAGTAATTGTGATGGAATTGGGGGCTTCTGTAGTAAAATGAGAAAATTATTTTGAAGGATAAAATAATAAATTTGCTCACCTATTGACAATTTTTTTATAGTCTTTTTTATTGCGAACCAAACAACTTTTTTTTTTCTCTTCTCCTTTCCAGTTCTCTTTTTTCTTTTCATTTCTACTCTATATTATGAACCAAACGAACTGTAATAATAAGACTTGTTATTTGTTCTCATCTGCTAAAATTGTGGTGGAATCAATTAAATTAAATGTCATATCAGGGACTCTAATTGTCTGTGAAAGTTCGAGCTAAAATCCTTGTTATTTTCAGTTACCAAGCATGCATTAATGTGATGATTGAAGAAAATAGAGCAATGAGAAGTGACAAAAGAAACGATGAGAAAAATGATTCAATTCATTAGTCAAACACTATACACTATACACTCCTATTTATACAGATAAACACTGAGGTAAATACTTTTAACTAACTATTTACAAGTTACTTAGACTGCTAACTGAAAAAAAAAGCTAACTAACAACTAAACTCTAACTGTATAATTACAAGTTGATCAAGTTGTTCAGTTAGTGTTGTCAGTCAAACCTTAGTCAAAACACTGCTTCACTAATCTATATATAGATGGCATACTTCTTCAGCCGCCCCTCAAGTTGTGGCTTGGTAACAATCTAATAAGCCCAACTTGGAAATCAAATTATGAAATATAGGTCCTGTAAATGATTTAGTAAAAGGATTTGCCAACTGTTGTGTGGAAGGAATATGCTATGGTAGAAGAAAACTATCCTTCACCTTGTCTCGAATAAATGACAGTCAATGTCTAAGTGTTTAGTCCTTTCGTGATATACCAGATTTTTTGCTATGTGTATAGTAGCTTGGTTATCACAATGTAAGGTAATAGGAGTTTGCACAATAAGATGTAAGTCTCGTAGAATATAGGAAAGCCAATGCAATTCACAAATCGTGGCAACCATAGCATGATATTCTCCCTCTATAGTAGATTGTGATACAGTATGCTGTTTTTTCATTTTCCATGAAATAAGTGCTTTACCCAAAAAAATATAGTATCCAGTTAAGCATCTTCTAGTTTCAAGACATGACCCTCAATCCGAATCACTATAGGCTGTCAAATGTAAAGAATTTTCTGAGGGAAAAAATAACCTCAAAGATGGGCAACCCTTGAGATACCTTAAAATATGTAATGCACTTTGCCGATGGGCCTCTCTAGGCTCCTACATAAATTGGTTGAGGTGTTGTATGGCATAGGAGATGTCTAGCCTTGTGAAACCAAGGTAAAGAAGTCTCCCAACAAGTCTCCTGTCCTGTTGTGGATCAGAAAATAAATCACCCTCACTATTACACAGCTTAGTACCTTTAGGTAGTGGTGTTGATGCTAATTTGCATCCAATCATGCTTGCTTCCTGGAGTCAATCTAGAGTATACTTTCTTTGGTTAACCCATAACCCATTTGCTAACCTTGTGAACTCTAACCCAAAAAAAAACTTTACAAGTTTGAGGTCTTTAATAGTGAACTTGTCAACAAGGAACCTTTTCACCATGGAAATTCTAGGAATTTCCAGTGGGTAAAATATCATCCACTTACACCAATAAAGCAATAAAGAAATCAAATGTGGATAAAACAAATAAACAGTGATCATGTGGTGATTGTACAACCCATAATTTTTTAGTTGAGGAGTTAAAACAGTGATCATGTGGTGATTGTACAAACCCATAATTTTTTAGTTGAGGAGTTAATTCTGTATTCCAATGGAGTTAATTCTATATTCCAATGGAGTTAATTCTGTATTCCAATGCTTGGATGCCTGCTTGAGTCCATATAGAGATTTTTTAAGCTTGCAAACTTGTCCTTGCTTCATGTTATCATAACCCTCTGGTGCAAGCATATATACTTCTTCTTCTAGAACACCATGTAGGAATGCGTTATTAATGTCTAACTGATGGAGTGACCATGAGTTAGCTGTTACTATGGTTAAAAATACTCGGACTGTGACCACCTTAGCCACTGGAGAAAAACTATTATGGAAGTTAACTCCCTCCACTTGATGGTAGCCCTTAGCCACCAACTGAGCTTTATATCTGTCAACACTTCCATCTGCCTTAAGCTTAATCTTGTAGACCCATTTACAACCTATGGGTTTTTTCCGGCTAGTAATTCTGTAATTTCCCAAGTTTGGTTTTTCTCCAATGCTGCAATTTCAGCTCTCATGGCCTCTACCCATGCTTTTTCTCTCTTAGATTTTGACTAACTCATTGGTTCCTGCATAGTAGACATGTTGGCAACAAAAGACATGTGTAGTAGAAAAATGTTTAGGAGTGATAAAAGTATAAGTAGGTGGGGTATATGTTACAGAACTTATGGGTTCATTGCTGTGGGCACTAGAGTCGACTTGACATACAAAGTCACTCATCCAGGCTGGTTGTTTCTTATTCCTTGTACTGTGTCTGGTTGTTTCTTATTCCTCGTACTGTGTCTAAGCTGGTTCACAATATTTTCTGAATTTTGTTTGATTGATGTACTTTCACCTTCTCCTGATATTAAATTTGCCACTAAGTCACTACCTCTGTTACTGTCATTCGTGTCATGCTCCTGTGACGGTTGTGTTCCACTTACTGCTGTTGTAGATAAAGGGGAAAGACTTTTAACTTCTGCATCTGTGGTAAGAAGAATCATAGGCAAAGAAAGCTCCTTACTTGAAGTAGAATTAAGTGGCTGCATTTTGAATGGAAAAATATTCTCTTAAAAGACTACATACCTAGATACAGCAATTGTCTCATCATCAACATTATACACTTTGTAACCCTTTTGCTCAGAGGAATACCCGATAAACACTCATTTTGAAGCCCTAGGAGTGAACTTATCTTTCTGTGGGTATACGACAATGGTGTAACATAAACAACCAAAACACTTTATATCATCATAAGCTGGTTGTTTGTTGAACAAAATTTGATAAAGAGATTTCCATCTTGTGGCAATGGATGGAAGTCTATTCAGTACAAAAACAGCATGTAGGACTGCCTTTCCCCAAAACTTGATAGTCAATCCAGACTGAAATAATAATGCTCTTGCAATATGAAGTATGCTCCTATGCCTTCTCTCGACAACCCCCATTCTATTGGGGTGTATATGCACAACTTTATTGATGCAAAATTCCCTGCTTATTGAACACAGACTGACAATATAAGCTTAAGAACTCTGCCCCATTATCTGACCAAATATCTTTGATTATAGTATCATATTAATTTTAACCATAGCAACAAATTTCTTCAAGTGACAATATACTTGGGTTTTATCTTTCATCAAATATACCCATGTACATTTACTAAAATCATCTATTATAGTCAGAAAGTACCTAACACCTGTGATACTCTCCACCCTATAAGGCCCCTAAATATCCACGTGTATTAATTTACATATTGCACAAGTGCTACTAGTACTTACAGAAAATGGAAGCTTGGTCTGCTTAGCTAGATGACATATATCACAATCATCAAGAAACTTAGTTTTATTATTGCCAAAAGGAAAATGCTGTAAAACTAATTTGGATGGGTGTCCCATCCTTTTATGCCAAATAGACATGCTTACATTATTCCCAATACTCTTGCTGACAACATTAGCACTAGACATCAGTATACAACCATTCTTGATAACCTCTGGTGTAAAAGACTTTGTGTCAAGTATGTATAGGTGTCCCTTCAATCTACCCACAGCAATGACCCTTTCAGTCTTCTGGTCCTGCAAAATGCAAATGGTTGGATAGAAGATAAATTTAAAAGAATGGTTTCTACACAACTTTGCAACAGACAACAAGTTGTGCTTAAAGGTAGGTATGAAAAGAAAATCGTGTAATTTCAAGGTATTGTGCAATTCAATGTCCCCATATGATTTGACTTCTTTAACATTTCCATCTGGTAAATAAATAAGGATCTTATTTGGCAGGGGTTTTAAGGTTTCAAAAAAATTCTCACTACACTAATATAGTTGGCTGCCCCTGTGTCTACTATCCAGTAATCATCATTTAGGGAAGATGAATTAAGAGAGATATTACTAGCAAACTTTGCCACTTAAGCAAAATTGACTTGCTCAATTTCTGCCATTTGTTTTCCTTTAAGAATTCTTTGTAGTTCTTGTTGAACTAACTCAGTCATGGTAGGGCTCCAGTTAGATGTTGTTAACTCCTTCCTCTATAACCTCGAGGGTGTATCTTTATGGTATCCTATAAAATTTTTGAACAGTCATAATACCCACAATTATGCGAAACATAAATTTTTCAAGAAAGAGATTTTGTATATATATATATATATATATGAAAAGTTCAACATAGTAAAACAGTAAATACAAGCCGAATGTTATACAGTAAGATACAACATTCCAAGCCCAGGTGATCTATAAAGATTATAAAGTGTTTCCTAAGCTTTTAAATTCATAAACCCTCTAGACATATATGGATAGTATCTTCAAGGAATATTAATCATCTTGTGGATTTTCTTCTTCCTCACCCACTGTATTTGAAAAAGATAATCATAAAGAGTATAAGTTCATCAAAACTCAGTGAGTAAATGACTATGCAATAATAAATATATCACAAGTACAAATACTATAATCATTATCACAATAAGAACAATTATATTCATATCCAGGGTTTCCATACCTCTATATTCAGTTTATATTCAGGGATTCAATTCTCATTATATCATGTTCACAACTATTACATGCATTGGTATCTTGGAGGATCAAGCCTTCAACCATTCTATGTGTATAATTATATGCATTGGTATCTTGGGTCAAGCCTTCAACTATTCCATGTGTATATTTACATGCATTGGTATCTTGGGTCAAGCCCTCAACCATTTCATATATATAATTACATTCTCAATCATAATTCTCATCAACATAATCTTAAATCACACAATAAATTCCATTATCAAGTTATTATCACTAAATAGAGAATTTAATTAAAATTTCTAATTGCGATATGAGATGAGATTTATATTGTACTTAAAATAAAAATAAATAAACTCGGTTAGCAAGGTCATCCACTCACATAGATTCCATATCCGAGTTACCTTTCCGCTATAGAGATTTTCATAAAATAAAGAAAGAGAAAGTCATGGTTACTTTTGTTCAAAATACTATTCATATGTACTATTTATACGTACGATTACTATTTATATGTATAGATACATGTAGATATTATTCATACGTATGAATACATATATATACTATTCAAACATACGAATATTGTTCATACGTACTGATATGCATGGATACTATTCATACTGGGGATAGCGAACGTAAGTCGTAAAAGAGTATCCCAGGAAAATTTCCAAGAAAGGGAGGAGGGTCACAATGGACGCTCTTAAGCACCAAGTCTTTTCTTAGCCAGATCTTTCTAGACATGTATTATTCACAATTTCATACTCTATTCCAATAATCAAAAAATAAAAATATTTTCATATAATCGAAAATAATTCTTTTCTAATGTAGAGGATCAGCTAAAGCCACAACTACGGAGCATACTAAGAATTAAACCTCTAAGTAATTGCAAGAATTTAAAAGATCATAGTATCTTTACCTTGTTCTAGGCTGAGGAGAAAAAGCCTAGGATTTCAAAACCCTAACGTCAAAGTGAGAGAAATTTGAAGAGAGGAAAGAAGAGAAATTAAATGTGTGAGTTTAGAAGTGAAATAGAAGGGCCTATTTATAAGAGAAGTCAGGATACTATATGTTAATAAAATATTCAATTTATTATGCACTTTAATAATTCAATTCATTGTGCGCACATATTTTTCATGAGGGCAGTGAATCATTGATTACTATTGGGAACTTAAAGGGAAAATTATCCTTTCTCTTAAATCTTTAAATTTCTTTTCACTTGAGTCATTTTCATTTTAGTCTTTAAGGGGATTTTCTCACATAAAACGTTATTTTTCTTCTAGTTTCTTTCTAGATTCCTCTTATGCTCAAACCATATTTTATCATGGGATAAATTTCATATCATAACATCTATTATACCCCACAATTTATGCAATCTATAAGTGAAAATTCATATTTTCAACATGTACAATTAAAGTAACAAAATTCATATAAGCATACAAAATTAAACAGATAGAGAAATTATTTTCTCCATAATAAATTTATTGTAGTTTGGAAAATTTTAAAATATATTGGGTATTACATTCTACTCTCTTAAAAGAATTCGGTCCCCTGAATTCAAAAACTTACCTCATGATTTAAATAGGTGTGGATATTTTGTCCACATCTCATCTTCTATTTCCCACATGGCCTCCTCGTGAGAATGATTCCTCTACAGAACTTTGATAGTGGGAATTTTCTTAGTGTGAAGTTTCTTAACTTGCCTATCGATGATGGCTACTGGCACCTCTTCATAGAAAAGAGTCTTATTCAACTGCAGTTCTTGTGGTTGGATGACATGAGAAGGGCAGAAAGATACTTACATAGCATTGATACTTGGAATACTGGGTGTATTCCTTCTAGGTCTGAAGGTAAGGCTAGGCGATATGCCACGTTACCCACTATTTCCACAATTTCAAAAGGACTAATATATCTTGGACTAAGCTCCCCTTTCTTTCCAAATCTCATTACTCCATTTATCGATGAGATTCGTAAGAAAACCATGTCACCAACAAAAAACTATAGGTCATGTCGTCAATTGTCCATATAGGACTTTTGCATACTCTGAGCAGCTAACAATCTCTCCCTGATCAGCTTAATTTTATCCACGGCCTCCTGTATCATCTCGAGTCCTACCATTTTAGGTTTACTTAGTTCAAACTAACCAATAAGAGATCGACATCGCCTCTCATATAAAGCCTCAAAATGAGCCATTTTAATACTAGCTTGATAGCTGTTATTATAAGCAAATTCAATAAGTGACAAATGATCTTCCCAACTTCCACCAAAATCCATCACACATACTCTCATCATATCCTCTAAGGTCTGAATAGTCCTCTCATACTGACTATCTGTCTAAGGATGAAAAGTTGTACTCAAGTTTACTCTAGTGCCCAAAGCCTTTTAAAAAGTTCTCTAAAATTAGGATATGATATGATGGACACTGGTACACCATGAAGTTTTATTATCTCCTTCACGTACAGTCTACTAAGTTTAGCTATATTGTAGGTGGTATGAGCAGGAAGGAAATATGCCGACTTGGTGAGCCTATCCACAATGACCTATATAGAGTCGTACCCTTTCGAAGATCAGGACAAACCCACCACAAAGTCCATAGTAATCTGTTACCATTTCCACTTGGGAATTACAAGCTTCTGCATCAACCCAGGTGGTCTCTAATGTTCAGATTTGACTTGCTGGCATGTTAAGCATCGTGCGACAAAGTCAGTTACATCTCACTTCATGTCCTCCCACCAATAGGTTTGCTTCAAGTCTTGATACATTTTATTGGCACCAGGGTGAACAATAAACGGTGAACTGTGAGCTTCCGTTAAAATTTCTCTTTTTAAAGGTTTGACGTTTGGAATACATAACATTCCATTAAACCATAATGCACATTTCTTGTCCACTGAAAAACCTTGTGTTAAGCCTCCCCTCGTCTTTTCTCTGGTTTTAACCATTTTAACATTATTCTCCAATGTTGCCTTTATTCTTTCCACAAGGGAAGACTTAATTGTCAAGTAGGCTAAGAAAGCACTTGACTCAGTAATCTCAAAGAATAACCCACTAGCCTTCAACTCTTACAGTTCTTGAATCAAGGACCTCCTTACTATTGTAATATGAGTTAGACTCCCCATAGATTTTTGACTAAGGGCATCTGCTACCACATTTTCCTTCCCTAGATGATAAAAGATGGTATAGTCATAGTCCTTTAGGAGTTTCATCCATCTCTGTTGCCTTAGATTGAGATCCTTTTGATTAAAGATATATTTGAGGCTTTTTTTGATCTGTGAAAATCTCACATGTCTCCCTATACAAGTAATGCCTCCAAATTTTTAAAGCAAACACTACAGCTGTCATCTCTAGATCATGAGTAGGGTAATTGAGTTCATGTTTTTTAAGCTGTCGAGAGCCATAAGCAATGACCCTACCATGTTGCATTAATATGCACCCTAATCCCACCTTCGAAGCGTCACAATATACGGTTAAACCCTCCGGTCCTAATGGTAGAATGAGAATTGGTACCAAAGTTAGACATTTCTTCAACTTAGAGAAACTTTACTTACAAGCATCATCCCAAACATACTTAATATTCTTCCGGGTTAACTTAGTCAATGGAAGAGCCAATTTGGAGAAATTCTTGACAAAGTGACAGTAACACCCCGCTTAGCTAAGAAAACTACGAACTTTAGATATAATTGTTGGTCTAGGCCACTGCTTCACTGCTTCGATCTTACTTGGATCTACATGAACACCTTCTTGAGAAATTACATGCCCTAGAATGTTACTTGACTTATCCATAATTCGTATTTTGAGAACTTAGCGTATAACTAATGTTCCCTCAAAGTCTGTAGTACCGTTCTCAAATGTTCTGTATGATCCTCCAGATTCTTAGAGTAAACTAAAATGTCATCAATGAAGACGATCACGAATCTATCAAGGAAAGGTTTGAACACTCGATTCATAACATCCATAAATGTTGCTGGTGCATTAGTCAACCTATATGACATTATGAGAAATTCATAATGCCCGTATCGTGTCTGGAAGACGGTTTTTGGTATGTCTTCCTCCTTAATCTTTAGTTGATAGTAACTGGATCTCAAATCAATCTTTGAGAAGCATTGCACCCCCTGAAGCTGGTCAAACAAGTCATCAATTCTTAATAAAGGATATTTATTCTTTACCGTGATTTTGTTTAACTGCTGGTAATTTATGCACAATCTTAGAGAGCCATCTTTCTTCTTTACAAAGAGTACCAGGGCACCCCATGGTGAAAAACTCGGTAGATAAACCCTTTATCCAGCAGATCTTGTAATTGTTCTTTAAGCTCTTTCAACTCCGCGAGCACCATACGGTAAAGAGGAATTGAAATTGGCCGAGTGCCCAGAACCAATTCAATATTAAACTCAATAACCCTCTCTGGTGGTAAACCAAGTAGGTTTTCTGAAAATACATCTGGGAATTCGTTAACCACTATTATTTGTTTAAGACTTCATTCCTCTTTGTCTGTATCCTTAACAAAGGCCAGAAATCCATGACAACATTTTTGTATCATATGCTGAGCGATCAACATAGATATCATGTTGCAAGGTACCTCATTTCGGTCTCTCTGAAATATGAAATTATGTCTTCCTGGCATACTAAAAGAGATGACTTTGTCATGACAATTCAAAGTAACATGGCATAAAGATAACCAGTCTATGCCTAAGATCACATCAAAGTCTGTCATACTAAGAAGCATGAGATCTACCTCCTTTTCTATGTCCCTAATAGTTATCTTACAAAAACGGTATCCTAATCTAACTATTAGGGCTTTCCCCATTGGTGTAGCTACCAAAAATGGTTCATCCAGTATAATTGGCTCAGACTCGAACCTCTTAGCAAACAGAGGTGATGCATACAATTATGTAGAACCAAAATCAAACAATACATGTGCAACTAAAGCGCCAACTAATAAAGTACCTGTAACAACGACATTAGATGTCTAGGCATCCTGTCGAGTCAAGGCATACACTCTGGCAGTTTCTCTACCGGCTACCTGCTGCCCACGACCTCCTTTGCCTCCACCAGATCCTCTCCCAAATTTACCTCCAGTAGAAGTAGTTAGTGCACAAGTGACTGGAGCAATTCTTGACTGATGTAAGATGGGAAAATGAATCCCTAACCAGATTTAAAAATAAGTTAAGGGTATTCCCTTCTAAAGTGACCATCTTATCCGCAATAAAAATAACTTGATGTTCTATCTTCCTGAGGCACTCTGTAAAATAGAATTTTCCATGTTCGTGACACTAAGGCTTCCCTCTTCTGGCCTGAAAACCACCCCTACTCAAAGAACTGTAACCACCTCTAAATTTTATACGAGGTTTAGATACGTTTACTATGGAAGGGGATAGCCTAGCAAATGTGTCCGAAGTTTGCTGCGATATGGTGAAAGGCTTTGAAGTTCTTGTATCTCCTCTTTGGTCAAGAGATCTCCCAAATTTAGCCTTCTTCTTTTTCTTAAATTCTTCATCATTTTTTTGATCTTTTTCCATCATACAGGCAACATTCACAACTTCTGAATAAGAAGAGTAATTTTTCATATTTGGCCCCTCTTGTGAGAAAAGGGATCCAAGAAGTCCCTCCTCAAATTTCTCTATTTTTACCTTTTCAAAAGGAATCATCTGAGGGGCATAGTCAGACAGTTTGACAAACTGAGCTGAATAGTCATCAACAAACATAGGTATTGTCTTAAGTATAGAAATTCCTTTGCCCTTGATGACTGTACACTCGACGGAAGAAACTCATCCATAACCATACCATGAAACTTTGCTCATGCAACTGGTGGTGCGCCTTGGGTTCTTTCTTTCTTCAAATTCCTCCACCACTTACCTACTCTTCCTTTCAACTGAAAATAAATTATTTCTACCTTTTGAATATGTGAATACCCTAGAGCATCACAAATTACTTCACAATCATCTAAGAAACTTTGTAGATCTTCATTGAGATTTTCTCCAATAAAAATAGGTGGCCTCATTTTCTGAAATTTTGACATCTTTACTTCTTTAATATCACCTCCTTTAGCTAGAGGAGGTGTGTAATATCCCAAATTTAATTACCTTAGAAAAATGAGACTAAATAAATAAGCGAGCAAGTAAATAAGGATAAAATAGTAATAATGAAATTTTTGAGAAACATAAATAGAATTTTATTCATTAGGCTAGAGACCTAATTGAATGGAATGAAGAAGATATGAGGACTGTAATACAAGCCAATTTTATTTTTATAATAATTGACGGTATTACGGTAATTATTTGCTTTCGTGAAATTGGCGTTATTTTTATTACAGTGTTTTGTAGCTTTGCCTTTATTTTTCTATTTCCAATCATTTAATTTTCATAAATTGGTAGAATACTTTTGGTAATTTATTTATGGATTCAATATTATGTGATTGGATTGGGTGATGTGTAGTGTTGTAGTAATTTTACATTATATACAGGAAATTACGAATAAGGAATTTACTGAAATTTATATGGTTTAATTATGATTCTGTGGAAGTGGGCTAGGCGTGGGGCCCGTGGGTCAACCCATGACCCACCACCTATATATAACTTCCTTTGACTTTTTCTTCTTCATTTTCACACTTAAAAATTTTGGCCAAGTTGAAACTTCCATTCTCTCTGTTCTCTCTCTTCACTTAACCTGATCTTTTCATCGATCATTCTTCAATTTTTGGTTGTTTTCTTCATCTTAGGACTATTCTAAGACTACAGGTAAGATTACATTTTGTTATTCTCTCTTAGATTCTTGAATTTTCCTTTGCCTTGGGTTATTATGAGTTTTGGAAGTTTTTCATGAAAACTTTACCTCTTTGTCTCCTTTCTTAAGTCTATTCGGCTCATTATGTTTTAATCTAGTTCATCGAGGTAAAACAAACAAGTTTCACGGATTAAAACTCAAGAACACATTCTTGAGAAATTTCAAGAGAATTTTGTTTAATGTTTTAAATGTTCTAAATTGTTCCATAAACCTTATTTGGACTTAGGAACTCAAAAGAAGAAGAGAAATGGGTGAAAATATGGATTTTTGGGAGTTTTCTTCCCAAAATCCGTGATGAACTGTGAAGAACTGAAGTTCTAGGTTCTGGTGTGGCACCTCAGGCGCCAAGTGCATTATTTTGGGCAAAGAGTTTATGGCATGGCGCCCTAGGAGCCAAGTCCATAAACTCTAGCAGAGAGTTTAGGTACTGGCGCCTTAGGCGCCACTTCTGGTTCCTATGCACCCTTAGAGTTGAAAAAGGATTTTTGAGTGTTTTGTTATGGGTTTTCAATAGATTCTTGAGGCCTATGTTTTGGCATTTCTTTTAGGTGCATTGGTAGGATTAATCGACTTTATTTCAAGGCTTTGTGAATGGTAAAACTTGTGAGGCAAATGTGAGTGGTGGTCTTTGTCAAATTCATTATATTTCAAGTACAGTGTAAATCCCTCCTCCCTTATTTGTGAAAGATAAATTAGTCTTATTTTTATTTGATCATAGTAATTAGAACAGAACAGTAGATGGAACGTTTACTTTACAATAAATGGTGTATTTATTAATATTGCGTTGTATGGTGTTATGTTCTAGAATTGTTGCATTCACTCATGACACAAAATGCATAGATGCAGAAAGCAGAAGGTTGGTCTTCTACAGAATATAGATATTCAAAGGTGTGTGCCTTTGAAATACACTCATTAAGGGTTGGTCTTCAATGGGTAGTGAGGTAAAATATAGCAAGCATTCATATGGTTGATTGCATATTTGAAATCTATCACTATTATTTAATATTTCTTTATGTTGAATAGCTTTCATTGGTGGTGGTGAGTTAAGGTAATTATACTTGTGCACTATAACTATTTTTCTACACAATCTATTGCTCACTGAGTTTTGATGAACTCACACCATCTGTGGTTATTCTTTTCAGAGGCGGAGGCTGGGGAAGAGGGGTACCTGTTGGAGAGTTAGCGGCTCTTTGAAGTTATACTTCTCTTGGTGTCAGTGGGTTACTAGAACCAAATTTTGCTAAGCTTAGGATGTCGCCCTGTAGTCAGTTAGGCCACCTAGGCTTGGGTCAGGAACTGTACATTATAAATTTGGCTGTAATTTACTATTATACTGAAGTTGCTGTGTTCTGATATTGTAGAATTTTCTATACATATGTGTATGTATATTATTCTACTTATATAAAAATGACTGGCTTATGTACTGCTAGTTGTGCATAACTAGGATTGTTTGATATAATTTGTAATATTCACGCTTATTGTATGGGTTTACTTTTTGAGGCATGACAAGGACATTTTACAAACTCTACCAAAAGAAATATATATGTATGTGTGTGTGGTTAGTAAATGGCAAGTGGACGGAGGACATGAGCCAAATAATGGGAAAAGGACGAAACTAGAAAAGAAAGAAAAAGAAAGAAAAGAGAAATCATGAACTTGTCTATGTATTTTTAGTATTATATGTGTGATTAAGTGTGTGAAAGAGTGGGAGACATGAAAAGATAGAGTAAGTGTCGTATATGAAAATTAAAAAAAATAAAATAAAAAAATTATGTTTATATTGCCATTGGAAAAAGGAACTTTGCTTCTTTATTTTACTTTTCATGAATCTTTCTTCATTTTTCCAGAGTTCCTTTTTGACAAAGTGACAAAGTTAACTATATATATATACATATATATTTATATTACTTGGTTGGAAAAATAGATGAGTGAGGGTTTTTGGAGGAATTGGAACTAGGGACTTAATTGAAAAGTAAAAAAATAGAGAGAGCCTCTCAATAATTAAACCTAAATGAATTATGTTGGCAATTCAATGACCGTCCATGTTGGTGTTGCTATAAAGGCTAGTTTGATTGTAAAATAAGATAAAACTTAAGAAAAAGCAATCAATAATGTCCTCACCATTACTACTACTAGCCTGGCCTTTGTCTTCACGTATACCTCTCCATTCTCTTTATTACGTCCATCATCATCTCTTTAATTTTTTGTTATTATCTCTTTCATAACTTTAACATATTACCAAATTGCCACTCCATTATGATTATTTAAACCCTACAAGACTTCCAACGATGTAAGTAAGTAGGGTGTGAGAAAGAGAGAGGAAGAGAGAAAGAGTATGGAAAAGACTGAAGTATAGGAGAATTATAGCTGAATGTTCAGATTTAAGACTTCTTCTTTACATAAGGTAGTTAGTCTTCTATAAAAGTATGATTATTTATAATTTATGATATCCATGTGCATAATCAAGTTTTTTTATAGAGTTTTATTTATAAATCTTGTTTTATAGTAGTGAACAAGAGAAATTTAATTATTATCAGTGTGATGTTATGCTTTTATGACTGAAATGATCTTTTCATGTATTTACATGTTTTTAATAAAGTGACTAGCTACTGAGATATTTTATATCTCACTTTTAGAAAATTGATCATGTCAGGAAAAGGGCAAAATGGAATGCTTTGATGATATTAATGATGAGATTGAAGTGTAGAAATATATTTTATAGTAGTTCATGATTCAAAGATGTAAAGAGAATGGCAAAAATTATGTAAATTATTATTATTTTTTTGTATATATTCAAACTCAAACATAATTAATGAGAATCTTGTCAATTTTTCTGTGAGGTTACTATTCACATAAATAGTAAAATTCTTGAATAGTGGAATCCATAATTATTTGAAAAGAAATTATTCATAAAATTATATAGTAAACCCATTTAAAGAAGAATTATTATTTTTTAAAGGAAATAAAAATAAGGGATGTTACAAGGTGGTGGTACAATTCCAGCTCCAATAATAGGAAGTACCACTAGCGGGTTAACATGTGCTACTTATTCTTGCCTTTTTGCCTCCATTCTGTCTAATCATTCATTCAACAAGTTGAATATTTCTACAATTACAGTGCCATTAACTTATGGGACGACTGTGGCTTTCTTCACCCGACCACCAGTTGAGCCTTCAACATTTAGAGCATGTGAATTATCTGCATGGTCAAAAGGATTGTCATGTGTGTTAACCGGTGGAATTAAGGTCCTTCCTAAGCCCACATGCTCGTTATGGTTCGAAGATTCTTCTTATATAGAAGAGTTCAAAGTCTACACAAATACTTCTCAAATCAAACGAGATCACCTTTCACTTACCCACCAAGGAATAAGTTACAAAAATAAAAGACATTTAACTCTACAAGGTCTTTTATAAAACCTAATCCCATGGTCATACTTCGGCTCATGACAATGGGGAAAGATCCACAAAGAACACTTTACTCTGTAACCTATAAGGGACCTAAAAACTGTCCTCTGATGCCAAAATTGTCACATCCCAATTTCGGCATGTAAGTAGTTCTATAACCTCGAGGCTGTACCTTAATGGTATCCTATAAAATCTCTGAACAGTCCTAATACCCACAATTATGAGAAACATAAATTTTTCAAGAAAGAGTTTTTGTATATATATATATATATATATATATGAAAAGTTCAACACAGTAAAACAGTAAATACAAGCTGAATATCATACAGTATGATACAACTTTCTAAAACTAGGTAACCTATAAAGATTATAGGGCGTTTCTTAAGGTTTTAAATTCATAAGCTCTCCAGACATACATGGATAGTATTTTCAAAGAATACTAATCCTCTTACAGATTTTCTTCTTCCTCACCCATTGTATTTGAAAAAGATAATCATAGAGAGCGTGAGTTCATAAAAACTTAGTGAGTAAATGACTATGTAATAAATATATATGTCACAAGTATAAATACCATAATCATTATCACAATAAGAACAATTATATTCATATCCAGGGTATCTATACCTTTGTATTTAGTTTATGTTTAGGGATTCAATTTCCATTGTATTCATGTTCACAACCATTATACGCATTGGTATCTTGGGGGATCAAGCCCTTAGCCATTCCATGTGTATAATAATATGTATTGGTATCTTAGTTTAAGCCCTCAACCATTCTATGTGTATATTTACATACATTGGTATCTTGGGTTATGCCCTCAACTATTCCATGTGTATAATTACATTTTCAATCATAATTCTCATCAACATAATCTTAAATCACACAATAAATTCTATTATCAAGTTATCATCACTAAATAGAGAATTTAATTAAAATTTCTAATTGTGATATGAGGTGGGATTTATATTGTACTTGGAATAAAAATAACTAAACTTGGTTAGCAAGGTCATTAACTGACATAGATTCCATATCCAAGTCACCTTTCTGAGTTGTTATAAAGAAGAGCACGTAACTAGATTTTAGGTTCCGCTACGGAGATTTTCACGAAGTTCAGATAGAGAAAGTTAGGGTTGCTTTTGTACAAAATACTATTCATATATATGATCACTATTGATACGTATGATTACTATTCATAAGTATAGATACATATGGATATTATTTATACAGATATTATTCATACGTATGGATACGTAAGTATACTATTCATACATATGAATACTGTTCATACTGGGGATAGTGACCGTAAGCTGTAAAAGACTTCACCAAGAAAATTCCTAAGAAAGGGAGGAAGGTCACAATGGATTCTCTTAAGTACCAAGTCTTTCCTTAACCAGACCTTTCTTAGACATGTATTCTTCATAGTTTCATACTCTATTCTAGTAACTAGAAAAAAAAAATTCCAAACAATTGAGGACAATTCTTTTTTGATGTAGAGGATTAGCTAAACCGCAACCACAGAGCATAATAAGAATTTAACCTCTAAGTAATTGCAAGAATTTAAAAGAGCATAGTATCCTCACTTTGATTCTAGGCTAAGGAAAAAAGGCCTAGAATTTTAAAGCCCTAACGTAGAAGTGAGAGAAATTTGAGGAGAGGAAGGAAAAGAAACTGAAGGTATGAGTTTAGAAATGAAATGGAAGGGTCTATTTATAAGATAAGTCAGGGTACTATGCGCTAATAAAATATTTAATTTACTATGCGCTTTAATAATTCAGTTCATTGTGCGCATATATTTTTCACGAGGGCAGCAAATTATTAATTACTATTGGGAACTTAAAGGAAAAATTATCCTTTCTCTTAAACCTTTAAGTTTCTTTTCACTTGAGTTTTTTCATTTTAGTCCCTAAGGGGATTTTCTCACATAAAACGTTATTTTTCTCCTAGTTTCTTTCTAGATTCCTCTTATGCTCAAACCATATTTTACTCATGGGATAAATTTCATATCATAACATCCATTATACCCTATAATTTATGCAATCTATAAGTGAAAATACATATTTTTAACAGCATGCATAATCAAGGTAACAAGATTCACATAAGCATACAAAATTAAATAAACAAAGAAATTATTTTTTCCAGAATAAATTTATCGCAGTTCGTAAAATTTTAAAATATATCGAGTATTACAATTCCCTTCTTCAAATGGACTATTCACCATATTTACAAAACCCTTTCCACTTGCTGTTGTCTTTTCTTTCTTCAGCTGCTTAAACCAATCATGATATCCAATTAGTTTGAAGCAGATGTCTTTCATGTGACCACTTGCTTGGCAGTGATTATATGTTCTATCATCTTTCTTTTGGTTCCTTTTATTGCTTTGTGACTTTGACTTGTGTTGTACTGATTAAGCTAGCATTGCACCACTATCTAGGTTACTAGATATTTCCCTTTGCACAAACCTCTACTTCTCTACCCTTAGCATCGTGGAGTATGCTTTGTTTACTGATGGCATCGGGTCAAGAACAAGAATTTGTCTCCTAATTAAGTCATAGCTATCATTCAATCCCATAAGGAATTGAACCAATTTATTCTATGATAAAATGTCTGTAGAACACTTAGAGATATTGCACTCACATTTTTCCATTTCCCTACAACTGCCATGAGGCATAGGTTGAAGCACATTCAACTCTTCCCAGAGTTTTTTCAACCTGTTGTAATACATTACAACTGACTGACTTCCTTCTTGAATCGACGCTATCTGTCACTGTATCTGATACACTTGGGGACCATTTCCTTCACCAAATTGCTCTTTGAGTTCAGTCCATAGCGTTTTGGCAGAAGTACTATAATGTATGTCTTTGCAATTTCCTTGGTCATTGAATTAATGATCCAGGAAATAATCATCTCGTCTACATGCCTCCATTTACCGTAGTTAGGTTCCTCAACTGGCTCTGTGATAGAGCCATAAACCTAACTTGTTCTTTATAGACAATACCCGCCTGATGGATCTACTCTACGTGAGGAAATTCAAATTAGTGAGCAAAACCGTCACCAACACCGTCCTTAGGTTGTCCAAATTCTATATAGCCATCGGATCGTCCACACTGTTAGTAGAGATTGATCTTCTCTCCATACTCGATACCTCAGAATCTGCCATGTTTTTGCCTTTGAAAATGCAGCACAAGAACGTAAAGTTCGTAGTTTAGAAAAAAAAATTCTAAAGATATAGAAGATTCAGATTATTGCTCTCCTCACCATTCCCTCTAATACCATGAAGAAAATAGAGCAATGAGAAGTGACAAAAGAAACGATGAGAAAAATGATTCAATTCATTAGTCAAACACTATACAATATACACTCATATTTACACAGATAAACATTGAGGTAAATACTTCTAGCTAACTATTTACAAGTTGCTTAGACTGGTAACTGAAAAGCTAACTAACAACTAAACTCTAACTACATAATTACAAGTTGATCAAGTTGTTCAGTTAATGCCGATGTGTCAGTCAAACCTCAATCAAAACATTGTTTCACTAATCTATATACAGATGGCATATTTCTTCAATGATAATTCTATTCAACGGCTATAACATGCCAGTAGAGGAAGGTATTGATAGTTTAATTGTAGAGGAGTGTGTAGCTTGAAATGAACAAAAATAATAACAATAACACGCAGTCTGGGTTGAGCCAACTTTGCCTTTTGCTTTTTCCTTTTTAAATTGTACATGGTAGAATGTTGAACACTTTGGTAGAGAAGTGATATCTAGCATTTTTATATACATCTTAACCCCTATCTTGGTCTCCTTATATTTTCATATTTAAAATTCCTCCAATTTTATTACACTTTGTGTTTCATTGGGTCTAAGTTAATTTTAGATGAAAAATGAATTATTTTCATCTTTTAGGACTTAAATTATTAAAGACTCAATTTAATCCTTAAATTATTAAAGACTCAATTTAATCATTCTTGTGTAATTTTCAGAATTAATTTTGGAAATTTTTTAATGATGTGGTGCTAACATGGCATTCCTGATGAACTGGATGCTGATGTGGCACCTTCTGGGATGACTTAGCAACCTATTCTACTTGCCTGATTACATGGACATGTGGGACCTAGGGCTATAATATTTCAGGTCAACTTTCTGCATCCCATTCCTCTAACCTTGATGAAAGAAGCAACCACCTATACCACTTTCTGAAAAAGTACCTTCTCTACTGCAACTGCCATATCCTCCCATATTAGAAATCAGAAGAAGAGGCAACAAAGTCAGTTTCCATCATCTTTTTGGAAGGCATTAGTTTAGTTGGCTTTTAGACTTTAGTTTATATCTTAGCTTTTGTAACTTAATGTCTTTCGTAGATCACTTATCCCTCTGTTTTCTCCCTTCTATTTTTTCGTTTTTTGCTCTCATGGAGGGCTAAAATCCTTTGTAATCTGCTTTGGTCTGAAACTAAAGTGTAATACGAGTTCATGGGCTTAATGAGACAAGTATTTGTTATTTATTCCATTTCTATTTCTTCCTTGCCTCTGGTTTGTGATTATGTTGTTCTGGTTAGGATAGTAATTTCATATACTGGTTTTATACACTTTGCATTTAAGGAATGTTGCTGTATCTGGTTAAAATGGTAACTGAATTGGAAATGCTGTGTAATGTTGGTTACATTGCATAAATCTAACTACTTTTACTAGAATCACATTAAGATTATGTTAGAGGAGATTTTCTTGATCATAGCTTGATGGGATTTAGTCTAGAAGTTCTTTTTAAACACCTTATGATTTATAAAATCAGATGATAAATAGAACAAGTACTCATCATTTAAAGAGAACTAGGAAGATTTCATCTTTAGGAAAAGTCAAGGCTGGTTACATTCTTTTGTTATTGTTCAACTCTGCTACTTTCTGTTGTCTTGTTTGTTGTTGCTGTTTATTATTCCTGATTGCATTTTTCTGATTTTGTCACAACCAAAACCCCCCGTGTGTTAATTAGCTTTTAATTAGTGTTTAGGTGTTTAGAACAATTAGTCAGTGGTTAGAAGTGAGGCTCCAAGAATAAAAACGACCTAGGGACCATCATTCTACAAAATTGCCATGATTTCAATTCTGGACGATTCGGCACGTAGTGGCATGAACCAAGAAGTATTTCAATTGTGTTGTGTTATACAATCTCTCATAAACTGATACCAATTTATCTTCCCAAAACATAGAATTTAAACAAGAAAAGTTGCCCCAATTTTAACGATAATTTATATTTGGAGAAGCAAATCTAGTAGGACTTAAGCATGTGACGTTACAGAGGAATTTTGATTAGGATAGGACCTTGGATTTAGTTTTTGCTAATATTATGAAAATTCCTATTCTTTACTATTAGGAAGAATATAATTTCCATTATTGAAATGAGACAAAATAATATTTATTATCCTAATGAAAAGCCAGCCACAGTTGAATATAACAACATTATATGAACATGTCTGTCAATGAGAATGAACAAGAAAGGATGGTAGATAATAAAGATGAGGTGGTTGCTTAAGAGATGGTACCAAAACCCCAAAAAAAAAGGCAAATGTAGAGTATGACAATTCAAAATGAATATTTTGATATGTACCCAAGGGGAAAAAAGTTATTTGGATCCCCACAATGACAGAGCTAGATCATTTTCCTGAAGTTGAAGGTTCCACCCATAATATAAATATGTAGCGTGTTATGATGTTATCATAATTGTCAAATTTCCTTGCATCCATAACCCAATCCTAACATTTATGCAGACACCGGTATCTCACATGCCATTTAGTATTAATTTAATTTTTCAAGACTTAAAATATTTATTTATAAAATATTTTAAACTTGGCATACCAAAAAATTTGACTTTTTCACTGTTTCATCCCACATTTAAAATTATATTTTGTAGGTATCTTTTTTTTTTTTCAGGATTAGGCCACTTTTACTTTGGTCAGATTTTGTTTCCAAGTGAGTGGTGTTGCCCTTCACAAAAGGTGACGTGCATGTTGCCCATGTCAAGGGCGACACACCTCTAACTAGGCCTCGTGGATTTGGTAGTCAAACTGCCAATCCTGTGACCCCCATTGCCCCCCGACCCCATTCCTCCCTTTTTAATCCCTCCTCTTAGTAGAACATCTTTATTTTCGACTCTTAAATTTTTCTTTCTTCTCCTTCCTCACATTCTCACTACATCCAGTCTCTTAAGCTTCCTTTTTTCATTTTGGTAGATAATGTTGTGGTCCCTTTTGCTTCATTGTTTCTTTCTGTGGTAAGTTAATTTTTGAACTCAGTAATTTTTTTAAAAAAGATAATACTATTTTTATTTTATTTAAAAATATTTATATTTTTAATTTTATGATATTAGGTGAAAATACGATGCAATTTTTCATCTTCTAAGTCATTTATATCCATCGTTATTGAGGTATGTAATTTCTTTCATTTTTTCCTACTAGTTATTTATTTTGAATAATATTTTTCAGCATATAGTAAGTCTACTTTTTTATTGCAATTTGTAGAAATTTTTAGATGTGTTTGATTTAATTAACGTAGAATTTTAATTTGTTTTAGTTATAGTTATGATAAATTTAAATAATTATTTTTTAATAATTAATTTAGGTGATTTGTAGTTGTTGTTAATTTTTTTATTTTTAGTTTAGGGTTTTATGATATTTATTTTGAAATAATTATGTTAATTTTTGTAAATATCTATATTTAGTATATTTATGTCATTTTTTATTATTGTTATACTCAAATAAAATTTTATATATATTTACTTTAAAAAAATTTGTAATTTTAGTTTTCTTTATTTTTACTCTTTACATGATTGCTTAAATTTTAGTCTTTTTTTTTTACATATAGAAATTGTATGTGTTATTAGTTTTAGATATTTATTTTTAGAATAATTAGGTGTATAAAATATTTAGGAGTTATTAATTTGAAAAAAAAATATTTCTTCCATAATTTGGACACTTTTTTAATTATTAATTTAAATAATTATTTTAGTAACAATTTAGGTGATTTATAATTTTTGTTTTTATTTTTAGTTTAGAGTTTTTGGATATGAAATATTTTTCTCTTTTTTACTTGATACATATTGTAAATTACTTTAGGAAATATGTAATTTTAGTCTTATGAAATTTATAACTCAAGGAAAACAACATTTCAAAATATTTTTCTCTTTTTAATTATTAATTAACATTTGACATAGTGTGCTAATTACTTTTCAAAAAAAAAAAAAGATGAGTCAAAATGGGGCACTCTTGGTCCGTGTTTACTCAAACAGGACTATATTGAGTGGCAGTTCTAATGATGTATCATTTGAAGCTAATAACGTGGTGGTTATAAAAATCACACACAATATTTCTTTAGATGTTTTGAGACAATTAATCCACCAAAAGTTGAGGCTAGGACAACATGAGAAAATATCGAAGTTAGTATATAGATATCCTGTATAAATGACGTTGTTTATGTTCGGGGAGTTCTAGTGAACTACGATGATGATGTAGGAGTGATGATTGATTGTCATCAACATTGTATGGGGATGTTGACAACCATGGAAATTTATGTAGAAAGTGAAACAAAAGGTCTAATTCAATTACGAAATTTCCAGATTTAAATGAGCAGGCCACATAGAACGAGGATGTCAGACCCTTTACTCAGTATCATATGTCAATCCCATATTCATTTGCAAGTCTACAAATTCAATCTACAAAGGATGATGACACGGACATTCCGCCACTGGACCCACCATGTAATGTTATGGATGACACGAATGTTGATGATATTGAGGACGTTCCGTAGACAATGTTGTTCAACTAGAGTTTGGAGCAAGCATACAAGACTTAATGGGCGGAGATGGCAATGTGCAACAAGTTAAGCCTATCAATTACTATGCTCCACCCTTTTATTTGATGCAAGTAAATATAGCCCAACAGGTAAGCTGAAAATTTCAGACGTTATGAAAGCCCACACGTGGGATGATGATTCAAACCTTGTAGTCGGTTTATGATTTCCAGATAAGAAATTACTAATGGCTGCGTTGAAAACATACTCCATTAAGAGATTCAGTAGCTACAAGGTCAAGAAGTCTTCCAAGAAATACATAGAGGTGAAGTGCGTGAAGTTTGGGGACGATTGTAATTGAAGGGTGAGGGCTTGTCTGAAGACGAATTATGACTTGTGGATGATCACGAAGTACAATGAAGACTACACATGTGTTTCATTGTTGATTTCCCAAGATCGTAGGCAGCTAGACTCTGACCTAATCACCATAGCAATAATGGCCCAAGTAAACCAATTTCCAGACATGCCTATATTTCAAGTGATCTAGTGCATTAATGATCAATTCGCATATACCGTATCTTATAAAAAGGCATGGATGGCGAAGCAAAAAGCCAGTGCTAAGACCTATGGTGATTGAGAGGCCTTGTATTCACAATTGGGTTGTTGCTTTGTCGTAGTTCAACAATATTTACTGGCTACTGAGATTGATTAAGAATAGGACATTGATCAGAAAAGTGGCTTGAGAATAATTCGTCAGGTGTTCTGGGCATACAAACCATGCATAGATGCATTCAAACACCTGAAACTGATGATTCAAGTGGATAGGACTTTCCTTTACGGAAAATACAAATGGGACATTATTGATCGCTTGTAGGCAAGATGGGAATCGCCACTTCGTACCGCTAGCCTTCGCAATTATTGAAAAGGAAAATTTTCAATCATGGCCATTTTTTTTGAAGAGGTTACGTCTTTTTTGTTATGAAGGAGAGGCCTATTTATTTGATTACAGACAAACACTTGTCCATCTTTTCAGCTGTGGAAGAAGCGGATAACGGCTAGTAGCCACCACAAGGATTCCATGTCCATTGCATGTGTCACTTGTCCAGTAATTTAAACATTGTATTCAAGAACAAGCGGCTGAAATAACTACTTGTGAACATAAGTATTTCTTTTACACTGTGATTACGTTATAGATCTATGTATAAGTAAACTCTTTTTTACCTATGTTGTGTTTAATTGTACAAACTACTCATACGAATGACATGTAGTTGAGCAGAAGTTGATAGATCTCCGAGGGCTTAACGAGGACGCTTATAATTAGGTTGTGGAACATGCAGGTGACAAAGTTGTATAGTGTCGAGCATATGATGAAAGAAGACATTGGGGCCACATGATGACTAATATAGCAGAGTGTATGAACGATGTCCTAAAGGGGGTGAGGAGTTTACTCGTCACAACACTAGCTTAAGCCACGTACTATAAGTTAGCGACTTACTTCAATGATAGGTTGGCCTAGTTAAGTTCCCAGATTAATGCCTAGCACATATTTTTGTAAATACGTGCAAGATGAGTTCAAGGAGCACGAATCAGAGGCCCCAATTTATGTGGTAACAATTCTCAACCTTGTGCAGCTGTGGTTCGAGGTGCAGGAACCATACAACAGATGACAAAGATAGTTTGGTCATCATTGTAGAGTTATGTTAGAGGAACGATACTGTGATTGTAAGAAATTTCAAGCATTTTGATTTCCTTGCTTACATGTCGTTGCTACCTGCTTACATGTTAAAATTGTCTACACAAATTTCATTGACCAAATATACAGGCTGGATACGATAGTGGCTACATATCAGAGTCCCTTCCATCTAATTAGAGGGGATGAATATTAGCTTCGAACACCAATGCTCCAATCTGTGCATAACCCAAAGGATATCCAAGGTGCAGGAGGGCCCTAGTCTAAGCAGTTGAGGAATGAGATAGACTAGAGATATGCAGGCAGTGAGCCACTCAAGTGTGGTTTGTGTCGAGAATTGGGGCACTACCGAAATACTTGTTTAAATTGACATCAGCTTCAATAGTTAGTGATCTGATAATTTATATGTAATTTTAATGTAATATTTTCATTTAAACGTGAATTTTAGTTAAATCTCATTTAGACGTAATCATTTAATTGTATTTTAAAATTTAAGTAATATCTTCACTAAAATTTAATCTTGTAATCATCTTAAAAATTAATCTTCTAACAAACAAAACTTAAATATAATTACATTTATAACAATTAAATATAATGACATTTATAACAATTACATATAATTACATTCATTGTAAAAAACACTACTGATAGTGGCTTTAAGTGTCACATTGAGGACGCATCCTCTCTCTTTGTGGCCTTCCCTGCTATGGTGATGGATCCTTTGCCTGGTCCTAGTCCTCGGTTTGGTCATCGTCTTCATTGTCCTCATCATCTGACTGTTAAGGCTGAGTGAATCCTACCTGAACTTGAGTCGAATGAGGTGATCAGAACTGTGAAAATCCAAACTGAGTCCCTATACTCGACCACTGTCCAAACCCGACCTCGATGAGAGGGACTTAAGAGTGTATCAACGTCGTCAAGCTCTGGCTCAGCCACTCATACATGGAACCCTAAAGGATGAGTGGCATGGATGTGAAGGTACTATGACCCGTGAAGGAGCCTTCACTGGTGAACATAGGGGGCATGGGTGTGAACATCCCACGTGAAGGAGCCCCCGCCAATGAACATGGGTGGCATGGACGTGAACATCTTGTGACCGTGAATGAGCCCTCACCAATGAACATGAATGGCATAGATGTAAAAATGTCGTGACCCGTGGAGGACCCCTCACTGGTGAACATGGGTGGCATGGGTGTGAACATGCCGTGACCCATGGAGGAGCCCTCGTCGGTGCACGTAAGTGGCATGGGTGTGAAGGTCCCAAATGACCCTTCGTTGGCATATATAGGTGGCAAGATGTAAGAAGAGGACTAAACTAGTGGAACCGAAGGTGCCGGAGGTGATGCAGTGACATCAACCTCATCAACCCGCTAATACATTGTTCTTCGTGTGCATGTGTAACCCACTGGTCGACCATTGTGTCACCTGGCACCAAGTACAGGCAACAGGACGGTAGTGGCTAGTGGTGCCACATTGTTACAAGCAGTGATCATGGCCCAGGGTTTGCATGATATCCATACTAAATTGTCGAATATTTCCCAACAGTGACCTTGGCTCCACATCCGCCTCCATTCCAGGCTGGAATGTCTCAAAGTATATGGCCTCGCGTACATCTAGTTGAAGAAAAATATTGAATGTTACATAAACATGACCACAAAGAAAAACAATGACAATATTGAATAAAAACTTACGCTCACCACCAATGCAGCTGCTTTAGGAGACATCCATGTCACATCCCTCATTTGGGTATATGACCGGCATTGATGGTGAATTTCACCTCACCTTCGTAAGCTTAATTAACATAATTTTATACCTTATTTCTGTTCATTTCCAAAAATCAATATGTAAATATACTCACAATTAGTAATCAATTTTTTTTTGTTGACAAAACTAATTATACAAGACCAATGATTCATCAGTACAATTCCATTACATAATATATTTAATCAAATTTATACATAATCTTGTTCTGTCCATACATTCTCATCCTAGGACAACCTACTCGATTACAAAGCCACAACTAGATTATTACAAAATGAAAGTAAAGACTGACAAGTATGCTTTACCCTAAACAAATGGAGAGTTTATCACTATACACAACTCGATAGTTTCTCTTCTTTTGCACCCAGAGAGGAAACCACTCTCTACCACAATTATACACAACATATTTATTCATATATATATATATATATATATATACATGCAATCAATTTCATGCCAAGACCTATTTTAATATAACCACAACATTAAATATGATTCACAGCATAACACTAAAAACATATTTCTACCATATCACATCAACAACACATTCCAAACAATCATAAGGCACACAACATCAAAAATTCCCGTATCATCCAGGTCGTCCAGATTACCTCTGAATCGTTACCTACGGCCTCCGCCGCATCCACTCTTATCGCTCGAATGATAAGAGGCCACCCTTATCACTCTATTTATCTCATCTCATGGGGTGCACCGTCATGTCTTTCCTTTCTGGTCAAACACAATTACAACCAGGAACCATGAGCACAATTCAGTCACAATATAATCAGCACAATCCCAGCACCACAACATATATACAACATAATTCAAACAACATATCATTCACAGTATTACATACACTGTCATTCGTTCAGTACATACATAAAACTCATTTATAATTGCATATCATCCTTACTAGTATTCATCATTATTCACTCAAAAACCACATGAGTAGTTTCCATATTTGCCAAATATTAGCTCAACCACAATTCCACATGTAAACCTCATTATACATGTGTGGGTAGCAATTTTCTCATTTCTATCATGAAGGTAGCTTGGGTGCATATATATACGTATCCATATATATATATATACCAGGACCATCCAATATAAAAGTTTCATAAAATAGTATGATAAGCAGGTTTATGTATATATGTCCTCTTACTTAAACAACTTATGGTTAACACACGCACATACATACATACTTTGAAATTCAGCTAATCAAACAATATGTATATCAATGTATTTATATGCGTGTGCACATTCCTTTCATACACAACTCCAGAAGTAATAAACATATATACACATACTCACTTCCTAAGTTGTCTTCCCAATAATTGGTATAAATATATTTATACATAGATACACAAATATGTACATAAAAATGATCATGCACATATGTACATAAATACTCATAAACATGCACAGGGATTGATCCAAGGGAACCACACGCACTTCATCCTCACCACTATTCTTGGTTGAAGCCCCATTCATTCAACATCTATAATCATAAACCACATATATTTACAAATATCACTCGCTTATATCATTTTTTACATACATGCACTAACTTACATTACTTACCAAACACATGCAAAAGCATAATCTTTAAACCAACACTCAAGAAGAAATCTTACGTCTTGTACTTATATCAGTGGATTTATATATATATATATATATATATATATATATATATATATAATACAGACAAGGTAAAATAAAGATCTCCTCACCTTGAATTCTGGCCAAATACTAAAGAAATGATACCAAACATCTCACTGATGACCTAAAGAACAAGTCAAACAAGAAATAACATCAAATCAGAACATAATCTACCAAACATTTATCATTGTTCTATTTTGAAACAAATTTCGAGTCCATTTTTTAGAAAATTTCTAGTATTGATCTACAACTCCAAAAATTATGAAATTTGACACACAATCATCCTTATGTGTTGATATACTAGGATGAAAATTTCATATCAAAATTTTATCATTTGATCCCTCTAAAGACCTTATTAGTGACCATAGGTTAGAATTGTCTAATTTCTGATAGGTTCTGTTTTTCTATTTAATAAGCCTATCAAGCCTTAGCCAAATGCTATAAAATTTGGTACATGCTTTGTATAATGTCTTAGCTAGGTGTCATAAAAATTTTAGGCCAAAATAATATCATTTATCCTTTGAACAGAACTAAAAGTCAAAACTGTGCAGATTTGTTTCTGCATTGAATAAGGTTCTGTTCGTAGGTAAGTTCACCAAGTTAAACTCTTTTAAATCATGAAACTTTCCAGTTCATGCCTACACATGTCAAGGAATACCTCATAAAAATTTTGGAATTTTTGAGCTTCATTTGGTAACTCAAACTATATAAAATCAAAACCATAAAAATACTGTCATGTTTTGCATGATAGCATGAGTTTAACACCCTAGACTAACTCTGTCCTAAATTCATCAATTTGATCTTTCATCCTCAAACACATCTTAAGAGCTAATTCCCTTCTACCAAAAAGAAACAACCATATTTTGGACCTCATTTTCAACACAATTTACACACTTAAAATTCTACCTTTCAGCCCCTAAACCAGAAAATTTATCCCTTCTTTAACCCATAACAAATACGATTTTACAGTAGCAAAAAAATCTCACCTCTAATCCAATTATTGTCTCATGTTTTTACTTTGTGTTATTGCCTCGATTAACATAAAAACAGCCCCCAATTTTAGAGTTTAATAGCCAATCACCATTTCAAAAGATTCTGCATTAAACAAATCAAATAGAAGAACTAATTTCCTGTCAATCTCTCTCTTGGACTTCAATTATTTTTCTGCTAAAATTTATATCAAAAACAGTTCCTACTCAAGCTTCTCTCAACAGTTTAGATCACAAATCTTCTAAACCCCACTTTCAGTGATATAAAACTATCATAAAAGCCATTTATCTTTGCCCAGCCGAGAAGGTCAACTAAACAACAGCACATATGTATCTTACGTGCTAAAAAGTTGAAGAGATGGATTCTATCATGCTTACCTCATCGTCAAATTCTGTTATGCTCTTAACTCTTTCTGATTTGTGCTCTATTCTAGTGTTGCGCAGCAAGGGAGAGAATAAAAAAGGATAAGGAAGAAGGAAGGTTAGTGTGATGGTGGCCGATGATGGCCACCACTGTGAGTCTCTCCCTCTCCTCTCGCATCGTCTGTTTCTCCTCTTATTGCTATACTCTCTCCTTCACTCGTTGTCTCCCCATAACTCTATTTCTTCCATTCAAATGATAGAGGAAGTCGATGGATTGAAGGAAGAAGGAGGAAGCTTCTAGGAGAAGGTAGTCGCCGACGGTGGCCACCACATCGGGCTCGTCTCCTCGCCATTAGCTTTCCCCCTCGATTGTGCCTCTCTCACGAAGATGGCTATGTGTGTGTGCACTCTAGGATTCCATTTAAGGGTCTCATTTAGTATGATGAAAAGAAGGGTACACATGTACCACTAATCATGTGCCACTTCAATCCTTTCTTAGTTTAAATTATACAAGGCCACTCCTCTTTAAGATTTTAATTCACTTGGGTCCTCATAGATCTTGTAAAAAGAAATTCCTAAAATTTTATATTTCACCCAAGTTTATTCCAACCTCTTAGTCAATTTTCAACTAATAATTAAATAAGTAAATAAAATCTTTACTCATCTCAATGAAGCTTTCACATAGGTCCTTAAGAATACATTATTGTAAATTTTCCAATTGCAATAAAATCCTTAATGTTTTTCCTAAAATTTTAATTTAAATTATATAATTACACATCGAGTTCAACCAAAGTAATAGCTCGGGGTATCGAGGTGTTACAAAACATCCTCCTTTAAGAAATTCGGTCCCCGAATTTTAAAATTACCACAATAGTCCTTACCGTAACAGGAAGGTGGTAAGTGACCCCTCTTCAAGGTTTCAATCTTTAGGTTCTTTGCCAAATCACCAAGGCTTATCCACTAGTTTCCCCCAAGAAACATAATACCAACTGCAAAAATCTTATCATGACACTTTACTAACACTGCGCCACCTAATGCTTCCATTTCATGATAAAACTCAACACCAACTTTAACTCTTAGGACAAGTCTCAAACTTAACATGCCACATAAGTACACCCTTTCTTTGTTGTAAGGGTCCTAACTACCAACTGATTCATCCCCTAAGGCCCAGTTACGCTATTGCGTTAGATAATTAACTTAACCTTCATGGTTTATCCTGTATGTTCAACAACACTTGATAAGATATTGGTCCTTCGGCCTTGCAAATGTACACACTAATTGGTGTTTCCAAGACTAACGTACTTCTTACCTCTTGTAACTCACTGATGTCACAACCTTCTTTAATTAGGGGAAAGACAAGAAGGAATTGTGGAGTTCTAGGAAGCTTAAATTAAACTTCTTCAACGTCTTCTCTGCTCTTCTCCAAGGTGATGCATACCCCATGCACAAGTTTCCTCCATTCCATATAGAGGACCCTTGCTACAATTAGGTTTTCCAGTACTTTACCTTCATCATCTCAGGGTGATAGTATGTCGACTAAACAACTTCACACTGATAGGGCAATGAATCAAATTTGCATCCCTTCTTGGGGTCAAAATATATGATACTCAACACCATTGCAGTCGAACCTTAGTAATAAGTTCCTGAGGAGGATTCTCAATAATTTTTTACTCTTTTCAAATTTTTTTTTTCACATCACAATCTGGTCAATTACCAAGTTATAAGGCAATACCAACAGTACATAATTCTAGCAAAAATGTCACCATGCCCAATCCTAAATGGAATACCGAACTCACGTTACTTCTCATTGAACAATATCACGTAGTAGGGGAAGATACATCAACTGAACGTACATGTCAAATGTATCATTAATCAACATGCTCCCTATTAGTTTCATAATAATAGCACGAGTATACTACTGCAACTATTAGTCTATGACATCCGGAGGGATCTCACTAAATTGAGTACCAAGATAATGAAGGGAAATACGTCCTCCTTTTATGATGTCCTGAGGAAGAGGGACTTCGAGCAGCTTCTAACACAGCTGAATCCAATTATGATTAGTTCTCCTAACCATGGGCAAACCATCAACTAGTAGGCCAATCTGGATAGCCACGTCTTGTAAGATGATCGTGCACTCACTAAGAGGCAGATAAAAGGTGTAGGTCTTAGGTCTCTAGTGCTCTACCAATGCAAAGATCAATGCATAATCTACTTTAAAATTTTGCATGCGTGAGATGCCATAAAATCTAACCTGCTGGAGATATGGAACAAGAGCCAGGTGTGGGTAAAAGCTCCGTGCATGGACATAACATCGTCGCACCTTGGTGAATATGCGGTTAGCCTGTCACCACAATATTAATCAGGTCAGTATTATTATAGTGTTAGAAATTATATGTGCAAATTAATTTTATGCAACGTTACCCTCCTGTCCATACAACCTCTGAAATGTGTTTTTCTTATAAATACAAAACTGATGGATCCTTGGAGCTGAGGTTTGGCACAAATGTTTTGTGCCATTTTAATTACTACAATTTAAGAATCATAACAATAAGATATATATATATATATTGAATTTATTTATCACAATTAACAAAAATCAATGGTAATAAACTAAAAATGAGAGTAAACAAAAATTGCCATTTCAAACAACCTAACATGTAGATTACAAATTTCCTATTCCAAAATAATTATTTATAGCGCCTAATTTATATGAAAATAATTTACTATATGTAATAAGAAAAACAAAAAGAAAAATATTTCAAATCCAAAAACCCTAAACTAAAAATCATCTAAATTGATTAGTACTAGAATAATTATCTAAAATTAATAATTAAAAAGTGTCCTAATTATGCAAGAAATAATAACACCTAAATATTTTATACAACTAATTGTTCTAAAAGCAAATATTTAAAATTAATAACACATTCAATTTTCATATGTAAAGAACATTATTAAAATTTAAGCAACCATGAAAACTAAAATTATGAATTTCCTAAAGTAAAATTTTCTAAAATTTTATTCAAGTAGATAATAATAAAAAATAAGATCCCAAAACCCTAAATTAAAAAAAATAACAACTACAAATCAACTAAATTAATTATTGCAAGATTAATTTTTCTAAAATGAATAACTACAATAAAAACAAATTATAATCCTAAATTAATTACTGCAATTTAAGAATCATAACAATAAGATATACATATTAATTTTCTTTATGAATTAACAAAAATTAATGTTAATAAACTAAAATTGAGAGTAAACAAAAATTGTCATTTCAAACAACCTAATATGTTGATTACAAATTTCCTATTCCAAAATAATTATTTACAACGCTTAATTTATATGAAAATAATTTACTATATGTAACAAGTAAAAACAAAAAGAAAAATATTTCATACCCAAAGACCCTAAACTAAAAAAAACTAAAATTACCTAAATTGATTACTACTAGAATAATTATTTAAAATTAATAATTAAAAAGTGTACTAATTATGCAAGAAATAATAACCACTAATTAATTGTTCTAAAAACCAATATCTAAAATTAATAATACATTCAATTTTCATATGTAAAGAACATTATTAAAATTTAAGCAATCATGTAAAGAATAAAAAAAAACTAAAATTAAAAATTTCTTAAAGTAAAAATATCTAAAATTTTATTCAAGTATATCAATAATAAAAAATAAGATCCCAAAACCCTAAATTAATTTTAAAAAAATAACAATAACTACAAAAAAACTAAATTAATTATTACAAGAATATTTTTTTAAAATTAATATCTACAATAAAAAAAATTGAAATCCTAAATTAATTAAATCACACATCTAAAAATTTTTCTAATTATTGCAATAATAACAATGTAGACCTACATATCTTTAAAAAATTATCTAAAATTAATAACCCTACTAGAAAAGATGAAAGAAATAACATGCTTCGATAATTATAGATATAGATGACTTGAGAAATTAGAAATTACAACATACTTTTTCCTAATATAAAAAAAATATAAATATAAATAGATTAAGTAAAAAACAATAATATTTTTTCAAGAAAATAATAATACTAAGATAAAAAAAATACACGTACCACAAGATAAATCAAGAAAAGGAATAATGGGGGACCACAAAAATAACAATAAAGATATTTGAAGGACTACAATCTAAAAATGGGTGAGGAAGAAATATGACAGAACAGAAAGGAGAAAAAAAAATCAAAGAATGTGATGGTGGTCGCAAGTTGTGAAAGGAGAAGAGGAAAGTAAAAAAAAAAAAGGAGAGGGACAAGCAGAGGCAAGCCAAGAAGAAGGAGAAGGAAGAAGAAAGAAAGAAGAAAAGATAGGGCGTCTAGGGGTGAATCTAGGGGGTCACGAGATTGGCAGTCAAATTACCAATCCACGTGGCCCAATCGACACACTTGCCGTCCACAGTAAATTCACAATAAAAGTGGCTTAATCCAAAAAAAAAAGGCCAAAAAAAAAAGGATACCTACTGTGAATTTACTGTGGACAGCAAGCGTGTCACATTTACCGAGGCACAAAACGATGTCATTAAATGCTAATCGAAGTTAAAGTTCTAAATATGTATGACATGTACGATATGTAGTTTCATCAAAATGACTAAAAGGCTGCAACAAATTTTTAAGTTGGGATACACACACATATAAGAAAAATAATAATAATAATAATAATAATGAGCCAATTAACTAGAACTTCCAAGAATGCAAAATGCAGACTAATATAACACGATACTTTCTATACATTGTTTTCCGTGTGATGTAATATTCTTAGCTTACAACAAAAACTCAAACGACAGCCAGGAATGATATTTTCATTTCAGCCAAAATACTTTCCCCATCAAGGGTATCCCTTGCATCGACACCTTTCTGCATCTTAATATTCCTTCCTGTCTTCTGTAACATTTCACTTTCAACACTTTATTCCAAAAGGAGAACCTTCTAATTAGGAATAAGAAGACCCAAGCTGTACGGTCCACTGTCCTCCCAACCCCAACATGAATGAGGGGGCCCAACCAAAGGGATAACTACTAATGAAACCAGATCATTCCTGGCTGGTAAATCTTGCCTTACTATTGCACATCTCTTTGAAAGGAGCTCTGAGTTGCTTGCTTCTTTGCAGATCGATCAAGAGGGTCAACAGCAGGGAAACCCATATATGGAGCTGGAAGCCCTGGTCTAAAATTATGCAACTCTGTACAGTCATCTGGACATGCCCACGCAAGAGGATGCACTGCATCATACATGTATATCAATTCATCATTATATTGCATTGGTATATTCGCAGCATAAAGGTGCAGCATATTCAGACATGCCATTCTGAAAGAGGTTGCCCAATTGACAATTTCTCTTGCCGCAACCTGAACCAGTTCAAAAGTCTAGCCACCACGGCATTTGCACTTCAGTTTCAGTCCTCATGATTAGAACGATTTGGGGCAATCACAATAAAGATAAACATGAAAATGGACATACTAAAAGGTGAGAGAAACAGGGACGTGAATTTATGACGGGGTGAGGAAGAGATGAATGAGCTAGACAAATTGAATTACTTGACCCTATAGAATAATTTCAATCGATCACTTCTCAAACATATGAAACTATCAGAAACTCAAGTCAACAAGGTTTGAGAAGGCACAAGAGTCCTTTCTCCAGGAGGGAGGGGAGGAGATTTTACCTAGGTTATTTATATATGACATCAGGGATATGACAAATGATTTTGCATACTGTACAAGTGACAAAAGCTAAGAGTTGCTAATTTCTAGCGAAACTTGGAGAAGTATAGGCTGAAGCAATCATACTTAGATTTCTTTAATTTTTTTGAGACATGCAAATTTTTTTTGTCAATACCTTGCTCAGGTTCAACAGGTCCATTGCCTTCATATGAAGCAGCAATGCGAGCACGGCGCTTCCTCACATAGTTTTCTTGCAGGGGCCTTGGTATTTGAAATGAGAATCGTGAAAGAGTTATTCCATCTCTCACATACTCTGGATGCTCCAGCAAGTACCTGCAAAAAGCAGCACCAAAAACATACTGAAAAAAAAAAAAAGCACCCTTGAATGTTTAACAAATAACCACATAGTAAAAATAAACATAAACAAAGTGAACAATACTAATTCGGAAAAGGGGAAAAAATGAATTTCAAGATCACATTTACTAAAGCAGCACAGACATGCCTCTGGATCTCTACAATTGAGCGGAGTCTCTTGCCTGATGGTGTTACATAATATCTGAAATATGAAAAAAGAACAAAAAAAGAATAACCACACATTGATCATTGTTGAACAAGAATTTCCAAGAGATTCACTTGCTGGCTAACAAAATAATCACCAATATAGAGTATGCATACAAAACAATAAGTACGTGAAACAAAATTAATCAAAAGATTTGAATAAAATCCTAGATATATAAAGCAATAACAAACCAGTACAATTTATTAAATGATATCAAACTATCACTTTGAAATAAATATATAGTGATACAAGCTGTGAATGTTCGTAAATAACAGTAGCGGTGGAAGGGAAGAGGAAGCAGAGAACGAGAGAACAGAGTAGGTGATTTAGGAGAAAGATGAATAACTTCAGTATATTTATTCTGTTGGAGGTGCTGAATATAAATAGAGGAAGGAGGCTACAAGGTAAGCCACTCAATCCTTCTCAGATAAGGGAAAATAAATATTAAAATAATCTTTATCCTAATCTAATATATTAAATCTATTCCTAATTGGACTAAGAATAAATAAATAGATAATACGACAAAAACTTACTAATTCAAATAAATAAACTGACTTCTAGAATCTGAATTAAATAAATAAAATAAAATAACATAATTAAAAATGTTAATCTCGTCCAACTCCCCCTCAAGCTTGGCTATAGATGTTGATAAGTCCAGGCTTGCCTTCTAGAAACGTATGGTCTTGCTCTGAGTCCCTTTGTGAGAAGATCAGCTAACTGGTGAGATGTAGGAATATATTCAATCTTGATAATGTCTCCACTAAGCTTTTCTTTAATGAAGTGTCCATCTACCTCTACGTGTTTAGTCCTGTCGAGATAAACTTGATTATGAGCTATGCAGATTGCTGACTTATTATCACAGTAAAGAAGCATAGGTTCTTCACATTTAACTTTTAATTCTTTCAGCACTTTTCTAACCCAAATTAGTTTACATATTCCTTGAGCCATGGCTCTAAACTCTGCTTCTGCATTGCTTCTAGCAACTACTGTCTACTTTTTGCTAACCAAGTGATCAAGTTTCCCTAAGATATAGTACAATATCTGGAAGTTGACTTACGATCATCAATTGACCCGGCCCAATCAGCATCTGTGTACGCTTTCACCTTTTGTTCGTTGGTTTTTGCAAAGAATAGACCTTTTCCAGGTGTTTGTTTTAAGTATCTTAAGATTATGTAAACAACATTGAGGTGACCTTGACACGGTGCATGCATATACTAACTTACCAGACTTATTGTAAAAGCAATATCTGGTCTCGTCTGTGATAGGTAGATAAGTCTTCCAACTAGGCGTTGATAATGTTCTCGATTGACTAGTTCTCTTTCAAGTAATTTTCCTTTGTTGCCAAGCTCAATTAGAGTCTTACTTGGTTTACAGTCTAACATCCCTGTGTCTAAGGTATATTTCCTTTGAGACAAGAAAATTCCCTTTTTACTCCTTGCAATTTCCATTTCGAGAAAGTACTTTAATGATCCTAGATCTTTAATTTTGAACTCCTTTTCCATCATCTTTTTGACTCTTTCTATCTCGATATTGTTATTTCCTGTGATGATAATATGATCAAGATATACTATCAAAATAGTAATCTTCTCATCTTCAGCATGCTTCACAAACAAGGTGTGGTCAGCTTGCCCTTGGGCATATCCAATTTCTTTGATAACTTTGGAGAATCTCTCAAACAATGCCAGTGGAGATTGCTTTAATCTGTGGAGAGATTTGTTGAGTTTACACATGGAGTGGCTGCCCATTTCTTCAAATCCTAAAGGTTGATACATAAAGACTTCCTCCTCAAGTTCCCATTCAAAAAGGCGTTCTTTACATCAAGTTGATGAAGAGGCCAATTAGAGTTTGCTGCCAAGGATAAGATGATCCGGATAGTGTTGAGTTTCGCAACGGGCGCAAAGGTTTTCTGTATAATCAATTCCATATGTTTAAGTGAAGCCTTTGTATCTCTCAATAGAACCATCGGCCTTATACTTGATAGTAAACCCCCACTTACACCCCACTGCATTTTTCCCCTGTGGCAATTCTACTAGGCACCATGTACTGTTCATCTCTTAAGTACATTAGCCTTCCATTCAAGGATAGATAGGGCTTCTTCAATGGATCTAGGGATTGTGACACTTGACAAATTCGAGGAAAAAGCATGGAATGAAGGGGATAAGTTTGAATAAGATATGAAATTTGAAATAGAGTGATGTGTACAAGACCTAAAACCCTTTATGAGTGCTATTGGCATATCTAAATCAAGAATTGGATTAGAATTACCTGAGTGAGGCTATACCATCGGGTCTTCTTGAGTAGTGTCATAGAATTCATGTAGGATCTTTTCTTTCTAGTTTAGACTTTCAACTCTTGTCGTTTAGGAGTAAACGATGTTGATGTTGTTGATTCTCCCCCTATTTCCAATACTAGTGAAATATCAATTATAGGAAGGTTAATATCATTCAGATTACTACCAATGGTAGATTGGTTAGTGGTATCCCATAAACAAGCTTCATCCCATTTCTCCCCCTGAAGAGATGTTGACGAAAAATATGGTGAGTTTTCAAAGAAAGTGACATCACATGAGACATCTATACCCTTTTTTAGTAGGAGAATATCCTATAAACACAGTTTTAATAGCTCGAGGGTCAAGTTTACTTCTATTATGATCTTGATTGTGAACAAAGGCTATGCATCCAAAAACCCTTAATGGGAGAGTACTGATTTTAGAAACCTGGGAGTATGTTTTTGATAGTACAGATAATGGGGTTTCAAAGTTCATGGGGCGACTAGGTAGACAGTTTATGAGGTAAGTGGCAGTCAAGATGGCATCCCCCCATAAGTATTTTTGAACATTCATAGTAGACATGAGGCCCTAGCCACTTCTAATACGTGACGACTCTTTCTTTCTAATATCCCATTTTGTTGGGGAGTGTCAACACGAGGTCTGATGTTGAATACCATTTTCTAATAAATATTCCCCAAGAATGGAGTTAAAGTATTCTGTTCCATTGTCAGTTCTTAAAATACGAATCTGAGTTTGAAATTGTGTTTGGATCATTTTGTGGAAAATTTTAAATGTGACTAGTCTCAAATTTATAATTCAGTAAGTAAACACCCATGTAACCCGTGTATGATCATCAATAAAAGTTAAAAACCAAGAGATTTTTGAAGGCCCCCATATGTCACTATGAATTAAAGAAAATGGTGTAGATGGAAAATAAATTTTTGGAGAAAAAGATGCACGATTATGTTTAGCTAATTGGCAAATTTCACATTTAAAATGAATGGAATTATCATTAAAAAAGGATGGAAACAGACACTTTAGATATTAAAAACTAGGATGCCCAAACCTGTGGTGCCATAACATTATTTCACTAGTATTACAAACAAAAGCAACATTAGACAAAAGAGTTGACTCGTCCTTTTGATCAAAGTAGTAAAGACCATCATGAATTCTAGCACTGCCAATCATCTTCCCCGATGATAGGTCCTGAAAGGGACAAGAGGAAGATAGGAAATTAGCAACACAGTGATTGTCAAGGGTGATTTTACTGATAAAAATCAAATTGCACTTTAGGGCAGGCACATGAAAAACAGATTTAAGAATCAAGTTTTGAGATAATTGTATGTCACCAATACCAACAATAGGAGTCAAGGAACCATTAGCAATTTTAACAGTGATATGTGTGGTACAAGGGGTATAGGATTGAAAAAGATTAGAACTTTCGGTCATATGATCCGAAGCTCCTGAATCAATTATCCAAGGATTAGATTGAGAATATAAGACAGAGTAGAGTTTAACAGATTGTGCAAGGAAGTAAGATCCATTGGACGGAGAATTAGGAATACTAAAAGATGACTGGTTTAGAAGTTTGCATAGTTGGTCAATTTGCTCTTTGCTGGATAGAAAGGAGTTGTCAGAGTGCACCGAATTTGGTTGAGCATTATATGCCCGTCTTTCATTCTTTTTACGTGGTTGCCAATTTGCTGGTTTGTCATGAATTTCCCAACACTTCTCACGGGTATGTCCAGGTCGATTGCAGTGATCACACCAAGGTCATTTGCTTGACAGATTGTTGGAGTGTTGCTGACCAAATGAGTGAGCCTTGTTAGCTACCAAGGCATATCCTTCTGGAATGGGTGACATTAATGCCTTGTCATCTAAGAGCATTACCTTTCGCCTGACCTCCTCTCGTCGCACCTCTGCAAACGCTTCTTCAGTGGACGGGAAGGGATCACAAGCCACCACTCAACCTCGTACCTCATCAAGGTCTCAGTTAAGACCAGCAAGAAAGTCAAATGGTCTCTCTTTTTCTATATGTTTCCTCTATTTGCAACTACACTCAGCACAAAATGAATCCTCCTCAAAGAACAAATCAAGTTCTTGCCAAAGGTCTTGAAGATCAGAAAAACATTCGGTTACAATTTTCAAACCCTGTTTCATCTCCTCTAATTTTCTCCTCTAATTTTGAACGAATTTCAAAAATTTGAGAAGTATTTCCAAGGTCAAAGAACATATGTCTAGCAGTATCCCATACCTCTTTTGCTATTTTGAACCAAAGACACCTGTGACTGATTTGAGGTTCCATGGAATTGATGAGTCATGCTAGCAAAATGGAATTCTAGGCCAACCAGGTCTTGTACGTTGGGTCTGTTGCTCTTGGAGATGGCATTTGCCGGTGAGGTAGCCTAGTTTCCCACGTCCGCAAATGACGATCTTCACAAACTGAGCCCGCTGTAGATAATCCTCCCATTCAATCTATGAGAGGTGATATGGAGTAAGACATCACTCCCGAAAAAAGGAGTGATGGTCGAAGAACCCGTCTCAGTCATTGCCTAACTAGACGAGAGAGATCTAGTATCTTTACCAAAAGTCGCGTCGCTGTCCCTCGCAGCCATGGAAGACGTCAAACATGAACATCTAATACCATTATAATCTTGAGCATGACTTTATAATTAATCACATCATGTTTAATATTATATAAACCTCACCCCACCAGTCCATCACTCAATTTGAAAACACCAATGACAGAAAGTAACTTGTTTCTTCTTCCGTAATATACATCTCTCAATTGGTACCTTCTCTATGTTCATTTGTATTGCATGTATTTGAAAAGCATATGGAATATTTATAATGACAGTAGAAACACATATAAATAATATAATATTTATTCCCTAGTACTTTTTTTTTTTGGCCAAAGGGAACATTTATTCCCTAGTATAAAATCAGTGCTTGAAGTGGTTTTGAAACATTTCTGCTTTGCATCTTGATATATAATCAAGATTCTATAACTGAAGCACACAAGATCTAAAGAAGAAAAACAGATAATAAAGAACAAGATGCAAATAAGAGAAACATGCAGAAAACCCTGCATAAAGAAAATGTACATGGCTGTAGATAAGTTATAATATTCCAAGATAGAAACTACGAAAAAAGATAAAAGAGAAAGGAACACTGAATGGAACTAGAAGTATCATATTAAGGCATAAAAGAGTTTTCAATAATATTTAAAAGAAAAAAGACGCATAACAGATGCATACATGTCTGCAAATTTGGTGCTTCCTTCTCCTCTGATCCTTAGAAGTCGTTGCCACCCAGAAGGAGGCTGTGCGATACTTGGCTTATCAATAGCCCAGAGCCTGCTGCCATCCTGAGAAATATCTTCTGGATCATCACAAGATATATTAGGCCGCCACTCACGGGCTGCTTCACAAATAAAAGGATGCTCAAGAATATATTCACGTATCTCTTCATATTTTTCCTTTGTTGGGATCAGCCTCCATTTAAAGCAATTTGCACATTGGACAGTGAAAGCCCCTACTGATGGCAAAACTCTTGGAGTTGAATTTCGAGGTTTGCTTGTTGGATGTACTGGAGGTTTAAACCGAAGAGGATCCGCGACAAGTTCAATTGCACTAGTACCATTTGCCACAGGGTCATAAACGACTAATTGATTAGGTGCATCATCAGTAGACGGGTCATTTTCACTGTCCGTGTCATCATCTGATGAAGAAGAAATATCTATAGGATCCTGAGGATTGCTATTTTCATTAATGGGAAAACTTGAGCCAGTCAAGTCCTTTACTTCCTTCTTGGGCACAATGGAAAACTTACTACAGTTTGACCACATCTGATTTCTCCCGGCACCTGCAATATTTATAAAATTAAATAAGGACACAAAAAAATAAGGAAAATTGTTCAAGGAAGAAGATCATGTGCTTTTCAATTGGTTTCACAATTCAAAAGACCATTCTTGAATATATAGCACACACTAAGGGCACACTCATTGTCATGTTTCTCCAGATTATTGATTTCCTTAACTATAGTGCATTTCTTCTTATTGATCTATTCATAAATAAGGTGCTCCATGTAGTTTAACAGTTTTGGCCCTACTATGAGGAGGATAAATAGATTAGAACATAGATTAGGAAACGCTTCTTCAAACCTCACAAATGAGGAGACTATCAGTAAAACAAACAAATCTTTATCAAGCAAGTTTCCACAAAGCAAAGTTAAATAAGCCAAAATCTAAAGGCTGTTTGAGCACACCAACTCTAACCCTTCTAACTGTAATACCAGTTATCTCATCAAGTTAAAGGTTTATGACATAATTCCCATTATTCAGAGATACAATAAATGAAGGAAATAACAAAGTAATTCACTTTTGGTTTAGTTCAAGTTCAAGTTTAACCCTAAAATGTCAATAGGCTACCATTGTTTTCAAGCAGGTCAACTCCCCACCTCCCAAAACAGTCTTGTGGGGGTCTATAAAATGATAAAAAACAATCTGGTCAGGGGTGGCCTATATCTATAATTAATTTCATAATAGTCACTTGGTCATAATGCTACATGAAGAATATAAGCCAGCCCCTGTTACAGGACACTTAATCAAAGAAGTGCATTCCCATCCTGCATTAAATGGGATTCTAACAAGCTGAGAGTGCAGTTTGTAGCACTCTACAAGTAAAAGAGGCCTAACCAAAGGTTGAACCTTTCTAGGAACTGTACCTTGAGTCTTTAATGAAAGACCTAGTTGGCCTTATTATATAACAACTACTAAGGTTGGCTGTCCACTTTTCCAATTTAGATAATCAAACGTACAAGGCCAAGCCTTCATATAGGATAAGTAAAATAAATAAGCCAACAAGAATGATGAAGAGGTATCAAAAAGTTATAATAGATCCTTTAGCAATTTAAAAGAAGCAAAATATTAAGAGAAAATCAGAAAATTATATTTTGTATACAACATGCGACACAACTAATAATAAATGTGAAAGACGACATACAACGCAATATCCAGGACAAAACAACAAGGAAAAAGAAAGATAGAGCTTTTCCCCTCAAAATGAAAATAATGCAGCTCAAAATCAGTAAGTATCAAGTATCCAAGCATACTTAAAACGAGAATTAAGACAATGTTTTCCGTCAAACCAAATAACTTTTAACTCTTGCTGGTGTGCGACTGAGAAAGCAGCACTATTTTCCGGTACCTTGGGCCCCACATGAAACTCTGCGAACAAAATTAGAGTCATCAAGGTTCAAGAAAGAAAAAGAAGAACATACCTAACATCGGATGCGAATCAAACTAGAGAGGTGCCTTTTAAAACGAAAGAAACAAATATTAAATCTAAAGTTAAGAGAACAGAAAAAACGGAAAGTTTATGTTCTGAGTCTTTTTCATTAACCACTAACAATTTTCAATTAACGGTAACGTACAAGCGGGAGACAGATTTAGATGCACGAGTGAATAAAAAGTGCAGTTAAGGAGAATCCCAAAAAAACAAATAACAAAATAGGAAATACGCGAGAACCCAGCTTCAGCGAAAACAAAAAGTTCTCACTTGGTAACCATTCAGCTATCTTCAAGATCTTCTCATTCCCATCCTTTCTCAAACATACTTCCATATTTGATATGAACAGGTAACAAATTCAAATCCATGATCCGAAGCCCCCCACACACACAAAAAAAGGATCCACCCCTGGAAATGGATGATTAAAACAAGTTGAAGATCGCTAAGCATGCAGGGAGCACTCAGATCTTACGAGGAGGACAAGGAATTCACGAAGAAAAAAACACAAAAAGAAAGAAAGCCCGATGGAGGATCCTAGGAAGAGAAAGCGTACAAGTGGATGTCGCAATGTTGGCAACACCAGCTTCGTTCTCCTCGGCAAACGGGAGGAGAATGAAGGAGGGACAGATGGACAACCGCATAATATGCTGAGATTTGGTTATTAATTTAACATATTTGATTTAGTAACCAATATATTAGCCTGGAGTTCTTTTTTTGGCCAAATATTCGAAGTAACCGGATGAAGTGATGATGATACGAACAGTAATCAATGTTTTTACTTAATAATTTTGTAAATCTTGTACTGTTATAGTTAGATTATGTTGTAAGTAATAGTTCATTTATTATTTCTCTTAGAAAGTTAACATTTTTGTATGGACAGGATTTCAGATAAAATTTGTTGGGCAAAAAAATATAATTTTTGGTCTCTTAATTTTACATTATTTGATTGCCTTATATTAATTTCTTAATTTTCTAAAGTTTATATTTTGAATTTTTTTTTTGTAAATACCATTTAAATTGATAGATAGAAATTACTGAAATAAAATATTGAAATCTTTATTCTTTTTCTAAAAAAAAAAAAAGGTTGTTGGCTTGTTTCTATCAAAATTATTATATATGTGCATATATATATACATAGATATTCAAATGTATATCTTCTCACATTCAAACGTTGTTTTTTTATTTATCATCATCTTCTCACGTTTAACTCGTCTCTTGTCAGAGATTTTTTTTTTGGCAGAATATAATGTGTAAAAATGTAAAATAACCAACATTGCAAATAGGTGTGAGCATGATCCACCTGTTCCATATAAACACAGACAATTGTGATTAGACGAGGTTTGGATTATTAGGTTATTTGAGTCAAACATTTCTACAAAGTCGATCATTTGCTGCCTTGATTGTCGAAATTCTTGGATTATTATTGCGCTCTCTGAAGCTTTTGGTGAGGATTTAGAAGAAGAAAGATACAGGAAGGACCAAAATCCATTTTCATTTTCTGGGACTGAAGCTGTCAGTGGCTATCTCATCCTCTACATCGCTCAAGAATTTGTCCTTTTTGAGTAAAGAATTCAGAAATAAAAAATAAAAAGAATTGCGGTGCGTTTTTGTTTGACTGGAGTAGCATCCTTGTGGTCTAAGTAATCTTCACCCTCTTGCGTTCTTAATTTCCAATTGCAGGCTCATGCTCTCTAAAAAACCGAAGTAACAAAGTTTTCAAGAAATCAGAATAAATGTGCAGATCTGATGGCAAAGGAAGCAATAAAGAATTTCCTACCCCAGAACTTACTATACTGCTCCAATTTTTTATTTACAATGCTTATGTAACTGAGCTACTCAACTGTTGAAGTTTATCGTCAGTTCTGATGCCTTTTGTTTACATGCTGATTATTTTGTACTATTGCTCTCATCTAGGCGGATTAAAGCTGTTCGTCTGTTTAATATAATTTCCCCTTTCACCACAAAAAACTAGCATCCTTGTTGGTTATTACGTGGCGTGTAGCCACACGGCTGCAGATCAAAGGCAGTTAGGCAGAGAGTAATGCATGGGTCGAAGGGCAGAGAATTGGAAAGACAAATAAATTATAAACGTGGCCACGCGTTACAATTTGAAATTAAAAAAATCATAAAACTTTTTTTAATAATATTTGGCCCATGAAAGCTTGAAAATGAAGATTTGGGATGCTTCCTTAGTCCTAAAACTAAGGAGTATTTTTAGCTCCTCCCACAGTCATTAGATGACCGTGAGCTCCACCTGTTAAAGTAGGACTCACAGTCATTTAATAAGTATAGAGAGTCAAGAAAACTCCTTAGTACAAAGCCAATGAAGCACCTCTCTTCCTGAAAATGGGCTATATTAAAATCACATTTTTACTTGAAAGATGTATAAATAGGTAAAAATAGCTTTATGGTCTCGATGTTTACGTGAAAATATTGATGTTAGCTTCTTAATGTGATTTGTCTATTTTCAAAGTGGGATACTAATTGATTTTAGTTTTAATTTTATTTTAAACATTTAACTAAGTTTTAATTTTGTCCAAAATGATACTTTTTTTTATCATTCATCCCAAATTAACGATTTTATCTTAATATAGGACGAAATTGGCATAAAAAAAGGTTTTGAATAAAATTGAAACTCAAGATAAATATTAAGGATACAAATATATACTTTTTCCTATAATATATTATAGGCAAAAATATTATTTGTGACCAAATTTCAATTTTATCCTATAACTTTTATTTGGGGTGTGTGTCAATTTAGTCTTTTTTTTTCTTCAATTAGTTTTTAGCTTTGTACTTCAATCTATTGCTATCTTAATTGTTGATGAAAAACGCTAATATGACGAACTATATCATCTAAGTTAGTGTAATACCAGTCAAAACTGAGAATACATGTTTTGAGATATCATAGTATTTTATTGTGTAGAATAATTTAAATTAAATTAGTCACTTTTAATCTACATATTTAATTTATTCTAATTGAAGAAGTATTTGTGAAAATTGAATTAAATGACTGGATCGATTATTTTTATTGTGAGTGATATTTTTTGAGAATTGAGAAAAAACAAGAGGAAGAGAAAATTAAGTAGAATTTATATAATTATTGAGTAACACTTATAGCTGGATCACTCGAGTTTGAGGCATTTAGGTATGGGTATCTATGAGTCACCAAGTGACCCATTTGGCTTTAAAGCCTTCATCTTCCTTTTTCTCTCTCATTCTCATGTTTTCACTCAAGGAGCAAGGAGGAGAAAATCAGTTTTTCTCTTAACTCATTCCATCCTTTCTTCTAATTTCTCTATTGATCCTTGGTTTTTCGATTACTTTCTAGTTCTTTGAAGTTGTTGGAGCTAGAGGTAAGTTTTATTTTCCTATTCTTTTCCATTGACCTCCATTGTTGATTAGTTGAAGAAAATGGATTTTTGGAAAGTTTGAGCTAGAACTTTGCTTCTCTTGCCTATTTCTTTTGGTTATTTTGTTGTAAATGATAGATCCCAACTCATGAAGGAAAAACAAGTTAGTTTCATGGATTAAAATTTTAGAAATTATTTTTGAGAAATTTTGAGAAATTAAAAGAAAAATCCATGGAACTAATATTTCTTGAGTTTTAATCCCTCTAAATTGTTTCATGAATCTTAGATTAACGCAAGAACCAAAGAAAAGTGAAAAAAGGAAGCAAAGTGTGGATTTTTGGAGGTTTTTGGATTCAAAACCGTGAAAAATAGAGGAAGAACATGAGAGCCCAAATCAGGGCACCCAAGTATGGGTGGGTGGATGAACCACGGGCTCCTATCTGAGGCCACCAGTGAGCTTGGCACCCAGGAGCCAAGAAGACAGAGGCGTTGGCCTCTTTGATGGGTGTTGGGGCGCCAGGCGCCCTGGTTTGGTTAGAGAAGGAAGAATGGTATTTCTGTCACGTCCCAAAATCTGAGCACGTGACCGGCACTGAAAGTGAATTTCATTTCACCTCCGTAAGCCTATCTTTCTCTTAAGCATTATACCATTCTTTTTCATACAACCAAACCGAGTTCTCTATACACACTACAGTCATTCACATTACATCACTGAATGAACCTACCCGATTACAGAGATTTCTAGATTTATACAACTTAGAATAAGACTTAAATATTATACCTTTATCCTAAACAAATGAAAAGGTAATCATGGGCTAAGGATCCATAATTCCTTGTACAGATATTTACCTTCAGCTGTCAACTCTGAAAAAAAAATGTTAATAAGAGGGGTATGAGCAAACTACGTGCCCAGTGAGCAGACAACACAACACTATGACAAAAAAATATCATGCATCATAATGATAACATGCAGCAATCATACGTAATCGATTATAATATAATATAATATAATGCATAATAATTCACAACAATATCCAAGTAAATCAAATACATTTCAACATAATTCAAATAATTCACAACAGCAAACAGTGAAATCAATTTCACACATTTTTCGTACCAACCGGGTCGTCCAGGGTACCTCTATATCGTTGCCCGCGGCCCCCGCCGCATCCACCCTTATCGCTCCATTTATATTCTCCACCCTTATAGCTTCACATAGATTTCTCCATGGGGTGCACCACCATGCCTTTCCTTTCTAGTCAAATACAATCACAATCACATCTAAGAGCATCCTCAATCATAATCATGAGCCACATACACAACTCAGTCATTTACAATTCAAGTCACAATATAATCAATATTGTTCCAGCAACATAGCATGTATACAACATAACCCATAATATAGATCAATTATTCAACAATAACATACTTCAACTATCCGCATATGGATGAACTCAATAATCAGAGTATGACACATTTCAACTCAGTTCACATGTCGTTCACAATCCATCATATAACCTCCATTCATGAGAAAATAAGAATCACCATGCAAGTTCTACAATTGTTTATGTCTCATCGTCCCATTCAAGCACAATATAATTTAAACATATAAATATATATATTTGAGTCATCATCCTCTTCAAACTTGGATATACAACATATTTTCACTATGATGCATAAAGTCTATAACAAAGATATTTAATCATAGCAAGTATTAACCCACTCACATCAGATCTGAGTAATGTTCCCACACTCCAAACTAAAGGAAGGTAACAAAGATCTCATAGGAGGCCTAGAAAATAAGCCAAGAAGGAAATAACAGTAATTTAGAACTTAGGTTACCAAGCATCTAACATTGTTCCATTTTTATTTTCTGCTAGTTTCGAAGCCAAACTTTACAAAATTTCTGGTATTAATCCGTAGCTCCAAAAATCATAAAATTTAGTACATAGCCTTATTAGTATATTGACATTCTAGAATAAAAATTTCAAAATTTAATTCCACCGTACCCCAAAAAGATCTTATTAGTTATTATAGGTCAGAGCTATCTAAATTCTAAATAGGTACAGTGTTATGTGTTTTAAACGTAGTTAATCATGTCCAAACGTGGTGAAATTTTGTAGATCTTTAGATATATATCTTATCTATGGGCCATAAAAAGTTTAGATCAAAAAGAGGTCTTTAGCTATTAAAACCAAATTAATTTCTGAAACTGTCCAGATTTGCTCAGTATTGAATAAAGTGTTGTTCTCATGTTTATTTGACCAATCAAACCAATTTTGATGAGTTTGAAACTTTCCAGATCAGAGTAATAACATGTTAAGAGTTCCCCATAAAAATTTCGTATTTTTGGAATTAATTTGGTCATTCCAAAACACATAAAACTAGTAGCATAACAAATCAGTTTTGTTCTGCCTTTTACAAATATCAATCACTGTTTTAGGTATATGAAGGATACCAAACCAACCCAGAAAATTCTGACATAATTTAGGTATACTCTTAGACACCATTTCTGGTTGTGTACCAAGTTTCATGACCATTGAAGTTCGTTTGATACCTCAAACAGTCCAAACAATTCTTAGCAGTAAAGAAAAATTTTGCAAAAACATAATCAGCTCTGTTCTTTGTCTCCTTACCATTTCTTTCGATTTTTGCTTCTTAATTCATGTCTTATGTTTGTTTTCTTCATTTTTAATCTGTAATAGTTTGTATAATCATCTCTACCCAAAAACTAAATAAAAGGAAATGAATTAAACTCATGGATTCAAAGGATTCAAGCTTATTGTTACCTTGCTCTATTTTTATGGTAAGAATCACATCCATGACCATGTTTCCATCAATTTGATCTCTAGGGTTCTTAGCTCATGATAGAAAAATAGAGAAGAGCAGAGGAAGCTGAAAAACAAAAGAGGAGAAGAAGATGAACCTTACTTCATGACAGAAAAGGAACGAGTGATTTCTGTAGCAAGAATTCTCCTTCCTTCTCCCTAGCTCTTGGTCTCTCTCTCTCTCTCTCAAACTCTCCTTTGTAGATATCCTTTCTCCCTTAGCACACACACTTGACGGAAATGATAGAGAAGACAACAGTAGGTGTATGATTGAGAAGACAAGAGTGGGTGTGTGTGTTGTCTCCTTCTTCTTTTTTTTTTTTTGGATGATGAGTCACCCTATCTCCAAACAACTTAGGAAAATTTTCATCTAGGTCCTTATAAAATTAAATCTTCCAATAAATTTCTAATTTAATTTTTTTTAATAAATCTTTAGGATATTACAGTTTCAAGGGGAATTGGGGTCTTAATTGTTAAGTTTCTTTGGTTTGGGTTCTAGATGGCTTGGGAGCTTCATTGGCTTCGTTTCTTAGTCACCTTCCATGGTAAATCTTTGTTGACATTGAGGTAAGTAGGTGACCTTGCTTTAGAGTTTTTATTTAAAATTATTCAAGTACAATATAAATCTCACTTACACCATGATTGAATTTAAATTCATTAAATTCCCTAGTGAGTGATGTTAACTAGATAATAGAATTTTGGTTGTGATTTGAGAGATTATTATGTGGGATGTGTTGGAAATATTGAATTGGTTGTTGATTATTGTATGTGATGTATTGAGTTTGTATGTGTGCATTACATACAGAAAAGAGAATTACGTGGGAATGTAGACTCACGAGATGGGAAAATAGAATACGTGGGAATATAGATCCATGAGATAATGACAGATCATTAAATCTGTGGATGAGGCCATTCGTGCAAATGAAAGTTGGAAATCAATATTAGAGGAATGTAGACCTCTAGAGGCAACTTATTGTGCAAAAATACTCTGGGAAAGGTGAGTACCAAGATTTAGAATCAATATGGTATATGTGAGAATGTACGTTCACGAGTAGAAAAGCATGTCATTGTTTGCATAATCATACTTTATGTATGTGAAACACTTATGCTTGTACATGCTTTGAAATTTTGTCAGAGAATTAGATGTGATTTAATGAGGAATTACAAGGATATAGACTCGAGTAGGAATAATACATCACAGTTGCTTAATAAGGTATGCTTATGTATGTGTATTTATTTTTGCCTGTACGTGCTAGAAGTATTTATTTAATTATGATATTTGTACTTGTGTCTTATTTTGTTTCACAATTATCAGTTCACTGAGTTTTGATGAACTCACACCCTCTGTGGTTATATTTTTCTCAGATATAGCAACTGAGGAGGAAGGGAAATCACTGGAGGTTTAGCGATTTTAAAGACATACTGCATTTTTGTTTGAGGGTTATTAGAACCAATTTTTGGACTATATACCTAAGAGAATGCTCTGTAATCCTATATGTTACCTATGTCCTGTTGTGTTTTAGGAAATTTATTATTATTTGACTATAATTTGCATTGCATTTTTATTGTATATAATTCCTGATGTTTTAGGATGAGGGAGAAGACACTATGTAAATTTATTTTCTTTAGAAATTATTATTTACATAGTTGTAGATATTAGGATTGCTAAAGAATTTATAAGTTACCACAGAGGTATACTCTACGATTTATATTCATTCACGTGTTCGAATTTCAGGGCGTGACAATTAGCGACAACTAGATATTTATAAAAAAACAAATTTACCTTTCAATTTTCCTTTCACTTATGAAGTCAAAAGGGTCAATTGAACAATGGAGGGAAAATTTATCATTTTAAATGTATATATGACGTATAAATATTAAATACCTAACTAAATGAATTGACATTTAATTGTATAATGGAAGTGGCTACATCTGTGTTATTTATCAACAATTTAGACGAAGTTGAGTTTAAAGATAAAGTCGGACAAAAAAAAAAGTTTGGTAATGAAATTGAAATTTGAGAAAAAGTATAGCAACCAAAATGACACTTTCAATTATAAAAATATGATACTTTTGTTTGTATTATATAAATATAAAATCCTTTCAATCTGTTTATGTTAAAATATAGAGTAAAGCTTTCTCACGTGGTAGTTCATTGTATTTTACCATGGTTGCACTCATTAGTTATGATAAAATGTGATGAGTAAAGCTTTCACACATGATGCTCTATTGTATTTTAATGCGGTTGCACACCTTGTTTTAGGGAGTGGGTATGGATCCTAATTTGTATTTTAATGTCTAAATTGGTCTAATATTTTAAAGCAATTTTTTTAGAAAAATGTAAAATACACCTATGACATTGAGTAGAGTTTACATAGTTAGATGTTGCAAAGTATGATCTTGGGGACCATTTGGTATGCTCACGGAAGCGGGAAAGGAAAGCACCTTTTCTATTACTGTGCTTTTTTTTTTTCCGTTGTTTGGTATGCTTACTATAGTGGCTGGAAGAGGGAATGTGGCATTCTGTCTTCCATTGTTTTTGTATGGAACTCTTCCATCGATTTAATAATGGAAAAACGCATCCAGGAATAGAAAGAACACGTTACTTCTAAAATTGTCCTTTTTCGTGCACCTGCAATTTCCTTTCTATCCTCTGGTTTGTGCACCTTATTCCCGACCTTGCTTTGCTTCTGCTTTGCTTATGACAGTATGGAAGAAGCTGAAAGCTTCCAAAGAGAAACATTAACCAAATTAACAAATGCACTGAAGCATTTCCTTTAATTTCATTTTTGAAATCTTTCTGCTAAAAAATCCAGATCTTCACGTCGGCGTAGTTCTCGTCTCTTCAGAGACGCTGGACTGAGGGGGGAGTCTAAGACGCCGGTGGTAAGAGAGAGGCAGAGAATCACAGGGAGGATATCGAGAGAGAGAACTAGCGAGAGAGGAGATCAAGAGAGAAAGTCAAATTTGAGAGGTAAAAAATGAGAGAGAGAAAGAGAGAACACCAAATCTGAGAGGTAGAGAATTAGAGAGAGAGAGAGAGAGAACATATGAGAGAGGCAAGACGAACCAGAGGGCCAGGATTGGCTCCTGGTAGCCGGTCGACCAGCTACTGGTAACCAGTCAACCGGCCCTGCCAGGCTACGACAGTCGGTCGATCGGCCTGCCAAGTGTTGCAAGCCCTAGCAGGGCCGGTCGACTGGTCGAGGCACTGGCAGTTGGTCGACCGACCCTGCTGAGGGCTCTTGGGCAAAATAATAAATTATTTTTATATTTATTTGTTATTATCTTTAAAAGAATATAATAATCTTATTTTTTTTCTTTCTTTTCCAGTGCATACTAAACAAGTTTTTTTCCTTTTCTTTCTCCTTTTTTCATTCTCTCTTCCTTTTCCATTTTCCTATTTCCTTTCCATTCCTACTCTTTCTTGGATACCATACGGCCCCTTGATCTTCCTAAACACTTATGTTGATAGCTTTGTGGTATTGAAAATGAGATTTCTATAAAAAAAAAATGGTTGTGACATAAAGCAATTGCACTGCTTACATGTCGCATGGCTTTAGTTGTGATGCTAGTAGTATATATATTTTCCAGATGTGCATGCTTGAAAAACAGTAAAAGACTATATGAACTTTAGACGAGTTAAGCCGCTTGGATTAAGCTTACATAGTATATGAGTTGACTATGAATGACCTAAATCGACACTAATTAAAACTCACACAACTGATGATATCCATGATGTAGCCCCATTCCCAGGAATACAAATCATATTGACAAGATTGCTCCGTTGTTTATCAAAATATTTTCATTCCACATGCTGTCCGTGAAGCTCCACCGAGTTAAGGAAGACATTCATCTTCGCCGTCTTTCTTCTTCTTTTTAGGGTGTGTTTGGAAACTCGTTAGGTAAACTTAGGTTTAAACAGAATTGATTTTGAGAATTGATTTTGAGCAGAATTAATTTTACATAAATGTGATTTATATTTGAAAATTATTATCAAAAAAGTGATTTTACAAAATAAATTTCATTTGGATATTTATTAGCAGAAGCACTTTTGAATATGTAATTACCAGAAATGATATAAATTTTATATTATTTATTTTTATTTACCCTTATTTAATTTCTCATATCACGTTAAATACAAAAAAAAATTAAAAAATATATATCATAAAATATATATTTTTAATTTATACAATATAATTACATTAATGATTAAATAATTTGCTATTTTTTTGGCTCAATTTATTAGCTTTTTTTGTTTAATTTATTCTCTCCAGCTTGCACCTTACTGTCACACCACACTCATTAGTCTCACACACACACACACACACACACTCTCTCTCTCTCACACACACATACACACACACACACATACACACACTTAGAAAGTACTAGAAAGAACAGCATAGACGACGCCTTTCTGGTACAGAACTTGGTCAACACTATGGGCATCTTCATCCATCTTCAATCATAGTTGGTGACAGTATTCCAGTAGGGGGTATGTGCTCAATCTCAGTTCAACCTCCTCCTCTCTATCGAATCCTTCACTCTTCGATTCCTCTGCCCGAATTTGCTCTTCGGTATGTGCTCTTCCCTAATTTTTCTCTGCAGTATGTGCTCTTTCTATTAACTTCAAATATATCTGTACTCCTTCCAAATCACAGTGGTTCCTTTGAGCCACAGTAGCAAGTCTCTCTCTCTCTCTCTCTCTCTCTCTCTCTCTCTGTTTTCTTTCATTTTTTGTGTGGAGAACAAATGCTAGTGAGGATAACTTTGTAAAATAATTGGTTGCAAATGATTTTCCCAAATCGATTCTCATCAAAAGCTCCAATTTTCCACTTCATGCAAAATCGATTTTTATGCAATAATCGATTTTGTTCCAGTAGCTTAACCGCTCAACCAAACATGTCATTTATGCAGATGAACGCGATTGTGCTAATCAAACGTGCGTTAAGGCCGCTTGGACGCCAAACCAAACACCCACTTAATATGCTTCTTGTTTTCTTTCACTCCCTTGGACAATTATCTTCTCAACCATGGATCACAAGCGAATACTTCGCTTATCAACTAAATCTTCATAAGTGATTCCACGAAACCCAATTCGAATTTTCTCACTGCGGATAAATCTATTTCGCTCACAAACCAAAATTCGGTTGAGTACTTTTGGTATTTTAGTTTTTGTTTTTTATTGACCGTTATTTTCTTGTTACAAGTTGTTCATTGTGTATCTGAGGCTATATAGAGGCCATTTGGAATAATATATGATTTGATGCTTTACGATACAATTTTTTCTCTATGCTAGCAAAATCTTGTTTCTAGTCTTTACAAATTGGTATTAGAGCCTGGTTTGTGGAGAACTTTTGCGTGCAAGAAAAACAGAATTCATCAATTTCATTCTATTATATTATCTAAAAGCAATAATGACTTTGTTCAACCTAGCATCCTTAAATTTGACAGTGACTATGACCACTGGAGCATGTTGATGGAAAATTTCTTGAGAACAAAAGAGTATTGGAGTTTAATTGAAATGGGAATCTTTGAACTTAAAGGAAAAGAAACTTTGATAGCGGCACAAGGGAAGACGTTAGATGATAATAAATGGAGAGATTTGAAGGTGAAGAATTACTTGTTTCAATCTATCGATAAATCAATCTTGAAAACGATCCTACAGAAGAATATGTCCAAACATATTTTGGAATCTATGAGAAAGAAATATCAAGGTAATGCTAGAGTTCAGTGTGCGCAACTTCAGGCCCTTCGTCATGTTTTGAAATTCTAGAGATGAAATCCAGGAATCAGTAACGGATTATTTCACAAGGGTGATGTTAGTAGCCAATAATATAAATAATCATGGAGAAATAATGCCTGATATTAAAATTGTTGAAAAGATTCTGTGATCTTTGACAGATCAATATAACTTCGTCGTTTGTTCCATTGAAGAATTGAAGGACATTGATTCCCTTACTGTAGATGAATTGCAAATTTTTCTGGTCGTACACGAGCAAAAATTTCGGAAGAAGGATGTCGATGAGCGCATCTTGAAAATCAACACAAAAGAGGAAGGCAGTTACAAAGGGCAGAACAAAATAGTTACAAAGGGCGAGGCAGAGGAAGAGGAAGGCAATTCCAATATCGTTCCACCATTGAATGTTACAAGTGCCATGAACTTGGACATTATCAATATGAATGTCCATCTACATATAAGGAAGCAAATTATGTTGAGTATGATGAAGCTGAGGAACTTGTGCTAATGTCACATGAGGAATCAAATGATTAGAAAATAGAGGAGGCATGGTTCTTAGATTCGGAATGCTTTAACCATATGTGTGGAATTAAATTTTCTCTCAGTGAATTAGATGATAGTTTCAGACATGTTGTGAAGCTTAGGAATAACACAAGAATGGAAGTAATTGGAAGAGGCAATGTGAAGTTAAAAATGAATGGCATAATTCATGTTATTTCAAAAGTTTACTATGTGCCTGAACTCAAGAATAATCTTATGAGTTTAGGATAATTGCAAGAGAAGGGTTTAGCTATTCTTATTCAATCTGGCATATGCAAGATATTTCATCCCTCCATAGGTCTAATTATTCAGACAAGCATGTCAGCAAATAGGATGTTTACATTAACCCATCAAATTCAATGCTAGAAGAATTCCTGTTTCAATATAACTACACAAGATGTGAGTTACTTATGGCACTGCAGATATTGTCATCTTAACTTTAAGGGGTTACAAGAACTGCAGAAGAAAGAAATGGTTTCTAGTTTTGTAATATCCCAAGAATTTATATGAATATTTAAAGTCTAATTTGAAGTTTAGTGAAAAATTTAATTACGTGGAAAATTTGCTTTTTGAATTAGTGAAGAAAATATGGGAATAGAAATTTTAATTTTTAATTTAGGAAATTTTTTTCAAATTCTCAAGGACTAAAGTGAAAAGAAAAGAAAGTATAGAGGACTTTTGAGAAATGACCAAGTAGGAACCCGAGAAAAAGAATAGAGCTTATGGGAATGAATTATGAGTCCGGTACCGAAAGGATGATGGATTTGGGATTAAAGTGGAGTTTGAGATATTGAGAGGGACTAAAGTAAAATAAGGAAATCTGTGGGGCACCTAGGATTTAGAAACACCTGAGGTGAGATTTTATGAATTTACTTTTGCTAGTCTTGACTGAGGGTCAATTGCAGAGCAAGTGATAATTTTACCCCGGGCGAGTAAATAGGTGGCCTCACCTATTTTTTCTTCATTTTTCTCCTTTTCTCTCTCTCTCTTCACCTTCTCTCCTCTCTTTCTCTCTCTACACTCCAACTCCATAACCGGGCTTTGGAGGGTGGATCTCGGGCTACGGAGCGAGCCTCTAGGAGCCAAGCAACGTAGGGAAAGTAAGGAATCGAGTTATAACTTTTTATTTCTCAAGTTTTTCTCTATTTTATAGTTTTAAGAAAGTTTGAGGTAAAAATCGAGATTTCGGCTTTGTTTCTCGATTAAAATTGGTGTTTTTGGTGTCTAAATGCTCCTTAGACATTAAGGTGAGATCCTATGGAAGAAATCATGGAAAACGGTGGAGATTTGGCCGGATCTGAGCCAAATCCGAGGGGAATCGTGAAAGGTCGCGATCGTGGCACCCAGGCGCCAAGGTTCAAGGTTTCGGGAAGGAAGAAGGCCTTGGCGCCCAGGCGCCAGGCTTGTATTGCCGCCCAGGCGCCATGTGTGGCGCCCAGGCGCCAGATGTACTAAAAAACTTAGCTTATTTTGGTCAGTCATAACTTCTTCATCCGGACTCCGTTTTGGGCAAACTTTATATCGTTGGAAAGCTCTTTGAGTCTAGTTTCCAATGGTATAAGTTTCATTTAGATATTCATTACTAGTTAGGAGTTATGACTTAAGATGTGAGTAAAGGTCGAGAGTAGTGGTAGGAAATTTCTCTATTTCGTAACCCTGATGGTTTTTATCTAGTTACAATAGGACTGGTCAAAGTGCAAAGTAGGAGTGCCGAGAGCGTGAAATCCAGGTGAGTGGGTTAATACTTGCTATGATTAAATATCTGTTATTGACTTTTTGCATCATAGTGGAAATATGTTGTATATCCAAGTTTGAAGAGCATGATGTGGAACGATGAGGCATAAACAATTGTGGAACGTGTCTGGTAATGCATATAATTATATTTTCTTATTTTCTCATAAATGGAGGTTATATGATGGTTTGTCAATGACATGTGAACTGAGTTGAAATATATCATACTTTGATTGTTGAGTTCGTTCATATGCGGATAGTTGAAGTATGATATTGTTGAATAATTGTTCTATATTATGGATTATGTTATATACATGCTATGTTGCTGGAACCATATTGATTATGTTGTGACTTGAATTGTAAATGACTGAGTTGTGTGTGTGGCTCAAGATTATGATTGAGCATGTTCTTGGATGTGATTGTGATTGTGTTTGACTAGAAAGGAAAGGCATGGTGGTGCACCCCATGGAGAAATTTATGTGAAGTTATAAGGGTGGAGATTATAAATAGAGCGATAAGGGTGGATGCGGCGGGGGCCGCGGGCAACGATCCAGAGGTATTTTGGACGACCCGGTTGGTACGGGAAATGTGTGTGAAATTGATTTCACCGATTGCTGTTGTGAATTTTGAATTATGTTGAAATGTATTTGATTTACTTGGATATTGTTGTGAAGTATTATGAATAATATTATATCATATGATGATCGATTTACGTATGATTACTGCATGTTATCATTATGATGCATGATATTTTTTTGTCATAGTGTTGTGTTATCTACTCACTGGGCACGTGGTTTGCTCATACCCCTCTTATTGATATTTTTTTTCAGAGTTGACAGCTGAAGGTAAATATCAGAACAAGAAATTATGGATTCTTAGTCCATGATTACCTTTTCATTTGTTCAGGATAAAGGTATAATAGTTAAGTCTTATTCTAAGTTGTATAAATCTAGAAATCTCTGTAATCGGGTAGGTTCATTCAGTGATGTAATGTGAATGACTGTAGTGTGTATAGAGAACTCAGTTTGGTTGCATGAAAATAAAAGAATGGTATGATGCTTAAGAGAAAGATAGGCTTACGGAGGTGAAATGAAATTCACTTTCCGTGCCGGTCACGTGCTCAGATTTTGGGACGTGACAAGTTTGCCTAAGTTGATTGATGTGTCGAATGTGTGTATTGATTGTATGAAAGGGAAATAGCATAAGGAGTCCTTTCCTAAGCAAAGCCAATGGAGAGCAATTCAAAAACTACAACTGGTTCATGCAAATTTATGTGGACCCATCACTCCTATGTCTAATTATAACAAGAGGTACATTTTGTGTTTGATAGATGGCTATTCAAGAAAGACTTGGACATATTTCCTATCTAAGAAATTTAAGGCACTTTATTTTTTTAAATGCTTTAAACTGCTGGTTGAAAAAGAGTATGGTTTTCCAATTAAGTGCCTTCGCACTGATAGGGGAGGAGAATTCAATTATGAGGAATTCAATCATTCAATGGAATAAGAAGACAACTAACTACAGCCTATAATCCATAATAAAATGGAGTAGCTGAGCGCAAAAATAGAACAATTATGAATCTTGTGAGATCGATGCTTTCAGCAAAGAAGATGCCAAAATTTTTCTGGGATGAAGCTGTGAGGTGGCCTGTGTATCTTTTGAATAGATCCCATACTAGTGCACCGAGTGAAATAACTCCAGAAGAAGCTTGGACTTAAGTGAAGCCTAAAGTAGAACATTTTAGGGTTTTTGGTTACATAGGAAATGTTCATGTTCTTGATGCAAAAAATAACAAAGTTGGAGGAGAAAAGCATACGTGTGTTCTTCTTGGTGTGAGTAGTGAGTCAAAAGGATACATAATGTATGATCCTGCCACCAAGAAAGTAATTGTGAGTAGAGATGTAATATTTGAGGAAGAAAGTCGATGGGATTAGGAAAATAGTTATGGAAAGGAGCAACTTATGAGTGTGGAATATGAATATAATACAGATGAAGCTCACAATGAAAGAATTTGTGAAAGAGATGAAGTAAGGGATCAGGAGGAAGAAAAGGTGACAACTACTGAAGTTAATCATGATATTACTATGAGAACAAATAATGAAGGAATTGTTAGAAGAGAAAGCAAAATTAGAAGCCCTCCTACATGGTTGAGAGACTATGTATTGAATGATGAAGTAAATGAAGAAGAGGAAGTCAATATGGCTTTTATGTTGTCCTTAGATCTAGTATGCTTTGAAGAAGCAATGAAGAGTTCGAAATGGAAAGTTGCCATAGATGCTAAAATAAATTCCATAGAAAGAAACTATACTTGGCAGTTAGTAGAACTACCAGAAGGAGCAAAGAAGATAGGGGTGAAGTGGATTTAACCTTCACTGTTAGTTTGATGAGTAGATTCATGGCCAATCTGTGATATCCTAAATTTAACTACCTTAGAAAATGAGGCTAAATAAATAAATGAGCAAGTAAATAAGAATAAAATAGTTATTAAGAAATTTTTTAGAGACATAAAGAGAATTTTATCATTGATTAGGAACCTAATTGAATAGAATAAAAAGATTTGAGGTCTTTTATTAGTTTTAGCCAAAGAAAAAGTGAGAAAGTGATGTGTGTGTATATGTGAACGGAGAAGAGCAAAAGAAGGAGAGATAATGATAAAAAAAAAGACATGTGGCGTAATGAGGAAAAAAATTAAATGATAAAATATTTATATATATATTTGTAAGAATGTGTGAAGTAAGTGCTTGATGGGAAGAAGAAAGAAAGAAAAAAGAAGAGAGAAAGAAAGAGAAAAGAGAGAGGAAGAGACGAAATAAAAAACAAGAAGAAGAGAAAAGACTATGAGAAATATCAAATGAAAAAGAGATTTAGATCCATATTTAAGGCTCGTTCTTTATAAGGTAATTAATCTTCCATAAAAGTATAATTATTTATGATTTATGATATCTATGTGCACAATCAGTTTTTACAGAATTTTATTTATAAATTTGTTCTACATAGTGAATAAGAGAAATTTAATTATTATCAGTGTGATGTTATGTTTTTATGGTTGAAATGATTTCCTCATGCATTTACATGTTTTTAACAAAACGACTAGCTACTGAGATATTTTATATCTCACTTTTAGAAAATTGATCATTTCAAGAAAAATGGCTAAAAGGAAGACTTTGATGATATCAATGATGAAATTTAAGTATAGAAATATATTTTGTGCTAGTTCATGATTCAAAGATGTAAATATAATAGCAAATATTATGTAAATTATTTTTGTATTTATTCAAGCTCAGATATAATTTATGAGAATCCTATCAATTTTTCTGTGAGGTTACTGTTCACATAAATAGTAAAATTCGTGAATAGTGACACCCATAATTATTTGAAAGGAAATTATTTAGAAAATTATATATTAAACCGATTTAGAGAAGAATTATTATTTTTTAAAAGAAATAAAAAGTCTGGATGTTACAAAAAAATGGTATCAAAGGAAAAGGTCTTGCCATCTTATGGAAAAGAAAATACTTACATGTGATTGTTTGATTTGTTAAAAGTATTATTGCTATGAATATTTATTATGATTAAGTGAGATTTAGAAGAATCTCTGAGTGAAAGTAAGTCATATAGAAAATTGATTAAATATGAATAAAGGTATACTGGATATTTTTTGATGAATAAAGAAAATAATGGAATCTTATTTATAATGTATGTCTGGCTAGTGTATTTTATATATAAGAAATCATTATAACCTAAATTCATGAAAAAGAAAGGTATGCCGAAGTTGAATTAGAATTAACTTTGAGTGTGATAATCTAGATAAACATATTAGAGATATTTATCTCTATAAAATTAAGTACCTAGTGAAGTGTACATTGAATTATAAATAAAACTTATATTTCATATGATCATATGAATTATCCATGTGTTTATTCTCTCTTTAAAAGTATTCTTGAAGATGAAATTTTAAAAAAATAATATAGAATTCTATTTCATATTTATGATTATATATGTTATTAGTATAAACATATCAATGTTTATGTAATAACTCTTAATTCTGTAGAGAGAATTTGAGTTAGAAGAAAATATGTATGATTATGATGTATTATGAAACAAGTGAAGATATGTTTCATAATAGAAATTAAATTCTATAAGAAAATAAAATTAGAACTAAAAAAAAAGAGATTGCCTTGGATGATTTTGTGATGCATTTTTCATTATCTTACACATTTTCAAGGATGGTTCAAGGTAAAATTGGGCAAAAATCAAGGTAAGTGAATAATCTTGCTAAACTAGTTTGATGTTATTAGTCAAAGTACAATATAAGTCTCATTTACAATATTATTTGGATATTAAGCAATCAATCTTTCAGATGACAGTATATGATGATTGATATATTTTTTTTATAGAAATGCAAAGGAATAAAAGTATGTATAAATTAATTTATTTCATGGTAATTGTACTATGTGATAAATTCTCACTATTTTATTGATGAGCAAAGATCTACGGGATCTAATACATGAGTTTGAAAGGGTTAGAGTCCCATACTACTCAGTGTATATCTATGAAATCTTATTCATGGGTTTGAAAGGGTTAGAGTTCCATACTACTCAGTGTATATCTATAAAATCTTATGCACGAGTGTGAAAGGGTTAGAGTCTCATACTACTCGGTGTATATATATGAAATCACAAATACGAGTTTAAAAATGTTAGAGTCTCATACTACTCAGTATACATCTATGAAATCTTATTCACGAGTTTGAAAGAGTTAGAGTCACATACTACTCAGTGTATAACTATGAAAATTTATGCACAAATAATTTGAAGGTTAAATTCTTAGGTCACTCGGTGCAAGTATCTACGGCACATAATGCAAAGTGATTGAGGGATTGATCACCCAATAAATTATATGCAAATTTAAACAAATATAATACTACAGTTGTATAAAATGAATGATATATTGACTATATTAGTAAGTGTGATGTTTGTATTTGTGATATTTTCGTACAAGTCATGGTTGCAATTTACATATGTGTATATATGTATTAACTTGAATTTTGGGGACAAAATTCATTTTAAGGGGGGAGAATGTGATATCCCAAATTAATTACCTTGGAAAATGAAGCTAAATAAATAAATGAGCAAGTAAATAAGGATAAAATAATTATTAAGAAATTTTTTAGAGACATAAAGAGAATTTTATCATTGATTAGGAACCTAATTGAATAGAATAAAAAGATTTGAGCTCTTTTATTAGTTTTAGCCAAAGAAAAAGTAAGAAAGTGATATGTGTGTATATGTGAACGGAGGAGAGCAAAAGAAGGAGAGATAATGATAAAAAAAAAGACATGTGGCGTAATGAGGAAAAAAATTAAATGATAAAATATTTATATATATATTTGTAAGAATGTGTGAAGTAAGTGCTCGATGGGAAGAAGAAAGAAAGAAAAAAGAAGAGAGAAAGAAAGAGAAAAGAGAGAGGAAGAGACGAAATAGAAAACAAGAAGAAGAAGAGAAAAGACTATGAGAAATATCAAATGAAAAAGAGATTTAGATCCATATTTAAGGCTCGTTCTTTATAAGGTAATTAATCTTCCATAAAAGTATAATTATTTATGATTTATGATATCTATGTGCACAATCAGTTTTTACAGAATTTTATTTATAAATTTGTTCTACATAGTGAATAAGAGAAATTTAATTATTATCAATGTGATGTTATGCTTTTATGGCTGAAATGATTTCCTCATGTATTTACATGTTTTTAACAAAACGACTAGCTACTGAGATATTTTATATCTCACTTTTAAAAAATTAATCATTTCAGAAAAAATGACAAAAAGGAAGGCTTTGGTGATATTAATGATGAGATTAAAGTGTAGAAATATATTTTGTGCTAGTTCATGATTCAAATATGTAAAGATAATAACAAATATTATGTAAATTATTTTTGTATATATTCAAGCTCAGATATAATTTATGAGAATCCTGTCAATTTTTTTGTGAGGTTACTATTCATATGAATAGTAAAATTCATGAATAGTGACATCCATAATTATTTGAAAGGAAATTATTCAAAAAATTATTTAGTAAACCAATTTAGAGAAGAACTATTTTTTTAAAGAAAATAAAGAGTCGAGATGTTACACAATCTGACAGAGATGCATCTTCAAGCATCAAAGAGAGCATTGTGTTATGTCAAAGGAACCATGAATCATGGAATTTTCTACAGAAAGAATGGAAATGAAGAATTATTGGTTTTTACTAACAGTGATTATGCAGGAGATCTAGAGGACAAAAAATGTACATCTCGTTATGTGTTTATGATAAGTAATGGAGTTGTGGCTTGGTCATCCAAAAAACAACATATAGTTACCCTCTCAACTACTGAAGCTAAATTTGTTGCTGCTACTGGGTGTGCCTGTCAAGCAGTGTGGATGAGGAAAGTTCTGAAGGATTTAGGATGTGATCAAGTGAGAAGCACTGTGATTAAATGTGATAATAGTTCTATACCATTAAACTATCGAAAAACCCAGTTTTGCATGGCAGATCTAAACACATTGATGTACATTTTCATTTCCTCAAAGAGCTTACAAAGGACGGTGTAGTGAGATTGGTTCATTGTGGAACTCAAGACCAAATTTCTAACGTTATGATGAAACCTTTGAAGTTGGAAGATTTTTAGAAGTTTCATCGAAAGTTAGGAGTCTACACTGTTAGATATGAACTAATGTTTAGTTCAATGGAGGTAATGTTGGGTACTTTTAGTATTTTAGTTTTTGTTTTGTTAGGTATGACTTGAAGTTTTTGGATGAATCGGTTTGTAACCGACCCGCGACCCATAACCCATTTAGTTTCTCTATATATATATGTTGATGATATGTAGATTGTTGCAAAGAATAATGTTGAAATGGATAGTTTGAAAGCCTTGTTGAGCAGTGAGTTTGAGATGAAGGATTTGGGTGTAGCCAAGAAGATATTAGGCATGGAGATTTGGAGAGATAGAAGTGCAGGTTTATTATATGTATCTCAGTAGAAATATATAGAAAAATTGTTGCAATCTTTCCAGATGAATAATTCAAGCTAGTTAGTACTCCGTTGGTGGCACATTTTAAATTTGATGCTAGTACAATACCGACTACAGCTAAGGAAAAAGGATACATGAGTTCAGTGTTGTAACCCGACCCAAGACCCGCGACCCATAACCCATTTAGTTTATATATATATATGTGTGTGTGTGTGTGGGAATTCATTAAAGAGGGTTATGTAATCCTGGGAGAGCTCACTTGTCACATCCCAAAACTTACATGTGATATAAACCTAAAATACCTAGGGTGTACCTCCGTGGTACCCCATAATCTCTGTGAACATTCTTAATATCCATAATTATGTGAATCATAAATATTCCAAAAAAAGATATTTTGTATACATATTCAGAAAATGTTCAACCTTCAAACACTATACAGTACTATACAACCTCCCAAGCCTAGGTGGCCTACTAGATTACAGAGCGTTTCCTAATCCTTACCAATTGTTTACCAGACAAAAGTGGAGTATATCCTTAAAGGCTATAAATTCTTCTCCTCAACCACTGTATCTGAAAAGATAATCATGGAGAGTGTGAGTTTATCATAACTCAGTAAGTAAACAACTGTACATGAAAATATCATAAGCACAAACACCACATTTACTAATACAATCAATCTATCATTTATTATAGTATTACACTTGTCTGAATTTGCGTATGATTTCTTAGGTGATCAATCCCTCAATCACTTTGCATTATATGCCATAGATACTTGCACTGAGTGACTTGGGAATTTAACCCTCAAACTCTTGGTGCATAAGTTTTCACAGTTATACACTGAGTGGTATGGGACTCTAACCCTTTCAAACTCGTGCATAGGTCTTCACATTTATACACCGAGTAGTATGGGACTCTAACCCTTTCAAACTCATGCATAAGTTTTCACATTTATACACCGAGTAGTATGAGACTCTAACCCTTTCAAACTCGTGTATTAGATCTCGTAGATCTTTTACTCATCAATAAAATAGTGACAATTTATCACAATATAATTACTATGAAATAAATGAATTTACACATACTTTTATTCCCTTGAATGTCTATCATCAACCATAACAATCATCATATATTATCAACAGTGAGACTGATTATTTCTCACTTCAATAATGTTATAAACAAGACTTGTATTATACCTTATCTAATAAGATCACATTAGTTTAGTAAGGTTATTCACTTACAAAATGTTCCAATTTATTCAAGGAACAATCACATCTAATTCTTTAGTCAACTAGAGAAATCAATTCTCAAAGGTAATAAAATACCTTCCAATGATATTGTACTTTTTCTCAACCTGAACACACACTGATAATCTTCTCAATTTCACAAATAACGTAAATGGGATTTATATTGTGCTTTGACTAATTTATTAAATTAATTTTGCAAGGTTGCCTACTCACCTGGATTCCACGCTCTCAGCGCTCCCACCTTGCGCCCCAAACATTCCTATTGTAACCAGGTAAAAACCATTAGGGTTACAAAATAGAGAAATTTCCTATCACTACTCTCGACCTTTACTCACATCTTAAGTCATAACTCCTAACCGGTAATGAATTTCTAAATGACATTTATACCATTGGAAACTAGACTCAAAAAGCTTTCCAACGATATAAAGTTTGCCCAAAACGGAGTCCGGATGAAGAAGTTATGACTGATTGAAAATAAGTTAAGGCTTTTCAGCATACCTGGCGCCTGGGCGCCAACACAAGCCTGGCGCCTGGGCGCCAAGCCCCTTTTCTTTCCAAAATCTTCTGAACCTTGGCGCCTGGGCACCAGGATCGCGACCTTTCGCGATTCCTCTCGGTTTTGGCTCAGATCCGGCCAAATCTTCACCGTTTTCCATGATTTCTTCCATAGGATCTCACCCTTAATGTCTAAGGAGCATTTAGACACCAAAAACACCAATTTTAATCGAGAAACAAAGCCGGAATCTCAATTTTTACCTCAAACTTTCTGAAAACTATAAAATAGGGAAAAGCTTGAGAAATAGAAATTTCTACCTCAATTCCTTGCTTTCCCTACGTTGCTTGGCTCCTAAAGGTTCGCCCCGTAGCCCGAGATCCACCCTCCAAGCCTAGTTGTGGAGTTGGAGTGTAGAGAGAGAAAGAGAGGAGAGAAAGTGAAGAGAGAGAGAGGAAAGGAGAAAATGAAGAAAAATTAGGTGAGGCCGCCTATTTACTCGCCCGGGGTGAAATTATCACTTGCTCTTCAATTGACCCTCAGTCAAGACTAGTAAAAGCAAATTCATAAAATCTCACCTCGGGTGATTCTAAATCCTAATTGCCCCACAATTTTCTTATTTCACTTTAGTCCCTCTCAGAGTCTCAAACTCCACTTTAACCTCGAATCCATCATCCTTTTGGTACCGGACTCATAATTCATTCCTATAAGCTCTATTCTTCTTCTCGGGTTCCTACTTGGTCATTTCTCAAAAGTACTCCATACTTTCTTTTCTTTTCATTTTAGTCCTTGAGAATTTGTAAAATGTCCCAAATTAAAATTTTTGAAATTTCTATTTCCAAATTTCCTTCACTAATTCAAAAAGAACATTTCTCATGTAATTAAATTTTTCAATAAACTTCAAATAGACTTTAAATATTCATGAAAATTCTTAGGATATTACATCACTGGAGTGCAGTTAAATGAATTATGCGGTATCTGAAAGGTACGAGTAATATTTGCTTGATTTATGGTGCTGATAAATCTGATAGTGGCTTGGTTGGTTATATAGATTCTAATTATACTGGAGACCTTTTGATTAGGAGATCCTTGACAAGCTGTGTCTTGGCAACACTTCAATCTATAGTTGCCTTATCTACCATTGAAGCAGGATACATGTCATTGGCAAAAGGAGTTAAGGAAGGTATGTGGTTACATGGTTTGATTGATAGTTTGGGGCTAAATATTCAGAGACCTATCATTTACTGTGATATTCAGAGCGCATTAAGTTTGGCCAAGAATCCAGTCTACCATGAGAGGTCGAAACATATCGATATCAAATTGAATTATATTCGAGATGTGATAGAAGACAAGAAATTATCTATTGAAAATATATCCATAGCAGATAATTTGGCAGATATGTTGACGAAGCCTCTACCTTTAGAGAAGTTCAAGCATAGCTTGGACTTGGTGAATGGTCACATTCCATAAGGCTCTAAGGGGCTTGAATGACAGAGATGAAATTGTACTTGGCTTTAGTGATTTAAGGGAATTCAAGTCAAGGAGGGAAATTGTTAGGTATGACTTGAATTTTGTGGGTGTCTCAGTTTGTAACCTGACCTACGATCCACGACCCGCAACCCATAACCCATTTAGTTTCTCTATATATATGTGTGTGTGTGTGTGTGTGAGGGAATTCATTAAAGAGGGTTTTTTGATGTAATCTTTCTCAGTGTAGCCTCTATCAGAAATAATACAGATCTTATTTCTGTCTGTGGATGCAGGTCACATTTAATGAACTACGTAACTTCTTTGTATGTCTTCTCTACCCTTCTTCTTGATTTATTGCCTAACAATAACCTAACATGTTTGTTATTAACCGTTATTTTCTTGTAATAGGTTGTTCGTTGTGTATCTGAGGCTATATAGAGGCCATTTGGAATAGTATACAATTTGATGTTTTACGATGCACTTTTTTCTCTCTGCTAGCAAAATCATGTTTCTGGTCTTTACAAATCCAGCTCCAAATTTGCCTGCCTTGTATCACACGGCTAGAGTTTTAACCGCTGCCACAGTATAGCTGTTGCTCCTCCACTTAGAACAAATATGTTGGTAACAGAGATGGGAGGTTGAAATGGCTTTGCGATTCTCTGAAGGAGACCCTTGATGCTGGCGAGGTCAGAAAACTTACTTCGATGACGGTAGCTAGCAGAGAGGATGCTCTCTTCGGCTAGGCCCAGACGCACAACAGTAGAGTGGCAAGGAGGATGATGGCAGCTAGCAGGTTGGTTGCCCTTCGATTTTTCTGTTTTTTTAAATGTTTAATGAAGAATAATTTAGTAAAATTCCATTAAATATTTTTTTATTTTTATTATTTTAAATTCTATACCAAACAAAATAATTAACCTCCCATTGTAATTTTCATTCCTATTTCTATTGATTCTTATTTTATTTTTCTATTTTTATTTTATATAGCAAACATATCAAAGACATAATTTTAAACGGAACATCCGAGTCTTAAACCAAATACTTGAATCATCAACTAGCCCATATGTGTAAAATGGAAGATCGAAATCAATGTTTTTGGAATCGGTTTAGTCATTGACTCGAACTGATTTCTGGGTCACTAATTTAACTGTTGAGTCAACGAGTTAATTACTAAATTGGGTAAATAAATTAAAAAATTAAAAAAATATATCTATATATTTTTACAAAATTTTTTTAAAGTAAATAAAATAAATAATTTATACATAAATTTTACACTTTAAAATCATAAACATTCATAATAATTTATAAACATATATAATAATTCAAACATAAAAGTCATAAATATTTATAATAATTCTCATTCAAACATAATATTTTATATTTTAAAGTATTAAACATTCATAATAATTTATACTTTATCTTATGGTATTCATATTTTAAGAATTTAAATGAATTTTAATTTAATTTAATTTTTGAAAATTAACTGAACTTCCCATTTTTGGGAAGCTGAGAAATTGTTTTTAAATTTTGGTCATTTTGGTACCAACATTTGAGAGCCATTGCAATATGAGTAAATAAGTCCAAATGTTTTTAAGATAACAAAGAGTAATCCAAAATAAAAAAAATAAAAAAAAATAAAACAAAAACAAAAACAAAAACAAAAACAAAAACAAATCAAAAATTAAAAATGTGAAATAATCCAAAGTGGAAATCAAAATAAAAAATAATAAAACAAGAAAGAAAGAAAGAAGACTGCATAAAAGTACACACTCCCCGCCACTCTTCCATTTCGCTCCTCTGTTCTTTTTCCGTCAGCAGCTTACCTCGCTCCCAACTGTCTGATCTTCACACACAACGCAGACACCGACTTGGATGGAGACTGTGTCATTAAGCTTTAGGTTTTAAAGTTCATTTATTTTTAGCTGTTTATAATTGTTGGGGATGTTGGATGACTATAAATACCACTTATAGTTCAAAGTCATTAAACAGCTGAGAATTCTCTTCAACCCATAAGTCAATCCATTCATCCCACCGACTTTTTCTCACACTTGTTCATCTCTTCCATTCCCACAACCATACACTCTCCAATCCTCATTCTCCATTTGTTTTTCCTACACTCACAAAACCAACACACACCGTCACGGCTTAAAGAAGGAAAGACCCCATCACTCACTTCTCAAGTTTTCTCTGTTTTCATCCATCTTCCACCATCAGGACACAACTTTTTATTAAGATGCAGGTCGAACGTCGAAGGTAGCGATGCTGCGTAGTTCGTTGGTGACCCAGGTAAGTTATTAATAAAATGTTTTTTATTACAAGCGGGCGGGCCAACCGGGTCACAGAAGACCCGGTCGGGTTGATGGGTCTTATCCTATTACGAGTGCAGACTGGTCTAAATACATGATCCAGCCCGGGTCGACCCCGTGCGGGCCAGGCTTCCAAAATGGGGATCGGAGGGGAGCCTCGGTAAACCCGAATCCGCCGACTACGATATTTCGTTGGGTGGGTTATTTTGGAAAATGAGACAGATATTTATTCCGTATAGCCCAAAACCCAAAACCCTACCTCTTTTCGCTTCGTTTCGTCTCTGTCATTTCCCTCACTCCACTGTATTCAGTTTTTGCCTTCGAGCTTATCCCTGAACCCTCTCCTTGATCAAAGCTTTGAGCGATGTTCAGGTACTGCCGTTGTTTCTTTCTCTCTTTTCTGTCCCAAATACACATAGACAACTTAACATTTCCTTTGCTTCTTTCAAATTAAGGTTACCGTCATTCCCAATTCAGTATAATTGAACCAAACATTTCGAAGCTGTATTCGAAAACAGTCCTTGAATATATACCATTTCCAGGCGTCTATGGTTCATCCGTGCGCTTTTCACTTTTCTGTTTATTTATCGTAGCCTTATAACGGACCCTCTGAAATCAATACCGGAATGAACACATTTCTTCAAAGCCATGAAATTATTTTAATTCTTTCGAACTTAATTTTTTAACAACTGTAGGTTTTCATTCTACTAATCTCCCCTCTTATTACCATAATGCATCTTATGTTTCTATTGCCTGTATTTTCCCCCTCCAACACTTCAGAGCTTGGCGGCAGTCCAATTGACATTAGAGTCCTGTTTCTTTGTGTTGTTGCAACTCTCTGCTATTCACCTGCGTCTTTTTACTGTTCTTCTTGTATATCTCTCTTTCCTATTTTAGAAAAAGAAAATCACGCAAGAGTTTCGCTTTCCTCTTTCATCATTGTCATTGTCATTTTCCTATTTTCCTTCTCTTAATTTTTCTCTTCTTCTCCTTTCTTTTTTCCTTCAGATTTTATATTCTTACCTCCTTCATCCAACTCTATCTTGTAGCTTCCGTGATAGCATATAGTTAGTGCTACCTGGCTGCTGGTTATTTGGACTTGAGGTGAGGCATTTCTTATATTGGATGCCATGAAAAAAAGTGTGACATTCCCTCTTGGAGTAAACGGTTTTCCTGCTGTTTATTGTTTGCACTTCCCACTTTGAATTTCTGTCAAAATTTGTAGTAACTTTTACATATATTTATATTTCGTCATTTCTCGCTGATACGTCCTCTGTAGCGTTGATGCATAGTATTTTTGTTCAAATTATAGCTCAATCAATATTATATTTATTGACTAAAATTGTGACTGTTGTTACAACTTACAACTAGTCTTTTTTTTTTTTTGGTTTTATTTTGGGAGACGGGAAATACTATTAACTATTAGTCTATTACCTGTTATATAATGCACACTTATATGATTTATTTTCGTATAATGTTACAGAATATTGTAAGAAGCCAATGGGAGTTCAAAGAAAAACGCATTCTCAGCTTCAGGCTCTTGATAATTTTTATACAGGTATTACTTCGAACCTTTAATCACCACATATGTGTGCTCTTGTTACTCTGTATCTGTATTATGCTTGATCTTACCATTTTATTTATTTATTTTCTTTATTCTTATTTTCCCAAATTTCCTTCCCTCTCCATTTGACAATTTTTTGAAAGCAAAATAACTTAAGATTTTATATTATCATGCTTCCATTGTTTGCTTTTTGAGAATTTTTTTTTTGGGCAATTGATTGCCATACTAGTGGATTTTATCTGCGTAGTTCTTGTTAAGATGTGATTTAGTGGTTGTTATAGTGTTCTACACAATATCTTGGTGGAGATAATCTGAACTTTTTATAGAGGTAATGTCACCTTAGTTTGGTTTGCTGGTGTCATGTGTCTGAAGTTGTAATCAGTGTAAATAATTTCTTACTCCACAATGCAGTACTGTAGTTGCAAAAGATTTATAGTGTTACTTGTTGCTAATTTGGAGTAGCTCAGCTTATTGTCAGAAGTCTGGAATACTTTTATTGATAGCTGACAGTCTCTGCTTTCTTTGATGTGACTTCTCTAGCAAAGATTTTTAGCATTCTGCATTCATATAGCAACCGTGTTATCTTCCAATGTTGAATATCTACTAATTCGCACAAAATTTTTTTGGTGCAGAGGAGAGGTATCCAACACCGAGAGCAATTAAAGACTATGCTGCTGCTTTGGGGTTGACATACAAGCAAGTTCGAGATTGGTTTGTTGAGAAAAGGAAGAGGGAGAAGAGAGAAAATGGAGTATTAGTGCCATCATGTTCTTTAGGTAAGAAACTTCCAATTCACAGTGGAAAAGATGTATTGGGTGTTGCTTTTGCTAGAAAGATACACAAAGCTAATCCCGTACTTCCAATTCACAGTGTCTAATCAGAAAGCCAATGCTTCTTCACCATCAAGATATGATATAACTGTAACAAGGAATGCTAGGAAAAAGAAAAGGCATAAATGTCTTCAGGAGTTATTTCCAGCAGACTACATTCTACATAAGGTTTTCCGAAAAGATGGTCCTCATCTTGGTGAGGAATTTGATTCTCTTCCTACAGGTGCATTCCTCCACCATAGTGGTTTTGTAGTGAATGGATATCCTACCAATTTTAAGAAAGGTATTTTCCGTCATAAATTAAGACTTATGAGTAATCATAGATCTGCTCTAATTTTACTTCATTTTCTTCTACCTTATGTTAGAAAATTATATATTTGGTGTGGATTTAAATGGATTTATTGAAATGGTCACACCATTTTCGTTCTTTCTACTTTCTATTGAAAAAACTTATCTTGAATTATATGCCTTCCATTTCTACTCTACTGGATTCATTCTTAATTCTGTCATGCAGCTCACTCTTTGCCATTCTTGTAACAAAATTTTTGTTGGTATTCTCTTTGATTGCTTAGGTCTCAAAAATACTACTGCTAGTCTAGAGGACCAAGGACCAATGAAAAGGAGGAAGGTTACTTTCTTTTTTAAAGAAATTTTTTAACTGTTTCTTTTTGCACCTTAGCAGTCTTAGGTCATCGTTTTTCCTACTTGTGAAATTCATTTTTGCAGGTTTTAAAGAGTGCAATTGGAAGTCACCCTGATTCTAATGAGAAGACACCTATAAGAAAACATGGTATTGGCAAAGGTTTGATGACAGTATGGAGGGCGACAAACCCTAATGCTGGTGATGTTCCTATTGGCTTTGTGAGAACAAGAAGTGAGAACAAGAAGAAACCAGAGTGTGAAAACAAGAAGCCACGGGAAACACTAATCATGACTGTAAGTTATCCAACTCAGGTCATGCTCAGTTGGTGTTTCCTCCTGCAGTGTCCTGTGAATTTCACTTAATAATAATAGATCTTGATGGTTCTTTTATTCTGAACAGGGAAGGCCAAAAAATAAATTACATAATGAGAGAAATAAATTACAAGAAAAGAGGAAGCGTTTCATGCGGAGGAGAGTGGTAAATATAAAGTTGAATTTGCATTTTTGTTATTAATATTGGATTCTTTAGTAAGTTTACAACTTGCTGTTATCTGCCAGGCAAAATCTAACCAAGATGTTATTCAGAAGCAATCACAGAAAGAAAAATGTGAACTTGTTTTAGATAGAGCAATGCCTGAGGAACTTGATCAAATTTCAGAGCTAATTGACGACGAAGAGCTAGAGATGAGAGAGTTACAAGCAGGACCAGATTCGTTTATGTGTTCTGATCATCTTGCTGCTAGTGGAATTCTAGGCTGTTCACTTTGCAAAGGTTGCTAAGGAGGAATAAATTTTACCTGTAAACAGTATTAAGTTTTATGTTCTACTGTGTTCATAAGGCTGAAACATTCTAGTATTTCTTGTCAACGATTGCTTGTGGTTTTCACAGATGTGCTGTGTAAGTTCCCCCCAGATATTGTTAAGATGAAGAAACCCATCTGTTTGCAACCTTGGGACTCCTCTCCAGAAATTGTCAAGAAACTTTTTAAGGTGCATATGTACAATCAATTGTGAATTGAAAGATATGATTGCATATATGGTGTATTACCTATTTATAAATTTCTTATAGGTGTTTCTATTTTCACGTGTTTACTTTTGTATTCAATAGCAGACAGTTTTATTTTAAGAAAGGGGAAAAAATGCAAATAGCCCTCTTTAACTTTGATCTATTTGCAACTATCCGTTGAAATGTCAATAGCCCCCTTCTATTATGACTCATTTGTAAACACCCCCTTGAACTATAAAATCCTGCAAATACCCCCTTTGGACTTTCGTATGTTTGCATCTAAAACTATTTGCCTACTTATTTTTGTTAATTGAGTTGACAGATTATTTATGTCATACTTCACAAATGACTTAGTACAATTCTATTGACTTGAAAACAATAGGCAGACAGTCAATTTGAAAAAAAAAAGAAAAAGAAAAAGAAAAGAAAAATCTTGCAGGGTAGAGGTTAAAGTTGTGGTTCCAGATAGTAAAATATGATTTTTTTAAAATAAATTAGTGGTCTTGTTACTGCACTGGCATGATTGTACCAGATTATAAGTATAGTCTGACGTGGAAACTGTAAACTTGAAGTGAGTAAAATGAAAGTAAATGCAAACTTACAAAAGTGTAGGGGGTTTTTTGTGATTGAGTCATAGCTGAAGGAGGCTATTTGCTAGTCATAGTTTAAGGTGTATTTGCAAATGAGTCATAGTTGAAGGGGTCCATTTGGAGCTTTTATAGTTGAAGGGGTATTTGAAATGGGTTTAGTTGAAATGGGGTGGCTGATTTTTCCCTTAAATAAATCATTGTGTTTTTTAATTCTTATTTTATCCAAAGAAGAACCTAATATAACATTGATATGATGATGTTTTCTGCTATTTAATGCATGTTGTAGTTTCTCTGTACTCTGAAGTTTTTCTTCTTTTTATATGGTATTGATTATTAGCACATTCTTGATTGTTGTTCCACTAAAGTATTCTTATTGGGCAACATTTTTGTACCTTGTGTTGTATTTCATGGTTAAAAGTTCTCTTGCTACTCTTCTTTATCCTTTTTTTTTTCATTTGTACATATTTTGCACATACCTGTGATTCATGTACTCACATATTGCTATATATATGCTTTTACTCTTAGCTCTAAAGATGCTGTTGATCTTCTTCCTTTTACTGAACTTGCTTTGTATGGCACCCACAACTAGTTCTGCTACTGACAGTTGTAATACTTCTTCCTGAACCAAACTCATGATGAGATATATGGATTTTATGTTTTAAGTTATAACATGGATAAATTATTAACGAGCTACAACATTGCTTGTATTACTAGAGGTTGGATCTTTCTAGTTGCATTGTAGGCTTCTCTTCTTTTTGGTTGAGACAGAAATTAGCTCTTTCTTTGATTAACATAAATTGTAACCTTTAAGCCTTAATTTGATAAAGTGTTACTATCTTGCATTTTTTTCTTAACCTTAAATCAAATAATCATAGATAGGAAAAGGACTAACTTTATTTTGGCAGGTATTCCATTTTCTTTATACATATGCTATTGTTTTCGATATATGTCCCTTCACTCTTGATGAGTTTGCTCAAGCATTTCATGATAAGGTAATATCTCTTTCTTTACTAAGCTTTATCTTTAGGAATCATTTCTAGACATCTTGTTCAATTTTAATCTTTTAATGGTTGTATCAAATTGCAAGTAACATTGAAAATGCATCTCACTTTACACACATGCCTTGTAGGAGTCAATGCTACTTGGTAAAATTCATCTGGCCCTTCTCACACTTCTTCTATCTGACATCGAAGTGGAGCTTACTAGTGGATCTTTGCCTCATTTAAATAAGTCATGCAATTTTCTTGCATTGCTTCACTCGGTGAGCATTTTATTCTTTTGCTGACACTTCTTTTTTGTTCTTTCTACTGAAGATCATAAAATACATGCACTTGCTATACTGTGGTCTGTTATAAAGATTTAATTTATAACATTATTATTGAATTATCTTTGTTGTTCATTCCAGAGAACCTTTAGCATTTGCCTATTTTTGCTAAAGTTAAGATAAGTACATATGCTTTACATGTTTATTCCACGTTGTCCAAAGGAGGATCCTATCAACTTGTTCTTACCAGGTAATAAGCTCATGAGCATAATGATGATTTGGCAGGTTGAAAATCAAGAGTACTCTCTGGACTCCTGGAAAAAATCCCTTAATCCTCTTACATGGATAGAAATACTCCGACAAGTTTTGATTGCTGCTGGCTTTGGTTCAAAGCAAGGTGCTTTGCGAAGAGAGGCCCTTAGCAAGGTATTCCAGTGTAGTTACTAGTTCAAATTAATGAATGAGTATTTTTCTTCCTCTTTCTTTTTTTGCATTTTTTTCAATTATAAAGATCAGATACTTTAGAATGTGTTCTTTTTATCCAAAGAATTATTGGTGTATATTTTTGTCAGCTTTGTCTAATTGCGTAAAACCAAATGGAACGCATCTGCTTGTTTGTGATGGAGAATAAGAGAAGAGTAATTAAGATGATATTGTCAAATGATGGAAAACCAGTGAAGAACTATTCTAGAAATGATGGAAAACCACCATTAAAAACACCTATACAACAACCACAACAACAACAAGGCCTTATCCCACTAGGTGGGATCGGCTACATGGATCGCATGACGCCATTGAACTCTATGAATGACCAACTCTTTATGTATCTCATTTACCAGAAGATCCCGTTCAATAACTTCTCTAAGTGTCCTTCTTGGTTTTCTTCGATTTTTTTTCACAAGACTCCAAACCATCTGTTCAACTCTTTTTACTGGCGTTTCCAACGGTCTTTTTTGAACATGTTCAAACCACCTTAAACGGTTTTCAACTATTTTTTTCTCAATAGTTGCTACTCCAACTCTACTTTGTATACGATCATTACGGATCATATCTTTTCTTGTATGACTACACATCCATCGCAACATCTTCATTTCTGTTATCCAAATTTTTTGTTCTTGTTGACCTTTCATCGCCTAACATCACTCCCATATAAAATTGCTGGTTTAATAGCAGTACTATAAAACTTTCCTTTGAGCTTATGAGGTACTTTCCGATCACAAACAACTTCTGATGCTATTCTCCACTTCAATCACCCAGTTTATATCCTATGTGCCACATCTCCAATAATTTCGCTGTAATCTTGTATAACTGATCCCAGATACCTAAACTTTGACACTTGTGATACAATCTGATCTCCAATTTTAACTTCCAGCTTGTTTCTAGCTTGTCGCTTGTTAAACTTACAATGCATATATTCTGTTTTCCTCCTACTTAGTCGACAACCCTTCGATTCCAAATTAGCTCTCCATAACTCGAGTTTAAAATTAATCTCTTCCCTTGACTCTATTATGAAAACAATATCATCTGTAAAAAGCATGCATTTGGGGATTTATTCTTGGTTGTGTTTCGTCAGAACATCTAAAACTAAGTCAAACAAATAAGGGCTCAAAGATGATCCTTGATGCAGGTCAATCTTAATAGGTAAGTCTCTTGTCTCTCCTCCAAACGTTCTCACACTAATTGTAGCCCCCTCATACATATCTTTTATAGCTCTAATATACGCAACTCGTATACATGCTTTTTGTAGACGTTCTTACACCATTAAAAAAACCTATACTAGGCATAATAAAGTTCTAGGGACTAGACCTTGAATATTGCTATTATATTTGGCATTTAGCTACCTATGCATCTTAGCCTACAATTTGACATATTGCTGTTTTAGCCTACAATATTTGACATTTAGTTTATGCATTTAATGAATTTAGTTTTATTTCTTTTGTTGTGGAGACCCTCTATAAAAGGGTCTTACCATATGTTGTAATCAGACCTGAATATTGAATGAATTGAATCAGAATATTTCTCTATCTCCCTCCTTCTTTGCTTCTCCCTCCTTTCTTTCTATATCTCCATCATTTCTTCTCTATTTCTCCCTCATTTCTTGCTGTTCTTCCTCCTCTCACTCTCTGGTTCTACATTAGTTTGGTATCAGAGCAGGTTTTGTTCCACCCACACTTCCTGCTGCCTAAGCCACAGACTGCCCAGAAAATTCATTTTCATCACTGTTTAATCTTACTCACACATGTCCAGTCCAGAAAATTCATTTTCATCATTGTTTAATCTTACTCACACATGTCCAGTCACTAAACCCAGAAACTAGCACCACCACCACCTCTTACAGCCCCAAACTGACCCGTCCCCGAAGTTCGGTCGCCGGATACTTCCCTACTCGTCGTCGGAGCTCCTGTGCGTGGCCTTCATGTGCCCACACACACTGCATGCGCCAGTACGGAAATTTCCAGTTTTTTGGCCATTTTCGAGCCAGGTTTTGCTTCTTCTCAGCTCTGACTGCTTTCACAACCATCAAGGAACAACTGAGGGTAATATTTACACTTATAATTGTTGAGGTAAGGAATTTAAAACTCTCTTTGAAAACTTGGAATGCCAAGATAACCATAGAACCAAGCATTCCAAATTTTTGTACTAGATTGGACAAATTTTTTGATAAACTTGACCGACATTTTGATGAAGCCTTGCATGCTATTCACTCAACATCAAGGCAAATTAATGGTGAAAATCTGTAAGAATTTCATCATTATTCTTGCACCAAATTCGAAGAAGAAGCTCAAGCCTCTTCGTACGTTGAGCAAGAAAAATATTGTCAAAATTATGTAGCAATAGAAGTTGACAAAGAAGAGCGAGATGATATCATTGTGGAGCCCCTAGACGGCCCATCTGATATTGATGATGATGATGGTAACATCATAGACTTTGAAGATCATTTGGGAAAATGTGAAGAACATGAAGACTCCAAAGAACAATTGGAGATTTTTCTTGAAGATGATAAGAATGGGCAAAACAAATTCCAAGTGTCAAAAGCTCAATTTCAGCCAATTAATGAGTTATACCACATTGAATTTGTTATTCAAGAAGGCAGCTGTATGGTGCATTTGGATGGAAAGAAACGCCAGAGTCTTCAATGACCGGTGTCTACCTCCTCACTTGTTATGGGATCGTATTTGCTATGTGGTTTCTTTGTGGGTTTCGCCCAATTGATTTTTTTAAGGGGGTGCCTTTTTCTGATGTTTATAGGGATTGGAGGGATTTGTTGTACTAATCTTTTTTAGGGGCCGTGCGGGGTGTCTTTTGGTTTTAGCCTTCACTCTTTTTAGTTCTATATTAGGAGGATCTCTTGTCCTCCTTTTGCTGTACTTTTTCCTTTTCCTCATGTGTATCTCTCTTCTCATTAATAACATTTCTTTTTCTATCAAAAAAATTTGTTATTCAAGAAGAAGATGTGTCCCTAAAATTACTTTTGTCATCCTTTCTTCAATCCCATCCTTTCGTCTAGCCTAAAACTTCACGATGGACTTTTCTACTACTATCACATTTCAAAACTTGAGGACGAGTTTTCTCCAACCGGGGGAGAATGATGGAGAAATGAGAAAAGATTAATTAAGATGACATTGTCAAATGATGGAAAACCAGTGAGGAACTATTCTGGAAACAAAACCAGGCTTTTGTTTGGTTTGCTTTGCTAAATAGAATTAGTACAAATGATCTGTGTTAGATTAGGCAGCCTTCTAACTCCTTATTTCTTGATGTTTGTGTTATGTGTTTTAAGAACTCAGAGATTAATAATCATTTGTTCTTACATTGTGAGATGGCTTGGGATATATGGAACAGATTCTTTGGTCTCATTGAGGAGTGTTGGGTTTGCCCTGTTGATCTTGGTGCCTTTTCTGATATTAATTTTTTGGGTTTTGGTTTGAGGAAGGAGAATAAGATTTTGTGGAAGGCGGCAATGTTTGCGACTATTTGGTGTCTTTGGTTGGAGAGAAATGCTAGGGTTTTAGTTTTCTCCCTCCTCATCTGTTGTGGGATAGAGTTCGTTTCGTTGCTTCTCTATGGGTTTCAGCTAATGGTTTTTTTAAAGGGTTGCCCTTTGAAAACGTTTATAGAAATTAGAAGGTTTTGTTGTATTAGCATTGTTTTTGGGCTTTTTGCTTATTTTTTTTTTGTTTTTCTAGGAGGATATCTTATCCTCCTCCTTCCCCTTTTCTCCACTTTTTCTCTTTCTTTGTATCCCTCTTTCTCTCTTAATAATAGTTCTTTTTCTATCAAAAAAAAGAAAAAACTATTTTGGAAATGATGGAAAACCACCATTAAAAAAACCTATACTATGCATAATAAAGTTCTAGGGACTAGACCTTGAATATTGCTATTGTATTTGGCATTTAGCTACTTATGCATCTTAGCCTACAGTTTGACATATTGCTATTTAGCTGCATGTGCATTTATTGTCTTAGCCTACAATCTTTGACATTTAGCTTATGCATTTAATGAATTTAGTTTTATTTTTTTTGTTGTGGAGACCCTCTATAAAATGGTCCTTACCATATGTTGTAATCAGACCTGAATATCGAATAAATTGAATCAGAATATTTCTCTATCTCCCTCATTCTATGCTTCTCCCTCCTTTCTTTCTATATCTCCCTCATTTCTTCTCTATTTCTTCCTCATTTCTTGCTGTTCTTCCTCCTCGCACTCTCTGGTTCTACATCAGTCTGTCTATCTACTTTGGCTTTTTTTTTTCATGTAAATATTTGAAATCCAGCTGCAAACTATTTGTTGGTGTATATTTTCATAAGCTTTGTCTAATTGCATAAGGCTAAATGGGACGCATTTGCTTGCTTATTTGTTTATCTACTTTGGCATATTTTCATGTAAACTTCGTATTTGAATTTTATATTAGATCCAGCTGCAAACTATTTATTTGATGTGGTTAATCATTGAAAAGTTAGGATCCTAATTCATCGATCAAAATATTAGCCAATAGTAAGTCTTTCCCACCGATTTTCCATGCTAAAAGGTAGATATGTCTCTTTGGCGTTTAATGGGGGTATTAAATTGCTCATCAGCAAAATTCTTATCCATTTTACTTGCCACTCCTTGATGATAACAGGCTTCAAGAATAGAAATTTCTGGTTAATATATACAAATAAGCTCTTAAGCATTTACTAATTTATTTGGAAGTTGTCATAATTACTGTATTTTTCATATCAGATATGCCCTCGTGTCTAGTGAGATTTCAGTTCAGTAGAGCTTCCATTGCTCAATGTTTATATTTTTAGAGCTTCCATTGCCCAATGTTTATATTTTTAAAGCTTCCATTGCCCAATGTTTATATTCTTAATTCATCGGATATTAATTCAGTTCTCTGCCCCCCCCCCCCTCCAAATTTTTTTCTTTAGAAGAAGCAGGCATTTCTTCTTATGCATAAAATTTAATCTTAGCAATGCTTAGAGGATGACTGTTTATTGGTTTTTATTCTGTTTCTGTTCTTGACGGGATTAGTTTCTGTTGTTTCTTAAACATGCCAGGTAATTAGTAAATATGTATTGTTGTCTTATGTTTCATAGGAACTGAATCTCCTAGTAAACTATGGCCTTCGTGCTGGCACCTTGAAGGGCGAGTTGTTTAAAATCTTGTCGGAGCATGGAAATAATGGGTTAAAAGTGTCTGAACTGGCAAATTCAATACAGGTAACCATCCCTATGATGTATGGTATGTCCAAATTGAAATTAGAATTTCACCATTTTAATAAACAAATGATATAGAGAAAAAAAATCAGTAGGATGAAAAATAATTTGGACATACCTATGATGTATGGTATGTCCAAATTGAAATTAGAATTTCACCATTTTAATAAACAAATGATATAGAGAAAAAAAATCAGTAGGATGAAAAATAATTATTGGTATTTTTGTTATGTTCATAATTCTTACTGTTAGATTCTTGTGTTTTGAGTATATTATATTTCTCCATACTAATGATGAATTTCATTTTTAATGTTATGAAGATTGTTGAATTGAACCTTGCCAACACTACAGAAGAGTTGGAGACTTTAATATGTTCAACACTATCAAGTGATATTACTTTATTTGAAAAGATTTCGTCATCTGCATATCGACTGCGTATGTGCTCTTTCAAGAAGGACATTGATGAATTTCACTCAGATACAGAAGATTCTGGAAGTGTCGATGATGAGCTTAATCACAGTAACACATTTAGCAGTGGTGATGATTTTGAAAGTGATTCAGGCAACTCCAATTTAAGAAAATTGAAATGTGCAAACAATTCTAAAATTAAAAATAATATGCCTGTAGTGTCCACCGAAATTGATGAGAGCCATCCAGGTGAAGCGTGGCTGTTAGGATTGATGGAGAGTGAATATTCAGATTTGAGAATTGAAGAAAAGCTGAATGCATTAGTGGCTCTAACTGATCTTCTTTCTTCTGGATCGAGCATTAGGATGAAGGTAAAATACTTGTCATCTTTATTGAGGTTGTTTCTTGTCTTTTTCTCTCCCTCTTCTAAAATGGAGTAAAATTTGAGAATGGAGATGGCAAACTGGTTTGAAATATGCAGTCTTCCTGCATAAAACTCCAGAGTAGAAAAACAATGGGGAAAATCTGAATTCAGTTTCTTCTATTAGAAAAAATTTCCTTAGATCTTAATAACAGTTTTCCAGAGTAAAAATATCTTACTACAAATGAATATGCATATATATATATATATATAAATAATTACTTTCAGGAACCAAATTGTAAATTTTCTGTAAAGTGAGTATACTTATTTTATGAGACAAAAAGCATATAGATGCTTTTTTTCGGATCTCATGACATGTTTCATATTCTAATTCTAAAATCAATGCACAATAGTTTATAATTATATCACATTTCTTGCCGTTTTCCTGATGAATAAATTTATTGCTTATGCAAGAACATGTAACACTTATTATATTATTTTTTTTACCCTTATGCAATTTTTTTGGGATCTCATGACATGTTTCATATTCTAATTCTAAAATCAATGCACAATAGTTTATAATTATATCACATTTCTTGCCGTTTTCCTGATGAATAAATTTATTGCTTATGCAAGAACACGTAACACTTATTATATATATTTTTTACCCTTATGCAATTTTGCAAATGATCTTGTTCTATAAATTCCTTTTTTTTTTTTAAAAAAAATACAGGATCCAACGAAAGTTACATCTGATTACAATCCTATTATCCAATTCCGTGGTTCTGGAGCAAAAATAAAGAGGCCTTTAGTGAAGAAGCCCGGGTCATATTGGAACCAGACTGGAATTATGCAATACTCATCATTGAATCCTCTCTCCTGTCCAGTGGATTCCTCATTATTAATCTCTAATATCCACAGTAATGAGGAACCCTTTGAGAAGGAAAAAGAAGCAATGAAAACTGGTTCAACTGATTCACATCCCATTCAATCAGTGTTTTTGGGATCAGATCGTAGGTACAATAGATACTGGCTTTTCTTGGGCCCTTGTAATGTGGATGACCCTGGCCATAGGAGAGTTTACTTTGAATCTTCCGAAGATGGTCACTGGGAAGTGATTGATACTGAAGAGGTGTATACCTTACCTTAATGATGTGTAGCTTTGTTTTATTTTTTCCCACTAGAACATTAATTATATTAGTTATATATATAAGAAAAATTGCAAGAGGTATATCTGTTTGTCTGTGGTCTATAATGTCTTGTGTGCTTTGCTACTTTAGTGTTAATAATTATTTATTTTATTTATTTATTTTTTTGTCAATCCATGTGCAGTCTGTGTGTGTCTTGTTGTCGGTTTTGGATGATAGAGGTAAACGGGAGGCACTTCTAATTGAATCTTTGGAGAAGCGGAAAGCATCTCTTTGCAGAGCCATGTCCAGGATAATGGTTAATTTTACTGGAATGTGTCGTATGTCACATTCTGATCAATCTGAGCTTGATATGATTTTAGAGGACAGTTATTCTCCAGTATCTGATGTGGACAACCTGAGTCTGACTGAGACTGCAAAAGAGGCTCTGCCATCAGCTGGGGCTGTGGTAATTGAAGCTGGAAAGAAGGGAGAAGAACAAGTGCAAAAATGGATCCGTCTTCAAGCATATGATTCTTGGATTTGGAATTCCTTTTATTTAAATCTTAATGTTGTCAAATATGGTAGAAGGTCTTATATTGATTCTCTAGCGAGATGTGAGAGCTGTCATGATCTATACTGGAGAGATGAGAGACACTGTAAAATTTGTCATATGACATTTGAGCTTGATTTTGATCTTGAAGAAAGATATGCAATTCACTCAGCCACATGCAGGGAGAAAGAAGACAGCCACGCATTTCCAAAACACAAAATCTTATCATCACAGATCCAATCACTGAAAGCTGCAATTTATGCCATTGAGGTGAATTGTCCTCCATCTATTCCACTTTTTTTTTTAAAAAATAAATTGCATGCAGGCATATTTGTTTTTTCAAACAAGGTCATATGCATGTAAATTGAAACGTTTGCAAGTGTCCTGTCAGGAAGAATGAAATAGATGCTTCAAAGTTTGTGAGGGATTGGGGTGTGTGAGGGAAAGTTACAACATTTTTCTTATAGTTGTTTGGACAAGTAACCCTGTTTTAGGAGGCTACTTTAGTTAATTTATTACTATTATTACTTCTGCAAGAGAGAATCTACACCACATTGATGCTTGAATGTCATACACTATCATGTTTTTTGTTTTTACAACTTCTTGAGATCTTTATATTAACTTATCGTACTGTGTTGATAAGGATTTTTGCATCTATTTGAATCTGTTCAAGATTATTTTCTTTATCTCCTTATTTTTTTTATTTTTGGGGTCTTAATCTTTTCTTCTCTTGCTCAAACTACTGTTTGTGCAGTCTGTTATGCCTGTTGATGCACTTGTGGGTGCTTGGAGGAAGTCTGCTCATAAGCTATGGGTCAGACGACTTAGACGCACCTCAACTTTAGTTGAGCTTTTGCAGGTTTTCTTCTCTCTCTCTCTCTTTTTTTTTTTTATAATTTCTCCCCTTTTCTTAATGTTTCTCTGTCACTTTAGGTAACTCATGCATGCCTGGAATTTTATTCTTCTCCCTGCCATCTTTACTCTCTCTACGATGCATACTTTTTGTAGGTTGTTGCTGATTTTGTTGGTGCGATCAACGAGGATTGGTTGTTTCGATGCAATTTTCCAAATGGTGTTGTTGATAAAATCATTGCATCTTTTGCATTTATGCCCCATACTTCGTCAGCTCTTGCTCTATGGTTAGTGAAGTTGGATGCCATAATTGCTCCCTACCTGAACAGAATCCAGCTTTCTAAGAAGCAGGGTAGTAAGAGGTAAAGATTTTTTATGCTACAACTACAAATAGGAAATAATATCAGATTATTTACTTTTTCATGCTATTCTAGCTAGTGCAGTTTTCCAGTTTTCACTAATCTAAGCCTTTTGTTCTTCTGATTACTTTTATTGTTCTCTACCCAGACTTCACCACCCCTCCTCCTCCTGGCCTCTCTCTTTCTCTCTCTTCCCCCCCCCCCCCCCAAAAAAAAAAACATCCGGGCAACAATTGGTACTGGTCACCTGGGTTAGTATAGTGTACAACATTTTATTAGTAGAAGCTCCCTATGGATTTTACCTAATAAATAACATGCTAGAGAATATTTTCCATTCAAATAATATTTTGGTGTTTAACTTTGTTGAATAGCCATGTTTGTTTTCTCTTAAAGGAGAAATAAATAAATGTCCACCATGGCTTACCCCATTTACCTCTCCTTTTATCATTTATTATTTTGGAACAGTGATTTCATATTTTGGTTTCATTTGCGGTTCAAAATAATTAGGAGCAATTAAGTTATTCAAGTAAGTTTAGGGGCTCTGATAGAGGGGTTCTTCGTGGTTTGTTGGTTGGGTTGGATGGGTCTCATGTGTCCCATTTGCAATTTGCTGATGTATTCTACCCTAATGATAGACAAAATTTTATTCATGTGATGACGATCTTATAAGTTTTTGAGTTGGTGTCTGGGCTTAGTATCAATTTAGGTTAGAGTGGTCTAGCTAGGATGTTTCCTTGCGTAGTTAGCTGAGTTAGCTGGTTGTGAGATTCTGAGTTGGCCTCTTACCTATCTTGGTGTTCCTTTAGGTGGTAATCCTCATGTAGAGTCTTTTTGGAACCCTGTGATTCAAAGAATTATTAGGAAGCTTGATAGCTGGAAAGAGGCTTATTTTTCTTTGGGAGGGAGAATCACTTTAGTTCAGTTCTTCTTATCTAGTGTCTTTGTATTTTTTGTTCTTGTTTAAGATTTTGGTTAGGGTGGCAAATAGGATTGAGAAGATTATGAGGGATTTTTTATGGTCAGATGGAGGGGAGAGTAAGAGGGACCGTCTGGTTAGTTGGGAGATGTGCTATAGATCGAAGGAAGATGGTGGTTTGGGTCTTGGTAATTTGATATCCAAAAACACCTCCCTCTCAGCTAAGTGGTTATGGCGTTTTCCTTTGGCATAATATGATTAAAGCCAAGTTTGAGACGGAGGATGGCACTACGGTCAAGGACAATGAGGGGATCTCTGACGAGTCGACTAGATTTTTCAAAAAACTCTACACTGAGGAGATGCACGAGAGACCTACGATTGAGGGCTTGGAATGGTCCCCTATTGATGTTGCCCAAGGGAATTGGATTGAAAGACCCTTTGAGGAGGAAGAAATCAGAAATGCGATTTCAAAGATGGACAAGGACAAAGCTCCTGGGCCTGACGGATTTAATATGGCTTTCTTCCAAGCTTGTTGGTCGATAGTGAAGGAAGATCTGATGAAAGTCTTTGGAGAATTCTTCCATACTGGCCGTATTCCAACTAGCATGAACTCTACTTTCATTGTTCTTATTTCCAAAAAAGACAAGTCTACTAAGGTGGGGGATTTCAGGCCTATTAGTTTGGTAACTAGTGTCTACAAGATCATCGCCAAGGTCCTTTTCGACAGATTGAGTGCAGTTATCGGGAATACCATTTCAGAGAACCAAAGCGCTTTTATCACTGATCGTCAAATTCTTGATGCTAGCTTAATAGCTAACGAGTTAGTTGATGTCAAACGCAGAAAGCAACAGGGCATAGTGTTTAAATTAGATTTTGAAAAGGCATATGATATGGTCAATTGGGACTTTTTGGATTTCATTTTCCGTCGCAAGGGTTTCGGCTACAGATGGAGGCGTTGGATGAACGGTTGCCTTTCCTCAGTGGCCTTTTCGGTTATTATCAATGGGCAGCCCAAAGCTTGGTTCAAGGGGCAACGCGGGATTAGGCAAGGTGACCCGTTATCTCCCTTTCTCTTTACCCTGGTGGCAGATGTTCTTAGCTGCATGTTGAGGCGGGGGTCCGAAAGAGGGATTATTAAAGGTTTATCATTAAAGGGAGATGGTTGCGTGATCACTCACCTGCAGTTTGTTGATGACACTATTCTTTTCTTGCCCAAGGATAAGGATAATTTTCTTAGAGTGCTTTCACTGATCCAGATTTTTGAGTTGGTGTCAGGTCTCCGTGTTAACCTAGGCAAGAGTGGCCTAGCTGGTATTAACATTCAAGACGATTCTCTTGGGCAGCTGGCAGAGTTAGCGGGTTGTGTGGTTCTCAATTGGCCCCTTAACTATCTAGGTGTTCCTCTAGGAGGTAATCCTAGAGCTACTTCCTTTTGGGACCCCATTGTCCAAAGAATTTCCCGCAAGCTTGACAGTTGGAAAGGCCCTTACTTCTCCTTAGGAGGCAGATTGACTCTTATTCAGGCCTCCTTATCTAGCATGCCCTTGTACTTTTTGTCCTTGTTCAAAATCCTGTCTGGAGTGGCTAGAAAGATTAAAAGAATTATGAGGGATTTTCTCTGGAATGATGGAGGGGTGGAAAAGAAGGATCACTTGGTCAGTTGGGAGGTGTGTTACAAACCTAAGGATGAAGGCGGCTTGGGTCTTGGTAATCTAGTGTCTAAAAACATCTCTCTCTTGGCTAAGTGGTTATGGAGATTTCCCTTAGAACCTAATTCCTTTTGGCATAAGGTCATCAAAGTAAAGTATGGGCTTCATCGGAATGGTTGGGACGCTGGTTGGGGGGATGTCGTTACGCACGCAAGTCCTTGGAAAGCGATTTCTCAGGTATACCATCTTTTCTCTCCTTCGTTATCTCTAATTGTTGGTGATGGTTCTCGTTTTCGTTTTTGGGAGGATTGTTGGACTGGCCCCATCCCCTTCAAAGAAAGATTCCCGCGCCTCTATTCTTTATCTTCCCTACATGACGCCCCCATTTCTAACTTCTTCTGCTTACAAGGGAATCACCACTCTTGGAACTTGCATCTTGTTAGGAATGTCAATGATAGACTTTTACCTGACCTTTCCGTGATGCTAGACATCCTTGATCAAATTCGCCTTTCTCCTTTTCCTGATAAGAGAATGTGGAAGCTTGATTCCTCAGGCTCTTACACCTGTGCTTCCTTTCTCAACTTTCTCGCCCGTAACCTTATTGTTTCTTCCCATTTTAAAAAGGCTTATTGGAAAGTTAAAGCGCCTTTAAAGGTTAAAGCCTTTTTGTGGATTGCTGTGCTCAACAGAATTAATACAAACGATCTGTGTCAAATCAGAAGGCCCCTAAAGGCCCTATCCCCTAACGTTTGCGTGTTGTGCTTTAGACATTCAGAGACTAATAACCATATGTTCCTGCACTGCGACGTGACTTGGAGTATCTGGAACAGGTTATTTGGTCTTTTTGATGAGAAGTGGGTTTGTCCAAAGGACCTTGGCACTTTTCTTGCGATCAAATTCACCGGCTTTGGCCATAGGAAGGAGAACAAAATTCTTTGGAAGACAGCTCTTTTCGCAACTGTGTGGTGCATTTGGATGGAAAGAAATGCCAGAGTCTTTAATGATCGGTGTCTGTCTATCCAGATGTTGTGGGATCAAATTCGCTATGCGGCTTCATTGTGGGTCTCCGCGGGCTGTTCAAAGGGGTGCCTATTTCCGATGTTTATAGGGATTGGAGGGCGTTATTGTATTAATATGTTCTCAAGGGACTTGTGGGGTGTTTTGGAGGTTTTTTAGCTTACTTTTTGTTTTTGTTTTCTCTTTGGAGGATCCCTTGTGCTCCATTTTTTGTTGTCCTCTTCCCTCTGTATCTCTCTCTTCTCATTAATAATACTTCTTTTTCTATCAAAAAAAAAAAAAATTAAAGCCAAGTTTGGCTTACATCGGAATGATTGGAATGCAAACACGGGCGGTGTTGCTATACAAGTCCTTGGAAGGCGATTTTTTAGGTACATCATTTTTTTTCTCCAATGCTGTCTTTACATGTTAGAGATAGGTCCCGCTTTTGCTTTTGGCAGGATTGTTGGATTGGTCATTTGTCTTTCATGGAAATGTTCTCTCGTCTTTATTCCTTGTCTTCTTCGCATGAAGCCCCTATTGTTAATTTTTTTATGTTCTCAAGGAGACTAATTTTCTTGCAATTTTTACTTTTCTAGAAATATTAATGAAAGACTTCTAGGCGAGTTTACTTTGATGCTGGACATTTTGGATCCGTTCTGCATCTCTCCTTTCCTTGATAGGAGGATATAGAATTTGGGTTCCTCAGGCACTTATTCTTGTGCTTCTTTTTTTAACTTCTTGATTTGTAGTCCACATGCCTTCAAAGGTGAAAGCCTTTATTTGGATTGTAGTACTCAATAAAATTAATACTAATGATTTGCGTTAGATTAGGTGGCCTTCTATGGCTTTATCTCCTAATATTTGCGTGTTGTGTTTGAGAAGCTCGGAGACAAATAGTCACTTATTCTTGTATTGTAAGGTGGTTTGGAATATTTGGAATATGTTATTTAATCTCTTCGAGGGAGTCATAAATGGATTGGGTAACAATTTGACCATCAACTGCTAAGCATGGGCATTTACCGATTCTCTACCCCACTGGTAGAGACTGATCATCGAAGCAATGCTCTTTTTGTATCTTTTACTTTTGTTTTTTGATTCTCTTCATGGAGTAGAACTCTCTAGAGTTTCTTTTTTCTTGCTGAAAATTGTTGTGCTTGCTTGTTGTAAGTTGTTGTGTTACTGTTTGATAACTAAGCTTGATCTGTTTTGCGTTAGTTAGCTCTGGTTCCTATCAAAATGCTGATTCATAGATTAGCTATTGAAGCAAAGACCTTTGATCTGGTGAAGAATCGAGTAGATGTTCCAAAAATTTCTATTACTGAAAAAGGTAGAGGCCTCTTGTTCTCCATTTTATTGGGTTGGGATTCCGCTAGGTGGCTATCTTTTATCTTCCACACTTTGGAAGTTGGCGAGTGGAAGGGGACTGAACCGAAAAGCTGTCGAGAGAAGGGCAACTTCTACTCAGCAGAGAAAGGGAAGAATTGTGAGGCAGAATTCTTGGTTATCACGGTTACTCTACCTGGAGGAAAACAGGTCTTTCTTATTATCCCCAAAGGAATGGGTGGAAGGGGATGGAAGGCTTCTGGGCATGCCTTGAATGTCCTGGTGTCTTATGAAGGGGCTGAATGTTCGAAGGTTAAAAAGGGAGGATTATCTCTGCTTTCATGTTCTGTTGTGGATGCTAGTAGAACCTCTGCTGATGTCTTCAAGAACAAGAAGATGGTGAACGACAATAGTACTCTTCAGATCGGTGATGGCGGACTCCAACATGCCTCAGGGAGTGTTTCTGACATGCCCAAAAATTTGGATAATAATGCTGGCAGCAGTTGGGTCAACGAGGCTGAAGGGAGGTTTATCTGAATTTGGTGACCTCGGTCAATGTGACATTTGCAGAAAGGGGAAAGCAGCAGTCGTAGATGTGATGGGTATCAACAAAATGGAAGGCCTCAATAAAAGAGCCCCTGGTTTTGTTTTTTTGAGGACCCTTAGAGCGTTGGTGGAACCTGAGGGAATGAGAAGGGTCTATTGGGCCTTAGTGTGAGTACCCTATGAGGACAAAGGCCCAATTAGGAGGAAGATAAATCCTTATTTTCATAGGCCCATGCCCTACACAAATAAGATGAGAAACCATCAGGCCAAACGCTTTAGCCCACCAACTGCCAGATGGGTTTCGAAGAACTAAAGGGACAATAAGGCCGAAAACCTAATTTATGAGAATGTGGGTAGATCTATTGGACACCACCCAACCCAAGTAAATGAGGAATGGGCACACCTGAAGATGCACGACCCGCGTACGCTAGCCTCTTCGTCCATGTCTATGCAAAGGGTGGACGGTGGCCGGACTTGCATAGAACCGGCCGACGGTGAGCAAGGAATGCATGAGACACTGCCGAAGCACCTTAACGTCCGGCCACCTCTTCTCTTCGCTTCTTCGCGTCAATCTCAGAGAAGAGCTGGGCCAGTGGTGGAGGAAGACTCGGGAAGCCACTGTCAACCCAGACAACACCAGTGTCCACACAGAAGCCAACCGGAACACGCCAGCAAATTCCAGTAGCCAACATTCTACATGCATAGCAGATGGAAAATCGTCCTTTGTCCAGACAGCATCATTTGGCACGTTGGGAGAATACCTTCGATGAAGATTGCCCGTTGTTCGATTTTGACAGCGATGAAGGTCTTCTCATTCAACAAATGGAGCAACAAATCACTGCTTTGGATAATCAAATAGGGGATAATGATGATGGTTTGGAAGATGTTCACAAGCTTTTTTTGCAAAATAAGGTCGATGAAGTCTCTAAAGGGGACTCTGAATTGTCACAGAATTGTACCAATCTTTTGAGCACTGCTAATGTCTCGGAAGCGCCTTTACTCTTTTCCTTTCCTCCCCAAATAGACAATATTGTTTCTTTCCGTTCAAACAATTCTAACACTGTTCTTAATGCTCTTGGTGTGTCTCAATTTGGTTTTGCAGGGAATTGCATGCGTATAGACATCGCTCAAGAGGGCACTAATCATTCTCTCGTCCCAAATAAACTTCTTGTGCCATTGGGGAGGGTAATGACAAAGGGGGTCCTTCCATTTTCCTTACATCGCTTAGGGGGTGAAAAGGACAATCAAGACCCACAAGCCTTGCTAGAATCCCTTAACTTTAAGCTAAGAGACAAATTCGGAAAAGAGGTTAAGGTGCTTTTGTCTCCTAGGACTTACCAAAGGAAGAAGAAAAAAGTCGAAAGTGAGATAAAAAGGTTGGCATCTTCGATTAATTATGGGAAACCCAAGAGAGGGAAGGGCAAGTCAAGTTCTTTATGAAGATCATAAGCTGGAATATGAATGGCCTCGGTAACCCACACAAAAGAAAAAAGGTGAAAGAAGTTTTTAGACAGGTAGATCCAGACATTGGGTTGATTCAAGAAACTAAACTTGGGAAGGTGGATAGATTTCTAGTGTGAAGCATATGGGATTACAGATTCAAGGATTGGGAGTTTTTGCCTTCCATTGGTGCTTCAGGCAGCCTCTTAATTATTTAGGACACTTGGGTTGCTTCCAAAGTGGAAGTGCTTGTGGGTGCTTCTTCTCTCTTGGTGTTACTTAATTTTAAGGACAAAGGGTGTCGGTGGTACACTAATGTCTACGGACCGACGAACCCTCGGCTGAGGGGTGATTTTTGGGAGCAGCTGTCGTATGTTCACGGTTTCTGTAACCCTCATTGGTGTGTTGGTGGCGACTTTAATGTTGTGCGCTTCCCTAACGAGAAGCTAGGAGGATCTAGAATCAATGCTAGCATAAGAGGTTTTGACTCTTTTATCATTGACTGCGGGCTTAGGGACCTCTCTCTTCCAATGCCCAATTTACATGGTCAGTCAACAGGGGTCCAGTTGTTTCTTCTCGTCTCGATAGGTTCTTGATCACCCCTGAATGGGAGGATTTTTTTCCTGATCCTATTCAGGAAGTGGGCTCGCGTATGGTTTCTGACCATTTTCCCATTATCCTTGAGACTAGCAGAGTGAAATGGGATCCTACCCCTTTCAGATTCGAAAATATGTGGCTTCACCATAGGTCTTTTCTAAGCAATGTGGAGAAGTGGTGGTCAGAAAGCACGATACGTGGTTGGGAGGGTTTTAAGTTCATGAAGCTGAAATTTGTGAAGGAGAAGCTAAAGATCTGGAGCTTAGATGTTTTTGGGGACATTAGATTCCATAAGAAAGACATTGTCAAGGTGGGCTTGAGGCGAGTCTTGTCGTGCGTAAATTGACTCTCAAGAATGCTGTGGATGACATTGCAAAAAAGAAGACATTAGCTGGCATCAAAAGAGTAGAATTAAATGGGTTCATGAGGGTGACGTCAACTCTAGTTTTTTCCACAAGGTGGTTAATGGAAAGAGGAGAAAGAATTTCATTAAAGAACTAGAGGTGGATGATGGCAATATTGTTAAGGATAATGAGCCAATATCTGATGAGGTGACTAGTTTCTTCAAGAAGTTATACTCTGAGGAGATGCCAGAGAGGCTGATGATTGACGGTTTGGATTGGTCTCCCATTGTCAATGATCAGGGGAATTGGATTGAAAGACCTTTTGAGGAGGAAAAAGTTAGAAATGCTTTGGAAGATGGGTAAGGACAAATCTCCTGGGCCTGACGAGTTCAATATGGCTTTTTTCCAAGCCTGTTGGGCAATAGTGAAGGAAGATCTGATGAAAGTTTCTGGAGAATTCTTCTATACAGGCCGTATACCGACCAATATGAATTCTACCTTCATCATTCTTATTCTAAAAAAAAAACAGGTCCATTAAGGTGAGGGATTTCAGGCCTATTAGCTTGGTTACTAGTGTCTACAAGATCATCGCCAAGGTGCTTTCCGAGAGATTGAGTGTGGTTGTTGGGAATTTCATATCAGAGAACCAAAGTGCATTCATTGCTGATTGAAAATTCTCGATGTTAGTCTAATTGCTAATGAGTTAGTTGACGATGTCAAATGTAGAAAGCAACAGGGATTAGTGTTTAAACTAGACTTTGAGAAGGCCTACGACACGTTCAATTGGGATTTTTTGGACCTGATTTTCCGTCGCAATGGTTTCGGTGAAAGATGGAGGCGTTGGATGAACAATTGTCTTTCTTCAGTGGCTTTTTCGGTTATTATTAATGGGCAGCTCAAAGCTTGGTTCAAAGGGCAACGTGGGATTAGACAAGGTGACCCGCTATCCCATTTTCTCTTTATTTTGGTGGCCGATGTTCTTAGCTGTATGCTGAGGCGGGGTTCTGATAGAGGGATTATTAGAGGCCTTTCGGTAAAAGGAAATGGTTGTGAAGTAACACACCTGCAGTTTGCTAATGACAATTCTTTTCTTGCCCAAGAATAAGGAAAATTTTCTTAGAGTGCTATCGTTGGTTCAAATCTTTGAACTGATTTCGGGTCTTAGCGTTGACTTGGGCAAGTGTGGCTTAGCTGGCATTAATATTCAGGATGACTCTCTTGGGTAGTTGGCTGAGATAGCTGGTTGCGAGGTTCTCAATTGGCCTTACCTATCTAGTGTTCCTCTAGGAGGTAACCCGCGCGCAGCTTCTTTTTGGGATCCTGTCATCCAAAGAATTTCGTGTAAGCTTGATATTTGGAAAGGCTCCTACTTTTCCTTAGGGGAAGATTGACATTAAATCAGGCATCCTTATCTAGTATGCCTTTGTATTTTTTTGTCCCTGTTCAAAATTCCGGTTGGAGTGGCTAGAAGGATTAAGAGAATTATGAGGGATTTTCTTTGGTCTGATGGAGGGGACAAGAAGAAGGACCACTTGGTTAGTTGGGAGGTGTGTTGCAAATCTAAGGAAGACGGGGGCTTGGGTCTTGGTAATTTGGTGTCTAAAAATACATCTCTTTTGGCTAAGTGGTTATAGAGATTCCCTTTAAAGCTTAACTCCTTATGGCATAAGGTGATTAAAGCAAAGTATGGGGTTTATCGGAATGGTTGGGACGCTGATTTGGGAGGTGTCGTTACGCATGCAAGTCTCTGGAAAGCAATTTCCCAGGTATACCACCTTTTCTTTCCTTCGTTGTCTTTCATCGTTGGTGATGGTTCCCGTTTTCGATTTTGGGAGGACTGCTAGATTGGTCCTATCCCCTTTAAAGAAAGATTCCCGCGTCTCTTTTCTTTGTCTTCTTTGCATGATGCCCCTATTGCTGATTTCTTTTGTTTGCAAGGGGACCAACCTGGTTGGAATCTCCATTTCGCCAGAAATGTAAATGATAGACTATTGCTTGACCTTTCCTTGATTCTGGATCCTATACGCCTTTCTTCTAATCCTGATAAGAGAATTTGGAAGCTGGATTTCTCAGGCTCGTACACTTGTGTCTCCTTTTTCAATCATCTTGTCTGTAACCTTGTTGTTTCTTCGCATTTTCAAAGGTCTTATTGGAAAGTTAAGGCGCCTATAAAGGTAAAGGTTTTTTTGTGGTCTACAGTGCTCAATAGAATTAGTACAAACTATCTGTGTCAAATCAAATGGCCTCTTATAGTTTTATCTCCTGATGTTTGCGTGATGTGCTTGAGATATTCAGAGACAAACAATCATCTATTCTTACATTGTGATGTGGCTTGGAGCATTTGGAACAGGCTTTTTGGTCTCCTTGATGAGAATTGAGTTTGTCTAATTGAACTTGGCGCACTCCTTGCGACCAATTTTACGTGTTTTGGTTTCAGGAAGGAGAATAAAATTCTTTGAAAATTAGTTATGTTCGCAACTGTGTGGTGCATTTGGATGGAAAGAAATGCTAGAGTCTTTAATGACCGGGGTCTACCTACTCACTTGTTATAGGATCACATTCGTTATATGGCTTCCTTGTGGGTCTCGTCCAATGGGTTTTTCAAAGGGGTGCCTCTTTCTGATGTTTATAGGGATTGGAGCGTGTTGTTGTACTAATTTTTTTTTAGGGGCCTTATGGGGCCTCTTTTGGTTTTAAGTTTCTCTCCTTTTAGTTCTTATCCCTTGTCCTCCTTCTGATGTATTTTTTTTCTTTTTCCTTTTGTTTCTCTCTCTTCTCATTAATAACATTTCTTTTTCTATCCAAAAAAAAAAATTTAATCTCTTCGAGGAGATTTGGATTTGCCCGAATGACCTTGGTATTTTCTTCGCTACTAACTTATGGGTTTCAGTTCAAAAAAAGAGAATAAGGCTTTGTAGAAGATGGCTTTGTTTGCAACCGTATGGTGTCTTTGGATGGAAAGAAATGCTAGAGTTTTTAAGCAGCGGGTCCTTCCTCCTCTTTTGCTTTGGGATAGAATTCGTTATATTGCCACTCTTTGGGTTTCGGCTAATGAGTTTTTTAAGGGGGTGTCCTTTGAAGGTGCTTTTAGGGATTGGAGGACTTTGATGTGTTAGCATTGCTCTCGGGCTTTTGGGTTTGATTTGTGTTTGTTTTTTGTTTTTTTAAGTGGCTATCTAGTCCTCCTTTTGTGATTATTTTTCCTTTTTTCTTTGTATCATTCTCTCTTCCTTAATAATATTTTTTTTCGATTTAAAAAAAAAAGTTTTCCTGCCCAAAATGCTGTCAGTAGATTAGGATGAAACATGAATAATTTTTTTAAATTAAGGGGATGCTTTTGGTAGCAGTTTAGGGTGGAGACGTCTAATTTACTCTAACGTGAATTTCCATTCACTTTGAAAGTTTGCTGATATTGCCTCTTGATAACGAGCAAATTTTTCGTTCATTAAATGCTATGAACCGCCGAAAATTCTCTGTTCGAGTTTAATTTTCAACTTTGCTCTCAAACGACTTCCCCGAACTGAAGGGAGAGAAGTTGCCTTTCTAAGATGTATGGTTTATCCTTTCAGGTGAGCCTTGCTGATAGGCATTGGAGCCTTTCTAATATATATTTGTGCAAATTCAATACCCGCTTATTATAAGGGTTGAAACGCTGAGCTTCCCGTTCTGCTGCTTTGCTCCTCAATGGCTTTATCCTACGTATACATTTGCTGGCTCTATTTGGACTTTGGTTCTGAGATTTCAGTCTGACAATTTGGCAAAGGCAATAGTTTTGTACATGTAGAAAGCATAGTCTTTTTTTTTTCCTTTCACTTTATGAATATTTTTTTCGAGATGATATATACAGACAATCCTTTTGTTAAGATGTACAGGATTAGATTAGAATCAGGGCAACTCGAATTTTTAGGCGCGTAACCCCATTTAGTTGCAATGAGGTCACCTGGGTTCATGATTCACGGTGTTTGTGATCTTCTCGTTTGAGAATTCAATTTTGCCTTTGTATTTTGCGGAATACTCGTGGAACTAATAATAGATTTTTGTATTTCAAGCGCAATTGCAAATAACTGTTCATTCAAAAGAAGTTGCGTCGATCAAAATATCACAGAAGTCGTTTTGTGCATGTTGACATAGCGGGTGACGATAATCCATGTTTACATATATCCCGAAGGCTTCACTTAAACATCTTGTTGATAATAATTTTCTATATTTGTTTGCTGTGATGATATTGAGACTAATGATAAAATAAGAATTGATTTTTATAAACTATTTTTTTGATAATTCTTTTAATATAGTAAATGTTGATTACAATTACTTGAGAAACACGCATAAAATTTAATAAGGATAAAGTACTCTTGTTCTCTTGAGATGCAGTATTGTATTATGAAAATGTTAAAATATGATGAATATATATTCGGGATAAAATTAGTTTTTATTTGAAGATGTAAGAGCATTTATAATGGTGAATTTTAATTTAATTTTTATTGTGAGTTTTACAGTACCATATTAGTTTAAGTAATTTTGTACCATCTTAAACAACTCTCTATTCTAGTGATAAACTTCTTAAGAATTTACAAGTGAGTGTCACAATTAACTCTCCACTAATTTAACATTTATTATTCTCTACTAATTTCACTAATATTTATTGTGAATTAATTATTTTATTATTATTTTTGTATAACAAACGGTTCTTATATAAGAATCGTTTTTATACGTGGCAGCTAATGTGGCGAAATACAATGGTGAACTAAAATAAAAACTGGTTCTTAAATTTAAGAACCCTTTAAAAACCACCACTGTAGATGCTCTAAGTTATTAAAAAAAGTAAATTTTAAACTTTTATTTAATGTTATTTTTTTTGTATTGAAAATTATTTTTGTAGTGAATATTGAGGTTGTCACTTTCATGTGTGAGCGTAACTTTTGGGGCCATTTGTTTTATTTTTTATTTTAAATTAAGATATTTGAATTTGAATACACATTTGATTATTAAGATATAATTTTTAAATTTGAATATTAAATTATTAAGACTATTTTTTTAACATTTGAACTCAAAAATAGTTTATTGAAAAATTATATTTAAATAATTTTTAAATAAATTAGTAACTAAACTTTTATTGTTAATTATTATCTTTAATATTATATGGTAGTATAAAATTTGTTATTAATGCTTTATTTTTTTATAATTTAAAATGATTTTATACAAAAATAATATGATTTACATTTGTTATATTATACACAAAAAATTGTCCTCATATAGTAATAGTAAGATTTGTGTCAAGATGGTTGAATTAATTTCTGTACAAGATACAACTAAAAATTAGATTTGAAAAGTTTTTAAACATGTCCAAGATCATACCTATTAGTGTGCTAGCTTGCCGTTACTTCCCAAGATCATAACTATCAGTGTGCTAGCTTGCCGTTAGGATGATGAGGTCATTATTGGTGCACCTTGGGAAAGACAAAGGACATGGCATGTTTCCAATTCCATTTTTGCTGAATTGCATTTAAGTAGCAGTCACCAGATCATCATAAAGAATTTATTTGGAGTTGTTCTTGAATGACTAATAATTACTTATTTTCTATCTTATTTGCTTAAGTGAGAGACATTAGTCAACAGTATCTCTAGCTTTTCCCTTGTTTTCTTCGAGTGACTGGGAATCAAACTTGCTGTCCACATGCATTGCGTAATTATTAACTGGCATATGATTGAGAGTAGTTATTGTATGCATATAAGTACAATATGAGCATGCATTTAAAGAGAGAAAAGGGGTTATCAGGAATGCTTGTAACCTGAATTTTGAGATGAGTAAATGAAAGTTGCTTCTGTGGCCAAAATATAAAATGAAGAGGAATTTCTACTTTCTATAGGGACGTGCTTACTGATCATTGATGAGAACTTCCGATACTGGATAGAAGCAATAGAGGAAAAAAGCAGAGGTGGGAGACAAAGGGAAAAGAAGGAAGAGAGGAGACACGGAGAGAAAAGAACTACTGATATTTTATTCTGTTGGTAATCTTCTTGAAAAGTTTACTATAAAACATGGTAAAAGAACCCATTCTGTTTCATCTTGCTTTTCTTATCCATATAGTATCCTAATAATGGCTAATAGTAATAGGGCTCTGAATCTACTAAATTAACTGGAAATTACCTAAAATATCCCCCCAAAAAAAAATCTGAAAATATAATTAGAAAGGTTATATGGAGATCTATGTGTGTATATATATATGGTTCAGTCTACGGACCTTTCACTTCTCTTACAGTCTTTTCTCTTCCATCTGTCTGAGCATTCTGAAGAATGAAGTCTTTTATGTGCTTTGTGTACATCGTCCTGATGTTTATTACATGGAATCAAACAGATTACAACTTTCAATATCTCACTAGTTGTGCATGGGACGGTGTTGCTGATCATTTTTCAGTTCTCAAGTGATAGTCACATTTCGGGTGTGAGAGTATTATTTTCCTTGTTGAAATGTCTGTAAACTTGTTATTTTGTGCAGAGTCGAAGTGATCCATATGAGGTTCCAAAGAACATGGGAATATTCTACTTGCTTGAAAGCCCAAAAAACATAACCACTACCTCAGTAGCCCTGCCCCTATGGATAATGGCCAATCATGAAGCTTTCATGGTAGTATCTTATTATATATATGGTGTGAGTGCAGGTTTTAAATGCCTTGAAAGAGAGGCCTCCTTTAATGCTTGTTATCTGGATCAGAGTTTGGCCAAATTTAGAAATGAATGCTTAAGCCTGATAAGTTCCTACTACTTAAATTCTCAAGTTCTCGTAATTATAGGAGCATTATTGCTAAAATTTCTGTGTTCATTTATTTTTTTGGCATATAGATTTAGAAGGCATATCATACATACATATTTGAAGGAGGTAGAGTACAGTGCGATATAGGTGTAATACCTATGAAAAATAAAATATAAATGCGTATTTGCAAACTATAATTACTATACTAGTATACGGTACTGTTCACCTATATAATATTATTTACGTATACGATAATGTTCACTTATATAATCGAAATGTCAAGTAATAGATGTGGTTTGGTCATAAGAGAAAACTAAAAAGAAGTTTGTAGGAGAAAATGACGTTTTATGTGTAAAAATACCCTCAGGGACTAAAGTGAAAGGACTGAATTGAAAAGAAACTTAAAGGTTTAAGGTGAAAAAATAATTTTTCCTTTAAGTTCTAATAGTAACCAATAATTAAGCCTTTGTGTTTTACACCGTGAAATATTTTATTAGAAATGTCATTTTTATGAATAGTAAATTAAATATTTTATTAACGTATAGTGATAAATAGTACCGTTGACTTTTCCTATAAATAGGCCATTTCATTTCACTTCTAAACTCACACCTTCAACTCCTCTTCTTCTCTCCTTAAGTTTCTCTTACTTCAATGCTAGACCTCTGAGATTTTGGACTTTTCCTTTTCAGCTTAGGTAAGGATACTATGCCCTTTCTATGTCTTTCAAATTTTAGAAGTTATTTTCTTAAGTATGCTCTGTGGTTACGACTTTGGCTGATCTTCCACATCAGAAAAATTGTCCTTAGCTGCTTGTATATTATTTTGATTATCTGATTACCAAAATAGAATGTAAATTGTAAAGAATACATGTCTAGGAAAGTTGTGGCTAAGGAAAGACTTGGTTTTTAAGTGTGTCCATTGTGACCCTCCACTCTTTTCTGGAAACTTACCTGGTATACTCTTTTACAGATTGTATTCTCTATTTCTGATATGAATAGTAACCGTACGTATGAACAGTAACCGTACGTATAAACAGTATCTGTACGAAAACAATCCTAACGTATTTTTTTCTAATCTTTCATAAAAATCTCCGTAGCAGAACACTGAAATTCACCTGAGTACTTTTGTTTGTAACGACTTAGAGAAGTGATACTCGTACAGAATCTAGGTAAGTGAAACGACCCCGTTTTAATAGAGTTTTAGCATTACTGGTGATAAAAAGTATGTCGTAGGACACTCGCAAGATTCATAGGGGGAAATTGGATTCAGAATGATGAATCTAATGAGATAATTAATCCAGAAGTATAGATAAGACGAAGCAAGTATCTCATGATGATGTGAAGTTTGAATCTTTTCAAAAATCGTTTAATTGTTATCTTAATTTGTGGTTTATAAATCTATAATATAGTTATATATTATACCTGTTATATAAATGAATATTACATTGTACTTCTGATTATGATATGAAATGCTGTACTATTGATTGTGATTGAGCGGGACAGTACCCCCTCTCACGGCAAGGCGAAAAACCCGGTTGAAAGAGTGTCTTGACCAATGAGTGTGGAGACAACGATTCCCTCAGTAGGGATATAGCCCGGATTGGTGATAAATCCGTGAGGCGCCCTAGCTAAGAGGATGAGGTTGTGCGTCATATGGCGGAAATATACAAAATTAGTGAGCCGGCTTGTGTGCGCTCTCCGGGATATATTGCCATTGATGAGTACTAGTAACGTTTGTTGAATTGGATAAATTTTTATCTTATTGTATATAATTTCTAACTATGTTTATTGGTTGAGTATGAGCCTTCGGATATACTTACATGACTGGTAATGTATTTGAATTTTATTAACGCGAGGCCGATTCGCTCACGGAGTTTAAAAGCTCACACTCTCTGTGAAACCTTTTTGTTCAGATCAGGTTGCCGATGAAGAATATCCGCTAGAAGAGTAGATCACTTTGGACCTTCCCGCTGTCGGGTAGGCCCCTCTTTTGTTGTAGAATATGTTGTTCTGTAATCATCTAGGACATCTAGGTTAGGGATTTGGCATTTGGCTTGTATGTCAGTATAATAATGTATTTTAAATTGATAATCTATTATTACATGCAAATTATCTTTATGATTTTCAGATAAGAAAATTTGATATATTTTCTTCATATTTATTAAGGAATTGTTATTTTGTTAACATAGATAATTTAAACTCACGGGTAGAATTTATCGAAGGGCTTACAATGATGAGAGATTCATCATTGTGCCGGTCATGTGCCCAGAAAACGGGTCGTGACAATAGGGGTTCATCTTTTGCCCTTTATGGTTTGCTTCCCAGTTTTATAGTGTAACGTCTACATTATTTATGAACATTTTGAATAATGTAGTAAAATTTTTAATATAGACAAAAAGGGAATTTAGTTAATATTATGGTTTTTAGTATAAAATGCTTACAAAATGCCCAAACATTCGAAATAAGTAGCCTTTGATGTAACTGAAAATACAAAATTTCAGATTTGGCATTAAGCGATTAGTCGATTGATTCACGATCATCAGTCGACTAATTGGTTGAGAATTTATCTAATTTGAGGCCGAGAGTTATCATTCGACTGACATAGGCTGATCGGTCGACTGATATGCCTTAAACTTCATTCTTCAATAAAATAGTAACTCCAAACATGATAAGATCATTTACTAAAATTTACATATAATCCACAAAAATACTTTAACTTTTATTTGTAAGTTCTACTCTAATATTTGCTATAATATTAAGAGTTTAGTTACACATACATTGTATTATTTTAAACTTACAAAATATGATATCCTATATATATTACATAACCCTTTTCCCATATTTCTATTTTAAGGAAGTAACATAGCTAATTACATAATATAAACTTATTTCTTTTCTTTTCCCTTTCTTTCGGCTTCAGCTCCTGAAATGGTAAATTATCATAAACAAGATGAGATACAAAATCCCAGTAGCTAGCATATTATAAAACATTGCTACCATTTCAGTCATAAAAGCTATTCTAATAATGTTAACCATTTCTAAGAAGTGAAATGCACACATGCAAAATAAAATCATTCTTAATTTAATGCACTATGCTTGGTTCTTTCTCATTAAAAGCAATCCATATCTCATGAGGAATTTCCATTATGTCATGGAGAAATTTCTAGTTCTTTCATCCCATAAAGACTTTTACATTCTAAGAGGAATTTTCTGGTCATCCCATAAGAATTTCTTGTTTCTGTCATCCCATAAGGACTTTTACATCCTATGAAGAATTTCTAATTCTTTCATCTCATGAGTAATTCTAATTCTAACATCACATGAAGACATGTGTTATACTTTTCATGAGAAAGATATGTTCTATGCATTCATAAAGACTTTAAAATGGTAAACATGTGCTGAAAGATCACAAAACACAATAAATAACTGAAAATACATAACTTTTATGAAAACTAGTTACCTTGATTCCGTTAAAACTGAAATTGAGGTGTTATCTTCTAGCTTCTTTCTTCTTTCTCTTTTCCTTATCCTGAAAATCCCCTTTTTATTATTTGTCAAGCTCTAGAATTTATCTAAACTAGAAGAAACAAGCTAGAAGCTTACCTTTGATGATTCCTTTGTCAAAAACTTCATTAAAACTTCTTTCTCCTTCCTCTTCTTCCTCCTTACGTTTTTCTCTCTCCCTCTTTTCTGAATTTTTAGAATTACTCATTTTTATCTCTCTTCTCTCTTCTAAAAGAGTCTTAAGGGCTCTATTGGGGTGGAAAAATCCCTTTTTAACCATAATATCTCATTTATAAGCCTCAATAGCATACTAGGGGTATTTAAGTAAATTTTCTCCCACTGATTATTAGTTAAACCGATTTATTTTCGCACTTCAACATGTAATTAGTCGACTGATTTCATCAGGACCTAATATATTAGCTTGACAGAGAATAATTAGTCGACTGATCACTCTTGATTAATCGACCGATTGTAGATATCAGTAACTTGGTCTAATTTCTGATACGATCAGTTGACTATTCATTATAATTAGTCGACTAATACGCTCAAAACTTTCTTTTTCCTTTACTCTTAAATATCTTAATTTCTCATGCCTTTTCTTTGTTACTTCATCCTAAGCATCCAAAAACATAAATTTTTCAATTTCTAACATTATTCCCAACTTAAACAAAGAAAATATAACTTAAATACAAGAAAATATGGGATGTTACATATAACACTCGTGTTCCGGCTTCTGTATGGAGATTGTCCTGCCCTTGGGTGGAATTCAGAGAAAAAACTAACAAATTGGTGTTGTTATGGTAGTAATCTAGAATTATTGTTCAATAAGAGTGTTGAATGAAAGGAAAATATGACACTCCTGAGATAATGGACTAAACGTCAGGGCAGAAAGGGGGGAAAATTATGAAGGCGAATTGTTGGAAGAAGCAGGAAAGCATACTAATTGCATCACATTACTGCACAATTTTTACATCTCTTTGTACACGGTTTTCCATCCCAGGATGCAGATCAAACTCCCCAACTACATCCAAGCAAGAACAAACAATTGGACAAACTCACAAGTAGTGGTGTTGCTGCCATGGATGCAACCTTTACGCTGTTGGGTTGTGATTAGATGAGCTGCTATGATCTTGTTCTATATCCATGGCAGCAACAGAAGTAATGGCTATATGTATGAGGATTTGCACTCAAATGGGATTGTGTCAAATTCATATTAAACTCCCCAACTACTTGTAGTTATATATTTTTACACAACTTTCTTCTTCTTAATGTAATGGCTCTTTAGTAATTAGTACAAGCAATGGCTTCTCTTCATAGAGTACAAGTAATGGCTATATGTATGAGGATTTGCAGTATGGAATTTGCAATTATGAGGTTTAATTGAAAAAAACAAAAAAAAAGACATCCAAAAATAAAAACATTAAGCTAGGTTAGGAGGAACATTGCCTCTTCAACAAAATCTTCCACTATCATTCTTCTTGCTTCTTTAATTATATGGATGGAACACTTGTTAAATTTGAGGCTATTTTTCTTGTATTGTTGTCTAGTCTATGAACTTCAAAGGTATGTAGTGTTTTTGTTTTAATTTGATTGTTTTATGAATTAAAATAAAGTAAAAAAAATTATAAGTATTTATTAATATTGTTTTATGTATTAAAATTAAGCATTTATTATTATTTATTACATATAATTAAGAAACATATACTTCTTATATTTTTATTTAAAAAATAAAAAAATTAAAGATAAAAGCTTAAAAATTAAATTTTATCTTTTATTATCTTCCCATTTGTACGCTTGTTTTGCTAGGATTAACATCTTGTGTTTGCAAAAATTTTGTATTCCAATGTGTTTTATCCAAAAATATCAGTATTCAAAATTTTAGATCTTTTTTCTTTTTGTAAATATATGGCAATCACATTATGATGACTTTGCACGTTACTATTATCGTCAATTATACCAAATTAATGAGACTTAAGGACAAAGCAAAGTGGTAGATAAAAATATAATTATTTTGTCTTCTTAAAGGCTAATTTTAGATGGTAAAAAAGAAGGTAAGGTTAGATATACAGATATGTGTGTATCATTTTGGAATCTAGGGAATTGGTCTTAAGTTTATATATTGATATTTAGATAAAATAAAATTATAATATAGAAACATAGAATGTACATAGGAAAATGAGAAATTATTTTTTTATAGTTTAAAATTTACTATAATTTAAATTTATATTAAAAAATTATCTCAGAACAAAACTGAGGTATATTTTTGTGTGATTATGAGGATCCAAATTTGTTGGAGTGACTTGTGATAGCAAAAGATTTTGATTTGAATATGAGTTTTTTTTTTTTTTGGGGCCAAAGGATTGTTCAAGTGTGGGAAAGGGGGTTTTAGTATTTGTGATAGAAAATTCTGTGGAAGGAATATATAAGCTACACACCTTATTGAATATTGACCCAAAAAAAGAAGAAACTACAAACCTTTTGTGTGAGATTTGCTTTACATGGGTTTGGATTCTCTGCTCAGAATTTTTTTGCTTGGAGTTTTAGTACCGGTTTTAACTGTTGCTAAAACTTTTAGCAACAAAAAAAACTGTTGCTAAAACTTTTAGCAACAAAAAAAACTGTTGCTGAAAATTTTAGCAACAGTTAAAACTGTTGCTAAAACTCATAGTAGGTGTCTGCTATTTTATTTTGAGCAGAGGATCTGCAGGCGCTTTACGTGCGGATAAAAGGACTTTTGGTGTCCATTCTTAATTCCTCATCCGACTCTCACCTTTCAATATATATAGGGGAACACACAAATTGTATAGGATATATGTGATACTGATAGGTTATTAATCAACAACATAAGTTATTTTCACCTTTTAAATTAAAGTTTCATAATAAGATTTACATATTTATTCTATAATATCATTAAAACTATTAACTCCTACTAAATTTTTGAAGTCACTACAAACCTTTTTGAAATTAATTTTTTTATTAGTTTAACATTGAACTAAGTTGATTATTGTTATCGCAATGAAATCAAATAACCTTTCGTCCTTTTCAATCAAAATCTAATAAAATACGTTATTTTCCACCTCAAACTTTAAGAACTAATTTTATAATAGGTTTAATAACAAAAGAAAAAAATATAATTTGGCACAATGTTTTAAGAATTAGAAGTTACTTAAAAAAGCGGGGAAAAAATCAACATAAATATGTCGACTTTCCTACTACCTAAATGCGAACAAGGTGTCGCTTGACTTGTGGCTCCCGGCACTTGTTTTTTATGTTCTAAGATAAATTATTGATGTGTATTCTCTGAAAGAATTATAATTGTCTGAATTTATGTTTTAATTTAATTTTAAAAAAATAATATTGATATTAATTTAATTAGTTTTTATTACCAAATTATCAAATTTATCGCGACTAACTTGAAATGCTTCATTTTTAAGGAAACAATTCAATTTTTGGGATGAAATCAGCAAACTGGGATTAACAATGCCAATTACATAAACATATCGACAGATGGATTTCTAGATTGTGGGTATTGTTGGTGGGAACAATGTCAGTTTACATTTCAACCGATTTTGCCGCTTTACCGACCGTACATCTTGTTTGATTTAGTTCCACCATACTGTATCTTGTCTCTGCCTATGAGGTGGGTATTCTGAGTATCATTTTCTGACGTTTGAAAAACCAAATCCTCCCTTGCATTGCGCTTTCCGTGAATAAGCAATCCTTTCGACATTCATTAGAAGATGGCTGGGTTGTCTTGGCCCTCTGATGCGGAGGTACATCTGGATCTATTACTTTTTCTTTCACACTCCATATTCTTATGCGCCGCGATTTCCCTTCTAGCTCTGTATACATTATTTCTTATTTCCGTCTTTATTTGGCATTTTATGGGATCTCTGTTTTTCTTATTAATTGTGTCATTGCTGTTTAAGATTGAGTCTTCTTGGTGCATTATATGCTTTGAAGCTGTTCGGATTTAGAATTGGTCTAGCATCGGTTCCTTAGCAAACTTGAATCTTGCTCTAAAATTCAAGAATTTGCATTGACGTTGTCTTGGGATAGCGGGACGGTTGATTATATTGTGCTTTTGAAGAGTATTCGGATGAGATTGGATGATGATGAGCATCAATTGTCTGGTGAATCATCTTCAATATACGCACGTAGATCAGTCTTAGGAATCTGATGGGAATGATCTACAAAGTTACTCTTTCAATTTTAAATTAATGTTCTTTCTGAAATGCATTCAGCTGGACTGTAATCGTTAAAACTGTGCTGGCTACTTCTTTATTCCATAGTGTGACTTTGCACTGTATTTTGTTTAAATTATACCTAATAAACTAAGGAATGGGGTGTTGTCAATGGAGGAAAGAAATTGATTTTCAAACTTAGAAAGAAAAGTTAAGGTCATGAGTTGAAAGGTGAAGTAGTGGAAACATTGCTTTCTGATAGTTCTTTTTCTTCAATACTCTATCACATCATAAGTGATTCATCTTTATGTAACTTACAGTTAAATGGAATAAGGAAGAAAGTGTCAGAAATGGCAACAGTAGACGAAGGGAAAGTTCGAGTTGTAGTATCTCCTTACCGAATCTGTCCTTTGGGGGCACACATTGATCATCAGGTACTGTAATTTACTTTTCAGTTATGTTGGTGAAAGTGAAGCCCAGTGATTGATAGAAGAGTTGTGATTGAGTATATGTACCATAGCTTTAAACACATATGTTGTACCTGTTGCATTTGTATACTCCCCAAATCTCACTTGAGCAAACTCTGAAACTTGAGATTTGACAAAACTCTCTTGTGCTTTCCTTTTGTATTGGCAGGGGGGGACTGTTTCAGCCATGACAATCAATAAGGGAATACTTTTGGGGTTTACCCCTTCTGGCAGTAGTCTGGTGAAGCTCAATACCAATCTTAACTTACAAGTTTACAAAGCTTGATGGAGCATCTGGGAATTTCCTTCATTCATTTTTTACTAACTTGGAGACTTTAAATCAATAGTAGGAAGAATAAAACTAAGATTAAGGGAAAATGAACCAGTTCTTTATATTAAAGTGTGAAGTGAAAAACATGGTGGAAAAGAAAGCATTTGCAGAAACAATTATCTGTGAATGATGGATGATTGAATGGTGGCTCAAAACATGATTGGACTGATGCTCTCAACACTAGTACTTGTTTGTGTGTTTCTGCTGAGCCTCTTAAAGTTTATTGGTGTGTTATTATAGCATAGTGATCGGGTCAAAAGTTTAAATATTTAGTTTATTTACTTTATTCCCTCTGTGCAAAAAATTTTTCATGTATAAAGTTTGCACATTTGTGTATGATATTTCAAATGCTGAATTTAGAAATCAGCAAGAATCTGCCAATTGGAATTCTTTCCACAAAATGTGTGGTGCTTGGATCTTTTATACTGCAGAAAAAGAGTAATGTTGTAGCGCACTATAAACTTGTCATTTTTTTTTTTTTACACCCACGAATATAAGTGAGATGAATTCAGGGCATTGGATTCTTAGGGTGATCCTTGTTAGCATCAGCGGTGACTCATATGGTATTTCTAGGTCTAACTTAGATTCCACCCAATACAAGAAAATGAGCAGAATCAACAGCTAAACATCCAACATTCACTAATCAAAACTCACAACCAACATGCATATAACATAAAGGAAAGGATACATATAACATAAAGGAAAGGATAAGACAATAGCAGTAAATGAAAAGGATAGAAACTTGCTATCTTTTGAGAGGATAGCACTCTTCCTGAATTCACTATAAGAATATCCACACCCAAAGCTTCCACAGAAACTTCCTTAAAACCCACCAGCCAGCCAGCCACCTCACACCTTCCGTATATCACAGTTTGTTACTCCTTCCTCATTCTCACCCTCTGTGCCCACCATGCCCTTTCTGCTTATTCCTTACAGGATACCTCTGTATTTCGACATTAGGGTCTTTGTCACTCAGCCCCAACTTGCTTCTCTATTATTTTCTTTCCCTTCTATTATAGACTTGCATAACCATTGGTCCATCATTCATTGGGTAGCATTTTCCAAGTGGTACAGTTCTTTCATTGTATCTTATATTTCTTTGGCCTTCTTGTAGAAGAGATAGGTTCTAGAAAGATGTGGCTCCACAGAATTTACTAGCTATGCCATTGCCATAATGTTTTCAGCCATCCAACTTGAGCATGTTGCCTCTATCTCTGCTGGCTTCCTTTTTGCACCAAGGAGATACTCAGTTTTGCCTTTTCGCTCAGAGGCTAGTAATACAGATTGAGTCCATTCTCGCCTTTTGCCATGTAATTTGTGTTGAATGATATGAAGTGTATGATGATCCCCAATTGAAGGGATTGATGGAAGGGCATTGGTTCCAAAGTTTCTTTTGAATGCTGTCCAGCCATGGAAAAAGAGACCTTTTTTTTTTCCCCCCTTTCTCCTCAGGTCAGGCTCTGATACTATGAAAAATGCGGAGATTTGAATAATTGTCATTCATATTTATTTCATTCTATAATACAAAATTTTTACAGGTTCTAGGAAAGAAATACAATCATAATGTTATGATGCTAGGCTCTAATCCAGAAGAATCCAATTATACAGGTAGTAGCAAAAAATTAGGAAATAAAAAAAAAGGGAAATAATGCAAATGGTCAAACAATAAAGGATACCTGCAGATGCAGCAAATCAAGGGATTTTGAATCCCATTTCTGTTTTTGAAAATTTATTATGTTCTTTCTCTAACTGATCATCATTCCCTAAAAATTTTCTCGTAGGTCGTAATTCATTCTGGACAGTTTCAAGGAGAAGTTAAGTTCAGGTGTGTGGTCTCTGTTTACAAGGCTTCCTATATTCCTATTGCTTTTTTTTTTTTTTGGTCTCTTACAACAGTCATAACTTATTTTCTTTAATGCTTGATTATGAAGTTGGCAAGTGAAGTGATATGTTACTGTCTATCATCATAATATGGCTGAATGTTGTATCGAGTGACTGCTAGTAGTGGCTGTTAAATGAACCAATTGCCACTCTGATCTTGAGCTATTCTGATATTCTTAGCATGCTATTGTTTCCTTCAATATCCTTGCTATCACTATATAATTGGCCAATGTTGATTTATAAAGTGATTGATATATCAGAGTTGATGAGATTCAGCAGCCTAGGCAATCCATTCAGAATAATAATCAGAACCAGGTAAAGGGCTCTCCTGAGCCAGAAGTAGAAAGTGACTGGGGGCGTTATGCTAGAGGAGCTGTATATGCACTACAGAGTAGGGGAAACAATCTTTCTCAGGTTAGGTTTACATTGCCGTTCATTATTTGACTATGTCACTTGACTACATGCATTGGTAGAGATAATATATTACTTGTGATGCATTCTTGAGATCTTTGTCTTCCAGATATCTCTGTGTGTACATTATTTTGATATGTATTCTTTAATTACCCACTCATTCTTGTTAACACTTGCAGGGTATCATGGGATACATTTGTGGTTCTAATGGTTTGGACAGTTCAGGCTTGAGCTCCTCTGCTGCTGTAAGATTTTCTTTATTGTTTGTTAATATATTAAAATTCTTGTCACTGGGCCTTATAATGAAAATCGAAATGAAATTTGTGAGATGGGGATTGAATTGCTGCTTGAGCAACATCCCAAACTACCCCTCCTGGTTCCTTTCTTTTTTCCTTTAATTATTTTTCAATTTTTGAGAGTTTTGGGAATGTTGGAATGGAAGATGATGAAAAATCTTGGTCATTACTGGTATATTCTTGGGCACTATAATCCCTGGTAGATATATGTGTATATATATTTTTTCCTACTTCATACCTGATTGGTAACTCTGTGATTAGACTCTGACCATCAAATTTTGAGCTGAGGAAGGAGATGCTCTCGACAAACTTTTGCCCAATAAGGGACTCTGCATAGCAGTAGATGAATTTCCTTTTACTCTGCTTTGGGAGTTAGTGTCATAGATGGTTTCTAGTTTTTTCATTTGTTTCATGTAAACAGCATCCCTGGACAGAGGGTTATCCTTTAAGACTAAGAGACTAGAAGGTGGAATTGACTTTGCATTACAAGCTCAAGCCTTCTAAAATTAATGTTATCCTATTCTAATTATCATCTAGTGCCGCTTGGTCGTTGACCATTAATAATGATCACGAGCACCCTTTTACTAGTTGAGATAACAAGTTGCTGAATACTACCTTATTTCAGTTTGACCTGCCGTCTTTGTTACTATGCAACATACACGTAAAGCTTGTAAACACCAGAAAATTGATTTGTACCATGAAGCATGGGTATGGCTTCTTTGAAGCATGTCGGTGTTGTGGACAGGGATGTCATGAGTCATGATGACATGCTGACAAGTATTTTGGCTTCCTTTCTGGAAAGCCTATTGAGATTCCCAATTGCTGACAATCGGCAACTGCAATTTCTCGTTCTTTGTGGCCTTGAATTAAGTAGATTGATTTTATTATTGCATTTCTTGACAGGTTGGAGTAGCTTACCTCTTGGCTTTGGAACATGCAAATAATTTATCAATATCTCCTAAGGAAAATATTGAATATGATCGGTAAGTTTTTCCAATATGGGCACATCTATGGATGAGTGTTTGTTGGCAGGGAAAGGGCCAGCTAGTTTTATGCTGGATAGTATGCTTCAAAGTTGATAATTTTTCAAAATGTCAACTTGACAGTTTAAAAGTTATCAACATAGAATCAAATGCTACTAGAAATCATAGAGATGATTTTAAAGTGGCATGCAATAATTATTTTCCTTAAATGTGTTGCTGGTTATTTTATCTGACTAATGGAAAGAAGGCTTGAGACAGAGAGAAAAGCCTAGTCCATTGCCTTCTAGAATACCTTGATGTGTGGTTTTGACATCTATATTTTCACTTGAATATATATGGTTTCTTCATATTTCTTTGGTAAGTAAAATTAATTACTATTATTGGACACTGAGAAAGCAGAGCTGAGAAGGGGTCTGGCAGTTTTTTGGAACATAAGTTTCACTTGAAGTAAACTGGTTTTATGTGAAAGAGATATAGAAAAGTAATGAGTCTATCCTTGGCATGCCTTCTGCAGTCTATTACTGAGCCTTCAACTAATTATTAGAAAACATTTCAATTGAATATGTATACTTTTTTCCCTTGAAATATATGTCACATTACAAGTAGTTGGACGTCCCCTGGTGGATTATGGCCTTAGTCAACTCTTATGTAACTAATGCCCTAGAAGATATGGGCCCAGTATAATGAAATTCCTTCCTCCTTTCATGCGACCGTCTTTAACATATTTCTATCAGATCCCCATTTTGTGTTAATTCTAAGACCCACTCTTTCAGTTATTTAGATAGCAATATGTTATTGACTTATTTGTCTTAATTGATCAGAACTTCTAAGTGTTATCTCGCTGATTATAGGTTGATTGAGAATGAATATTTGGGTCTGAAAAATGGCATAATGGACCAATCAGCTATATTACTTTCAAGCCAGGGTTGTTTGATGTTCATGAATTGCAAGGTAATACATGGATGAACGCATTGCTGTTGAATGCTCTATATTTACATCTATTGTAAAAAGCATATGCTTACATCAATAGCAGCATTGAATGACATCACATGCCCTTCTATCATTTGAACTTCGTATTACATATGGACATCTTTGTCCCTTTCTTTATTTTTGACCCCAAAAAAAAAAATCAGTATACAAGTGGAATTATCCTGTTATTGCATAAAGAAGTCAATTATATTGAAGCCAACCAGTTGTTAAGCTCTTGCTGGTGTAGACTGTCTCTATCAAAACTTTGGGTGGTGCATCACAATATCATATTTATATGTACACAATGTCCTTCGTGCTATCATTAGCATTAATGTGTTTCATATGTCGGTTTGGCATTTGCAGACCAAAGAACATACACTTATACACTCACCAGAGGTGAAAGAGAACCAAAAGTCTGAACCAAAGAAAGCAACCAAAATATTATTAGCGCTTTCAGGGTTGAAGCAAGCTTTAACTAGCAACCCTGGATATAATAGGCGAGTTGCAGAGTGTCATGAGGCTGCAAAATTTCTTCTGAAGTGAGATTTTTTTTTTCTTATTTTTAAGAGTAATTTACTTCATTTCCTTTATATATTTTCTAAAAGAACTTTGAGGCTTTTGTGCTTTTTCTTTCAAATTTGTTAATGAATACATAAACAAAGCAAGAGTGCAATTTTACCATGAGTATAAACTTGACCGTGAAAGCATCTAACTTTTCTGAAAGTTATGCACATTTTCATCTTCATGTGGAAAAATAGCATTTCCTTTAAATTTCTATTTTTTTTTTCTTTGCTATGACCTTGGCAAGATAATTACTGCACAGTGTAATTAAGTTTTTTATACTCATTGTGCAGAGCATCTGGAGATGATAAAGCAGAGCCCATCCTATCTAATGGTCAGTATTTTTATTTGATTATTTTTTTCGTGTGTTCGAATTTATAACAAACTGTTTATTGATCTGAGTTTCTCTTGTTCTCTCTGAACAGTTAAACCAGAAGTTTACGAAGTTCACAAGGTGACAGCATTGATATGCCATAACTTTTCCTTTAATTAAATCGAATTTTCCAAATGCTGATTAATTTGTGTGATAGAATGCATAGAGTTGATGTCTTCATAGATGTTTCTGTTTTGATGTAGTTGCATAACAAGTGTTTGGCAAACAAGAAATTTTAGCTAGATTGGTTTCATAGTTTGATAACTGAGAAAATTAGCAACAAGGAGAAAATCTGATAGCGTTGTTCTTACAAAACAGCAATTTAACAGAAAATATAGCAAAATCATAAAGGAGAGAAAATACGATAGTGTGAGACTTTCGAGATGCTTGCAATCTCCTATCCAAATCTTCCAAAATATTTTCATGCCTAGTCCTCTCTTAGCCTTCTCTATTCAGTGACGCTTCCCTAACTAACTCTCCCAAGAAGACCCTAGTTGAAGCTAACATGTATTCCACTCTGTAGATACATCCATTAACATGCCTTGTTGTTAGGATTAGTCACCTCTTGCCTCTCCCTCTTTCCCCTGCTTATACTGGGTTCAATCAAGCTACCCTTGACAATAATTTCCTTCTCGATCAATTAAAAACTTGATGTGTTACATCGTGTTCCAGATTATTTACTAATGGTCAATGCTTCCTTCTTATAGATCATACAAAATCTTGATTATCATTTGATTTTTTAACATATATTAAGAGTCCTATGTCTTGGTTGTGCAGGGCAATTTAGAATACAATTTAGCCAAAAGAGCAGAGCATTATTTCTCGGAAAATAGGCGCGTCATGGAAGGTAAAATCTGTTGATTGGTCTCAAGTTTTTTTATTTTTATTTTTAATTATCTCCTGCTTAATCTAATTTACTTATTTTTTAAACCAGGACGACAAGCTTGGGCACTGGGGAAGTTAGAAGATTTTGGAGAGCTCATTACAGCTTCTGGTCTGAGTTCCATAAAAAATTATGAATGTGGTATAGCCCTTTAACCCCAAATTCTCTCTTATTGGCTTGCAATACTGACAACCAAATTAGGGTGGGAAAGCAAGTTTCTTATTTAGTTTTCAAGCATTATTTATTTACACATCTTCATATAGACTAGTGAAATTATGGTCTGATTCTTGCCGGCATTTCCGACTGCATAGTTGGAGTTTGGAAAATTTTTGTCTCCCTTAAGTCTCATTTAGATTAAGCCATTTCCTTCAACAAGATATTTAGTTTTTGTTAGTATTTTCTCATTTTTTTCAATTTGGATTTATTTCTTTGCAATAATCTGAGGACAATGTTTCGTTATGTTTGTTTTTACTTGTACTTTACTCTTTCTCTGTTTTTTATGGTAAAACTTTAAGGAATTGGCCGTTTTGGTATAATTTTCAATTCCAGAATGCAAAACACTTGGATACAAGTAAAACCATATAATATTTGACCAGACTTGTCAATTTTTTATTTTCTTCCTCAATTCCTCCCTCCTAATATTTTCCCCTATTTTTTGCCCCCCTTGCTTGCTTACAACTTTCTGTAAGGGCCTCACATTATGTAGTGTCTTTTACTGAAAGACAATTTCTTTTTAACACCATCGATAATATTGTGAAATGGTTTGGCTGCAAGGTGCTGAACCACTGATCCAACTGTACGAGATTCTTTTGAAGGCTCCCGGTGTTTTGGGAGCACGCTTCAGTGGAGCAGGGTTTAGAGGTTGCTGTATTGCAATTGTAGAGTCTGACCTTGCAACTGAAGCTTCATCATTTGTCAGGAGAGAATATCTCAAGGTCCAGCCCGAGTTAGCAAGCCTAATAAGGGAAGACTTAGCAGTTTTAATTTGTGAACCTGGTGACTGTGCTCGTGTAATCTAGAGAGCATTTTTACAATTACTTTCCATCTATCATTCTTTGATGTGGCAATGACAGCTATTGATTTCATTCTTTGCATCTTTATCCATTTACAATTACTTGTTGGAAAAGAGGAGGATGGCCCTGTCCGTTTCTTGATGTGTGTTACGCACCTTAGCTGAACCCTCATCCGGAATAAATTTTTGCAGATGCTAGCTGCCTCAGAATCCTCATTTCTGTTCAAAGATGAAGACTCAGTTTCATCGGCTTAGTTATTCGAGTTGAACTGGGTTTTTCCTTCTTTTTTTCCTTGGCTTCCCCTTGTGTGTATCAAAGAACCATGGTTTTGGTATAACGCTATTTGTGAATCTAAGCCCAGCAATCCAAACTTCGATATATTCCCTTTAAATTATTCATCCTTCTGCATGCTAAGAAGACGTTTCGTTGTATATTTCTGGAAGTATGCGATAAATTGTATCAACGCACTAGAAAGAAATAGGACGTGATCCATGGAAATAAATCTCTTGGCACGGAATAACTGGGTTCTACACTTGTACTCTGATTGGCGGGGTATTTACCGCGGTACTAATATTTTTTAAAAAAATTTTGTGTATATTAACTATTCAAAAATATTTTTCTATATATTAACTTTTTGGCGAATTCGACCAACTCGTGGTTGAATTCAGTAGGAAAATGCAGCAAATTCGACCAATTGGTCGAATTTGCTGCAGGTTTTTTTTTATTAATTTTAAACATCAAATTCGACTAGCCGCGGGTCGAATTTAGTGTGTTAAATAACACACCAAATTCGACTAGGAGCTAGTCGAATTTGGTACCAATTTTTTTTCATCTTCGTTTGAATTTTTTTTAATTGAAAATTAAAATTATAAAAAAAATTAAAATTATATAATAAATAAATACATGGTTATTTTATTTTATACATGATTATTTTATTTTTATATAATATTTAGTTTCATTTTATATTAAAAAAGATAGATAAATTAGATAAAAATAATTTTTAATAATTTGAAAGTTTTATTTTAATTATTATTTTCTTAGATTTTAAGAATATTCTCAAATTTTATATTTTAAATGAATAAAAAATATAAAAATATATAAACTGTAATGGAAAAGTAGATATTAAAAAATAAAAAATACCAATTACAATTATCATTAATTAAATTTATTATTATTAAAATGAGAAACAATGTCCTTCAATGAACCAACCAATTTTAATTAACGTGAATAATAAATGAACTAATTAGTAAATTATGAAATCATATTTGTTCTAAAAATATTCATGTATATTGTTTATTTTTACTTTATACAAATAATGTTATTTATTTTTGCAAATGAAATTATGTATGTATTTTATCATTTATTTGTTAATTATTAAATTGGCCTACATAATTAATTTTTGTATTAAATTAAATTAATGATATTTTTTATTTAGCTATTTTAAAATTATAATTTATAAATTTATAATATTAATAAAAATACATTATTTTTTTTAGCGAAGAATTATTTTTATTATCTTGTTAGAAACTATAGAATAGTCATATCTTGTTAAGTAAATTAAAAAAAAAAAGAAGTACACTAAAATATAATTAAAAACTGGATATAAAATAAGTTTTATACAAGAATACATTCAGTAATAATGGGAGCCAGTTCCACAATGGCGCCGAGCGACACGTCTCTTGCCACGACCGAGTACTTGATCATCATCTTCCTGATCGGTATCTTCGACTGAATGGTCATCTTCAGTTGAATCATCACTGGATTCAGCATACTGTCTTGGTGGGGTCTGATAAGATGCGCTCGGACCTGCGTCATCCTCTCTTGCGGTGCTCGGGCCAACTTCTGAAGACACCAACCGACCACCACGACGACCACGTACCCCTCGCGCCCTTCCACCACGCCTGCCTCGGGGTGGCCTTTTTGGAATATATGGCTGTGGTATGTCTTGTGCAGCTGAAGCTGGGTGTTCCATAGTGTTTCGTTCTCCAATAACTTGTAAGATCTTATCACTAGTCGATACCACATATTCCGAAGGAATCGTTGGTTCTTGGAGACCGTGCACCCGCATTGCTCACACTAGAGTAGCCTGTAATCAAACAATAAACAAAATTATTCTTCAAGTAATATTAATTAAAATAAATGACAAATAATTTAAATTATATTTTACCACGTATCCATTGGAAGCATGAATCCATCGCCTTGTGTGAAGGTAATACCACTGCATATAGCGTGAGTATGGTCCAAGTGGCTGGTCTGATAGTGTTATAGGAGCAACGTATACTTGATCCTGCCACTGGTCCCACGCTTGTATGAAGTCAGCATGCTCCACCTTCTAGTTAGTATCAGTCTTCCCAGTTAACTTTTTAAGATGTCAAACCCCTAAATTTATCGATGGGACCGGGATTGGTTGTTCCATCCTAAATTGACGCATGACTCGATCGCGATGGTGTCATTCTATTATGTGGAAATTTAGAATGGGAACCGAGGCACACTAGACGTCAAGGTCAATTCGGCAATATTCTAGGACTGTTTGACATGCATATGAGAGCCAAATAACCCAATATAACAACAAAATGAGCTTCCACTAATAAAAAACAAAATATTATCAATTTAAAAATAAAATAAATGGTAATACCTCATCGTCAGTCATGTGGTCTAACAAGCGCCTGTATCGCTCTAGAGCACGAGCAACAGGAGCTTGGTATATGGAAAATCTATTCCACCTATTAAAATGAAATCTTAATTTCAATTTTCAATTTAAACAAATTATCACCGAAATATAGAATGATGTAAATTTTGAATTGAAAAAAGATTCCAAATAACATATCTAAATAAATTAATACTAGCATATGACATACCTGTGTGCTATTGGAGGGGGCCACAGATGTTCTTCATCATCATCAGGTTGAGTTGGAACTTGCGACCTTAGTCTTGGAAATCGTTCAAATGCCCACACATGCAATAAATGAATAGACCCACTGATTTGATGTGCAGTAGGGTGTGTTGCCTTACATAATTCACTGTATAGGTGGGCCAATACAACCGAGCCCCAACTGTACTTCCCGCATTCCTCAAAGTCTTGCAATAGCGGGAGGTACATTAAGTATACGTTTATGCCAGATTTATTTGGCATTAGATAGCCACCGATCATAAGCAAAATGTAAGCTCGTGCGTGTTGTTCAATTGTAGCTTCATTCGCATCCTCCGGCAACTCTGAGAACTGTTCTTGAAACTACGTCATACATAATTTTTGGCCCTTCAATTTGTCCTCAGGCGGGATAACTCCCAATAGTACAAGACATATAGCTTCATTCGCATCCTCCAGCAACTTTGAGAACTGTTCTTGAAGCCACGTCATACATAATATTTGGCCGTTCAATTTGTCCTCAGGCGGGATAACTCCCAATAGTACAAGACATACCATATCCCAAGAGAGGACAGAATCTTCTACAACAGCATGTCCACTGCAAGGGAGTCCAAACAGCAATGCCACATCTTGTAATGTGATAGTGCACTCTCCCTGTGTAAGATGGAATGTGTGCTTCTTTGGACGCCATCTTTCTACTAGCGCTGTGACTAATGCTTGATCGTACATAAAGAATCCAATCCGCGACATTCCGTAAAATCCATCTTGTTGCAAATATGGCACAATGCGGGGGTCCGCTCGAATCACTAATTGACTAGTGTGTCGACGAACTTTTAATAGTCTATCAAACTGTATAGAAAACAAAATAAAAATAATAACAACAAATTAATCAAATAAAATGAAAATAGTAACAATTGACAATAAATTAATCATAAAAAAATTAATAACAACAATTAATCATAGAAAATAAAAATAATAACAAGATTGAATCATAGAAAATAAAAAAATAATAACAATTAATCATACAAAATAAAAATAATAACAACAAATTAATCATAGAAAATAAAATTAATAACAATAAATTAATAAAATAAAAAAATAGTAACAATAAATTAATCATTGAAAAAAATAACAACAACAATTAATCATAGAAAATAAAAATAATAACAACAATTTATTCATTCAAAATAAAAATAATAACAACAATTAATCATAGAAAATAAAAACAATATGACTTACTAGATTTTCATTCCATATTTGTTCACATATATGTTGATCTTGTAGATACAATAAATCTCGTTTGACTGGTACAGGTGCTATAATTTGATTTGTCATTTTAATGATATAAAAATAATAAAAGGAGGTGTGTGTGTGGGGATTATGTAGAAGGTGTGTGTGTGAAGTATGTGATGGGATGGGGTATATATAGGGGTGGTGGGGGAGGGGGGGTGAGAGCCAAGTGGCAAACGGCTATTCGACTGTTGAACGGTCGAATTACGTTACTACACGTAATTCAATCGTTCAACGGTCGAATTTGCCTCATTTATGAGGCCGAATTCGACTAAGCTATGGTCAAATTTGGCCTCATAAATGAGGCTCAAATTCGACCAAGACATGGTCCAATTTAGCCTCATTATGGGGCTCAATACGACCAAGATGTAGTCGAATTTGGGCCTCATAGTATGAGGGTCAAATTCGACAACATCTTGGTCGAATTTGGGATTAATAACAGGCCCAAATTCAATAATTTGCTCAGAATTCGAGCTTTTCATAAAGCCTTCAAAACATCCCCCTTTCCTTCACGAGATTGAATTTGAAGTCTTTGTATCAGAAGAATTCGGTGCATGCGCGAATATTATTCAGTATCATATCTTTTCAATTTGACTATTAGTAACAATTTTTCAACAAGCAATCCGACCAACTGTAATTATGCATTGTAACGTCATTTCATTAATACTATTTTACATTTACACATCACGTTTTTGCAATATCTCACAATAAACATTCAATTCATTCTCTATATATACCTAATGAAGTTGATCGAATGACCACTGCGAAAATCCTTTTGTCTTCAAATTTATTACTCTCAGATAACAAAAAATTTCTTCTCCATTATTCTTCTCTATCCAAACAGAATGAGTCGGCAGATTATTGCATATGTACATCTTCACGGAGAAATTACTATCTCAGACGAGGGTGACACTTTCATGTCTGAAAATATGACGATGATGCGGCTGTCCGAAGGAATTACCAAGGATGAGTTTAAAGACTGTTTACGTGTTCAGTGTAGCTTACTCTATAACCAGGCTGTGAGCAAGGTTTGGTATCGATGTCCTGTAAAATTGTCGCCACTTCGTTATCGAAAGGTGAAAATGAAAAATGACTATCAACTTCAAGCTGCGGTGATTACACACCTCGATCACTTTCAAGATCAGGAAATGATAGAATTATTGGTGGAGCTCAGTACAGTGGAAATAGATCTGAGCACTAGGATATCAACCTATATGACAAATCTAGACTTGTTGTCTCAAGTACAGCAGGGTCTAGACTATCAACTATGTGATCCAACGACTCTCTCAATGCCCCAGTACTACTCACAGCCAAGTTCATCAGATCAACCACTTTTACTATCTGCTGCGTATGACATGGGCTTAGAAGATAACATATCATACGAGCTAAATGATCCCGACTACGATCCAGAAAATTTTGACAATCACAACGATGACGGCGACGATGATACCGCAGACGTAATTACACCGTCAGACATGGTTCTCATGACGGATACATCATCAACTTTTTTCCATTACGTTGACGTTGATCGAATGGGAAACGACGACACTTGGCATACCAATGCATTGGCCCCTATTAATATTCAACAGGAGCTATGTAAGGATATGTGGTTTGCAGATGTCCTTAGTTTAAGACGGGCAGTGAAGCTCTATGCTGTTCGAACACACCAAACGTTTCGAGTAACACTGTCAAAGTGTGGGACTGAAGATTACAGGTGCCCAAATTATGGAATGGCTGCGAGTAGAGGGTCAGAGCAGTGAAAAAATCACCTACACACCCATAAAGGATCACCAAGTACAATGGAGACCATACGTGTCTGTCGGCTATAATGTCTCAAGATCATGAAAAGCTAGACTCCGATCTGATAGCCTCTTATATTACTCCTTTGGTCTCTGAAAAAGGTGATCTAGCAGTTAGCCAAATAATAACCATAATAAGGAACACATTTGGGTATACTGTATCATACAAGAAGGCTTGACTTGCAAAACATAAAGCTTTGTCATCTGTTTCGGAGGTTGGAAACGGTCCTACAATTTGTTACCATGGTGGTTAAACGCTGTCCGTCATTTTAATCCTGGCACTGTGTACGAGTTGGACACTCACCCACCAACGCGTAACCAAAATGGAAAGGTTTATTTCCGTCGTCTTTTTTGGACCTTCAAGCCGTGCATTGATGCTTTCGTCCATCTGAAGCCTATACTGCAAATAGATGCGACAAATTTATATGGAAAGTATACGGGACAATTGATAATAGCTGTGTCACAAGATGAGGACAGAAAGATAGTTCCAATTGCATTTGCATTGGTCGAGGGTGAGACCAAAGAGGCGTATCAGTTTTTCTTGTCACACTTGAAAACACACGTGACTAAGAATCGACGAGATCTTTGCATTATCACAGATAAAGGAAAGGGTGCGTCGGCGGCATTGAAAGATACAGAAACTGGGTGGAAACCACCATATGCTCATTGGAAGTTCTGCATTCGTCATTTGGGTGACAACGTCAAAAAAGAAACGCACAGCAAATACTTACGAGAAAAGTTTATTAATATAGGTTTGTTCTTTTTTTTTTTACTAATAGTATAGTTAGTTTCTCAACTAAAACTGTGTATATGGATAACAGGATACTATTTTGAGCGCTATCGAGTGGATGCAGAGCTAGCAGCTATACGAACCTGGTGTGACACAGGCGCAGACTATATAGCAGATATACCACTGGAACAGTGGTCTCATGCATACGACACAGAAGGTCTCCGGTAGGGTCAAATGACTACAAACCTTGTCGAATGCATGAATGACATCTTCCTCAGGATGCGGCACTTGCATGTGCTCGGGTAAAAACAACCATGTATAAATTAGTAGAATATTTCACAACACGAGCTACGACCATACAGGCACAAATTTTAGCTCAAAACAACGACTTCTCAGAGATTGTGACGAAAGATTTGCAAATAAATCACAAACGCGCAAAAAGGTGTGTAGTGATTGATTTCAATCCACAAAGGTCTTTATTCAAAGTGGAAGAACCATTTGATGAACTAAACGGACAGTTTAGACATACTTGCAAGCTGGACCTTAGTGTTGGAAAGTGCGATTGTGGAGAATTTCAAGCTCTGCACTTTCCATGTCAACATGCAATAGCGGCATGTTTAAAGTAGGGTTTTGACTACAATCGATTGGTCAATAATGTTTTTCGATTGGAAACTATATTGAAAGCATATCAGGGGAAATTTTATCCAATCAGAAGTCAAGAAGATTGACCATTCTACAATGGACAGAAGGTGCTGCCTCACCCTCAAATGGCTCGAAAGCAAGGACGCCCAAACTCAACCCGCATTAATAGTTTAATGGATTATAAACAACATAGGGAACCTTCACGATGTGGAATCTGCAGACAAATTAGACACAATCGATCAATATGCCCATCTCGTCCTGTCTTACCAGACCAATCAGATTAAATAATATTTTATTTGTACGATTATATTATCTATTGAGATTTTAAAAAAATTCTCATTCCAAATTGTTAGACTATTATTTTGTTGTACGTGACTTAGGGTAAACAGAAAAATATTTCACAAAAAAAATTATTTAATAAACAAAATTAAAATCTATAATTAAAATTATATGTATACATCTATACAAAATTACAAACTATAATAAAAATAAAAAAATTAAATAAAAATTAGTATTAATATAGTTACATATTGAGTCATTAAAACTTAAAAAAATATAAATTGTGAATATTCTTAAAATTGTCAACAAATAATTAAAAAATATTAATTTAAATCTTTTAAATTGCTAACAATAATTAAATACATTTTATTCAAAGTATTATGAAAACCATTACACATTAATAATAATTATATATGTTAATTTAATAAAATAACAAATGACAATCTCATTATTATCATAATAATAAAAAAATAATGTATTTTATTAATATTATAAATTTATAAATTATAATTTTAAGATAGCTAAATAAAAAATATCATTAATTTAATTTAATACAAAAATTAATTATGTAGGCCAATTTAATAATTAACAAATAAATGATAAAATACATACATAATTTCATTTGTAAAAATAAATAACATTATTTGTATAAAGTAAAAATAAACAATATACATGAATATTTTTAGAACAAATATGATTTCATAATTTACTAATTAGTTCATTTATTATTCACGTTAATTAAAATTGGTTGGTTCATTAAAGGACATTGTTTCTCATTTTAATAATAATAAATTTAATTAATGATAATTGTAATTGGCATTTTTTATTTTTTAATATCTACTTTTCCATTACAATTTATATATTTTCATTTTTCTATTCATTTAAAATATAAAATTTGAGAATATTCTTAAAATCTAAGAAAATAATAATTAAAATAAAACTTTCAAATTATTAAAAATTATTTTTATCTAATTTATCTGTCTTTTTTAATATAAAATAAAACTAAATATTATATAAAAATAAAATAATCATGTATAAAATAAAATAACCATGTATTTATTTATTATATAATTTTAATTTTTTTTATAATTTTAATTTTCAATCAAAAAAAATTCAAACGGAGATAGAAAAAAATTGGTACCAAATTCGACCAGCTCCTTATCGAATTTGGTGCATTTTCCCACTGAATTCGACTACGAGTTGGTCGAATTCGCCAAAAAGTTAGTACATAAGGAAATACTTTTAAATAATTAGTATACGCAGAAATTTTTTTAAAAATATTAGTACCGCGATAAATATGCCCTGATTGATAGCTGCAATCCGCTGCTCGTTCTTACAAATATTGTGTTGGTTGGCGAGCACAATACCACAAATCTTTTTTGGACAAGAACTAGAAAGCCACTCTAAATTCATACACGTGTCACTCAATCATTTTAAGTTGACAAAATGTACAGCAACAAAAACGAAAGTTGATTTTAAACGTTTGTGCACGTGTTTAAAAAATTTATAGAAATAGTTTATTATATATACTCATAAGTTGTTTTTAATTTATTTTCATAAGTTTTCAGGTTGAAAACAATTTATTTAAAATTTATTCTTATAAATATTTTAATTATAAAAATAATTTATATATGAATATTTATTATATAAGTACTTAAATAAATTATTTATTTAAGCAGGACCTTAGCATTGTAGCCATTTTGGCCTTTAGAGAGCACCGTGGAAACAACACGTTTACATCATGAAACAGATCAAATTTCTGTTTCCTTTCAGTTAGTTTTAAAAGGTACAAAGAATGTAAGTTGTATATAATGTAAATGCTTAACTCATTAAATTCAAAAGTTACTGCAAAATTGAAATTGACGTGTACTGTGGTAACAATAATAATTAATAACACACGTCCACGTGAATTGGTTCAATCACTTTTGAAGAGGAGAAAAATTTACATGCTCTTTATTATATTTTTGTAAATAAGACGTGTACAAAATTCTTTAAAAGAATCAATTACTTAATATTGAGTTTTGAAAGAGACATGTATTTTTTTAAAATCTATACACATATTATATTTTAATTAAAAAATTATACACTTATCATATTCTAATAAAAAACTTGATAGTAAAAATGTACAAAATTGCATTTAAATTCTTTCTGATTAAAAAAAAAAGCTTACAACACATTCATGAAGTACTATACAATTAATATTTGGCAAAAGGTAATCATATGTCCCTAAACTTTATCTTGATTCTCATTTATGCCTTTAAATTTTTTTTAGATCAAATATATTTTACATATTTTAAATTTTTATAGATATACCTTTTTTTCAACACCGTTAGTGGGTTAACAGAATTATTGACCTGGCACATGACGCGGTTAAAATATTTGTCACGTCATATGCCACATGGCCACATACTGAAAAAAGACCAAACTGCTCCTAAGGTAATTTAATATTTGTGACATATTTCAAATGTGACCACTGTGACGCATGGCACCAAATCACGTCATGACATGTGACATCATTCATGTCGTGACATATGACAACAACCACACGGACATCATTCATATCGTGACACGTAACATCATTAACATCGTGACATGTGACAATATTTTGTAAATAAAAATATCACAACTTCGTTGAAAGTATTCAAACTCCTGACCTGCAATTGGGAACAAAGTACACTTATCATTCAGCTAAACACATACTATTATCATATATACTCAACATTTATTATATAAAGACATTTTGTGATTATATACAAAAGAGAATATACACAAATTATTATATATTATAAAACAATAATAAATCTTATAATAGAAGAATATATCATTATTTTACATAAATCATTTTAAATTACATAAAAGTTTAAAAATTTTAATAAAAAATCTTATAATATACATTTGATTATTATTTAAAAAAATATATTATGCATATTAAAAATATTTTTATAATATTTTAATTTAACTTATTCGAATATGATCTTATATTTTAAATATTTGTGATGTATATATTAATTATATATTTTAATATTTTAATAATATTAAAATATATAATTAATTTATATCTCACAAATATAAAAAAATATTAAAATTTAAGACTATGGTATAACCATTTGAATTAAAATATTATAAAAAATATTTTTAATATGCATAATATATTTTTTAATAATAATCAAATTTATATTATAAGATTTTTTTTATTATTTTATAATATATAATAATTTGTGTATATTGTCTTTTGTATATAATCACATAATGTCTTTATGTAATAAATGTTGAGTATGTATGACAAGAAAATACCTTTAGCTTGATGACAAATGCATTTCCCTTCCCCTTCTCCTCAGTTATGGGTCATAGGTTCGATTTCTTTCAATGAACGTGTCATGATACGGTTAGTGCCACATGTCACGATAGCCACATTTGGACCTTAGGTGCATTTTGGTCATTTTCCAACATATCACGTGGCAAATATTTTAGCTATATCATGTGTCACGTCAACAATTAATTCTGTTAACTCACTGACGATGTAAAAAAAGGTATATTTATAATAATTTTAAATATATAAGATATATTTGACAAAAAAAAAATTAGGCGCATAAATAAGAATCGAAGTAAAGTTTAAGGACATATAATTACCTCTAAGTAAATATGGTACAAATTAGATCTAATCATTAGTTTTAAAGTTCGTTAGACTAATAGGTCAGGCCTAACAAAAGTGAAAATTGGTCCAAAATTTTGAGTCCAAATTAAAAAAAACCCATTTCAAATGTTATTGTTTTTTCATAGTAGATTAAAAAAACCCGTTGTTGTTGCTCGTTGTTGGCAAAGGTATATTTGTAAAAATTTTAAACATATAAAATATATTTAACAAAAAAAAATTTAGAGACATAAATAAAAATTGAAATAAAATTTAAGAACATATAATTACCTTTTGTCTTAATATTTCAATCTAAGTAAATATGATACAAATTAGACCTAATCATGAGTTTGAAATTTCGTTAGACCAATAGGTCAGACTTAACAAAAGTGAAAATTGGTCCAAAATTTTGAGTCCAAGTTAAAAAAAAAAACCCATTTCAAATGTTATTGTTTTTTCGTACTAGATTAAAAAACCCGTTGTTGTTGCTGGTTGACTGAGATGACTAGCTAATAATGATGAGAAACTAATAACTGATGGGGTGTCAATTAATTAATGTTGTGTATGTATATATGTGTGATTGAAAGAACACGATCAGCTTTATATGGGCAATGCGAGATCTCTTGAATATCTTTAAAATCTATAACAAATAATTTCTTTTCACTATTATACAAATTAATTTTGATGGATATAATAATTCAACAATATAGGAGAGCCAAATTTCCCGTAACAAATATATTCTGCGAATCACTTCTTCATCAATTGAGGAGTGGCACTTTGTCAGTTTACGAAGTATTAAATAAACTAAACTAGCTAGAATGACTAATCCAACCTCCCCAACCTATGATCCGCATAATCCGTGATTCATATATACACACACCCCGAATATATACAGTAACCTTTATTAGCTTTCCGGCTTAAATCATCGTGTAGCTGCAGTAAATAGATCCCTCACTGGGTCTCTTAATTATCAATACAACACTAATGAATTTGCTTAGCCCAGGGAAACTGTATGCAGTCAAAGTTGATATATATCGACGACTGAATGGACTACTCCCCTTTGGCAACTGGATTATTTGTCGTCATTGAATGAAGATGCTGTGTCCATGTTATTAATGTTAGATAGTTTGTAATATTGAAGTAAAATTAAATCTTTGGATAAAATATGATGTTTATAAATTAATTTAATTATTACTCTTTTTACTTGAAAATATGTATTTTTTATTTGAAAAAATATGTCTTTTATTTGAAAAGATGTATTTTTTAATTTGAAAGGATATATCTTTTATTTAAAAAAATATGTCTTTTAATTGATGAGATATTTTTTTTATTTGAAAGGATATCTCTTTCATTTGAAAGTTGAATTTTAAATTTATTTCAAAATTCAATAAGATATAAATTAAATAAACACATCTATTCGAAATATAATATATATGATTATTGGAAATTGAACGAACACAACTAGTGAAAATAAGAATAGACATAAATATTAAAAATAGAACAGACATACTTGTTAAAATTGAACAAATATAACTGTTCAAATTCTATATATATCATAATAAAATTCTATGGTGAGAATCTTGGTTCCAAGAGAGCTTGGTTGTGCTTTAAAGGATTTGCTTGTGATTCTCCAATGCACAGACATAAACTCTTTAAAGAAAGTGATATTTCATGCCTAAAAACCATTATTATTTTGTCAATATTTCTAACAATATCGATGGAAGCAATTTCACTTGTTGGAAATACTAAGAAGGATGAGAAAGAAAATGTGGTGAAAAACACTATCTAAGAAAAGAGAATCTGGTACACAATTTTTATTTTATTTATTGATGAATACTTTTGTCTATTTACTAAGAATTAAATATGAAGTCTTTTCATAAATTTAAAGAATACAAATCAATGGTAAATCAAAACAATTAGAAAATCAAACTTGTTCTTGATAACAAAGATGAAGAATCCTTTTTTTTTTGTTGAATTTGGTAATTTCTATCAACAATATGATTTAGTACATGAGAAAAATGCACTTTATACCTCATGTTATTATATACACATTTGTCACATGATTTATAGGGTAAAGCACTATTGATTGCATGTCATACATTTATAAAATGCCTTTTAAAAAAATGAAAATGTCACCTTATAAATTTTGGAATAATATAATACTAAATTCAAATTATTTCAAAGTGTGGGGATATATTTCATATTTTAAAGTTCTTGATTATCAAAGAACAAAATTATTACTTAAAGGCATCAAAAGTGTTAACAGATCAGAAGATGTCAAAAGTTTTCAATATATATATATATATATATATATATATATATAGGTTCTTATTTTATTCTTCACAGGTTTTAGTGTTTCTTGTTAAAGGAAATAGAATTGATATTTGCAAATAAAAAATATCCATTGTGTTAATTGTTGGAAATGATCCAAATAATTTTTAAGAAACTTTGTCTTCTAAAATATAGTATTTTGGAATGAGGAATAAATGAGGAAACAAACATGATTATGTACAATAGCATTTGGATCTTTAAAGTTTCTTTATGGTTTGAAACAAACACTAAAGCATTGGTATGAGATATTTGATATTATGAATTATCAAATGGATTTAGTGAATATGATGCCATTACTTGTCTACCTATATGTTGATGATACATTAATATTTAGAACACATGTTTGGTATCTCTAAAATTAAGAAGTATCTAAATTCAATTTTTAAAATTAAAGATTTGAATGAAGTAGATATTATCTTACAAATAAAAGTTCAGAGGGATAACAAGGAGTGACTTTAACACAATCACACTACATAAATAAAGTCTTTGATAAATTCAAACATTCAGAAATAAAGGAGTTTAATACTCCTTATGATTCTAATATAAAATTGACTAAAAATTTAGAGATAATGATAACACAGTTAGAATATACAAGTACGATAAGTAATATGATATATGCAATGCATTGTACTGGACCAGATATTAAGTTTGCTATTTGTAAACTTTCAAAGTTTACAAGTAATCCAAGCAATAAACATTGAAAAATTATTTTAGAGTGCTTGGATATTTGAAAAGAACAAACCACTTTTGAAATTTGCTATAGTGGTTTTTCTACTGTATTAGAAATTTAATTCTAATACAAGTTGGATCACAAGTATTAATGATAAAAAATTCACAATTGGTTAGATATTCACCTTGAGTGGGGATGCCATTAGTTGGGCATTCAATAAGCAAATTTATATTTCTTATTTTACAATTGAATATGAATTCATAGAATTACCAGCTGTTGAAAAAGAAATAAAATGGTTGATGAACATGTTTATTAGACAAAGTTATAGTCACAACACTCTATCAACCATCTATTTTTGTATTTTGTGATGATGAAGTTTCAATGTATAGTTCATGATAAAATTTATAATGAGAAATCAAGACATATAAGCTTAATACGGGTTGGGGTTCTCTTCAATATTTTTCTCTCCATGGCTACTCATAGCCAGTGAGACCCACAATCATCCAACGACTGTGAAGCAGTATTAGAGAGTATCATATTAGATAGAACCCTCTCCCTCTTAATACATGCTTATATAAGAGAATTGGTCACAAATGGAACAATGAAAATTACCTATGTAAAGTCAAACAAGAATTTGGTTGATCTATTAGTATATGCTTTAGTAATGAGAACCTAACTTTGAGTTAGTATACACTTTAACAATAAAAGTTCAATAGGTAATAACACATTACTTAGTGTTGTTTGAGGCACAAACTCTAAAGTTGAGACCTCATTCAAAAAAGTGTACTACATAACATCATGTGAAGAGTTAAAGAGTTGTTAGATGTCTAGAATTAAAATGACTTGCTGACAAACAATCCATAGTGTATACTGTTACAAAGAGAAGTTGACAAAGGTCTTAACGAAATTGCTAAATGCCTATAGTAACATAGACATAATAATAATACCACCTATATGAATATTAAAGTGGTGTTTTTTAAAGCAAGGATTAAAGGGGTTAATCTTGTAAATATTTATGAAACCAAGATTAGAACATGGCCATAAAAGTGCTAAAACGATATTACTGGAACGTCACTGCAAACTTAATGATGTCATGCGTTGTACTTTCGGTCTTGACAAATGGAGTTATGGTTCAAATCTTATGATACCATTATTTTAGTCAAAACTTTAAAGTATTACACTATTAGCAAGTTCAAATTTTTGTAAAAAATGTATGATATCATGTAGAAATATTACAAATTAGTAGGGGATTGTTAGATAGTTTGTAATATTGAAGTAGAATTAAAGTCTTGCATTGGATAAAATATGATATTTATAAAGGAATTTAATTGTTGTTCCTTTTACTTGAAAATGTATTTTTTTTATTTGAAAAGATGTGTCTTTTATTTGAAAAGATGTATCTTTTAATTTGAAAGGATGTATCATTTATTTAAAAAAATATGTCTTTTTATTTGAAAAAATATTTCTTTTAATTGAAAAGATATGTCCTTTATTTGAAAGGATAAATCTTTCATTTGAAAGTTGAATTTTAAATTTATTTTAAAATTAAATAAGATATAAATTAAATAGACACATCTATTCGAAATAGAATAGATATGACTATTGAAAATTAAACGAACATGACTATTAAAAATAGAATAGACATGACTGTTGAAAATAGAACAGACACACCTATTAAAATTGAACAAATATAACTGTTCAAATTCTATATATATCCTATTAAACTTTTATAGTGGAAATCTTGGTTCCAAGAGGACTTTGTTGTATCTTGGTAGGGTTTATCTATAATTCTCCAATACACAGACATAAACTCTTTAAAGAAAGTGATCTTTCAAGCCTTAAAGTCATTATTATTTTTTTTAATATTTCTAACAAATAACATTTAATAACTTCGCATTCTTTTATATAACCTTCAAATTATTACATCTGAAACTTGGATCTATATATAAAAAATAAAAGAAAGAAATTATATGGATGGTAATTAGATTACTCATTTATATTTTTCATAACAGTTAACTAATTATTAGTTGAATGTATTTATATGAAGTTAACTCATATACGATTAGGTTAATTAAACTGTAGTGATAATTCTTGAATATGTATATATTTGAAAAAAAAAAAGAATAATTAAAGCGGAGAAGAAAGGAGAAGACAAAAATACACATGCAGCTCCTTTGAAACAGTCCAAAAACTGAGCATTAAATACCACCACACCCACATGAAGGCTCATGGCAACTTTGGCCTACGGTTGAGAGTAGAGAGTAAGATGAAGGGGATAAGTAGGAAGTTGCAAGGTCTTTGTTCTAATTCGTGTCAAACCGTTGCCTGTCTAACAAAATCAATTGCGTTGCTCGTTGCATGTTTATATCGCGCGGTGCTTGTGAGGGCATACCCGTTGTTGACGGAAATAACTTGTCTCCTACACATAAGTCATAAGGGACTTTTAAGCATAGAAAGCAAATTAAGAGCTATTAAATTAGTTTAATCTAATAGTTTTAATTTATCAGATATTTTTTTTAAATAAAAATTTTATAAGTGCCAAAATTGATTCAATAATAATTGTAAACACAATATTAAATATAAAATAATAATTGTAAATTTTTTAAACTTTTTTCAAAGAAAATATTAAAAAATATTGAATAATTAAGAGTTGTTGGATCTTAAGATCCAACGGTTCTCAATATTTCTTATGTACAAGAGCGTAGTAAGTGAATCATTTCCGTTGCGAACTCAAACAGCGTATCTCGTGTGCCTTTCTTTTTGGGGTTCTGGCTTCTCAAAGCCATTGAGCCCAGAATCCAGTCTAGCGACTGGATTTGTTGTTCACCTCTGTGTCTGCCTCCACAGTCTCAAGCATGTCCACGCTTGAAATGGAGAACGCCTCTAACCCTCAACTCATTGTCATGACCATTTTGATGTTGGTAGGTGGTAAGGTGTTCACCTTCACCCTAGGTCTCCTTTTCATTAGATTAAAGCTCAGAACCCTTGGACTTGCAGGAGACCAAATCGCTGCTTCTGCTGATCATCCACACCCCAACCGTAATACTAGTATTACTATCGACCCATTTGAAGAGGAGATAGACGCAAACTCTGAGGCACAAACCCAAAATATGAGAGCAGCTCTAGAGGTTAGTGAATATTTGATGTACAGTTGCATCAAATATTTTGGATTTGTTGTGTTAGGGTACCACGTGATGGTGCAAGGCATAGGGGTGGTAATGGTGTCCCTGTAAATGTGGTGTGTTTCAAGTGCGAAAGAGGTGGCGGAGAAGAAGGGGTTGAAAATGTTGACATTCAGCGTGTTCACAGTGGTATCCACGTTCGCAAGTTGTGGTTTCGTGCCCACAAACGAGAACATGGTGGTGTTTGCCAAAAACTCTGGGCTTCTGATAATGCTAATTCCTCAGGTGTTGCTGGGGAACACACTGTTCCCTCCTTGCTTGCAGTGGACGATATGGGTGGTGGGGAGATTAGATAAGAGCAAAGGAAGCAAGTACCTTTTGGAGAAGGCACAAGAGGTTTCGGCGTTTCTGGTACCCACTGTCTTGGCCTTCATAATGGCTCAAGTCATAGTGGTGGGCTCACTTCTTATCAGAAGCTGGTTGGGATAACCTTCCAGAGCGTGAATTCCGACACACTGGACAGACTGTCGTGGACCTCTCCCTCATATCCCCTGCCGTTTTGGTGCTTTTCGTAGTCATCATGTTAGTCTCTTTCTACTCTTTGCCTTTCCCGCCATATCATTTAATTAATTCACCCATCAATATTATACATATGTTCTAGCTTGCTACCGGCCAAAAGCATCCAATAAGCTGATAAACTAACTTTCAGTTTTTTGTGAAAAAAAAAGAAAGAAATTATTTAATTTAAATATTGTATTTATTTACTGAATTTCAAGTTTTATATATAATAAATAATTGTAGGGTGAAAATTAAAGCTTTAATGCATGCTAAACTATATATATATATATATATATATATATATATATATATAAACAATTTTAAAAGAGTTAGAACTCAATTTTGTTTCGGAATTAGTAGATGCAACCCCATTTCCAACTGTCAAGAAAAACCTATATATAAATATATATATATATATATATATATATATATATATATATTCCATATATAACCTTTCCAAGTTCCAATATTGGAAAAAAAGCTAAATTATGCATATATAACCTTTCCAAGTTTGAGTCTTGAAAAAAGCTAAATTACTACAGTGTGTGTATATGAGTGATGAGTGGTTAGGTTGAATTTTAGTTTAGGATATAAATGTTTCGCATACCATCTTACTAATCATTCCCAATTTTCAAATTCATAATGATTATATGTAAGTATGATTAGTGGAGAAGACCTAGTACATGAATTGGGGGATTCAGTAATATGATTAGAATAATAGTTGTTGTGTTGACAAATGGAATACTAATTTATTTGCATGGTTAGGAGTGTAGATATAAATATAGTTTCAAATGGGTAAAAGTGGCATGTTATATTTAATATTCTATTATATAATAGAATGATTGATAAAAGAAATTATGAAAGTATTGGATAAGATGTAGTAGAATAAGAATAGAAAAGTGAGAACGAAATTGAGTAGTGCAGGTACCTGCACGTCATGGGTGGGAGAGGGAGTGAAAGAGGAAAGGGGGAGGAGTGGTGGGAGAAGGTGGTGATGTCGGAGCTGTCGTATTTGGCAATTAATGCTCATCGGAGCGGTGTGCATAACAGAGAGGGAGGAGAACCCTCTCAACTCTCAAGTCTCAACTCTCAAGTCTCAACTCTCAACTTCAGCATGCATGGGCAACATAGTGGTGGAAGTGATCAGCGCCTACGGCAACGTTGGGCTTCACCACCGGCTACAGCTGCGGAAGTGATCATTCTCATGCTGGTTTTGTTAACATCAACGGGGGCACTGCTTGGATGCTCTTCTAGTTTTTCATTATTCAATTTTAGGGTTTAGTATTTAAGTTTTAGGGTTCTTTATTTTTTTAATTTTAAATTTTTAAAAATTAAATTATAGTTGAATTTGATTACAAATAATTCAGATAAAAAAATAGAGAATTAGATTAAATAAATCCTAAAATAACAAAAAAAAATTAAATTTTATTTTTTGTTATTTTGAACTTTTATAAATTAAATTCTACTTGAATCTGATTACCAATGATTTAGATAAAAAAAAATAGAGAACAAGATTAAATAAACTCTAAATTCTAAACTCTAAATCTTAAAATAACAAAAAAATTAAATTCTAATTTTTTTGTTATTTTAATTTTTTATAAGCTAAATTTTAGTTGGATCTGATTATCAATAACTCAAATGAAAATAAGATTAAATAAATCGTAAAACCTAAACTTTAAATACTAAAATAACAAAAAAATTTAATTTAATTTTAAAATTACAACTAAAGAAAAAAAGGAACCGGAGCCTCCAACAAGCTAGAAGGTGATCCGGTTCCTATATATTCAATCAACATTCTCCCTTCAATGGAAGCAGATCAGCTATAGGCAATTAGAGGCTCCAACTTTTTGTTAGCCATGATTTTAATTGTGGTAAAATCAAACCATAGTTAAAATTTACATTTAGCTATATTTTTAACTGTGACTAACAAATAGTTAGAGCCTCCAAATACCTGTAGCGAATCATGACCCTCCTTCAATTGTACATCCAATACTTCTTTTACCCCTGTTACTATAAACTATGCAAAAAGTTTCATATTATCCCATTCACTTATCTTTTATTTTCATCAATTCAAACTAACAAGCTTAAATTATTCTCAGTTTTCCTCATATTTTAATTTACTCTTTATACTTTAAAACTTATCATTCATAACTCGGTTTTACAATTTTGATTTCATTATTGTCATAAAACTTTTGTCAATATTTTATTAACTTTTACTATAGTGTCACTAATCATTGCCATTTTCACACTCTTCTATTTCTTTTTCTGACAGAACTCATGCATATTCAAAGTATCCATATGTATATAATTGTAGTGACAAAATTTAATACAATGCTCTCAAAAGTTAAGTGGTATAAATTAAATTAAAAATTTTAAAAATTATAAAAACTCAATTAATTTTTTTAAAGTATAGGGACCAAATTAAAATTTGTGTCAAGTTGTAAGAACTAAGAATAAATTATCCAAAGAGGTATTTGTAATACCCGTTAATTTCAGAATATAATTCGCTTAAGAGTATTTTAGAATTCTACAACGTTACTTTAGTTATTGATTTTGGTCATTTTTAATTTTCATATTTAATTGTTCTCTTTGAATATTATTTATGAAAATTGAGTTAAATGACTGGACTAAATATTTGCACAATGAGGGATATATTCTAAGAATGGTGAAATTCATGGAAAAGTGGTTTCAGAATGGTCAATTAATCCATTTATTGTAAATTGACTGGATGGGTTTGGATGTTGGGTTATGGATACCCATGGGTTATTGAATAACCCATTAGAAATATTTAATATAAAGTTTCAATAGTAACCCTCATTTTTTCACTCAGCCGAAGGAAGCAGAAAAGATTTCTCTCTCAGTTCTTCATTTTCTTCTCAAATCATTTCCTTGATCTTCAGAATTTCTGATTATTTGTTCGGTTCAAAAGCTTTGTAAGGATCAAAGGTAAGCTTTAATCCGATTATTTTCCTTAAATTTCAGTTTATATACAAGATCAGAGGAGGTTTTGTTCTTGAAGATTTTGATGATAATTCATGAATCTCAGTTGTTTTAGAAGTTATATTTGAGTTATAATCGGTTAAAAGAGTTGAGATTCTGGTTTTGAATCAAAAGAAAGGAAAGGATGAATTTTTTTGAAAGATTTTCTGCAAAATTCGAAGTACTGTAGCAACTGAAAATCTGAAATTTTTCTTCGAGTTACTGTAGCGACCAGAAATTTCGGGAAAAAAATCTGGAAAATTTTCTTCGGTACTGTAGCAGTACTGTAGTGTCGGCAGTCAACGGTACTGTAGCGAACCGGCACTGTAGCGAACCGTTACTGTAGCGAACCGACACTGTAGCAAACCGTTACTGTAGCAAACCGTACTGTAGCAAACAGTTACTGTAGCAATCAGAAAATTTTACGTATTTTCGTGATTTTGTTTCCTTTCTTATGATTCCTTGTAATATATTTTACTAGGAAATTTTCCTACACAAATTCTAGTGTGGAACAAGGTAAACTTGGACAAAAATCAAGGTGAGTGAATAACCTTGCTCAGCTAATTTGATATTACTAGTCAAAGTACAATATAAGTCCCATTTACAATATTATTTGGATAATAAGCAATTAATTTTTCATATGGGAGTATATGATGATCAGTAGAAATAAGAGTATGAAGAAATTATTTATCTCATGACAAATGTACTATGTGATGAATTCTCACTATTTTATTAATGAGTAAAGATCTACGGGATCTAATACACGAGTGTGAAAGGGTTAAAGTCCCATACTACTCGGTGTATATCTAAGAAATCTTATACACGAGTTTGAAAGGGTTAAAGTCCCATACTACTCAGTGCATATCTATGAAACCTATACACGAGTTGAAAGGGTTAAAGTCCCATACTACTCTGCGTATACCTATGAGATCTTATTCACGAGTTTGAAAGGGTTAGAGTCCCATACTACTCGGTGTATATCTATGAAATCTTATTCATGAGTTTGAAAGGGTTAGAGTCCCATACTACTCGATGTATAAGATAATTAATTATATGAGTAAATGTGGTATTTGTACTTTTGATATTTTATATAGTACAGTTATTTACTTACTGAGTTTTTAAATAAACTCACACTCCCTATGATTATTTTTTTTTCAGATACAGAAAATAAAGAACAAGAGTATCCGTTTGAAGATTAGAAGCCCCTTGGGTTTATTCTCTATTTCTGTCTGGTGGGACACCAGTACTTATTAATGTAGATATTAGAAAAGCTCTGTATTTACTATAGGTCTCCTAGGCTTGCGATGAGATAGAAATATCAGACTATGTATGTCTATATTTGCTTATCAGATGAATATAATTCTGTAGTGTGGAATGAATGATTAAGGTTGAATGTAAAACCTTACAGAATATATGTATATAACGTATGTTTGAGAATTATATCAAATGAGTAGTATCTTTTCACATGCTCAATTTTTGGGATGTGACAAATTATTTTCAAAGACCGCCATAGTTTTTTTTTTTCAAAAAACGACAAACAATATATTTGAAACTGAACTCTTTGTAATTAATGATAAAACTATTGAGTTTCCTTATGTAATCCATTCATTTTGAATTACAATTATAATTGATTAAAAGAAATAAAAGAAAGCCACTCACAGTCACATCTTTTTTCTGTTGTGGCCAATTCAATCTAGAAAGAATGACCACGATTACGTAACGGAACTAATGCTAAGACAATCCGGATTCAATTTATTTACATAGTTATAATTCAATATATTGTTTTATTAAATTTTTCAACCAAGAGAAATGTATGTCTTTAAAAATAATTGTATAACTTTTACAAATCGATATTATTTTTAATATCTTTTTATATTTTTTACAATATAACTTTATTGTTATATGTTTTTATTGTTAACAAAAGTTACAAATTTATGTTTGTTAATTTTTTTTCTATGTTGCTTTTTTTTTGAATAATTTTTTAAAAGTCAGAGCAGTTTTTAAAAACACCAAGGGAATTAATGCTTTTAAAAATAATTGTAGTAGCTGAAAATTTAATATCTATGTCTATATATATGTATATAATGACCTTTTTTATTTTAACCAAATTCTCTATATATATTGTAAATATTATTATACTTTCGCCTCAATATATCTTCTTAATATTTTTATTAGTTTCTTCTTTTGTCATATTTTTGCCTCAATATATATGTTAGCTTGATGAATCATATATATTTTAATTGAACCTTGGGCCAATATATGTTAATTTAATAACTTGATACAAAGTGCTTTAGATTTTTAGTATTAAAAAAAATTCTAAAGAATACTCACTATTGTCATTGTACACAATTACAACTTCTAAAATTATTACCAAATGCTCCACCAATGAATTCTGTTTTTACAAGGGGCTTTTATAGAATTTTTATCAAACAATTTTTTTTTTTACAACTGCTTTCGGAAAGTCATAGTATTTGCAAATAAACTATAAGTAAAAAAGTTGAGTTGTTAAACTTGGTGAGATTGACTTAGTAGTAAAGGAAGTGTATTTTTTTACGTTAATTATTTAAATTTATTTAAATCTTAAGTCAGTAATTCGTTATTCTAAATACATACACCCAGCCGATTTGAGGGTTGCATTCTGAAAATTGCCTGGAGAAGGACCCAATATCGTGTGATGCACAAGTTAGGCCGAATAATACCTTTACTATACGATAAAGTAATTAAATAAATAAATAAAAACTGAGTCCTTAGATAATTTTTAACACAAACTTCCAAGTGTAGGAAATGTAATTAATTAAGAAGATATTTTATGTTTAAGCTGAATTTGAAGATTCATGCGTCCACTTAGCACTGGGCGGAAGTAATTCCAAGGTAATTCACGAGACAAAGAAAAGGATCATGTTTTGTTAATTCTAAATGCGCCTAATTATGGCAACGACATTGGTACCGAAGTAGATGGAAAATAATGAAAAATAATAGAATCACGAGTCACTACAAAACAAAACCACCCACCCACCCTCCCTTCCCTTCCCTTCCCTTCTTGCTTTTCTTCTCATTTCTGAGTTCTGCCAGTCTTGCAATTTGTTGTGCACTCGCATTGTCATTCACTCTCTATTATCCCTCTCTTTTCTCCTATGAATCAGAGCCTTTAAGCAAAACCAAGCTTCTCAAACTCCAATTTAATCTCTCAAAATGGTCACCGCCCACCCCCTCAATCTTGTTCTCTTTTCTTTCATTTTTGTCCTCAACTTCTTCTCCATCCCTCTCTCTGCCCTCAATATTGGAGTTGAAACCACCGGAGTCGCCGTCTCTGTGGTTCGCTTCTTAATTGGTTTATCTGTATATACTAATATTCATTTCAATATCAGTAAATAGCTTTTTCTGTTCCTAATTTCTTTCTTCTTGATTCATTTGCAGAGCAAAGAGTGCAGCCGAACATGTGAGTCAAGCTTCTGTTCAGGTTCATCTCTTAGCCTTCTTTTCTTTGATGTGCAATAATTAATCAGAGATTGACTTTAAATACGATACGTCTCTGAAGAAGAGGAGAAAAATAAATAAATAAATAAATTTGGTTTTGGTGGAATTGCAGTGCCTCCTTTATTGAGATACGGCAAGTACTGTGGGCTTCTGTATAGCGGGTGCCCCGGGGAGAGACCTTGTGATGGCCTTGACGCTTGTTGTATGAAGCATGATCAATGCGTCCAAGCCAAAAACAGTATGTTTCATTCGTCCATTTCTTAAAACTCCTTACTTCTTTCACTATGATTACCTTTCGGATTTGAATCATTAGTTTAGAATTTATCGGACACCGGCATTTAAGACTTGCTTTTAAAACTATATCTTCACTTTCTTTCTTTTATTACTGTCGCCTAAAACCATATATAGGTAAATAGGATTGTCAACAACAACTTGAATGAGTAACTGTTTAGAAATTAACAATGGTTTTGATAAATTTATTTTGTGGGATCAGAACAAAGAAAAAGGATAATGTTGTAGGAGAGGTGGAGAATTGCGAGAGATAAGTTTCGAAGTAAAGCACACGTGCGATACTGGTGTCGGTGGTGCTGTGCACATGTCCTAATCAGCAAAGTAAACATTTTCATCATAGAAAGGGAACAAGAGATGCTAATTGGCTGATAGGGAATTCTAATTGATACCCCTTTTCCAATTTCCATATATGTTTTACGGAAGTGAATAGAAATAATTCTTGCTTTCCATCTAAAAGCTTAAGATTTTAAGATTAAACAGTAGGGACAAGGCAATGAGTTGATGATAAGGTTATGGAGGTGTGTTATGCAGATGACTACTTGAGCCAAGAGTGCAGCCAAACATTCATCAATTGTATGGATAATTTTAGCAAGTCAGGAGCGGCAACATTTAAGGGAAACAAATGCCAAGTAGATGATGTGATTGAAGTAATCAAGGTCGTGATGGAAGCCGCTCTCCTCGCTGGAAGAGTTTTCCACAAGCCTTGAACATAATGCTACCCTTCTTCTCAAGTGACACAAGGGTTTCACATTCTTCATTTTTTATTTTTAGTTTAACTCACCAGAGTAATCAATACTTTTTTTGTTCATTCCTTACTTTTCCATGTTCCTTCAGCTTTCTCATCATTTTCCCACCAACAAACAGACAAATGCGTACACATTTGCTTGGTTTCTTCAGTTTTAACGATAATGGAATACTTTTGTGGTTGGTGATTCTCTTTTTCAGTCTTTACTTTTTTTTTTAACTTTTTGCCCCAAGTGGCTTACAACTATATAGGTTCAGGACATAGACATCAGAAAACAGAAAAAGAGACTTGGACCTCCGAGACGGTATCGGATACGGTAAACTTCTATTTATAAACTATAATAAAAGCATAAGCAAAAAGTTAATTTCGAACTTATTACAGTGCGCAATTTTATCACTTTAAAAAAAAAATTCCAGAGGTACATTTCAAGTAGTTACTTCGTTTTAGCTAAGTGGTCAAATGAAATAGAAAAATCAAACCGAAGTTCATAATTGAATAGTAATACCATTTTTCAGTGAAGAGGATTAAAAAAAACTAGATATGACGAAAAAGACTTTCCTTTCACGTACCTTGCATATGAGTACACGTGAATTTTCAGAAAATATCTCATCAGTCAACACGACGCTTAAGCATCAATGGTATATGGGTAGAGCATCTGCTTTTCGTTTTAACAACGATTTTAATCGTTGTTACTGTTAAAACAGTTTCTACAATACAAACGTGAAAAATAATTTTTTTTACAGAAATTAACAACGGTTTTAAATTTTCAGCAACAATTTTGACCGTTGCAAAAATTATTAGCAATGATTAAAACTGTTGTTAAAACGAAAAGCAGGTGCTTTCCTTTGCCAAAAAGAAGAGAAACCGTTCCTGTTTGCATATGGGTATGGCTATGAATCTATGATCGATAAATCTTATCAAATTTCAGTTTAATAGTGTAATAGTAAAACTTGTACGAATTGCTAACACTGGAAAAGAGAAGAAAGAAAAAATATTACAGACTTGGGCCAATTTACGGTTTCCTTCCTCGGAAGAGAAAGAAGTGAACGTGTGTGAACGAGAGAGGAGGAGGACGAGGAGGGGGAGGGGGGAAACCACTGTGTGCGCTTTGTATGCTCATGAAACGAGGGTTTGTATCCTGTCAGTTCTACTTAAGGCTTTAGAGGAGGCAACTTTGGCAACACCCAACTTGGTGAATTGTTAAGCCACAGTACTTCACCAGTTTCTTTGTGCTTGAAGTCAGGAGCTCTTTCGTTCCTCTGATAATCAAAAGGAACCATGAACCCAGTAAACAAAATCCAATATAGCATGATATAAACCATAAAAAAAGAAAAATAACATCCAATAATAACAGCAGACAAACAAACAACTCAGAAACCAAGGTTACCTTATTTGATCTATTATCCCACCATTTATCTGGATTTTCCACCACGTCCCTCCAAAATTCATCACCTAAACCAAGTGGAAGCAAATGTGCCTTAATACATACTACACAATGAAACAGATTGATGCAGTATGAAAGAATAGTAATTATGAAAATTGCATACATTTTATGATGTAATTGTAATTTGGAAATCGGGGTTCGTAATTAGAGATTTAGGTTTTGTTTATATTTCAGATTTTAAATTCAGCTGTTGCGTCTTGGGATATCTTATCCCACATTAGGATTAGGATTTTATTTCTCGTCTTATATTAGGATATCTTGATCCTCATGTTCAGATTGCCTAGGCCATAAATTTAGCTTTGAGCTGCATGTATTTCTATCTTAGAGTTCATAATTGGAGTCGAATAAGAATACTTGAGTGTTCTAAAGATTTGTTCCTCAGTTCTTCTCATTCTATATGACATAAAGGGAAAAAAATTGCAATAAGGAATGAGGAATCTTGAGATGCAGACCACCCCCCCCCCCCCCCCCCCAAAAAAAAAAAGGGAAAAAAAATTGACATTATCATATAAGTAAATGAAGGTACCAAATATGTTTAGAATGTCCTTGGCAAATATAAAATGGTGAGCATCTCAAGGCTATAAAAAAAAATATTAATTCCTTTCAAATTAGATACAAACCCAATAAGGCACCCCAATGATACTTACGATGCATCAGATTTCAGAAGATCTAGGCATATGAGCAAGAAGAATATTCATACAGACCTTTGTTTTCCTTTGCTTTCTTGGGTTGTACAATGAGAACATCAAATTCCAGTCCTTGAAGTTCAGATAAAACCCAGTTTGGAGCTTTATTAAGCCAGAGGGAAAGACTCCCATCTTTACGCTTGAAGTCAGGGTACTTTGGATTTACCTATTAAGTAGAGATAAATGTCAAAAAGTTTCCCAGAGTAAATTAGTCTAAAAAAATACCTCCAGTGAAAGGTCATTAATCACTACCGATCGCTTGTGCTTAATGTCACGGCAATCCCACCACTGCTTGGAATCATTTAGAAGGTCTTTCCAAGAACTCAGCAAAGAGCCTGAGTTTTTATTTGTACTAGCTGAAAAAATAAATCAGACCAAAAAATTTGAAGTGTTCACATAACCCACACAGCCAATTACCCAAGAAAATAACAAAAGAGAGACACATATTATTATTATTTTAGTCTTGCAAATTCCATACCAAAAGGAAAAAGAAAATAACCAGAACCAAATTTTTACCAGATGAACTTGAGATTTGCTCTTGCTTTGAAACTGCAGATATATTCTTCATCAAAGGGTATCCATGGACAAAGTTGAGGCTTTCCACCTTAACCTAATATGATTAAACCAAAGCTGTGAGCTTTACATACTCAATCCAACAGCTTCACACACATGATAAATAAGGCACCAATACATGAGACAGAAACATGACTAAAAGATCTTCATTGCTAAACAATTTGAGTTTAATTTAAATTATGTATATCCAAAAGGTAGCTGTAACTTCCAAATTACTAAAAATTAAATAAACAGTTTAAAAAATTATTCATCAGTATCTATTCTGTTGTCTGACAAGTTCCAAGTCACTCAATCCTAAACCACATATCCAATTTAATATTAAGCACGCCAGAAATACTCAAAAAGCTGTTCTTCGCAAGCAACAAGTAACTAAAACGAAGGACATTACAATGCCACTATTGAGACCAGATTAATTATGTCATCCTATAATGCATGCGAACCTAAGGACTCCAGCTGGAGCATACCTGAACATCGCTTTGGCCCTGATTTTCATTTAAATAAGGTGGATCTGCACTGAGTTTTCCAGCTATATGAATACAGTCATTTTCTTTCAGATGGCAAGCAGCAACATGAGCCAAATCACCCTCAAATATCACTGGAATCCTTAATTAACAAGAAAAAGAGACAGGTACAAACTCAATAGTTAATGGAATCAAAAGAGCACACTAACGATCATATTTCAACATTTTTATGACTATACTGATGTAGTTAGTTCCACAAAACAATTAAAGCAAATTTCAGATTGTCAAAGTATAGCTTGTATATGTCAAAGTATAGCCTGTATATATGTCAAAGTAGAGTCTGGACTTACCATGTGTACAGCCTGAACAATTTGACTTAGTTTTCATGAGGACTGACTTAGGTATTCGGTGGAGTGATTTCAGGAGAGATTGAGGGTTGTAATCTAGCCTATAAATACTTGTTTTGCTTTGAGTAATAGATTAGAACATTACATTATCAGATTGTTCTCACTTACATGGTATCAGAGCTTCTTGGTTTTTTGTTATTTCTGGATATCACGTTACTTCTTGGTTGGTCACTTAGAAGTGACTGTTAGTCGACACCGCCGGTCCAGGGAAGTGTGTCGTGGCAAATCCGGCCAGTCACCGAAGTCCGGTGACCTGACTCTGCTACAGTTCGGACCGTCGCCCACGCGCCGGCGCGTGAGGGCGCGTGTGGTGGAATCTCCGGTCGCGGCTTGGTTCGACGGCGTCGACTCGCCATTTCCGGTCTATCCCCGGCGTCATCTTTGTCATTAGAAGCTTTTTTGGTACTGGGCATCATTCACAGGAGTTGTGCATGCTGAGTTTAAACTGGAAGCTAAGCTAAGTTCAGATTTATATATTCTGAAGTATCAGTTGGCTTAGTGGATATCCACATTCTCAACTCAGTGGCAGTTTGGTGAATATTCAGGTTCAGGTTTATATATTCTGAAATTTCTTAATTCATACATTATTTCTTTGTCTTTATCACAAAGAAAATGTCAGATACTAAGCCATCTATTAATGAGTTAGTACCCACAATGTCAAAAATAACTGAGCATAAGTTAAATGGGTCTAACTATTTAGAATGGAGTAGAACCATTAGAATTTATCTACGGAGTGTTGAAAAAAATGACCACTTGGAAAAAGAACCTCCTACAGATGAAACTAGACAAATTTCGCTTAGAGATGATGCCCGTTTGTTCCTACAGATTACGAACTCAATTGATAGTGAAGTAATTGAGTTAATTAATCACTGTGAATTTGTCAAGGAATTGATGGAATACTTAGAGTTCTTGTACTCTGGTAAGGGAAATATATCTCGTATATATGATGTCTGTAAAGCTTTTTATCGTACTGAGAAAGAAGGTAAGTCGCTTACAGCTTACTTCATGGAATTCAAGAAGATCTATGAAGAATTGAATGTGCTTTTACCATTTAGTACTGATATCAAGGTACAAAAGTCTCAGAGGGATCAAATGGCAATCATGAGTTTTCTGGCAGGCCTTCCTTCAGAATTTGAGACTGCCAAATCTCAGATTCTTGCCAGTACTGAAATTAACTCACTTCAGGAAGTATTCAGTAGGGTCTTACGTACAGAAAATACTTCATCAACTCAACAACCTAATGCCCTCATTACCAGAGGAGGGGATGTTGAAAGAAGGCTAAACAGAGGAGGAACTTCAGCCACTGGAAAGACTAGTGATATTGTGTGTTATTACTGTAAAGAGCCCGGCCATACAAAGCGTAATTGTAAAAAATTACAGAACCGCAACCAGAGGTATCAAACCACCAATGTCGCTGCTGTTTCTAGTTCCTTTGAGAAGGGTATTACAATTTCAGCTGATGAGTATGCTAAATATCAAGCTTTCTTGAAGGAGTCTACTTCAGTCACCAGTCTTGCTGAACAAGGTAAAACATGCCTTATCTCTTCTTCAAACAAATGGGTTATCGATTCTGGTGCCACAGATCATATGACAGGTAATCCCAATACTCTTTCAAATTTCAAGTCACACAAATCTCCATCCCCGGTTACTATAGCAGATGGGTCTACATATAATATTAACGGTCTAGGAACAGCTAAACCCACTTCTTCTATTACTTTGTCATCTGTTCTGAGTCTACCAAATCTCTCTTTTAACCTAATTTCTGTAAGTCGACTCACCAAAGATCTAAATTGTTGTGTCTCATTCTTTCCTGATTACTGTCTTTTTCAGGATCTTATGACGAAGCAGATTGTTGGTAAAGGACATGTATCTAATGGTCTTTACATTCTTGACACTTGGGAACCTCAGTTAGTTGCTTGTGCTAAGGCCACCTCTCCATTTGAAGCACATTGTCAGTTAGGACATCCTTCTCTGCCTACTTTGAAGAAGTTATCCCCTCAATATCATAATGTAACATCAATTGAATGTGAATCTTGTCATTGTGCAAAACATCATCGGGGTACGTTAAGTCCTAGAATAAATAAACGGGCTGCATCAGCCTTTGAATTAGTACATTCAGATATTTGGGGACCATGTCCTGTATTGTCTAAATTTGGTTTTAGATATTTTGTTACATTTGTGAATGATTTTTCTCGAATGACATGGATTTATTTTATGAAGAATCGTTCTGAGGTGTTTTCCCACTTTTCTGCCTTTTCTGCTGAAATTAAGACCCAGTTTAATGTTTCTGTACATGTCTTAAGGAGTGATAATGCTAAAGAATATATGTCAGAAACATTTTAAAACTATTTAACCCAACAAGGGATAATTCACCAGACTTCATGTGTTGATACACCGGCTCAAAATGGGGTAGCTGAAAGAAAGAATAGGCATCTTCTTGAGACTGCCCGTGCCTTAATGTTTCATATGAAAGTTCCCAAACAATTCTGGGATAGTGCTGTTTCCACAGCAAGTTTTTTAATTAATCGGATGCCTTCTACAGTCCTTGATGGTGCCACACCTTACAGTATTCTGTTTCCCAATAAGCCACTGTTTCCTGTGGAACCTCGGGTATTTGGAAGTACATGTTATGTTCGCGATGTTCGGCCCCATATTACTAAACTTGATCCCAAAGCCTTGAAGTGTGTATTCTTGGGATATTCTCGTCTTCAGAAGGGTTATCGGTGCTACTCTCCGGATCTAAACAGGCATTTGGTCTCAACTGATGTGGTCTTCTCAGAGAAACAACCTTTCTTCTCCTCACTACCCTTAACACCAAGTCAGGGGGAGGATGAAGAATGGTTAATCTATAATCCCACATCCTCAAACGCCCCTGCCGGTCCATCTGAAGGGAATCCAGTTGAAGAGTACTCATCAGCAGAACAGACAGACACTGATATCCTTCATGCTACAGAAAGACCACCGATTACTCAAGTGTATTCTCGAAGACAAACAACCAGTGATACATGTCCTGCGCCAGCCACTTCGTCATCGGATCCTCCACCAAACGATCATGACCTACCTATCGCTCTCCGCAAAGGTAAACGTCAATGCACCCTCCCTAAGTCCAATTATCCCATTGCTAATTTTATATCCTATAATCATTTATCACCATCATCTAGTGCTTTAATTGCCTCTCTAGACTCTGTTTCCATTCCTAAAACTGTTCAGGAAGCCATGGCCCATCCAGGCTGGCGTGCTGCTATGCTTGACGAAATAGAAGCATTAGATGCCAACCGCACATGGAATCTTGTACACTTACCTGCAGGAAAGAAAGCTGTCGGATGCAAGTGGGTCTTTGCCATTAAATTTAATACAGATGGTTCCATTTCTCGACTTAAAGCTAGATTAGTAGCTAAAGGATATGCCCAGACCTCTGGGGTAGATTATTCTGATACATTCTCTCCGGTGGCCAAGCTCACCTCAATCCGTCTGTTCATTTCTCTAGCTGCATCAGAAAATTGGCCATTGTATCAATTGGATATAAAAAATGCTTTCTTGCATGGTGACCTTCACGAAGAAGTATATATGGAGCAACCACCTGGATTTGTTGCTCAGGGGGAGTATGGGAAAGTCTGCCATTTAAAAAAATCATTGTATGGTTTGAAGCAAAGTCCCCGAGCATGGTTTGGTAAGTTCAGCATGGCAGTTCAGGAGTTTGGGTTGAAGAAATGTAAATGTGATCACTCTGTATTCTACAAGCAATCAAGGGATGGTATTATTCTTCTTGTTGTTTATGTTGATGATATTGTCATTACAGGAAATGACTGTGTAGGAATTTCATCCCTCAAATCATTCTTGCACACCAAGTTTCAGACAAAAGACCTGGGCCACCTAAAGTACTTCTTGGGAATTGAAGTAACAAGAAGTAAGAAAGGAATACTTCTGTCCCAAAGAAAGTATGTTCTTGACATGCTTGCAGAAACTGGAAAGCTAGCTGCTAAACTTTGCAGTTCCCCAATGATTCCAAATTCACATCTTGCAAAAGAGGATGCGGATCTCTTCGATGATCCAGAAAAATACAGGCGATTAGTCGGAAAATTGAACTATCTTACTCTAACACGACCAGACATTGCTTTTGCAATAAGTGTCGTTAGTCAATTCATGTCTGCACCTACTGTCAAACACTGGGAGGCTCTAGAACAGATCCTACGCTACCTAAAAGGAGCTCCTGGTCTTGGTATATGGTACAGCAACCATGGGCATACCAGAATTGAATGCTTTGCAGATGCTGATTGGGCCGGTTGCAAGATTGACAGGCGATCCATCACTGGATTCTGTGTCTTTATGGGAGGAAACTTAATATCATGGAAAAGTAAGAAACAAGGTGTTGTATCTCGATCAAGTGCTGAATCCGAATATAGAACTATGGCACAATCCGCTTGTGAGATCTTATGGATATACCATTTGTTAGATGAGGTTGGAATGAAGTGTTCAATGCCAGCAAAAATGTGGTGTGATAATCAAGCTGCTCTTCATATTGCTTCAAATCCAGTTTATCATGAAAGAACTAAACACATTGAGGTTGATTGTCATTTTGTTCGTGAAAAGATTGAAGAGAACTTAATCACTACTGGATATGTGAAGACAGGAGAGCAACTTGCTGATTTATTTACAAAGTCTCTAAATGGGACTCGGATTAATTATTTATGTAACAAGCTGGGCATGATTAACATCTATGCACCAGCTTGAGGGGGAGTGTCAAAGTATAACTTGTATATGTCAAAGTATAGCCTGTATATATGTCAAAGTAACTTACCATGTGTACAGCCTGAACAATTTGACTTAGTTTTCATGAGGACTGACTTAGGTATTCGGTGGAGTGATTTCAGGAGAGATTGAGGGTTGTAATCTAGCCTATAAATACTTGTTTTGCTTTGAGTAATAGATTAGAACATTACATTATCAGATTGTTCTCACTTACACAGATAAAAGAAGACTAGTTAAGCAGTAAAAGAAGAAAGTAAATTAGTTTTAGATGTCAGTTAGTGACTTGCCATAAGATATAACTTCTGTTCATGTATCTCCTAGTACCAGGACAAAGGAATCTGTGCCTGTCTTTGGACAACCTAACCAATCTTTTACCACTGAGGAACATTGAGTTTTCATATAAATAAAGTAATTTCCACTATCAGGTTGATTTTAGTCTATAAATCTGGCAAATCCTAACAAATAAAAACCTATCCAATAAGAACAAGGGGAAAAACATGATAGCACGTGGACTCCCTCTAAATTCTTTTCCTCTTGCTATTGTGAAGCTATTAACACATGCACTCTGAAGAAATATGGACTTAATTTCATATGCTATAATCAATCAAATCTATAAATATTTATCCTTAATTCCCACTTGTGACAATATTTTTACAAGATACTGTATATCAATCAGGGCACAAATATGCACGCCTTTTGAATGAATAGTGTTTTACTCGAGGAGAAAACTTAGATGCAATTCTTATATATATATATATATATATATATATATATATATATATTGGTATGAGATTCTCTAATTAAGAACATGTAAGGTCTTTTACAACTCAGTATTGTAAGATTAGTTCCTTTAAAGAAATTATTACATATGTTAAATTTTCAGCAAAGAACCTTACAGCAAAGACGTAAGAATCTTTACCAAAATCCAGTGCTTTGCACAATTGTAGCATAAACATTTACTAGGTAAATAATGGGTTTCGCATCATGAACCATAGTGGTTCAACTGAAAAGAATAACGGATATAGCTTGAAAATCTACTAAAACGACAGAGGGGAAAAATCACTTGCCACCCAGTGAGGGGGTGGAGGCAGAAGTAGGCATACCGAAGATGGGAAGAATCAGGAGAGAGGTCCTGGGTAAGAACGGTGGCAGCCCAAGTGTTGCCATCGGGAGAAGTTTGAAAGTGAAGGGGGATATGGACGTGACCAATGAGGTTGACGGAATTGGCAACCTTGGGTTGATACGGAATCTCGGTGGGCCTTGGCCGTTCAGAAACAGCGACGTCGTTTGATGGGGGCGAGGACTTGTCCGAGGGTTTAGATCTCCTTCGGGCGGCGGCAGTGGAATAAGATTGAAGAATGAAGGTTGTAGGATGCAAAACAAAGCGTTCCGTTGAAATGGCCGAAGAAGCAAACACTCGACATGCTCGGCGCAGTGCAGTCATTTCGATACTCTGTTTACACAGAGCCGAGAAGAAGAAGGCTAACAAAAACTTTGGGGTTTAGGGTTCTAGCAAAACCTTTCCTCTGCTCTGTCCTCCAAATTCGATGATTGTCTTTTTTTTTTTTTTTGGGTTTTCCACTTGTATTAGTAATTTTGATTAAGGATTGTCGCGCATTAAAACTCATTATATTTATAAATTAATTAATTTGCTAACATATGACCTTAGAAACTAATGACTACAAGACTCTCAAATTATATATAATAATATAGATTACATTAGCATTTTCTTTTAAAAAAATTGATTCAATTATATTTAATAATTTATTTGTCTTAAATATTATACTCAGTATTTTCAACATTTTGATATGTATTGTAAAAAAAATTTTCAATTTACTTTTTATAAAATAAGTGATTTTTTTTTGCACTTTATGATATAATTTTGTTTTATTAATGTCAAGCTTTAAGATAAAATTGTAAATTTATTCTTAACATAATACTTTATTAAACAATTTTAAATTATCATATTCAATAACAAAATTTAAATATCAATTCATTTTATATATCTATAAATGGATGCATTTGTTAATACAGCTTTATGAAACTATGATACTATTTTAAACTATCCAATTACTAATAAACGTATTGTGGAGAATAATAGCATGTGTTCTTTTATGTGCTAGACTGCTAGTTATCAAGTTAATCCAGATGTTCCTCAATCCTGATCTGGAAAGAGAAATGGGTGCACGATGGTAATAAGATAGAATTAACCTTCGGTAAGTTTATATTCACTTTTTTTAAAAAATAAATAAAGAAGAATGCTACGAGTTCGCGAAAATGATGGGATTTGGAAAAGAAAAGACATGTGAAAATCAATTGTTAAAAGGACAAAATATTAGTCTGATAAAATTGAAACGATAGGGGAAAAAAAAAAAAGTAGCAGAAGATTTGGCAGATCTAGTTCTGGACGAATGAGGTGTTGGGAATCTTCACCTAGCCATGGTATTTGGGGAAGGGCTCATCTGTGATACAGTGACGCTAATAATACAACAAAACCCTCTTAAAAACACAATCTTATGGTACAAATCCTGGATGTATTTGTACATAGTTGAAACTAGAGCAATGATGTAAATACCATTACTTAATTTTATTTACTTTGCCTATCACATTCACAACACAATGCATTTGTTGATGAGTTGGGCCGGCCAAGGCAAGGTCAAGTAAATTGTAATAATAATAATAATAATAATATTATAAATCTTAAAAGACAAATAAACAAGAGTAGATTTAAAATTTAAAATTGCCCAATTAAATAATGTGCGGTGCAATTAGTTGTTAAAAAAGCAAGGAAGGTAGATACTATTATATGCATTAATAGGAGTGGTAGCAGAAGCAGATGAACTGGGGAAGGCTCTCTCTGTTCTTCATAAACTGAGATTTGATTCCGTTAAGGCTCTAGTAGTTGGCTACTTCTCTCAACACGCCATGTCTTCTCGTTTAGGTATGACTTCGAACCCTTGAAATCCCAAAAATCTTGAGTTTAGGATTCATGGTTAATATCATACGAGTGTTGCTGTGTGTTTGACAGCTGAGTACCGGGAGCACCTGCTAGTGGTAGATGTGAATTGCCAGAGTGATGGTATCCAATACAACCATCCCAAAATTCGGATACGAAACCTCACCAAAGTTTCCGATGCCGGCGTCCCCATTCTCAAGGGCATCAACTTGGACGTACCAAAAGGCGTCATCCTTGGCGTCATTGGGCCCAGTGGTAGCGGCAAATCCACGCTTCTCAGGGCCTTCAATCGCCTCTGGGAGCCACCCCCCGCCACCGTCTTTCTTGACGATTCCGATATCTGCCATCTCGATGTTCTCTCCCTCCGCCGTAAGGTCGGCATGCTCTTTCAGCTCCCCGCCCTCTTCCAAGGTCACCCCACTTATTCTATCTATTGGCTTCTTCCCCCACACGGATTAGTCTTCCCCCCCCCCCCCCCCTTCTCTTTTTGAGCAGGATTATTTTATAAAGCCTCCTTGTTGGTTACAATGAAACATACCACATAATTCTCAATCAATCCATTCATTCTTGTGGGTTGGGTGAGAAGGAAGGTCTGTCTGTGTCTATCTATCACTCTAATCTGCAAGATACTTTAGGAAAAAGCAACATGACATTGATTAGCCTTCTGTAATGTTTATTGATTACCCTTTTGTAATGTTTAGGCGTGCCAGAATGTTTGAATCCACTTCATTTCTCAATTTACAATCCTACTACTGGGTCTAAAATAAATCTTCATTCTTAAATATGCTGGGATCTGAACCAGTAGTTTTCCTGTTCTTAATTGACAGATAAGGCTCCTCCCGACTCCTGAACCTGAGGAGTGCAAGTAATATATAGATTTCAATATCAGAAAGTGAGATGCTTATTGTTCCTGTGAAAAACACACTCTTCCTTTGGAATCGTATCAAACATCATTGAATTTATAACTAATTTGATCAAAAGAGGAGTAAATCAAAACATACGTGCATTGCGGGGGTAAAAGACTAGGACAAAGATAAATATGATGTTATGTAATATGTGCAGGCACGGTTGCGGACAACGTGAGATATGGACCACAATTAAGAGGTAAAAAGCTAACGGATGAAGAGGTGCGTAAGTTGCTGATAACTGCGGATCTTGATGCTTCCTTCCTGAATAAGACGGGTGCTGAACTCTCTGTGGGTCAAGCTCAAAGAGTAGCACTTGCCAGGACGTTAGCTAATTCTCCTGAGGTATAACCAAGTTCACAATCCTCACTCTTGAACATTAATGCGTCTATGAATTGTGGGTTTGTAAATTATTCTCTGTTCATTTTGATATCATGTGAAAGGTTTTGCTGCTGGATGAGCCAACTAGTGCCTTAGATCCAATATCGACAGAAAACATAGAGGACGCCCTAATGAAGCTGAACAAGAATGGGGGCATGACAGTGATAATGGTGTCCCATAGCATCAAGCAAATCCAGAGGATAGCTGACTTAGTGTGCCTACTTGTTGATGGGGAAATCGTTGAAGTTCTGAAGCCTGATCAACTCTCCCAAGCCAACCATCCCATGGCTCGAAGGTTTCTTCAACTCAGTTCCTAGGGCCCCTCTAATGCTCTGCCCTCGTCATTACACCCTTTATGGGTTCTTGATTTGTTGTTGCAGCATCTACTGCTATATCTGTACTAGTACTATTCTTAAGAAATCGTCTTTTGCTAACACCTTCTTACTAAGCACAGTCAAATAATTAAAATTAATAGCGTTTTATATCTTATCTTTGAAAGTGATGCCAGAATATTTATTCCTCAGCCTTAACCGGCACCGCGTGAAAGATGCAATTTATCATATTTTATCCTTGGGAGGTGCCATGTAAAGCAAACTGCTGAGTTCCCAAACACGCACACCACAATAATCAGAGGAATGTACAGTATCCGGTCCGGTGATTTGCAGGTACATGCCCAAGAGGAATGCGTACGCGTGTTTTAAGTTATTTGACATGTTTATGGTTTTATTTTAAAGAATTTTTTTAAAATCAAATTACTTTTTAGGGTTACTTGGTCTGGCCACATGACATTTAAGTTGCCCTCTTTCTCCAAAGGCTTACTTGAGAGGATGGTTTGGAAGTGCAGTGAGAAGGGATGATTCGAGCATTTTAACTATTGATTGGATGGTGGGTGGGTTACACTGTTTGAAAATCATCCTAACTCATACTCTAATTTTCTAATCACTCCAAATAGGTGATTCGGGATGATTTATAATTTATTTTTTAACCCTCTCTACCTGAAATTTCATCCTGTAAACTTGTCCCACCCGATAATGGCAGTGTAACATGAGAAGTAGAATATCATCCATTTTATCACAAAAACGTCTAATAAATAGAGTGAGTTATTTGTTTCTCGCCCGCGCTCCATTAATTATCATCTCATCACCCTCTCTTCAAAACTTCCAATCAATAAAGTGAATTATATCTTCTGATGGTAGAGTCTCATCTCATGTCCACCTAATTAATACCCAGGTTTCAACTTCACAAATGTTGGGTGAGAAACGAGTGTGGTGTGAATATTCAGGAAGAAGGCGCTTTGTTGATAGCATATGGGTCCCTTTCTGTAATGTGCTGCACAAAATGAGTCTGCAGATTTTTTAGCCCACCAATGAAAATAGATTTTCTCCACTTTCTACCTGTAACCACAACTCCATTACGGGCTTATATAGAAATCAAAGTGAGGGTTTTATGCAGACCAGACAACGAGATCAGATTGTGCACTTCTTCTGGTATCATCTGGATTTTGGAAGGCAGAAGAACTCATGTCCATCATATTTTAATTACTTTTAATTATTTAGAAGATAACTTCTTTATTAAAATTTATCTGAATCAGAATTTTGCGTAGTTTTTAAATACAAGCTATGCATAAAGGTGTCACAAAATATATAAAAACACAAATCGCTTCCATGCACTGGGTAAGGGTAAAAAATGTTTGCTTTCCATCCCATTTAATGAAGAACATTGAAACTCATAGGATTAAAGCAATTATGAATATAAAGCGTACAAAGACATTTTCAGGGGTTCGATTTTCCATTAAGATTTGAAAATAATAAGAAAAACATTATTTTGATTTTAAATCTCGGTACAATGGGACAATTTTCTCATAGTCATAGCATACCCAGAAAGAAAAGAGAACTTGTGGCTGTAGAGGGTGAAAAAAAAAAAAAAGATGAATACGTGGAAAAGGAGGGGAGGCAGTATAATAAAATAATAATGAGAGGGGCCTAGACAGGACACCAACGTCAACAATTATTATTTATTAACAACAACACATTTCAAGCGTTGGAAGCATTCGTACGGTCTATCCACTCACAGTTACTGGTTGATCGGGTTCCTAACGCAAATTTGCAATGAACAACCCCAAGCTCCTCCATAGTCCTCTTCTATTTTGCCTTTGACCTCCTCATGTGAAATTCAATCTCTGATCTTCTCTTTTCGCCTTCTTCCTCGCTTCGCTTCTGTAAATGGCAGATGCTATTCGATTACAATTTCTACCACTTCGCTTCTCTTCTCTGCTTACCTCCTTTTCTTCCTCTTTCCAAACTTCACCGCCGGCTTTACCACCCCCTCCATTCTCAACTAAGAGGGCTTTTCCTCTTTCCTATTCCTCTGCCGCTGATCTCCGCTCTCTTGCTTTTTCACCCACAAAGCGGCTCCTCTCGTTCAAGGTGACTTTTTACCCTTCCTTTCTTTATCTTTTCTTTTCCCCCTTAACATATACATCCGCAAGACGGAGTAATTTTTTAAATCAAGTAATTTTATGATAGTTCATGTAGTAAACATCGTCTCGTCTAATTACGCATTGACCTATCTCGTTTGACGTGTGATGTGGGTTCTACTTCTACGTTGAAATTTTTGGATTTGACCTGGCAAAGTTTCTCCTTTCTCTCCTCACTGACTGAAGTTAGGACGACCTATTTTCTGATTTATTGTGATATGTTGCAACTACATAGGCAATCTTCTGTTTGGTTTGCGGATACTTTAACATCTAATGACTTCAAATATGTCAAGATTATGATTGTGTGATTGCTCTATTTTTCCTCCAGGCTTGCTAGCCAAGCTTAAAGATGAAGCCATTGCTTATTGCTCATCTTTCTGAAGAAGCCTGGTGAACTAGCTGTGAGCAATAAAAGACCTGATATGTGATTCTAAAAGTATTAAAATCACACATGATCTTCAATTGCGGTTGCAGTAATTGTGGGGAAGATGTGGAGAAATGCTGCCACTGCAAACTGCAATTGTGGGTTGACGGGGCTGTGGAAACCCACCACAAGGCAATATTAAGACCGCAATTGTGGTTGCTAGTTGCAATTCTAAAACGTTGTGTTCACACATGTGCATTTTGATGGTTGTTATCAGAATTAAGCAAAGAAGGAGTTTATTTAGAGTCATCATATTGCTGTATGGTTCTCATATTTTGTACTAAATAGTTAAGCAGTTCCTGAAATAACGCTTGTCAGGGCTGTCATAAGCTGATACTCTATGGTAAATTGTAATAACAACCGAACTATGTCGTAAGATGAACTAAACTGCATTGTGATGATTTTCAATTAAGCTGTAACAGGTGATTGTAAAGTTCCTGCCCTTAGCATTGATAAGCTATTGCAGATGTGCTAAGCCTATTTGGCATTTGCTGCTTACTGGTTCAGGCTTTATCTGTAGCTGCTTCATCCATGCTATTTAGTTGCCCTAAAGAGACCTGTTGAAATTGAAGTGGCTTATTAAAAAATTTAAACACTTCATCTACTCTTGTGAATCTATGCTAATTGCTTTGTTTTTTTTTAATTATTTTTTGCCTTTCATTGATGAAGAATCTGTATGTGATGTAAGTTGATCATTTGGAAAACGTTGCCGAGGAATCTCTTAGCTATAATGGACAAAAAAAAATTATAAACTTTGTTTGGGTTTCTTAAGTCCTTTCTCTGAATTTTTTCTACAATTTAATGGTCAAGGCTATGGATTGCTTATTTCTTTTTTTGGGTCAAGAAAACTATGGAGTATAAATTACTTAAGTCCAATTTTGTTTCTCATGGCTTTTATTGTTGTTTGTTATACACTTCGCTTCAGGTATGTGCAACTGTAGCTGAAACTGGTCAGCCAAAATGGTGGGAAAAGAATGCACCAAACATGATTGACATTCACTCCACACAAGAATTGTTGGATGCTTTAAGTCAAGCTGGAGATAGACTAGTTATTGTTGAATTTTATGGCACTTGGTGTGCATCTTGTCGAGCATTATTCCCCAAGGTCTTTTACTTACAAAGTCTGCCCCTTTCAACTGAATGTTTCTTTTGTGGTACTATTTATTTAGTAATCAGCTATGTTGTTTATTTGCCTGCTGCTGAAATTGTTTTACAGCTGTTTTGAGTCCCTGATGTCTTTGTATAATGGATCTGCAGCTATGCAGAACAGCTGAAGATCATCCTGAAATTATCTTCCTCAAAGTGAATTTTGATGAGAACAAGCCAATGTGCAAAAGTATGAATGTGAAAGTACTTCCCTACTTCCACTTTTATCGAGGGGGTGATGGGCAGTTGGAGTCATTTTCATGTTCACTTGCCAAGGTAATTTTTCCAACTTTTTAAAAAAATAAAGGAGAAATATTATTTTAAGAGATGAAAGAAAATATACAAGTAAACTGGCAGATAACATATTACACAGTACACAGATAAAAAAGAAGAAAAAGAAAAGAGTGCAAAGAAAATAGCTCATACATGTAATACAGCTCTCCAATCCCAATTAATTTTTGAAAGGGAAACTTTCTTGGAGAACCCGTTGATAGAGCACGGAAGAGAAGCTGTGAAGACTAACATATCTCTTAACAGCTCCAGGGACTGAGAAGCATTCTTAAGAATAAAAATTAAAAATTAAAAATTAAAAAAAAAAAAAAAAAGAATCTACTCCAACCAAATATACCTAGGAGCTTACATAGTAGACCAACATGAAGTCTTACCTTCATCGAAATCCTTGAAAAATGAGAATTGCCCCATACACAAATGTGACATCAAATTTTCCTGAAGACTGTAAACATTTAATTCCATATAGAGGTGGCTGCCAAACACTGTAAAAATAATTGGGCAGCTGTTCCCAAACAACTCAGTTCCCACATTTTAGGAGAAAGAGCTTTCTGGTCTGTGAAACTGCAACAAACCATTAGTATTTATCCTTTTTAATACGCTGTCCCAAATAAAAGACTTGACCTTCAAGGGTAGCTTTGGATGTTCAAAGGGGCTTATCAAGGAGGAAATTCGTATGGATCAAAGACTGAGTACACAAGCTTTGTAGGGGGGAATATGATTTGAAAGAATATAGACCAGCAGATTTAAGAGTCCAAACTCTCTTATCCAATGTAGATGATGAACGAAAGATTCAAAGAGCAAGAAAGTAAGCAATTTAATAGCTTCTCTGTCATTCTGTTTTTTTGGAAAACAATAAAAAGTTCATTATCAGCAGGAACATAGAAAACTAGAAAAATTTTGGATGGGAGCATCATCCTAAGTCGACTATAAGATGAAAATTCTGGTTATTTCTGCTCATTCTCAGCTTTCTGGTTTCAATTTTTAAAAACTGAGCAGTCACAAATGATTGGTTCCTAGGCCCAAAATGTTTTTTTTCCATTTAGATCCGGTGGAATGGATAAACATAGTAGAATATGCATCATTCGCTTTACTCGCAGGGTCAAAATCTTAATAGTGATGTTGGATATTGACATTTAATAGTGATGAGACATATAATTGTGGATAGAAATTAATTACATTGAATGTAATGATCCACATCTCTTTATTGGATAATTAGTTTCTGGTTCTTTTGAAATTTGCAGTTTCAAAAAATAAAGGATGCCATTGAGATGCATAACACAGCTCGATGCAGCATTGGTCCATCAAAGGGAATTGGTGATCTGAAAATTGAACCTTCCGTTGCTTCTAAGGATACATCATCTGACTCTGCCAAAGAATAGTGTCGGTATCTACACATCAATGAATTATGGTGAATCTTGTAATATGTAATGTAAGTTGTAGCACATAGAGAAACCACAAAGAGAGCTGCGCTCCACAGAAAGGGTGATGTATCCTTTATTTTGGTATTGTGAAGGATATCTGTATTCTATATCTTTATTTTGGTTTTTTCCTTTTAGAATAATATTAAGTAGCTTTTTACACCACTTCATTCTTTTCCATTAATGATCTGATTGTAATCTGTGTGCCTGAGAACTTGTGAAATATTGGGTTTTAGAGATGCATCCAGCTTTAAGCTCAATGATACTTGTTCTGGCTTTATATTTTGGCTAAATCTGACGGCCGAATATATGCTACGAGTGATGAGATATCAAATTATGTAAAGATATCTTTTTTGTTCAATATCTGGAGGGAAGAGGAGATAATGGCTTCCTTTCAATAGAATTCATAAATGATTGAACGCTCAAGCACCATAGGATTCATGTACAATTTTTTCGAACTTCATCGATATAACATGCTTTATAAATATAAGAAAAAATAAATCATTTGAGTACATATTTATTATTGTCTATGTTTAAAATTTCACAAGCAAAACTAATATAATAATTACTTATAACTCATTTTAGATATAAAACTAGGGAAAATTATACATAGTTATCTTTAATTACACAATTTTGATACATAAATCTTGAAATTTAATAAATTTACCTTCTTTAATAACAACAAAAAATATTAATGTTACATATCAGTTGAAATTAATGTTTAAGAAAAATTATAGAATTATCATATGATATTTTATATTTCTATTATTTTATAAAGTATTCACTACACATGCATTTCTATTAAATTCTCTAGTAAATACATGAAATATGAAAAAATATATATTAAAATACTATGTGATGTTGAACTATAAAATTATCCCTTATCATATTTGTATTACAGAATTTGATAGCAAATGCTTAAAAACGGTTTGCTAACATATTACTAGCATATATAGGTGGAAAATAGGAAAGGACAGTAGATATTATGCAGCAACAAAACAGAGGACAAGCAAGACTCGCAAAATGCAGATGGGGGTCAGATGATTAGGTCTCTGGTTACAGCATATAAAAATGCAGACCCTACCACCATTTGACTATATTAATCTCAGAATATATTCTCTTGTTGCATACTATTCTGAGTGTAGATAATTGAGAATCTTTTTTTTTTTTCTTTTTCTCACATAAGTGGTCTATGACTTGGGATTCTCACTTCGACCTTGAAATACTAAAACCAGTGCCATATGAGGTAACAATTAAGATAAGAATTCAATGCCTTCCATGTCATTTATTAACAGTTGATGAGTATCCAAAGCATTTTTGCGTATTATAATGTGAATAATTGGCCAACAACATGCTTAGCTGTGAAGGAATATAGGTGTCGTACACTCCTACTTGGATGGAACTTTTGATAGCATGTGAAAAGTGATTAAAGAAACATAAGTTTGGAGATAATGTAAAGCAAGTTTGGGTTTGGCATCATAAAAATGCTATTAGCATTTAGCAAGTAGCACTAGTGGTGTCTACTAGTACTAGTACTAATAATTCTGTCTTTCCCTCTTTGAGCTGCCCCAGCCCCACCATTCAATTTGCATACAGACCACCAAGTCCTGTTCAATAAAGATGACAGCCTCATTTGGATAAAAATAAAAGGGGGTTTCTTTATTCTTTGTATCTTGGGAATTTTGAATGTCTAATAAGAAAAAGATGAGTGTATGATAAGAATGAAATTATCCACACTAGCCGCTTGAAAAAAGAAAAAGGTTGTAATGTTAGAGCTTCACCACATCATAGTCCACAGACCCCAATTGGTGGTCCAAACAGTTCTGCCGCTGATTTGCCTTTTGATATATATGATGCCTCTGATATCAAATACTTCTCAAAGAAGTATCAAAAGGATATTAAGATATTGTTATCCAACTCTGCTTTTCACCTCAGCCGTCTGCTGCCCTATTATTTAACCAAGTGTATAATCTGATCATCTCAAGGATAAAAGTAGGTATTCTTATTGTTTAATGTTGTCACCAGATTGCTGCACAACTCTTGTTTATTGATTGGTCCAAAGAGAACATGAGTTTTGGTGGCATTGATTGTCTGTGTCTAACACTATCAAAACGGTAGGCCTGTCTATGTTAGTCTGTGGATTAATTTTTTTTTTAATTTTTAAAATTTTTATATTTAAACAATATAATATTAAAATTATTTTAGTAAAAAATTTAATAATTTTATATTAAAATACAATTTATATATGTAAAATATTACTTCTTTAATATTTTTTAAATAATTAATAACTTTAATTTTTTATATTTTTTTAAATTAACTATATTATATTTAAATTTAAAATTTTTATATTTATTTTTAAAAAATATAAAAAAAAAATTTATATCTAAATTTATTATAATTATTAAATATAATGTTATAAAATAAAATAAAAATATGATAAAATAGAGTTATTTGTATACTAAATAATATAATATAATTATATAAAAAATTTAAAAAAAAAAAGCCGGCCTGCGGACTCCTATAATTTTACCTATTTTTAAACAAGTCTAAATTTAAGTACACAAATCTATGCGGGTCAAAACTAATTTTGATAATGCTATTTGTATCATTGTCAAGCCCACCGAGCTAAATGCAGTGCATAGTCTTGACTTGTGACTTTCCATTACTCCCTTGCAAATTTGTATAAATTTTTTATTTTTGTATAAATTTAAATAAATAATGTTTGTTTCCTTGTCATTATTTTCCTCAACCTAAATATTAAGAGGAAAAAAGGAATATGTTAATATTGTACTTCCCTCATCTTTAATTTAATCCAAACATATGATAGGATATTTTGCTTCTCCTCCTCCCTGCTTTTTTTTTAATAATAATTTTATTTGTTATTAAAACTTTTAACAACAGTTTAACAATAATAAAATTACTGTTATTACTGTTATTAAAAGGAGTTATAATGTTATAAAATAAAATAAAAATGTGATAAAATAAAATTATTTATATATCAAATAATATAATATAATTATATTAAAAAACTTTAAAGAAAAGCTGACCTGCGGCTCTCATTATTTCGCTTATATTTTTAAACAAGTCTAAATTTAAATACACAAGTCTATCCAAATGCACATGAGTCAAAACTAATTTTGATAATGCTATCTGTGTCATTATCAAGCCCATCGAGCTAAATGCAATACATATTCTTGACTTGTGACTCTCCATTACTCCCTTGCAAATTTGCACTGCTAATTCGAGTTATACATTGTATTTGGATTGATGAAGTAAAAAAGTTTTATTTTGATTTTTTTTGTATAAATTTAAATCAATAATGTTTGTTTCCTTGTCATTATTTTCCTCAACCTAAATATTAAGAAGAAAAAAGGAATATGTTAATATTGTACTTCCCTCATCTTTAATTTAATCCAAACATATAATAGGATCCTTTGCTCCTACTCCTCCCTACTTCTCTTTTTAACGATAATTTTTATTATTATTAAAATTTTTAACAACAATTTAATAATAGTAAAATTGTTGTTATTACTGTTATTAAAAATAGGAGCATAGTGTTCGTAAGAGCAGTACTCTCTCGCTTTGAAGTGCGCGTCAATTTGAGGAGTAACTGGATAAAAAATGAGTTATCAGATTGCGCCAAAAGAAAGGAGATGGAAAAAGTGGCATATATATGAACAGTAGTCAGTAGCACATGCTGATGTGGGGTCAAATTGGATTGCCTGTTTGAAGTTAAGATATAGAGAGAGAGAGAAAGAGAGAGAGGAAAAAGGAGTGAGTATTGTTATTAAAAAAAATAGTTGAAGCACAGAGGCAGGAGGGGATTATTATACAGTATACAGTATACACCGTCCATGAGTTCCCACTTGCCAACTAGCTAGCTTGCAAATGATTATAGACGACATTACACAGTCCGATATCTTGTCTACGATTAGCTTAAGTGCACAAGAAAGCATTAAACTTGCATTGTGATGATATTGTGTGCAGCAGCAGCTTCGCAGTCTGTTCTTGTTTCACCACTGCTGCTTCCTTCTCCACCAGCACTGCCCCCACTATTCTGTCATACTGGCCGCCGCCGCCGGCAACGTAGGCCACCAGCGCCGCCTGCACAGGCCCCATGCTCGGGTTATATGCCGCCGATTCCATGTACGACCCTTTGTATATTTTGCCGTCAGAATCCACAAGAGCCACCCCAGATGGGGATCCACTGTAGGGTGCATGAGACTTGTTTGCAGCCTCTAGAGCGGCATACTTGAGTTTCTCAGTCGGCACACACCCATCATCACAACAAACAGCGTTTGGTATAGTGGTGGAGAAGGATAACCCGTTATGGCGGGGCTCTAGAAGCAGAGGAGTGTCCTTGGGAAGAAGGTCGTTGGGTCCGAAGGGGTGGGAGAGAAACTGGGACAAAGGAGTGAATTCTTGGTTGGGGATGAGGAGTTGGATGTCAGGGGCTCCGCGGATTTCTTGAAGGAATTGGCGGCAATGGCCGCAGGGAGTGGCGGAGACGGCGAGGTAGTCGAGGTGGGATTCGGCATTGAGGAAGAGATTGGTGATGAGGAACTGTTCGGCGTGGACGGAATAGTGAAGAGGGAGACCGGGGAACTCGAGGTTGACGCCGAGGAAGATGCGGCCGGAGGGAGAGGCGGCGACAGCGGCGACGTGGAAGTTGGAAATGGGAGGGCGAGCGAGGGGGCGAGCGGAGGAGACGAGGGAGGGGAGGAGGTGGGGGAGGGGGAGGCCGGAGGATTGGGCCACGAGGGGCTCAATCACGAATTTTGGATGATCCATTTGGATGGATGCACAGAAGAAATTAAAAGGAAATGAGAAGGGTGAAGAATGAAGATGGATTCACAGACAACACCAACATCCAACATCTCATCTCATTTATAATAGCCCAAAAAAGAGGAGAAGAAGAGAGGGGGGGTGGGGGGGTTAACAACTATTAATTCAATATTTAATTTCTTCATTCCAAACCTATTCACTTGTTAACATATTTTCAACGTGCTACTAACCTTTTTTCCTTAATATCAGCATATTATTTCCTCATCACAATGTTAGTAACTTTTTCATCTTGTCATTAACACTTTAGCAAAAACTTACATGATATTAATAATTGTACCAAGCCAGAACTTTATTTTGCATAGCAAATTATACCCAAAAACACATATTATCTTATAAATTATAATATTTTAATAAACCCTAAATTAAGTCACATCAAGCCTTCACATGAAAATAAATCATTTATAATCCATCATATATCATATTAGGCAGTATTATAAAAAATGGGTCGGGTTTCGGCCAGTTGTTTTTGGACAGGTTTGAAATATGATATTTAGATCCATCCTTGTCTAACATGTGAGCTCACAGATCAAGTTTTCTTTTTTTAAAATTTTTGTTATATTTAAATAATATAATATTAAAATTATTTTAGTAAATAATATAATATTAATATATATTTAAATACAATTTATACATGTAAAATATTATTTTTTAATATTTTTAAATAATCAATAACTTTAATTTTTTGTATTTTATTTTTAAATTAACTATATTATATTTAAATTTAAAAATTTTATATTTATTTTTAAAAAATTACAAAAATTTTTATATCCAAATTTACTATAATTATTGAATATAATGTTATAAAATATAAAAATATAATAAAGTGACGTTATTTGTATAAATAATATAATTATGTAAAAAAATTTTAAAAAAAGAGTCGTCCCTCGGGCCACACCCGTTTAGCCTGCCAGCCAAACAAATCAATATGTATTGAAGTTGGTCAAATCTAAACTCAATTCAAATATAGATGAACACAGGCTGACCTACGAGCTTTGGTATGTTTTAACAGTAATAAATTAAGCTTGATTGGTATCTTGTGAGTTGTGACTTACAATTCATTTAAGGAAGGTGGAGGAATATAATAATAATAATAATAATAAGGAAAATCAAAATTTGGTTGAAATATGTAAGAAAGGAAAGTACATGTATAATTCTAAATTACAAAATTAAAGCTTGCCGTTATTAACCATTCTTGTTACAATACTCAATTACAACTATCCCATGTTGCGTATATAATGCAAATGGTATTAATTAGGAGGACAGAGCCTCATTATATTTCAAGCCTGTTCCTCACCACATACCACATGCAAACAAATATGCGTACAACTAATATTAATTTAACAAAAAATATATTCCCTCCCACGCCATCACTAACACAATTCTTTTATTCATTTCGCACCACTCTCAGTTTTGGCATATTTCATAGATTCAAATTTGTGTATTAATTCGCCCCTAACTTTTAAATGACCCTAATAATTGAGAACTCAGGTTCTGCATATATTATTAACTTATGTATTTTATAAACATTTAATTAATTAATGATCACGTTTTTTTTTTAACGTGAATGTTATACACAATGCATTTTCTCTCTTTCTATATTGACTCTAATATATTTGTAATAAAATGCAGAAATTCAAATAATTTTATGATAATTTGAACATAAAATTTTATAAGACTTAGATATCAAAATTATAATTAAATTATGCTTTAAAAAGATTATATTTAGATTTCTCTTTGTAAAAACCGTTGTATAATTTGCATAGTGCATCAATTTGATACATTGTGGAAAAATGTGTGGCATCAGTCTGTAAGCTTGCAAGCAATATAATATATTTGTTCTGTTTCACGTTGTTTATAACATGTCCCTCCAAGGACAGGCCATCTAATGTTGTTCATAATATCAATATTTAAATTTGGAACTCCATGAATCAAACCAAAAATGTTACTAACATTGGTAGCCCCACCTTATCTTATCATCTTCAACCACTCTAGTTTAAAATATTTAATTATGTTTCTCTTTTATTCTTTTCTTTTATATGATTCTTAGTTTTAAAAATCAATTCAATAATTGATTTGAAGAAGAGTCCAAATCATTAGACCATTACATCAACCATCGAATCATCGAATTATTGGATCAATTACTAAATTATATATATATATATATATATATATATGCACAAATAAAACAAATCATTTATATTTGCCAACAAATTCAAAATTAACACTTTACACTATGCCCCTTAGTGATTAATAATTAAAGTTCAAAATCATCAACTCATATTTATAATTATCAATAATAATCTAGACGAACATAAATAATTATCAAAGATTGTTCTATGAAATATTTGATTATATAAAAATTCAGATAAATTTGATTCATTCAAATTGAATATATAATATATAATTATTTTTATTTAATAGATATTACAATGATAGAAGGAGTTTGATGTGTACATTGTAAAATGGATTTTTTAAAATACCCTTCAAAAGATGCTTAAGAGAGTGAAAAGTATGGACAATAGTGAAATTTCAAATTCTAAATTGCATTCCAGTCTGGCTCGGTTATATATGCATATATGTATGAGAAAGAAATATATATATATATATATATATATATATATATATATATATATATATATAAAGGCGTTGTAACTTGTAAGTTGCTTTTACCTTTGAATCTTAAAATTATAAGACCACTACCACTCTTTTTATGATCAAATGGTTTATAAAACACATTGACAGCGAAATCTAAAAGTTATATACATTGATGGTGGCAGATTCTTGATTTTATCATAAAGTAAAAACGAAACATCATACTTCGTCTCTAAATTTGCTTTTCCGTGCAACAAGGTCACATTAAATTTTCATTCTTGTCCTTTTCAAGAAATCTTACACAAATTCATTTGCCTAATTGCAGTATCTTTTGTTGATATTGCATGTTTTCTAGAAGACGTATAGGATATTGCAGTTGAGAAACAGAAACATTAAAGAATTTTAACTAAAAAAAAGCCAATTCCAAAAAAGGATTCAATTTTATATTGAACAGTTTAAAACATCAACAATTAGAAATTTTTACTTATATTTCATTTTTTTAGATTGTATAAAAATATCTATAAATTATATCGCACCTCATTCTGATCTCCTATTAGGCACCAAAGAATGTCAGAATCAACATTAAGACTTTTCAATTTGCCCCATAAGAATCTTCTTTGTTCAAACCTGGGGTTGCTATAGACCAAAAAACACATAAGCAGAGAAGTTTTCATTGCTACATGACACTAAAGCATGAATGCAATCACTAATTAGAATTACTGGTAATAACATTAACAACCACATGACTAGACCACAAAATAAAATGATGTCTTTTGTTATGGGTGATGATGTCTTTGAGGCCTCAAATTGTTGAGGTCACCCCAATACCTCAACAATTCCAGCTTACGCATATCAGGTCCGCCTCCTCAACCATGTGATAAAGCATGCTTGCCTCCATTTTTGTTTGCTTCTTCTCAAGCTTGCCATCTTCATTTGCTATTGTGAGAAGATTGGCATTATGGTTTTGAGCTTCAACCACGTCAATGCAGGCTTCGCTCTCTCCAATCTTCATGCATATACATGTCTCTGTTTTTTTTTTTTTTTCATGCTGAAGGCTGTTTAAATGATTGGACTATGCTACACATCTCCGGACGTTGGCAATCTCCTTCTAATTCTACTATTTTTTTTTGAATAAATAAAAATTATTTCTATTAAAATAACACCAAACCAAAGATACATAAGATATTAAGAGACTTAAAGACAAACTATTACAGTACAAGTTTAAACTTATGAGATTAAAGATACAAAATTAGGACAATACCCCAAAATAGTACTTAAATCAAAGCAACAATACTAGAAAACTAAAAGTAAGAGTAACACACCTTATCTCAATACTCTTATCCAGAGAAAGAAATTAGTACAAGTCTTCTAACTTTTTTTTTTTGGTAAATGAGAGCATCTTCTTCAACAGAATCACCATTGAAGGATACCCCAATACAAAAGCACCATTGAACGCCTCGTCGCTTTTCAAAGACAACAAAAAATTCAGAGTTATTGTCTTCTATAAAAAACTCGTCGTCGTCAGAACTTTATGCGCTCACCAAATTGAAATCGGGTATGTGAGTTGAAGATTGCTCCATCCACCCAAAGCCCAACTTTAGAAAGAAACTCAAACAATCAAATCTGAAACTTTAAAAAAAAAACTTCTTACAAAAAAGATGTAAAGAATTCAATAAAAAAAAAACTCTAGAAAAAGGGAAAGAAAGGGTCCTCGTCATCCATAGACCATGGGCTCTTTAGGCTCTTCGAATTTTCCTCTTTGCATCCACACGTAGCTTCGGTCAATATTCTCTGCCCCTCTTGTGCAACTGGGCCTCACTCCGCCTTTCGAGTACAAGCCCGCTTTCTTCAAATGGTCCGAAGAAACGGTTTAATTTTTAGGCCCACATGGTCATGAAGATATCCCAAATTGTTCAAGTTTGTCGGCCTCAAGCCTGGATTATTTTTTACTATTTTTTCAATAGTAGTATTTGATGCGGTTTTGGAATTGGGCGAGCTGGGCCAATCCCAAGCTCCTGAAAGTTTTGTTTGCAATTGACAAATTAAAAAAAAATCAAGAGGGTAAAGTCAACTTAAGTGATGGATTATATTTAAGCAATGAATCTCATAATATATTTGAGTATACACACTCGATTTATATATATATATATATATATTTTTTTTTTTTTCTCTCAAATTTCAATCTTAATTTTAAAGAAAAATTCCAAGTCCTCTCCTCTGTAGGGTAGAGCCGTAGAGGTGAGACAAATAATACTTTTAAAATAAGAGGAATATAAATATAATTAAATCAAGAGTAATAAATATAATCTATTTAAAAAAATTAAAAAAAGGAAATGACCGTAAAGAGAAGATAGCCAGTTAGCCACGTAAACAAGACATATACACTCCAAGGCATGAATGACGTTGGAAGATAAACCAACGGTGACCAACCATCCACCTCTCACCTGCTTCGGGGTGAAACACTGCGTACTGCATAGTATGTGGTATATACTAGATAGTGAAGGGTCCAAGATGGCCATTTCTGTCAGACTCAGGCTACCTTCTCTTGGTGGAGTTTATGCTTCTTCACCCCCATATCCTGCCGCACCTGCTTTATCAAAACCAGTCAAGAAATGGAACAATGCAGGTAAAGCTCCTCGCCGCATGGTATTGGGCCTGGGTTCTTCATTCTTGCTTCACTTTATGACTATGGCGGGATCAAGTAGCAATAGGTCCTTTGTTGCCGCTGCCAGGATAAAGGCTGCTTCTTCCGTTGATCAGGTGACCTCAATCATCATTTATTGCCTCTTGCCATGAATTTTCGTTATCAAGTACCTGAATTTTTGCATTACGTTCACTTTTTTGGCTCGCTTCGCTTAATCTAAAAGAAGGAAAATAAAGCCATTCATCAGCAAATCGTCAGATGGAGTTGAACAATATGTGTGTCAGGGTGTACTTGAAATTTGATAATTTCACCCCCAATTTGAAGTGCTGTGGTCAACTGGAGCTGAAAAATGATATACCCTAGTGCAGTGATGAAATTTGGCTTCTGATTTGAACGGCAAAGCAGTAGAAATGTGTTGATATGTAATTAATTCAAGTGATGAAAGAGTCCTATTCAACTGGTCATGGTGCCAACAAGTACTTCATACTCAGACACACAAATGACTTTTAATCTTATTGACTTGCATTTTACTTATTGCTTGGAATTTTGGTGAAAATTTAATCTTATTGACATTTCTAATCTTGTGTGGTTATTTCATTTTGAAGATATTGAAGAATGTGGAATGGCCTGAGCAGTTCCCCTTCAAGGAGGAGGATTTCCAGCGCTTTGATGAGTAAATTTCTCAACAAATATCATGCTTGAAGAACCTATGATTACATTTTATGGTTTCCTTAAAGAAATTTATTGTTCCCTGTAATGTGTTTTCCTGCCGTTTCTTTAAGTCTAATAAGGATCTTCAATTAGTTGAACATATGTGGAAATTCCATATATTATGTATCTCAGACTCACTCTGATGTCTTAAAGTAACAAAATACTTGGTACCTTATGGATATATAGTGCTAAAACTTGTAGGTTTTGCTCTACAATTTCGTATGGCTAAGTGTTATAGAAACTTGATGGGTTTGATAAAGTGTGATAGTTAGCCTTGTATGCAAAATGCCTAAGGCGATTTGCTATGGCTCCATTACACTTTATAAATTACTATATTCTCTCTTAACCCACCAACTTGAGACTTCTTTCCAACACTCCTCCTCCAATCCAACTGGCCCATTCTAGTTGTGACTTGCCTTCATCTTTTTTTGGTCTTGGACTTGTGTTCTTTGAGCTTCAGAGGCCTTATTTCCTCTTCAGCTCAAGTATTAGGCTAGGCCTTAGGCCTTCAATATTCTTTTGTGCTTTTTTTTTTGGTTATTGTTGGGCTTCTCTGTCTTGGGCCGTAGATCCTCATGATTTGTGAAACCATTATGCTCTGATTCCATGTTAAGAATTATACTTAGGCTTATCTCATCCCAAAAGTTAGCTCAAAAGGAGAGGGATACTTAAGTTCATATAAAGAGCCCTTAATACATTATTCTCTTCAATATGAGACTTCAACATGCCCCCCACACAACCAGGACAGAACAATTGAATCATGAAACTATGTGGTCCAACACGGATAGCTTACCATTGATGGATTAATCCAGCTCTTATATCATGTTAAGAATGATACTTGTATAAAGAGCCTTTAACACATTCATCTCTCTAATATCAAATTTCAGACACTAAAAAAGACAACTTGTCGTATCTGTAAAACCTTTTTCTTGTAAAGAATCTTATAACTCTTAAATAAAGATGTGTTTCCATTATTTCTTATCTGTATATATCTGGTGCACTAATAAGTAACTAAAGGTACCATCAATTGTACCAGATTAAATTCTGCTCAACTTATGTTGAGAGTATGTAATAAAGCATGGGTAAATTGTGGAAAAATCCAATTTTATCATCTGGGTAACATATCGCATTTTATTATTGGGCTTGTTTTTTGCCTTGTACCAATTTGTTCATGATATCAATGCATATCATTTTGAATTTTCACCATTTGTGAGGCAAATTGTGGGTTCTTATTCTCTTTTAGCTTTCTCCCCTTCTTTTTAGTTGGTTTTATAACATCAGAAAAATTTCCCTTCAGGTCACCAGATTCATTGTTCTATGAAGCACCACGATTTGTGACACACATTGATGACCCTGCCATTGCTGCTCTTACTAAGTATTACTCTAAGGTTTTTCCACCTAGCAACACTCCAGGCGTAAGCATTTTAGATATGTGTAGCAGTTGGGTAAGATATATCTTACTGCTGACCATTTTCTTTCTATGTTGTAATCTCTATTAAAATGTTCACCATGTATTAGGTCAGCCATTTTCCACCTGGATACAAGCAAGAACGAGTGGTGGGATTAGGCATGAATGAGGATGAGCTGAAGAGGAATCCAGTAAGATGATGCTCTTAATATATGCTAAGTGGTGACCACTTGCCTTTTCTTATGATAAGCCTGACTTTATTGTAATTTGTTATCCATATTCATCCTTGATATGATAGTCTAAGTTCAATGCTGAGGCTAAGGCTAATATTTTGTTTATTTCAGAAATCGCAATATGGCTGTATTAAACTCTATATATCTACCCTGCCCAAGAAACATAACCCTCTGAGCTATCTTCGTTTTAGTGCTAAATCAGTGAACTAACAGTCAACTCTTCTTTGTAATTTTGATATCAAGAATTGATTGTGTCCATGTAATTTACTTTTATATACGTAGTACTTATGGGTGTGTCCTTAAGAAAGATAAGCCTATACTAACAGAAAGGGGTGATTTTGTAGGTTCTCACTGAGTATCTTGTACAAGACTTAAACGTGAACCCCAGAATGCCATTTGAGGATAACTCCTTTGACATCATCACTAATGTGGTACAAATTCTAAACCTGATCCCTAAATTTGCTGCAGCAGGTTGCAAACTATTGCAAGTGGTGCATGCTCATAAGGCTTAAATCTACACAATAGTTTATTTGCAGTTAATGAACCTTAATTTTCTCTTTTATGATAAAATGTTTCTTTTGCTGATTGTTACAGTTTATGATGAATTTATTATTTTGAGTCTAGGATTGTGCCTTTAAAAATTTAAGGTAACTGAGCTCACCATTCCTTGATACCGTTATAATTAGAAGTTCAAATGATACATGCTTATTGTACTTCTGCCAAAAAGATAGATGGAAATGATTTCATCATGTAATGGGATTATAACCTATTTTATCATAAAATGGAAGTACATATCTTAGAATACTTACTGCTCACTTGTTTGCTTCCTTCTCAAGTAACACGACTGCTACTTCGCAAAATCAACTTCTTTAAGCACTATAATCTGAAAGTCACAAATTTGGGATTGAAATGATGGTCATTTTCAGAATTAAATGGCTGACTAAGTTAGACATATGACTGTAAAATAAGTTCAAAGTTCTGTCCAGGCTCCTGCATAGTATGTCTACCATATAAAGTTGAAAATTGAAATTCTTGTCTGGCAGGTGAGTGTTGATTACCTAACAAAACCTCTAGATGTTTTCAAGGAGATGTGCAGGATACTCAAGCCAGGTGGATTGACCATAATGAGGTGATTATCTTGTCAACTATCATTGTTGGTAATTGGTATCAGTTCAGATTTAAAGTTTAGGCATTTAAGCTGTGCAATTTTATTTATTAAAAAAAAAAATTGTGATGGAGTACTTTCCTTTAGGATTGTAACATATTTGGATATTTCATCTACTCAATACAACTCAATAATTCATTATTGGAACTAGATAATTCCCAAGTGCCAAAAGTGCTGCTATAAAAAGAGGAAAGAAGAAACGTTTTAATTACGGCTGCTCATGGAGACTTAGATTGAGGCAAATGAATACAAAATGTTCTTTTTTTTTTTTTGGCATTAACTTTAATTTTTAAATTGATGACTTTGGTTGATACGGAGGCAACCTGCATAAAAATTGAAAACTAAGAAGTAACCACAACGGTTCTCATTTCCTTGAGCAAGTTGCTTTGTATAGTGTGGTTAACAGTTTTACACCTTTTATTGTGCTAAAACTTCCAATTCTTTTTTGAGATGCCACTTTCTAGAGTGCCTATTCAGTGACATCCAAGTCCTGTTACTCTAAGCCTCTAAGCCTCTAAGCCTCGAAGATGTAATATCACATTTAACAGCATGCAGACAAATGTTTCTTGATTTCAAGTTGCATATTAATAAGTACAACATCTATTCAGTAATGCCTGGTCTTTGTTTAGTCGTGTGTCTGATATGTCCTATTCAACTACTGATGACTTCATTGATGAATTTAGTTTTTCAAACCGTTGCTTTTGGACAAAAGCGATTTCTATATGGACATCGACTGGGGATGCCGATCATGTTATGATTGTTGGGTCATATTTCCATTACGCTGGAGGATTTGAACCTCCTCAGGTAATTTGATGCTTACTTCCCATGCCTTTGTCAAAGAAAATTGGCCATCTGCATAGTCAAATGCCAATGCTGAAGGTATAATGAATCTGCACTCCACTAATCTCAACACAATGGCATCTTTTTAAATTTTCACAAGTCACAGATTATTATGTTAAGACAAGTGTATATAAGCATATGAAGGTTCCCTGCAGTATTCTCTGTGACAATGTTTCCATTGCCTAGGCTTCATCAATGCTCAATGCTGTTTTGCACTTTTCTGCAGGCTGTGGATATTTCTCCCAATCCTGGACGATCTGATCCTATGTACATTGTCTACTCTCGGAAGCTCCCTGCTGCTTGAGAGATATATTATCACAGAATTCATAAAATTGTTTCTTATCATCGGGAACTTGATGACGAGATTGCATGTCATTATTTGTTACAATTTTTCTCGTGCACGAGCACTTTAGTGCAAGTCCTGGAAATCTCGAGTAAATTATTTATCTTGTCCCGTTGACATCATAACAGTACAGAGTATACAACTAAAAATAATTAAAGGGTGACTGGTCAGCACCCAGTTAGAGATTTTGTTATACATAATGGCTCGTTCTTTGTTTCTTGTGTTGTACAATTAATAATAAGGAAACGTATATGTTATATTCAACTGTTAATTCGATTTTTATTTATGTTTTTAATATTTTTTTAGTTAAATATGTCTTATGTTTTAATTTTTTTAAAAAATATTTATTATTAATATAGTCAAAAAATTAACCAAAATACTGACACATATCACCCGTTCGGTGAATTATATCTCAAAATTACAAAAATATGTATATCTATATTCTCTCTCTCTCTCTCTCTCTCTCTCTCTCCTCTCCCGCCGCCACATCTCTCTCTCTCTCTCTCTTTGCTTCTCCAGTGAATTTCTCCAGCACCCCTAACTAATATGGTTTTTCTTTGTCCCCTCGTCGGTCTCTTTCCCCAATCAAGAAACCACAAACGATGAAGAAACAAAGAAGAGGGCATCTCAGAAAAGATCGAAAGTGCGTAGATCTGAGGAGGTCGCTATTGGTCTAGTTGTTGTGATTGAGAATGTTAACGAGGCTAATCGGAAGAAAAGAAGAATCAGGCAAGTCGAGGCGGTGGGCATGGTGTGGTATTGCAGGACGAGAAAGAGTCGACCGAAGAGGAGATTTTGAGGAAAGAGATGGTGAAACAGCCAGTGGAGTCGTGCTTTTCTATTTACTGACAGTTTTAATCGTGGCTAATACTTTCAGTCACAATTAAACTTAAAAGTGAAAATTGTAACAAAAACAAAATCGCTGAAAAAGGAAATTATGACAAAAAAAAATTATCACAATTTTTTATTTTTTGTCACGATCTTAATAGTGGCTTAATAAAAAAATACCATACTTTTCCTAAGAAAAGCATGGACTCCCAATCTGTGGGAAAACCTAGACGATGGGATGTGATTTTAGAGGCATTTGAAGGGCGGCCTGAGGTGGAGAGTGTGATCAAGAAGGCAAAGGAGTTAGGAAAGAAGAAACTAGATGATTCTGATTCGTATGCATAGTTATTGAGGAAGAGGAAGCCGATGGATAAAAGACTTGAGAATGAGAACGAAAATTTGGGAGGTGAATCGGCGGAGAAAGCTGTTAATGGTACCAGTGATGGACCTGGATGTGGTTGGAATGCAGGGGAGGATCTTGCACTGCTTAACGCTTTGAAAGATATTAATTTTCTATATTTGTGTTTTTATGTTGGAGCCTAGGCCTTGGGATGGACTGATTCAGAGCTTCATCAAGAGAGACAAATTTGATATGTGTTGGAGAAATTCACCAGAGAAGGGGAGACAGAGGGAGAGATGCCAGCGGCAGGAGAGAAGAGAGAGAACGAGAGAGAGAGGGGAATGGGACGGAGAGAGAAAGAGAGAGGGGATCGAGATTACGTGTTTTTGTAATTTTTGAGATATAATTCACGTAACAGCTTACATGACAGGTCTAATCAACATTTTCATTAATTTTTTTACCGTGTTAAAAAGCTTGATGGGATATGACATATATTTTTATCTTAATAATAATAACAATTATTATTATTTTGTTTTAAAAATTGCTAATTATGTAAACTAAAATCTGTTTGTGTTCATGGGATGCGTCAAGGCATCAGCAGAAGTGGTGGTGTGGACTTGCGCGCGAATTTGCTGTTGTGCAAAATGGTGTTTTTTGTCATTTTTCACTCTTAGCAACTTTTTTAAACGTTACTAAAAGTTTTGGCAACCAAAAATTTACTACAATAATTTTTAATAACAGTAAAAATTGTTATTAAAAATGAAAAGCAGCAAAAAAAAAAAAACATCCTATTGCACAGCAGCAAATCCGACTCGTGTAGATTGTGGATGCCCTGTCAGCTCCACCTATTTAGGCATTTTAAAAACGTAAGTGGGTGGGCCAAGGAGCTTGCATATCATAGGATAGTGGATTAGCCGCATCAAAATACTTTTTACTGGTCAAAAGACGAATACAAAAATCACTGAAATGGAGGAATCGTATACTCTTGAGGAAAAGGGATTACAATTGTTGTGAAACTTTGTAGAACTCTCTCGACACTTTCAGCACCTGCCCTGTCCAGACGCCAAAAAGAAAAGCAGGAAAGGAATATACAGAGGAGGGAACAAGGAATGATAGAGAGGCAATGTTGAAGAAAACTAACTAAAACGAGTAAAGTAGGAATACATCAAAGCCAACCCCGTTGGTAACGGCGGAAGAGGGAGTCTGTTTGGGCGTTCTTGAAGGCTCTACAGGCAATGAGATAGACGACAATGAGGACCACCAAAGCCACACTGAGAATGGTATTGGCTTTCCTCCACTCTCTTCTTAGGTTTCCCAGTAGCCCAGCCTTGCATGCATCACAGTTGTAGCACAGCAGGTCCTGGTCATTGCTCCACATATAGCAATCCGGGTCCGCCATTGGATTCGCCGGGTCTACCCACAGTATCGGGCTCACGTAATTGTACCCGCATGCTGTTGGAGGTTTGCAGCATCCTGACTGTAAAAGCAAAACCACTAACTCCATTATCAAATTCAAAAGTAGGCTTTTATCTTGATAATCATGATATATATTTTATTAGCCTGTGCAAAATAGAGAGTTGCCATACGAGCTTTTAATTATTTTATTTTGGTCTAAATTTGCATAATTTCAACGTATGTGATGGGTTAGTAGCTTTTTCAGCTGGGCACAACTATCCTTTCTTAGTCCCATACACCACCGCCGTTGTAGCATGGGGCCGTGCCGTGGTGTGAAGTGTCAACTTCAAATTGAACAATAAAATAAGCCAAGTCATGCGTGGCCGAGTTAAGAAAAAGATAGAAAACTAGGTCCCGCTTAACTTCTTTCCCGATTCATGCCCGTCATCATGCTCAATAAATAACTTCCTAACCAAGCTTCATAAGTAGTGCAACTCTGACCTCAGAAAACTTTCTTAACAATCTGAAACCTATGAAATAATTATCCTCATATATTACAATTTTATTTGCTCTGATAAGGAGGCTTTCACCCACTTGGAGTGTGAGTGAGGTGAAATATCAAATATGGAATAAATGTTTTTTAAAATATACTTATGGAGGAATAAAATAAAATGAAAGAGAAAGCAGAGGAGAGAACAGAGGAGGGAGTTTACCTGTAAAGGAGAAATTGGAGAGTTGAAGAATTGGTAGGCAGTGATATGATGGTGAGTGAGCTTAAAGCAGATATTAGAACGAGCCAAACAAGCGCTAATTTTGGGCCAACTCCCAGAATTTGTAACATGGTTTCTGAGCCAGAGGGAGAAGCCCTGGAGGCTGTATTCGGTGTAGGCTCTTCCGGGAACGTCGTAGCTTCCGTCGGGTTGGGTAACGATGAAAGCGAAGAGGAGTAGGAAAAGAAGGAAAGCGATGAGGAGGGCCATAGCGAAAAGATAAAAGGCCAAGAGGCCCCGTTTGTAGAAGTAAGCACCAAGGAAGCCAGCCAGAGAAACAAGAAGGACGAGAGTGCCGAGGATGAGGACGGGCCAACGAAAGTCGTGGATACAGTCGTTGTCGGGCTTGGAGGCTAGCCATATGCCAGCGCCTATTATGGGTATCGAGGCCAAAAGACCTATGAAGTTAAGCACTGCAGTGATATGGTTGCTCAACCCCATGCTTTGGTTGGGTTTCGAATTTCGATGCAGATATGATCGTGACTCAAGTCTCTCACCTCTACCCCTTACTTATAGTTATTCTCCCTTTCAGGCCTACCTACTTTTTCTTTTTGGAGGTAAAAGCTACGTCCACATTGCCCCTCTCGGGATCCTTGCTATTACACTAAATTACAATTTCTTTCAATACTGTTATTTTTCTTCTAAACATATTACACAGATATATATATATATATATATATATATATAAATATAAACACATTAGTGGTCAAGGCAGTTAAATGATATTTGTGAAAGTTAAATTTCAAAAAATATTAATATAATTCACGTTGATGATTATCTTGACACGGCGTCCAAAATATTTTGGAAATAACCAAAACCCAAAAAGGGATTGACAAAAAGCGGGAAAAGGAAAAAAGGAATGGACCGACACGGAATTGGAACAAGTATGAGTTGACTTTACAGAGTAAGATTCCACTTCCTCTCTCAAAATATGTTATAGATTCAAGACATATACGATCTGTCTGAACTATAAAGTCTCATAATGTATGCCTTTTGTAATATCTTCTTTATATCTGTCATTTCCTACTGCCTTTTAGGGATAAAAATATTAAAAAGAGATTTTAACGAGGTAGGCTACAGGCAAAGAGACGTCAAAGTACTAAAGTGATGCATGCCATTCTCATCTCATCATGTGTTTCCCTTTCCTATAACTATAATAGAATAAGTAGCCCCAAAATTTTGACAAAATTTGCATCCTAAACAGGAAGACCTAAGTTGACATATTGACGATGTATGGGAGCATGTCCACACTGCCCATTCATCAAGTCCACAAATATATATATTCAAGTTAAAATTCAGAATGAAAATAAAAATATGAAGGGCACATGTAATGATGTGAATATGACGTGTGTTGTTGCCACAAGTCAAGTCAGGTCCAGGTGGCGGTTGTTGCCATGTGTCCTGTGTGCCTCATGGGAACATCACAAGGATTTGAAGGAGGTGGAGCTCGATTAGTATTCAATTCATGGGCTGTTCTTTATATGGCGTTTGATACGCATTAAAGGAAAAGAAAAAGAAAAAAAAGTAAAATTAAAATTAAAAAAAGAAAAAAATATATTTAATATGAGATGAAAATGAATAATAGAAAAAAGAATATGTGAAACAATTTTGATTTTAAATTATTTTAAAAAATAAATAAAAAAGCATAATAAAAAATTTGTATATGTCTCTTTCCTTCTTCCTCTCCCTCCTCCCTCTGCTAGCCTTCCCTCTTGTCGGTGACTTTGTCTTCCTCACATCATTCTCTATCCAAGGGCTTTCTTTCTCCATGCAACTCTCATTCTTCTCCCACATCTTCCTCATAGATGTGCTAGCGTCTCCCTCTACTTCTCTATCACTCTGTCTCTATTCATCGCTCTCATCTCTATTATCATCACTTTTTGTCACTCCATCTTTGTACACAAGGTCACACATGAGAGAAAACAAAGAGACAAGACAAGTAGAGACCAAAACTAACAAAGCAGAGAGACAAGACAAAGCATAGATCAAGAGGGGAAAAATCATATTTGTGCTCCTTCGATGTCCATTCCCATTGCGCTTTTCATTGGTTATCAGAGGGAGTCTGACCGTACAAAAAAAAAAGGGAAAGGGAAGGGAAGGGAAGGTAAAGTTACTATAGAAAACCATACCAAACATGGGATTAGGCTATAGTAAGGGAGCATAGTGATGGAAAGAAAGGAGGGAAACGCTACCAAATATGTTGTTATTGTCTTCCTTTCTAGTTTGGCCTCGCTTCGTTCACACACTCCAATTGAACTCTAGGAGCTCGTTTGGTATGTAGGAAAGGAGAAGAAAGGAAAAGAAAACAAAAATGGAAATGAAAAGAGAAAGAGAAAAAAAATATATATATATATTTGGTATGAGATGGAATAAAATAAGGGAAAAAATATATTATTTTGTTTGGTATGTATTTTTTAAAGGGAATTAGATGGAATACGTAAAGTAATTTCACTAAATTACCCCTTATTTAAAAAAAGAAAAGAAAAGCAAATTTGTGGTCTTGTCTTCTCTCTCTCTTCCTCACACAAGCTTCCACTTTGTCTTCTCTCTCTCCTCCCCATTTCTTCTCAGTGTCATCAGCTTCACCCCTTCTCTTTCTGCGATCCACCACCAACGGTGAATCCCTCTGTCTCGCTACACTGTTATCGATATCCTTCTCTCTCTCGGTGTGTCTTGTCCGATGTGTGCTTTGCCTCCTGTCACATTTCTATTGGTTTGTATTCTCCCTTTGTTTTGTTATTCTTCATCTCTCTCGTCTCTCTCTGTCTTTCGGTCTCATCTTTCTCTTCTCTCTAACGATGACTGAAGATCGAATTAAACAATATTTTCTTTTTTCATTTTAATCTATGATTTTCTATCAGTTGAACAAAGGAAATGATCCGTACATATGAAATAGAAAATGAAAAACTAGTTTTCTATTTGTTCACTGTAGCTATGCTTTATCAAACGCTAGATGGGAGAAATTTGCTGGAATTCTGTCTTCCTTTCTTCCTCGAAAGAGATACCAAACGGGCCGGGAGAGGATGGGATGGGAGTGAAGTGATGAATTATTATTTGTTGAATTACAATTTTTTTTTTGAACAAGAATTCTAATTCTAATTCTAACTCTAACTTGGTCCAGCTCAGCAGTTTGGTTGGGCCAACTTTGTTGCACGCAGCCCATTATGAATTGAGGCCATCACCTCTATTCTTGTTCCACTTGGTCCCCTCCCCGTCGGCACAAATATGGAATTCTTCACTTAATTTTTTCAACTTAAAGCCAGTGTGGATTGGATCAACTATCAACAATTAATTGCCATCTTCGTACATTGCTCCTTGATTATGAATTATAATTGGCCATTGAAATCCGGATTCGCTTAAACATTCATGCTATATCACTTCACCTATCACGCTACACTCAGTCAAACGCAATCAACATACAAGGGCAACCCTTTGATAAAGTAGTGTCGCTTAAGAATTAAGATGACGACCTTTCAGCTAATTATATGACTCACAAATCACAGTTCTTCATTCCCATAATCTTATCACACCAAACCTCTCTTTAATTTACAATGTCAGTTAGGTAGTTTGGAGGATGTGAGTAATTGCTACTTAATTACATCTTTCCATACCATTCATTATTATCAGTTATGATTTTAAATATACAAATAAAATTCTAGTAATTTTTTTGTCTTAATATAATAAAATAAACACTCCTATTTGCATTTTATTTTTTATATTATAACATACTTTGTTTTACATAAAATAGTTTAAGACTTTAAAGTCATATATATGTATATATATATATATATATTACCACTAGAACATCATTCATTGTATACATTAATTTTTAGTGCATGGAGGAGAGATGAGGGTGCCGTCTTAAAGGTAATGTATAACCTTATGGCCTGTTTTTTATTCGAACTAGACAGTTCAAATTATAAAAAAAAAAATTATGAGATATCTATCTTCTTTTAATTTAGACCTTTCAATTTAATATGATCCATCTAAATGAAAAATATATACCTATGAGGGTATCCAAATGTGAAGGGATTCAAATCCCTCGTGGATTAAATTTAAAGTGCTAGACTTGTAAAATGCAGTTTTTAATAAGAAAGTGGTGATGCTTAAACACCACAATAACATTATGGTTCATATTTTTGGTGACGCATGTCGGATGAAGGAGGATTCGTGTGGTGCGGGGTCCATGGCAAAAGTGAAGTCGGGGGGATTCTGCAAGTTGCAAATTCAGTTTACTGCCTGCAACATTGTTAATGCTGACTTTTCATTGGTGCGGGAAAGAACAAAGTTCAAACTAGGGCTTTAGAATCTCACTGGCGCATATAATTATATAAATGAACTTTCGCCCACTCCCGCAGGCATTCCTCTGCTCCCAACACAATACTCATATTTCTATCATCTCTATTTTTTTTATTTCCCTTAAAATATCATGGAATAATTTTATATTATACTTATTATGTAATAATTTTATATTATACTTATTTTTTTTTATATTTTTCCTAATTAGCATCTCCTTCACAATCTGCACGTATCTACCAAGGTGCCCACCAGTTCAATTCAGTCAAAGAATAGTATCATTTCTCATGCCTATCGTCATCCATTTTTTCGCAAAAGTTAAAACACCCAGCTTAGTTTAATGTTTTTCTTGTGTACTTTAATTATACCTCAACCAAATGCACAAGATAAAGATAGATACCTTGGAACAGCAAAATCCCTATAATCAATTACTTTGGTGAGAACACAGACAAAATAAACCCAATAATATTGTGCACGGGCCGATCATACCTACTTTTAAATCAAAATCATCACATTCGTGGAGGTAGACATCACCATTTCTTGCCTCAATCAAAACAAAACTTATTATCATTATACATTAGTCGATTACTTTTTCATTTATTTTTTAACTCAAAAAATGTAGATTTAATAAGCTTTATAACTATATTAAAGAGAACAATTAAACTACTTAATGGACAAGATTTACCTCATTTAATGGTCTAAATATGCCTATTTTTGTTGTTATTTCCAAATTTGTCTAGACTATCACAAGCTAACAATTTTCGTAGTGTATCCAAAACAACGTGAGTAATTATGTAATTGTGAGGCATAAGTTTTCAAACTCCTCCGAGTCTACGTGTCAGTACTTGACAGGTGTATTTTCGTAGTTTTTTTTTTTTAAAATTTTCGTAGTTCCAGTGCTTCACACACTTTACGACACAGGCGAGCATCTTGCAGGGTGCACACGCGCCTCGTTGCGGATTACTAGCTCATTCCCGTTTGGCTCCAGGCTTGCAGCACCAAATTTGGAGGACTATTTCGTACTTTCGCAGCTCCATCACACCTCTCCTCGCCGAGCTAACTAATAGCTTTCCACCCTTCTTGCCTTAACCCACACTCTCTCTCTATCTTTCTGTGCGTGAATGTGTGTAATAGAAAGATAGAGACAGAGAAAGCGCGCGCTCTAAAGAACACGGTGGTCTTAACTTCCGCCGGTGTCGCTTCAACCACTCCTTCGTTTCTCTCCTCCCCCCACCCTCTCTCTGACCGTGAGATATGAAGTTAAGATCATCTGCAATTCTCAAACTGCTCGTTCTCTGCGATCTTCTTTTCTGTTTCGCTACTCATCCTTCATTCTCTTTCTCTCTCCTTGCCGTCGAGTCGGAGCGGGAGGCCCTCTCAGAGGTAACTAATACAACCGCCGCTTCGAATGCGTCGCTCGCTAGATCCAATGAGGATAGCATCGCTAACATGTTTGATCGGGCACTAGAGAGGGAATTCCCCGAGAATGAACAAAATGAAGGTTCTTAGATCTAACTTCTGTCAGTTCGTGTTAAAATGCTCATGCATTTCATTTTTACGCTTTTATAATTTACTCGCGAAAACTTATGGCGTTGATGTCTGAACTAGGCCTTTGAATTTCGGAAAATGCGGTCCTATTGGAGTTCCGCTTCGGCTTTGGATGCATTTATTACGCAATTTTCTTATTGGAGTGTGATATGGATGCGTTGCTTAATTTTACTTCTTCCTCTCTCCTTCGCAAGTCTGCTTGCAATGTGTGGAGCATGTTCTGCGTTTGTTAGTAATTTTTGTGCAACCTTTAATAGAAAAACGGAATTATATAATTTGAAACTTCTTTTTTTTTTTAAAAAAAAAAATATGATGGAAAATCAATGATAGTTCCCAAGTTCTCGTATTATTTTTCTTTTCTCTGTATTCGCGGGTGTGAACATTATGATTTAATTAATAGCCTTGCGTAAAATAGTGGAAAAGTTTTCAGCTTCTTCAAAAGCCATTTCGGCAGTTACTTTTTCTCTCTTTTGCAGGTACTGATGCTGGTGGTTTCAACAACAGTGTTGCTGAACAGCAGGTGTGTGGTGCCAGTCATTTATATAGTAGATTTAATTGTTTCTGAAGTAGTGGATGATTTTCAAAGTAATCAACCCTTAGAGCAATTGAGTCTAGCGCTTAGCAGTGTAGTTTCAATAATTATGGTAGATGGCCTTAGGCCAGAGTTCAATTTGGTGAAAAGTTCAGCAAGACAAGGCCTATGAGTTCCTATGAGTTCATTTCAAGTTACATTACAACAACAACAACAACAATAACAACACAAGCCTTATCCCACTAAGTGGGGTCGGTTACATAGATCATATGATGCCATTGAGCTCTATCAATATTCAACTCTTTAGATATCTTGTTAATCAAAGATCATGTTTAATGACTTTTCTTGGTCTTCCTCAGCTTTTTTTCATAGGACTCCATATCATTTGCTTAACTCTCTTTACTAATGCTTCTAACTGCCTTGTTTGAACATATCCAAACCATTTTAAATGATTTTTTACCATTTTAATTTCAAGTGACATTAAATTAAAAAAAATCACATTTATTTGAAGGGCCTTGAGCTGATCTCAGAGAAACTTGCATTAGAAGATAATTGTGACTGTTGATTTCACATGAGATGTCAAAACCAGTATTAGAGTGTCTCTTGAGTGAAAAAATAATTTATGGTGGGAACTTGTCACTGGTTTACCATCCATTTATATTGTGATGTAGGTTTGGTTCACTAAGCATGTATAACAGGTTAAAATTGTGAACATATTGTCTATCTTGATGATCATGTATGTGTGATTTGTCATCTGATGTCCTTCCTTCTCCTCACTTGTTTAATATATCAGGCTGTTTTGGAAACTGTCGCTAGAGTTAAGCCCAAGAAAAATGAGAGCAAAGAGGAAAAGTATGCCCCTTTTTCTTCGGTAAATTGGAGCTAATCATTAAATTTTAGTGTGAATGTAAGAATTTATCAGTAATAACCTGAAGTTCACTGCTTTAACATTTGGTAAGTTGTTTAGCAGGTCATTTCAGTTCCATGATGTTTTCCATTTGGATAATGAGAATGGAGCTGAAGACATGCCAACACTAATTGATCGTAAGGTATGCATTATTCTTGGTTTTGAAGTTTATTCTGTTCATAGTTCAAACATAAAGAGTTAATACTACAACATTATCATAATGCTGCACCAAATATATGTGGATTTAACTCTTATTTTGCTACATGGTTTATCTTCAGGACAATGTCTTTATTATGTCCAATCCCAAGTCAAAGTACCCTGTTCTTCAATTAGACTTGAGGTTTACTTTGTATTCCTTTTCTTTCTTTCTTTTTTCTAAGTGGCATTCATGGATGAGTGGTTGCTGCTAGTTAAGCTGCCTACCTAGTTTAATATGCCATTTTGCAGATTGATATCAGATCTTGTAGTTGTCATTGTCTCTGCAGCCTGTGGTGGCATTGCCTTTGCTTGTGCTGGACAACCGGTTTGATCATAATCATTGCTGTGTCTTTATGTAATATTATTCCTACCATCTCCCATTAAGAGTTGTGTCATTCAAACTTCTTTATTTTTCAGGTTATGACTGGATATCTGCTAGCAGGATCAATAATTGGACCTGGAGGCTTGAGTTTTGTCAGTGAAATGGTCCAAGTATGCTACCATTATAGTTCTTTTGTTTTATATCTCTAAAGTCTTAATGATTTTCTTATTGTTATTTTAACTAACTGCAATTTTTCTAATTCTGTATTACAATAAAGATATCCACAAATTATAAATAAGCACATGATGTCATCATGTGGTTTACTTTATCTCCTCTTTATAGTGTGAAAGGATTGTTTGTTGATGTATGATATATTGAAGTGAGTGATGGGTTGAAAAAGTATCTATTGTATTACCAAATATATCACATACTACACATTGCATGCAGGTTGAGACAGTGGCTCAGTTTGGTGTCATCTTTTTGCTTTTTGCACTGGGCCTAGAGTTTTCCACCACAAAGGTTGGCTTGCAAACTCACTTTATGTCTCTTTTAGGTCATCCATGTTGCATTACAAATGTGTCTTTTTCATGTTTTGCAGCTTCGAATTGTTCGAGCAGTGGCTATTCTGGGAGGTCTGCTCCAAATTTTCTTATTAATGTGCTTGTGTGGAATAACAGCCTTGGTATGTCTTACATTGTTATAAATATTTAAAAAAAAAATCTAATTCTTTTAATAAATGTGCATTGTTAGTCTATCATAAATTTGAAATTCTTTGTTTTTATCTGAATCTGTGGTTGTTTCTATTATATTATGGTAACACTTTGTTTTTAAGATTTTTGTCTTCTGCTAAATTCTGGAAAGCCACTGATACATGTATCAAGCGGAAGATGAATATATATATCTTTTACCTGATCTTATACAATCCTAAACTCATGAGTTTTAATGAGTGAACTTTCAGAGGAAAATAATTTTGTTTTTTATGCCCATATGTGAATATGCTTTCAGTTTATTAACCCAAGGTTTGAGATCAACCTAAGTTTGGGAGTTTATGTGATGATCTGCTGAAAATTCTTAGGTTGATACACAAATCTTTCTAAACAATTTCTTTTTTCTTTTTTCCTTTGCATCAGTTATGGATGTTCAGTAAGAATGAACAATATTTGGATCAATATCAAACTAAGAGCCTGAGACTATTATGTTGATGGCTTTTATTTCTTCCAATTGCCAATGTCTACTTCAGTATATTGAGTTGTGTAGGAGTGTCTACAATTTCTTGTGTCTAATAGGCCTTGTTATCAAATTTGGTTCAATGAGGCCTTTGGGACAAGCTTGTACTTTCTAGACCTGTAGAGGCTCTTACATATTACCAAACTCCTTTAGGAACATGTTTTCAAGTTGAGGCTGCCAGTTGAATGAAACAATTTTTTTTTTTTAAATTAACTTTTGTATTAAATTATTTCTCCTTTAGTGGAAGTGAATTTCTGATACATGCAATTACCATCCTGCAGTTATGTGGTGGTAAATCTTCTGAGGGAATATTCATTGGTGCATTTCTATCTATGTCTTCAACAGCAATGGTGAGTTTCAAGGTTCAGACAATATTACTGCATATTTCCTGGTTTCTTCTTTCAACATTCACATGTCAAGTAAACCAGTACAAATTATTGGACAGCGTCCTTTTCTGCAATGAACTGTAGTATAAGTAATTTAACCTATTCCTGCACTATGATAGTTATGATATACTACTTTTTCTTTTGGCCAAATCATGATATACTATAGAAATTTGAAAACATTGCATAGTGGCATTTGTAATAAGGTAAAATGAGGGATGTGCCCTTTCTAGGATTAATTAAGCTATTGGTTGCAAAATGATTATTGATTAGATTTAGATATATTAAGATTGAAATATGAATTCAACTGGACATTAGAATAAGACAATGATAAAATGATGAGGACAAAGTGTGGAAGGTTAATTGATAGAGATGGTTTAATCATATTAGTTTGTGATTACTAGCTAGGGCATAAGAATACAATTCAACCTTTAAGGAATTTGGGAAGATTATTTCTATTAAAACAATATGAGATATTATAGTTAGAGTATGGTAGAGGATGTAGTTGTATGTAATGCTTAATGGAGAAGATTTATTGTTAGAGAACGTAAAGTTTTAAGCTATTGCTGGATCACAGTTATGCTTGGTATTATAAGTTCTCGCAACTAAGAAATGTATTTTCTTCTAATTTATTTTAATAACATTAATGACATCAACAACAACAAAGCCTTATCCCACTAGGCGGGGTCGGCTACATGGATCGCACGACGCCATTAAGCTTTATCAATGACTAACTCTTTAGGTATTTCATTTACCAGAAGATTCCATTCAATAACTTCTCTAAGTGTTCTTCTTGGTCTTCCTCGACCTTTTTTTACAGGACTCTAAACCATTTGCTCAACTAACGGTTTTCTTTGAATATGTTCAAACCACCTTAAATGGTTTTTAACCATTTTTTCCTTAATAGGTGTCACTCTAACTCTACTTCATATACAATCATTATAGATCATATCTCTTCTTGTATGATTACATATCCATCGCAACATCCTCATCTCCGCTACCCCAATTTTTTGTTCTTGTTGTCTTTTCATCGCCCAACATTCACTCCCATATAAAATTGCTGGTCTTATAACAGTATGATAAAACTTTTTTTTGAGCTTATCAAGTACTTTCCGATCACAAACAACTCCTGATAATTTCTATGTGCCACATCTCCAATAATTTCGCCATCATTCTATATAACTGATTCCAGATACCTAAACTTTGACACTTGTGATACAACCTGATCTCCAATTTTAACCTCCAACTCGTTTTTAGCTTGTCACTTGTTAAACTTACAATGTATATATTTTGTCTTACTCCTGCTTAGACGAAAACCTAAAGTAACTCTCCATAACTCGAGTTTAAAATTAATCTCTTCTCTTGATTCTGCTATGAGAACAATATCATCTGCAAAAAGCATGCATTTGGGGATTTCTGCTTGGATGTGTTTCATCAGAACATCTAAAATCAAGTCAAACAAATAAAGGCTTAAAGATAATTCCTGATGCAGGCCAATTTTAATAGGGAAGTCTCTTGTCTTCCCTTCAGACGTTCTCACACTAGTTGTAGCCCCCTCATACATATCTTTTATAGTTTTAATATATGCAACCCTTACACCTTTCTTTTCTAAGGCTTTATACAGCATCTCTCTTGGTACTCGATCATAAGCTTTTTCTAAATCAATAAATGCTATATGCAAGTCTTTTTGTTTACTCTGATACCTTTCTATCAACCCTCTTAAAATAACATTAATGACATGTTACTGAACAATTATTTTTATTGATTGCATTTTCTGGTTTTATTCATAGGTCTTGAAATTTTTAATGGAAAGAAATAGCGTCAATGCCCTTCATGGTCAGGTTACAATTGGAACTCTTATCCTGCAGGTATGTGCTATTACTATGATAATTTGAATGTAAAGAAGTGATTGAGTCATTACGACCTCCAGTTGTGTAGAAATCATGACAGTGATACTCGTTTTTAGGATTTTCTTTCACATATACATTTTGATGCATGTTCAATTCTTTTGGCTACACTAGGATTGTGCTGTTGGTTTGCTTTTTGCACTGCTTCCAGTCCTGGGAGGTACATCGGGTCTTCTTCAGGGAGTAATATCCATGACAAAATCGTAAGTAACCTATAGGATGAACTGCCCATTTATGCATATGCTCTATCTATGTGCACCTGTGAATAGCATAAACCTTTCCTCTTTATTCCTGCCAAAGCATGAAATTAGTTAAGAGAAAAACTGTTTCAATTTCCAAATGTGAAGGGCACTCCCAAAGATTCACCCAACATTCCAATTCTGAAAAACCTACTCCAACAGGAGTTGAGTGCTCTGCCAAAAGAGGTGGGCCGCTATCTCCAAATTCCAAACTAGAAACCGTACACAATACACATGGCATTGGAAATAGATTTTGGGATATACAGGTCTGCTGTACATGTTTCTCCCTGTTTTATGATATAACCCGATGGATATAAGTCTTGGAGGAGCCTATTCAATTTCTTCATTTCTTTAAGAAATTACATGTAAGGTTTCTTGTTTACCAGTGTTTGAAATGCATATTCTCTACTACATAGATTACAAGGAGCTTCTTAAATTATTCATTTCTTTTTATTATAAAAATATGAGGGAGGAGGATGAGATATTGTTTGTCCTATTGGAAAACCTATGGGTCAAAATTTCTTTATTTCTTCTGAAATTACATTTAAGATTTCTTGTTAGTCAGACTTCAAGACACATCATTGCAAGGTTGCAGTGACTAATCTAGGGTATTTGGATAGGATGAATAAAGTAGGAAGGGAAAAAATCAAGAATTTGCCTCTGCCACTTTTGTAGTTGTTTTGTTAAGTTGAAAGGAATATATAATAAGGGAATCTAGGCTTCTCTACTAGGACTTATTTGTCTTATATTTTGATTTCCTTCCGAAGTTAGTGGTAAAGACAAAAAAATGTACTGATTTCTGAAGAAGAGAAAATAAAAAGTCAGTTGTCTTATATTAAGTATGCTGCCATTTTGTCACCATTAACTGTCTCAGGTTATTGTTCTAATGTCAAGATATTGCTACTAGTACTACTTTAATTTAATATCCTACTACTCATAGTGTTAGGTACCCAATGATGGGGGCAAGATAGTGACGTGTTATTACAGCCTAATTATAAGGATAAACTGCCGGTTTGGAGGGTGTATTCCAGGAGAGAGAGAAAAGGGGTAGATTAGGAATTGTGAATTGTATTGCCTTAGTAAGTGAGGTTCTCTATATAAGGGGACCGAGGTTAGGTGTGTGGAGGGGAAAGATCAGTGATTAACGTAACCTTGGTAAGATCTGGAGACTTACAAGGAGAGGAGTTTTACTCTGGAAATATTGTTTGACAAGGTCTAACAATTGGTCTGACTTGCTGGATCTATGGTTTATGGGAGAGTGTATGACACATAAAATGATGAGTAGGATTGATGTGGTGGAAGAAAAGCTTGAAAGATTGGAAATAAACATGGAACAGTCCAAAGAAAATATGGAGGAAATATTAAAGGATATTCTGGCAGAATTAAAGAGTTTAAAAGAGAAGAAGGAAGGTGAAAGTCAGACAGTAGGTAGCAATGAAATTCAAGAACGGTCGAGAAGGATGGACTCAGACAACGAAAGCCATGATAAACGGGAGGAATTCAGATTATCGGCCAAGAAAGTGGAACTCCCTGTTTTTGATGGTTGGGACCCCGTGGCATGGATTGACAGGGCTGAGACTTATTTTGACGTTCAAAAAAAGTCAGAAGAGGTGTGGATCAAACTAGCGAAATTCAGTATGGATGGGCCCACCATCCACTGGTTCAATATGTGGAAAGAATCCATGGAAGAAGCAACATGGCTCAATTTCAAAGAGGCTTTGATGGCGAGATTTGGGCGTGGGTGGCTCAAAAATCCGTTCGAAGAATTAAAAAGAATGAGTTAGAAAGGGACGATTGACGAGTATATTGCTGATTTTGAATTATATTCATCACAAAGCGGTCGCCTTCCAGAACGACAATGTTTGGGATACTTCATTGGCGGGTTATGCAGTGAAATTCGGAAGAAAATTCGAACCTTGAAACCCAAGAACTGTTATTAGGCCATGCAGAAGACACGCGACATTGAAGACAAACTCTGTTTAGAAGAGGAAGACAATGGTCACGTGAAAAACAGATGGGGAGGAACGGGCTTGAGTTATCGACAACCCAAATACTCAGTTGGCAAACGAACTACCATGGGCCAAGGAGGGGCAAATTTGGCCCAAAATGCTACTTAGTCTTATTCGAACCAAAACGCAGCGTCGTACTTTCAAAACCGAGTGGGAGGATTCATTCCAGTGATTGTGTTATAAAAAAAGGCTAGTCTCTAGCCAATTCCTCCATTATTCTCAAGTTGTTGGAAGAATTTCATGCTTCCCCTAGTAGTGGACATTCAGGTTTTTTCAAAACTTATCGCATATTGGCAGCTAATTTGTATTGGAGAGGTATGAAATCATAAATTCAGGAGTTTGTCAAGGCCTGTGATACTTGTAAGAGGTAGAAATATTTGGCAATAAGTCCCTGTGGTCTACTATAGCCATTGGCGATACTAGAATAGATTTGGAACAATGTGTGAATGGATTTTATCGTCAGCTTGCCTAAGAGCCATGGGTTTGATGCGATTCTAGTAGTGGTGGATAGGCTGTCTAAATAGAGCCACTTCATTCTTATTAAACACCCTTATACTGCTAAGAGCATCGCAGAAATCTTTGCTAGAGAAGTTGTAAAATTGCATGGGATGCTAAATTCAATAGTCAGCGATCATGACCCCTTGTTTGTGAGTATTTTTTGGAAGGAGCTATTCAGACTTAAAGGGACAAAATTTAATATGAGTTCCGCTTATCACCCACAATCGGATGGGCAAACCGAAGTAGTTAACAAGTGTTTAGAAACATATTTGAGATGTTTTGCTCCTAAACAACCTAAAACATGGTCCCATTGGCTGTCGTGGGCGGAATTATGGTATAACACTACTTATCACGTATCTACTGGTATGACTCCTTTTGAAGTGGTTTATGGAAGACCACCACCAACATTGCTGCACTTTACTGAGGGAGAAACTTGAGTGGAGGCAGTGGCTAGAGAGTTGAAGGATAGAGATGAGGCTCTAAGACAGCTTAAATATAATCTACAACGGGCTCAAGAAAGAATGAAGGCTCAAACCAATAAAAAAAGAACTAAGGTACAGTTTGAAGTAGGGGATTGGGTTTTTCTGCGCTTACGACCTTAGGCAGAATTCTGTGGTTCAACAAATTTATAAAAAATTGGCTCCTCGATTTTTTGGTCCTCACCAAGTGCTGGAAAAGGTAGAGGCAGTTTCTTACAGGCTTAAACCACCTCTTACATAAAAAATTCACTCAGTCTTTCATGTATCGTAACTTAAGAAAGTTGTGGGGTAGTATCAAATTGGGTCAGAATTACCTATGGAAGAGAAAGGCGATGCAGATTCCACTGTCTACATGGTCAAGGCGTTAGAGTGGCGGATTAAACAGGAAGACACAAATCAATATAGGGAATGGCTAATTCAATGGCAGGGCATGACTCCTGAGGATGCTACTTGGGAGGATGAGTTACTCTTGTTCAATCAATTTCCTTCTTTAAGCCTTGAGGACAAGGCTTTAAATACAGGGGGAGGTGATGTTAGTTACCCAATGGTGGGGTAGGATAGTGACGTGTTATTATAGCCTAATTATAAGGATAAACCATCGGTTTGGAGGGTGTATTCCAGAAGTGAGAGAAAAGGGGTAGATTAGGAATTGTGAATTGTATTGCCTTAGTAAGTGAGGTTCTCTATATAAGGGGACTGAGGTTAGGTGTCTGGAGGGGGGAGATCAGTGATTAATGTAACCTTGGTAAGATTCGGAGACTTACGAGGGGAGGAGTTTTACTTTGGAAATATTGTCTGACAAGAGGATTTAATGCATGAGCTAAGCCTAGAATAGGTCTTCAATGGTTTTCCATCACTTAACATTGACAATATCACCTTAATTTTTCTTTTCCCATTCTCCATCATTCTTCCCTGGTTGGAGAAAACTTGTTCTCGATTTTTGAAATGCGAGAGTAATAGAAAAGTCCAACTTGAAGCTTTAGGCCAGACAATACGGAGGGATGGAAGAAGGGTTGACAAAAGCAATTTTGGGGACACATCCTCTTCTTGATTAACAAATTCAACATGGCATAACTCATCAATTGGCTGGATTTGAACTTCTGCCCCTTGGGATTTATTTTGCCCACTCTTATTATCTTCAAGAAAAATCTCCAAATGTTCTTTGTAGTCTTCATATTCTTCACATTTTCCCAAATGTTGTTCAAAGTCTATGATGTTACCATCATCATCAATATCAGATAGGCAGTCTAGGGGTTCAACAATGATATCATTTGGCTCTTCTTTGTCAACTTTTATTGCTACATAATTTTGACAATATTTTTCTTGCTCAACATAGGAAGGGGCTTGACCTTCTTCTTGGAATTTTGTGCAAGAATAATGAGGAAAATCTTCCACATTTTTGCCATTAATTTGCCTTGATATCAAGTGAATAACATTCAAGATTTCATCAAAATGTCGGTTTAGATACTTTCCAGAAGACTTCAGTTTAGCGTCCAATTTGTTCGATCTAGTTTGGAACTTATTAATGTTTGGTTCCATGGCTATCTTGGCATTTCAAGTTTTCAAAGAGAGTTTAAATACCTTACACAACAACTATGAGCCAAAGTAAGTATAAATATTACCCCAATTATTCCTTTATAACTATGGTTGCAATCAAAGTTGAGAAGAGGCGAAATCTGGCTTGAAAATGGCAGAAAACTCTACTTTTCCAGTCTGGCGTGTGCTGGCGTGTAAGGACCACGCGTAGAGGAGTCTTCCGGCCCGTGGCGGCATGTGCGGCCTTCTCTGGCGATCTGACTTCGGGGACGGGCCGGTAAGAGGCTGTCGGAGGTGATAGTAGGGGCGATTTCTTGGTTTGGTGACTGGAGGTGGGCAAATAAGTTTAAAAAGTGACAAAAATAGGGTTTGGTGGGGGTTTTTTGGTGGACCTTGGGTGTTTCAGTCAGTGGGTTGGGCGGCAGGGAATTTGGGTGGAACAAAAAGGCCTTGCTTTGATACTAAAATGATGTAGAACAGAGAGGGAGGAAGGAGAAACATAAAGAAAGGAGGGAGAAATAGAGAAGAAAGGAGGGAGAAATAGAGAAGAAAGGAGGGAGAAGAGACAGCAGAGAAAGTGGGAGGGGATAGAAACTTTAAGATTCAATTCATTCCAAAGTCTTTCTACAACATAAGAGAGACCCCTTTATGTACGGAGTCTAGTTACAAGAGTCTTTAATGCATGAAGTAGTTGAAAGAGGATTTAATGCATGAGCTAAGCCAAGAATAGGTCTTCAACGGTTTTCCGTCACTTAACATTGACAATATCATCTTAATTATTCTTTTCCCATTCTCCATCAGATAGTCCATCACATGGTCATATTTCTTATGGCACTAAGGTTGACTTTATGCCTTCTTGCTTGATAATACGCTTGATGAGTCATTCATTCCTTCTGATTTACTTGTATTAATTTTTCAGTTTGGTGGTTTTAGTATTATTTTTGGCCGTTTTGTCGATGTTATCACGCACATGTGTACCATGGTTCCTGAAGCTTATGATAAGCTTATCATATCAGGTGACAAATGACAATAAACCATTTGCTTTCTTGCAATGTGTTGTTTTATACGTTTATTGGTTGTACATTAGTTTAACTATTTTTTCTTTGCGCAGACAAATGAACTCTATCAATTGGCATCAGTGGCGTTCTGCCTACTTGTTGCTTGGGTTTGTCTATTCTCAATTCTTAGTCTGCATTACTGAGAAACATTTCATCTTCTCATTAAATAGTAGATTCTGTTTTATTTTTTGCACTATAAGTTGCCTTTAGTCATGATAAAAAGGAAGTTTGTGTGCTTGTTCCTTTTTGGTATGTGATGGCTGATACTTCCTATTCCTCCCCTGAATCTGAGAGGTTGCTTAAATGCATATATGTAGCAATACATATGTATACATGTTATGCAAGACCAACAACTTGAGTGGCTGTAACATTGATTGTTGTTTCATTTCAGTGTAGTGATAAGCTGGGTTTAAGCCTTGAGCTGGGTTCCTTTGCTGCGGGAGTGATGATATCAACAACAGATCTTGGGCAACATACTCTTGAGCAAGTAACATATTTCCCTAGTATATTGTAATTTCTGAAGTCAAATAAACTTAACTTTTGCTCTTTTTTATAAAAGTAAATTTTGGTTTTCTGGTGGGTTTGGAGGGATATCAATTGCACAATAGTTGTCATGAACCCCTTTTTTCTCCTTTCTGTGTAAATTCAGTTGTATTTGTAAAGTTAAGCATGTGTCACGGGAAAATGCTCCTTTTTTTTTTAAATCTTTTTTAAAAATCTGATTTAAGGCCATTCTATGTTATGTGGTAAAACCTTTAAACCAATTTGGCTGATAAAATGTGTAATGCCACACCAGTGTCCTAAAAGTTTGAAATTTTGTTATGAAGTTCTAGAAGAATTTCAGGAGTGTTTTTTCTCATATACATATTTGAATCACTTATGTAAATTTGTTGATTTTTAGGTTGAGCCAATTCGCAACCTTTTTGCTGCTCTGTTCTTAGCCAGCATTGGGATGCTTATACATGTTCATTTCCTCTGGAATCATGTTGACATTTTACTGGCAGCCGTTATATTGGTGGTCATTATAAAAACTATCGTAGCTGCTTCTGTTGTCAAGGGATTTGGATACAGCAACAAGACCTCACTTCTTGTAAGATTTGACAAGATTGTTGTCTCAATGATATCTGATTGTTGATTACATCATACATTTCATTGACGGAGGAACCTTAGGTTATTCCACATGCGTAGGTTGGGTTGTCTTTAGCACAAATTGGGGAGTTTGCCTTTGTTCTTCTCAGTCGCGCTTCAAACCTTCATTTAGTCGAGGTGAGGGCTTCATTTAGGGACAAACATTTTGGATTCAGTGCATCTATTTCAAAACACAGGTTAATTTCACTATAATGTATTTTTTAAGTATTGACCTCAGTTCTGTCAGCTACATATAATATTTCTGTTTGTGGTGGAGATTCAGAAAATTTATCTTATCATATTGCTGGAAAAAATTGCTATTCAAGCTGATTGGAAATATTTTTTTCATTACAAAATTTCTTTGTCTGACAGCATTTATCATCATACGAAGTCCAAATATATTGACTTTGTTTTCTGCGGTGTCATTTACACGTTTCAATTAAAGCTGAAGGGTTGATTGTTACTGCAGGGAAAATTGTATCTATTGCTTATTGGAACAACAGCTCTCAGTCTGGTATGTATGCACCATTTCAGAAATAGTTTTGCATAATAATTCTAACCATAAACTTCTCTTTTAGGACATATTATATGACTGTTGAAATTCCAGTCTTTGAAGCAATTTCGCTGCATTCTTTTCATGTTAGCATGAGTTCAATATTCAAGGTTTATATATTTTGTCCTGGAGGTGAGCATAAGAGATTCTTCATGCAGAAAATCTGGAGACAAATTTATGTTTCTGTTGAACTATGTTATAATCATGAAGACTTGGTTTAATGGGCTGGGGTTATTAGGCCATCTCTATTTAGGATCCAAGAGGATTGCTTGCAAACTGCACCTAGTTGAGAGAGGAAAAAGGTGACTCACTATTAATTTATGCCCCACAGACCATGTTGATTATACTGACCTGTACAGAGCTACTACTATTTTTTTTTTCACCTATGGGAAAAATCAGAAAATTAAAAAAATAAAAGGTAGAACAAGGCAGTTCTTATGGCAGAGGGTGTATTACCAGCTGTAAACTTGCACCATTTTCAGCCAGTATGCGTGACTGACCTATATATTATCTTTTTATTTATTGACAACCTGACAAATTATTTAACCCGTATGCATACTACTGGTCTTTCTTGGGTATCACTAGTAAGAATATTGGGTCTTTTATATTCAGAGTTCTTGTGCATAATGTTTTTTTTTTTTTTGGTTATTTTATTAGTGGAAATTTAATACATATGACATTCTTTCAATGCCATGATAATACTGATACGAATAAGCAACGATTTTGATGTTGTATCCAAAACAAGGATATTCTTGATATTTTTGATTGACTATTAATTTGACAAGTACATTTAGCCAGCTGGTTCTAGGGATTTTGGCGCTCATGCGAAAAGAAATGTTGCAGGTGACTACACCATTGCTTTTCAAGCTAATTCCTGCTGTTGTGCATCTTGGGGTGTTGTTGCGATGGTTCCCTCCTGACAGTCCAGCTGAGGTAACTTACTATATAGCTATCAACTGGCAAAATGTCTTCCTCCTCCTCTTCTTTTTTAGTAGTTGGTGTTAAGAATCTTGAATATGACTCTGCTCCCAGATTGCATTTAAAGGGGATAACTTTCGTTCAGACAGTTCTAAGCGGATTACTTTGATAATTCAAGGCTCTCATGATTCATGATATTAGGGAAAAAAATCAAAAATGCAATTTGTGTGCCCTTTACCTGATGACTGATGGAGACAAGGGCCGAAAAGTGCAGAGGTTGAGTAAGTAAATAGATATTCTGATATTCCATTGGTATTTGGGAAGCACTTCATAAGCTGCCTGCGTCCAAAACACTTGCCCCGGAGGAAATGGCCAAATATAAAACGCAAACTCAGATGAAGGCGCCAGGCGTTTAAACACGATCGATTTACTGACCTATAAACTTGGGCCGTGATACTAATTAGTGCTCCATTTTTTTTGTTTTGGTGTAAAGTAGTGTCCATTTGTAATGTAATTCATTTAAATTGCAATATTCTTTTTTCTTTTATTTTTTTAAAATAATTTCAATTGATTAGTTTTCATGTATGTATCAATTGTATCTGTACAAGTCTCAATATCACGGCGGCCATCAAAGTCGAATGTGTAATTTTCATTTGTGATTAATCATAGAGGAAGGTAAAATTGATTTTTTTTTAATGCTGATTCACTAGTATGTAGACTGATGTCCTCTGGCACTGATCTCTCCTAAAGTTGTCTAATACCAATGTTTAGAAGAACAAGTTTTGAGAACAATAGTTTCTGATTCATTTTTGGTTTACTGGGAAAATAATATTATCATTTACATATATTATGTAAATTTTGTTAAATCATGTAATTTAATTTTTTATTTGGGGTGATCATTGTTTATTTGTTAAAATATAAAATAAAATACAATAGCATCTGATAAATGGACCAAAATATATGACAAATATTATAGTATAATCTAGATCGCATGGTTCACACTGGCTTAGCGTTGTGATGGGTCAAGCAGACGATCCACCTAGATGAGTTAATGGGTTATTTTGAAGTGGTCCGTTGTAATAAAGTTCATATTAGGCTTAATTCGCTCATTTGCCACCTTTAGAATACTAAAATGGGGCTATTATTTAATTTATTTTGGATAATGTTGGAGGGAATTATTGTGGAATTACAAAAACGATATTCAGCTCCGCAGTTGAATGGGTCCCCTTTTTGCTTTGAAGGTTCTGAACAGTAAATGAAGTTGAAGTATAAGTGTGAAGCCGTGGATGGCACACATTGTTATTATCTTCCGAAAATCATTTATATGTGTAGAGGTTTGATTGAAACGTTAGCAAGCGGAGCCAACATTAGTGACATAATAATGAATGAGAGAGGAAATTAAAGAAGGGTGTTAACCGGTCAAGTACCGTATTCTAAATGACACTGACAGAAGGATGGACGGGGCAAAGGCCTCTGTGGAATCCTTCATTTGCTTTTCAGCTTCTTTGCAATGATCAAGTTGATTCCTCGTGTTCTCCGCTTAATCAGTCTATTCGCATGGCCGTGTTTAAAAAATCTGGGGCTTAAGATAAAACTATTAAAAAAATGTAATATAATATAAATAATTAATCTTTATATTATTTTTTTAATTTTTTTAGCTGCGAAATTATTTATCAATATTTTATAATCAAGTAATTCTATCGTTTCACTTTCAGTAAATAATTTTGTTAACTTATTCAATCTATCTTGTAATATTGTTAATCTAAAATAGGATTTAAGCAATTTTAATTTTGAATAGTAGTTAAGCATCTTTTTTATGAATAGTAACAAATTTATCAAAAGTATTACATTGAGATTGAATTAAATTTTTAATTTTTTTTATTTTTCAAAATCAGACTCATATTTTCTATTCGAAATTTTCTATTGCTACAACAACAATAGCAGCACAAGTCTTATCCTACTAGGTGGAGTCGGCTGTATGAATTATACGACGCCATTGAGCTCTATCAATAACCAACTCTTTATATATCTCATTAATCAAAAGGTCACGTTCAATGACTTCTCTAAAATTCCTTCTTAGTCTTCCTCGACCTTTTTTCACAGAATTTTATATTATCTGCTCAACTTTCCTTACTGGCAATTCTAACTGTTTTCTTTAAATATGTCCAAACTATCTTAAACGATTTTATACTATTTTCTCTTCAATAAGTGTCACTCGGACTCTATCTTATATATACTCATTACAAATATTATCTATTCTTATATGATCACACATCTATCTTAATATCCTCATCTTTACTAACCCAATTATTTGTTTATGTTGTCCTTTCAAAGCCCAACATTCACTCTCATATAATATTGCCGATCTTATAACAGTACGATTGTCATGCCCCGTTTTCTGGGCATATGACCGGCACAATGATGAATATCCCATCACTGTAAGCCTTTCGATAAACTCTATCCACGAGTTGAATTATTAGTCATTATCTCTATATTATCAAAATAATCATTCCTTAATAAATACGAAGAAAATATATCAAATTTTCTTATTTGAAATTCATAGAGATGATTTGCATATAATAATAGATGCTCAATATAAAATACATTATTGTATTGAAATACAAGCCAAATATCAAATTCCCGACCTAGATGTCCTAGACGATTACAGAGCAACATAATTTACATCAAAAGAGGGGCCTACTCGACAGCGGAAAGGTCTAAGGTGATATACTCCTCTAGCGAATATTCTTCGCCGGTAACCTGATCTGAACAAAAAGATTTTACAAAGAGTGTGAGCTTTTAAACTCAATGAGCAAATCGGCTCGCGTTAATAAAATTCAAATATATCACCAGTCATGCAAGTATATCCGAAGGCTCAAACTCAACCAATAGACATAGTTAGAAATTACATACTAGCAGATAAAAATTTATCCAATTCAACAAACGTTACTAGTACTCATCAATGACAATATATCCTAGAGAGCGCACATAGGCCGACTCACCAATTTTGTATATTTCCGCCATGACGCACAACCTCATTCTCTTAGTTATGGTGCCTCACAGATCTGTTACCGATCCGGGCTACATCCCTACTGAGGGAATCGTTGTCTCCACATTCATTGATCAAGACACCATTTAAACCAGGTTTTCCGCCTTGCCGTGAGAAGGGGTACTGTCCCGCTCAATCACAATCAATAGCACAGTATTTCATATCATAATTAGAAGTACAATATAATATTTATTCATATAACAGGTATAATATATAACTATTTATAGGTTTATAAATCACAAATCAATATAACAATCGAACTGTTTTTGAAAAGATTCAAACTTCACATCATCATGAAATACTTATTTTGTCTTATCCATACTTTTGGATTAATTATTTCCTTAGATTCGTAATTGTGAATCCAATTTACCCCTATGAATCTTGGGAGTGTCCTACGACATACTTTTTATCACCAGTAATGCTAAAACCCTATTAAAACGGGGTCGTTCCACTCATCTGGATTCCGTACGAGTATCGCTTCTCTAATTCGTTAGGACAAGAATACTCAGGTGAATTTCAGTGTTCCGCTACGGAGATTTTTATAAAAGATTAAAGAAAATAAGTTAGGATTGTTTTCATACAGATACTGTTTATACATATGGTTACTGTTCATACGTACGGTTACTGTTCATACCAGAAATAGATAATACAATCTGTAAAAGAGTACACCAGGTAAGTTCCCAGGAAAGAGTGGAGGGTCACAATAGACATACTTAAAAACCAGGTCTTTTCTTAGCCAGAACTTTCATAGACATGTATTTTTCACAGTTTACATCCTATTTCGGTAATCAGAGAATCAAAATAATATGTAGACAGCTAAGGACAGTTTTTCTGATGTGGAAGATCAGTCAAAGCCGCAACCATAGAGCATACTTAAGAAAATAACTTCTAAAATTTGAAAGACATAGAAAGGGCATAGTATCTTTACCTAAGTAGAAAATGAAAGGCCCAAAATCTCATAAGTCTAGCGTCGAAGCAAGAGAAACTTAAGGAGAAAAGTTGAAGGTGTGAGTTTATAAGTGAAATGGAATGACTATTTATAGGAAAAGTCAAGGGTACTATTTGATACTATGCACTAATAAAATATTCAATTTACTATTTATGAAAATGACATTTCTAATAATACAATTTACTGTGCACAATGTGGAATACGCGGAAAGACCACGCCATTACTATTGAAAACTTAAAGGAAAAACTATCATTTCACCTTAAACCTTTAAGTTTCTTTTTAATTTAGTCCTTTCACTTTAGTCCCTGAGGGTATTTTTTACACATAAAACGTCATTTTCTCCTACGAACTTCTTTCTAGTTTTCTCTTATGACTAAATCACATCTAGTACTTGACATTTCGATTGTATAAGTGAACAGTATCATATATATAAATAGTATTATACTGGTGAATAGTACCATATACTGAAATAGTAACAGTAGTTTGTAAACACGCATTTTTATTTTATTTTTTATGAGTATTACAACGATAAAACTTTTCTTTAAGCTTGTTAGGTACTTTTTGATCACATTTTCTATTGCTACAAATTTAAAAAAATCAAATAAAAATAAACAATAAAAAAATATAAATAAAATAGATTGTGCAACGTAAATAGAAAAGTGATGGAATGATGAAATCTGGAGACAGAGAATTGCATATTAATATTATGTATTGTACTGCACAATTTTATGTTAGTTATCTTCCTATCTCCCTTAAGAATTTAGTCAAAAAATGAAGAAAAAATGGAAGAGGAGGAAGAGGTGTAGTTAATGGAGGAAAAAAATTTGTGAAGGCAAGAAGAAGAAGAAGATGAAGAAAAGCTGGTGATACACTGATAAGACGAAAGATAAAGAGATATGTAATATACTGATATGATATATGTGACTGTGCGAGTAGAGAAATTATTTTTATATTTGTGTTTTAATTCTTTTGACAAAGCTTGCTAATACTTATTACTTATGCATTTTTTTCAAATCGTGATGATTCTTATTTATTAATATCACAACTTTCAAAGTCACATGTTAACTATTTAGTCCATTCACTTCTTTTTTATTTTTAAATTTTTAAATATATCGTTTGGTATTAAATTAAAACAAAAGTTAATTAGAGGCCTAAAATAACTATTTTAAATTCGTTCGATTATTGGTTTCTTTCACCTAAACCTACTTCAAATATTGCAAGAGAGTTTAACCATTTAACTCCTTTCAAATACCGCCTTTTCAAAAAGAATAGGCTTTGTTACCGGACTCTGCAACGAAGAAATGGATATATACTTACATATGTGTACCTATGTATGTATGAGGATGTTGATGGCTATATCGGGTGATGAAAGAGGACTCCTATGTACACACGTTCTTCCAAAAAAATAAAGGGCAAAAAAAAAAAAAGTTGATATGCATATGATGATGCTAAGAGTTTTTGGTGACGTTTGCGATAAGACACGTATGTGCATAAATTTAAGATATGGGGTCAGAATAAATGCGCTACAAGATAACAACATGTTATCTTCCACAACATTCATGTGAACATTAGAGTTAGTAAAAAACTCCAAAGCACATTAGACAACTCACCTATATTTTTAGTATTCACAGCTTTTATAGAGGACAGTTGGTTGGTTGAAAGGTCACTATATCCAAAACACTGATCATTTAAGGCAATCCTAAAAGATTCGAGTATACGGAGTTCTCTTTCTCAGTATTGTATTGCTTTCTTCCTACACACACACACACACACACATTTGGTGTATTTTTCCTCATATATGCACAATTTATACCTTGTCGAATCAAATATAAATATGAACATGATTAGAGGCTACACGCATGCGCTTAAAAAGAAAATTAAGTTTATTTAATATAATCAGAAGAGGGGGAAAACTCAACATTGAAGACGGGAACATTAAAATAATACAAATTAGAGTCAAGTTTGAATCAACGCTAATTCCTTAGTTGGGCTAGCTTAATTAGATTATCCTCTCAAACACAGTACAAGGCACCAGCTAGTCTTTTGAAAAAAAAGAAAAAATCCTACCGATAAACTTCATTGTTTGTTATCCTATCCTTATCTTTTGTTCAAATCTCATACTTCACACTCATCGTTATTTGTCATTTCTGCTTGACTAAAATTCCGAAGTCGGGGCTGGTTGTTGATATATTATTTAAATTTCGAAAAGCAGTTGTATAACTTGAATAGAAACCTAAAAAGCAAGATAAAGTTGTTCAGTAGATAAAATATAAGCCTAAAAACTGACACAATTGACTTTTTATGTGGATGATCACAAATTCACAATGACATGTCCAAGCAAGCAGAATATATGTGTATTGTTTACTTTGGGAATTTCTATTTTGTTTATGAACGTAGATGAAATAGTCTAACTCTTGAAAAGCCATTTAATTGACAGTCGAAAATAATGTCACGACAAAAAGCACCATCCCTCATCCATGTCTATGTGGAAGGCACATGCTTTCTCTCAAACTCTCTCACTCTCCTTCTCCACAACTGCTTTCAATCTCCCAACACACATTTTAATATCCAAATGTCTAACCAAAAATTTCAGGCCACGTCCTCATCAAATTACAGAATATACAACAGTATGTGTCAGTGGATCAGACTACTTCCAGCACCTCCTTTCATGGCTATTTATTGAATTTAGTGTATGGCCACACATAAGTATTTGTCTATTTCAAGACTAGACGGACACGTTTTCCAACCACGACCATATGATTACAGTAACATGGCATAAAAAGATTAACTTTGGATTATGATGCCAGGAGGCAGGAACTCACAGAAACTTTATCCAATCACCTAGCTTATTTCCAAACTTTGTTTCCATTGCCAGATCAGCAAGCACTATATACATGAAAGTTAAGAACTCGTTCAAATTGCAGAGTTAATGATAATTCTGATCAAGCTTTCGCACACTAAGCATATCATAAACAAATAAAAGCAGAAAGATGGGGTAGGTGTATTCATGTCCATGACAGCCCATTTTAAAACCAAAATATAATCAACTTTAGGATATGGACTAAGAATTTAAAGGAAGAGCTGATACACATTAGATTCCTAGGAATACACAGTTTTTAAGTGACGCTAATTGAGGGAAGAAGGAAGGGAGAGGGGGATGGTTTGGTTTGTGGCAAGGTGTTAGAAGCAGCAAGAGTGAGCTCCAGATCTGGCGATGAGGGTGAAGATTCCGTCTGGGAATGCACCCACATGCTCATGTCTTCTGCACCTTGTTCCTTTTTAAAGCAGCTTAGTCCTATCCATGTCAAACTAGCATCATTCTGAACCTCATGTTTGGATTTGTTCTCCTCTTTTGTACACACTGCTAGCCCGGTGTTGCTGCAACCCACCTACCATTACCATATTCACTCAGTTCAGACTACAAATTCTACAACAGAATTCTGATTAAAGTCTCAAACTTAATATCATGAGCTTGTTAATTAAGTAAGGAGTCGATACATGTGACTACATATATACTTAACGTACCATGTCAAAGAGGCTTGAACGTCTCTTCTTATTGATGGATGCTAGTCGAAGAAAGTACTTTTGAGCATGGCTAGCAACTTGAGTTGGGGTTCTTGTTGTGACATAGTTTCTTGATATACCCCTCCAATCTCCTTTTCCCAGCTTCTCCAATCCAATCAGGAATCTTCTGTGCTCCTCTTCTGTCCATGCTACTCCTATATTCAGATTAAGGCTTTCAATCACAACTATGAATATAGAGAGGAATAAGACGATAATTAGCAGCAGCACAAACCTACCTTTTCTCTTGTCTTGGGCTGCATCTATGAGACCATCTGAGAGATACCCAACAGAGGTTCTGTCAGAGTTCTCATTAATAGCAATTCTGGATGAATTAGAAAATGATGATGATGATGATGATGATGATGATGATGAAGGCAAAGAGTCCATGCTCATGCTTTTCTTCATGGCAACACAAGATGATGAGGATATATCTAGATGAACACCAAAGAGGCGAAGTCCTGCATGGTTATTAGTCCATCTGAAAGATGTGCAGGTCCTAGAATTATGGCCTATTTTCCCACAATGTGAGCACTTTCTTCCCATTCTCACACCTACCTCAATAGTCAATACTAAACTCTTGGTTAGAGAGAGAGAGAGAACAGAAATAACAGATATGTCTGGTTGTATATAATATGATGATGGGGTTTAGGGGGTTGGACCCACTCCCACACCAACTTTATTACTATATAATATAATTTATTTTATTCCATATTTTTGCAATTTTATTTTGTTATGTAATTTTGGAGAAAGATAAACATGAAACAAGAAGGGAGGAGCACACAAGTAGGTCCATTCCGGACTTCACCTCTGTGTGAACCTTTTCAATTGTATGTTGTAAAATACTTTGGACTTTGGAGGATCGACATTCTGATATATCTCCTTCAATTTGCAACATTTATTAAACTATAGTCCCTTAAACCTGCTGCAGCTACACTTTTCTTGATGCTTCAGAGTTCATCAGACTAGTGGTTTGTGTTAAAAAATAAATACATAAATAAAGAATACATGTGTATGTATATATTCTACCGTTATTTTGAGTTGAATATACATATGTCATTCTTGTTCAACACGCGGCAGAATTTGTAGACATACACAGTCAGAAATTTCTCTTCATTCCAATCTTTGGAAGTTAGGTCAATGACTTGAGGGAAACGAAATTAATATCGCATAAAATACTAGTTTGAAAGTTGTGTCCATTACCATCATTACTTTCTAGGGAAATTTACTAAACATATATCTATGTTATTAAAAAAATAGAGTCAAGAGGACCAAAGAACAAAATTTCAGGCTTTCACACAACTTTGGTTTGAATATTTCAAATTCAAGTTTTAACAAAATAAATAAAAGTACATATAATCCTTTCGTGACAAGTCATTAGATATATTCCTCAGGATGCTGTTCAAAGTCAGAACATGCTCTTGCTCTCCACAAGACAAGAAATAACCATCTCATTTGCGACTATAGTTGTAGTCAATTCTTTGTCATACATAAAATATTATTTAAATTCATGAAAAGAAAGAAAGGGAAAGAAGAAACACAAGATAGCATTAGACAAACATCATGCTGTAAAAGTAGCAGTTGAAATCTGAATTCTGAAATAGGGACTGACTGAGGTATGACACACTCTGGATAGTTATCTCATATCTCATCCAACTAGCTTGCTTTTGTCCTACCTGATTTTGAGATATTTTATATGAGCCAACTTGTTAAGAATTTATTAGAGTCCAGAGATGAGTTTAATAATGCAGTTTGAATGGAACCCAAGTTGACCATTCTTTTGTGTTCAAGTTTCTGCAGCAGAAAGCACATCCACTCGTTATCTAAATGAGGTTCATTTGGCATTATCGTACAGAGGAATCTAGTTGAAGAACAAGATACTGCTCTTCATAGGATCCTCATACATGAAGTATCAACATGGTGGCTGGTTTTCTGTTTCTACTTTCTTCTGTCTCCCCTCCATTTCTTTACCTAGGCAAATGTCCTTTCCATGTCTTTGATGATTATTATCTCAATATAAAACTATATTTTTCAAATAAAGAGTTATTACTCTTCCCAACCCCATTTGATCGCTTTACACTGCTTTTCAGATCAAATTGGTAGTCCAATATATTAATATTCATTTCTTCTGTCCATGAATTTTATATTAATATTCTCTAATTGGTGTATTTAGAAAGGTAACTACTGTCCCCACCAGCAAATCATATATACCAACTACTCTACATTACGACCATATCTTTTCACGTACAAGAGGGGATCTTATTGGATCTATTTAAAAATTGAATCTTGATTAAGTGATTCTCGTAATTATGTTGTAACCTTTGTTTCCACTTACACTCCAAACTCAAAAAGCTACCAAATGTTTAATAATCAACTTTCACCATCTTTTAATTTGAAGCATAAAGGTAACCTTTTCCAATCCACTTGCAAAGTACAGATTAGTATAACTCTAGTGAAAGTACAATACTAATCTTTTTCTTTTCTTAAAATTTTATTACCCATCACCATCCGATCCCATTATAGTTGTTATTGAGTACACAAATATGTCTGTTCATTTCTGCATATCTATTTTTCCAAATTGGACCATATATAAACTTAGTAAAGAACGGGCTAGGTTAACTCACAGGTCATAATCAATCAAAAATATTAACTCTAATATTGGTAGTTAGTCCTGCATAGGCTTTTTGATCATATCAATCATATTATATTAGAGAACCATAATTTATACTGAATGCCCAATGTACAAGCACTTATTAACTAAGAGGGACTACTTGGTGGTGGTGAAAAATCATGTGATAAGCACTTTGAGTTTTGGTGATTAAGTTGGTACAATCATGCAAATCTCTAATACTTGAAGTGGCTTTCTAATTTTGCAAAGAGGCGTCATCTCCAACAATCACTTTATTCAAGTCAAGATCAACATATATAGGAAATAAAACAATAGTGAATGATTATGTAGTTGAGGAAACTGGGAATCTGTATATATTCCACCGTCCATTCCTGTGCCTGTCATTACGATATGGATTTTTCTGAACTTATTCCAATCATTTCAATTGTTCATAGTCAGATGAGATCCCTGTTGTCTGTGTGCCATTACTATTCTATTGAATCACCTTCAATCACATCAAATCTCGGTGTATTTAAGTGTGTAATTATCATGTATTCATACTCATACTTTAGAATCTAAAAGACTCGACTCATTAGGCAAAAAAGGATAGTATCTACTGCATCAAGACTCATCCAAAAATGAACCTTTTAAGAATATTCAAAAGGAACATATGCTCGTCCAAATCTAAGAATATCCTAAAGGACTCTGCAAGTTGAGGTTGTACTCTGATCTTAAACGAAAAATTGGAACTATGCAGATTTGACTTTCTATTTGTTAATGGTTCCTAAGATATCACATGTTTCGTGGATCTAATCTCATTTCTCTACTCAATTTGTCGCTATTAGATAGACCAGGATAGCACGTAAACGAAGGCAATGATAATCTAGAATATCACACAAAATTTTCTTTAAAATTATAAGAGGATTTGAGTTTAGGGTTTAGAGTCTCACGAACGAATTTTGTTCCAGTGATATTAAAGTTATCTTCAAGGCAAAATATGATTTCAATTTTTAGTTCAAGTCAAATTAACTAAAAAATATAAAAATAAATTTACTTTTTTTGTAATACAATTTGATTTTTAAAAAATAATTATTGACTATTTTAGTCTTTAAATTTTAAAACTATTATATAAAATATTTCTTTCATCCGTTATTTCTATCAAGTCATTGAATAGAAAAGATTATTTTGTTTAAAAATTTGAAAATTCAAAGACTAATATAATTAATTATGTTAACAAGTTAAAATGTCATTTCATTTCATATTTATCATATCATCTTATAATAATACTTTTTTTTAATTATTTTCTCTAATAACTTTCAAATTCATAAATTAAAATCTTCATTAAACTATTCTCAAAATACACTTTCAAAGAACTATGATATCTTAAGCTCGATACTATTACCGTCAAGTGTTTCCTGACTTTTATCTCTCTTGGGTAATCAATCTCAAACAAAACCATTGCTGACAATTGAGCACAATGAATCTTATTTTATCCTTGCTTGGCGCATACATGTAAATCATGATTCATGACCGGATAAGCTCTTTATCCTGATCAGTCAAATCAAGAAGAATTGACACTGGAGATGTGCAGAGATTCGATTCTTTACTGTATCATTTTGAAATTTGTAAACAATAATTTAAAAAAAGCATCTTATCCATATCTTTATTAAAAAGAAAAAAAAAACTAATGATAGAACTCAGATTCTCCCTGCAACGGGTCCGGATCCTCTGCTCAGAATTTGTCTGCTTTGAGTTTTAGCAACGATTTTAACTGTTGCTAAAACTTTCAGCAACAAAAAAAACTATTGCTGAAAGTTTTAGCAACAGTTAAAACCGTTGCTAAAACTCAAAGCAGACACCTGCTCATTTTATTCTGAGCAGAGGATCCGCAGGCCCCTGCAACCCCAAAAATTCAATTGCAACATTTTTGATATGCAATAAAAGAAAGGAACGAGAAATAAAAATGAAAAGAAAGAGAAAAAAAAGAAAAAAAATTTAGTATGAAACTACAAAGAACAGAGAAAATGAAACAAAATCAAAATAATTTTACTGTATTACCCTTTTTCCTACTCTCTCACACAACATCTCTCAATCGTCCCTTGCCTCTCTCTCTCAATCGTCCCTTCCTCTTTTCTGTCTTGTTTCTCTCAATGTGTCTCTCTCATTGTCATCATCTCTACCCAAAAATTCAATATATCTAATTATTAATGCCTCAAATTCAAATGCTGCCCAAAAATTAGAGCACAAAAAACTCTGCAAAAAATTCCAATCACGCGCCCGCACTTCTTGATCTCGCACTTGAGTTCTCACCTTTACTTCGATCACCTCTCTGAACTCGCTCAAATGGCTCGAGCATCAAGTGACTCAAAAAGGGGAAACCACAACCAACAACAGTAGAAAGTATAGACGGGACCAAAGCTCGAATTCGCGAGTTCAAGTGTGAAGAGGGTTCGATGTGATGCAATGGGTGGCTTGCTGAGAGTTCCTCACGGCTAGGGTTCAACAACTTCAAGGGTTCGATGTGATGTGCATGAAAGGCTAGGGTGTAGATTGGATGCTGGAGCTCGATGACTCGCACTGTGGATTAGAGGAAGAGAACAAAAGGGCAAAATGGAGAAATGGAAAGAAGGTTCCTTTCCGTTCCTTTCCATCCATCACGCGGGGGATTGGTCGTACAGGAAAACAATGCAACGGAAAAGAAAAAAAAAAAAGGATTCGCACTGTTTATAAGTCATAAAAAACGCATGCATAAACTACAATATACAAAATTCCGCTTCTAAGATTCGTTTCTTTATATACCAAACGAGGTCTAGGAAAACATCTTATATCTTTATTAAAAGAAAAAAAAAAAAGAACTAATGATAGAACTCAGATTCCCCAGTGTAACCCCAAAAGAACAATTGGTCTCTAAAATTAATCAATCAATCAATCAGTGAAGTCAGGAAAGCTGGGATCTCCGACACAATATCCACTAAACTGCCCAAGTAAAATAACTAGAATTCAAAACTAATGCCGATAAGGCAAATCATGCCATAGTCAAAAGTTATTATGGTCTACAATATATACAATTGACTACGCAATTTATGCGACCAAAAAGGAATCAAAGAAAAACTCTACCAGCAATTCTACAACTCAAAAGAAAACTTGGAAAATAACAAAAATCATTGTTTCAAAAAATATTAAAAAACAACATTAACCTCTCTTCTTGCCACAAGCTTATTAATACAACAATATCTTCCATCAAATAAGAGAATCACTACAGCGTAGACTAAATTTGTTGGAGCTGCTCGCAGAGTTCTCATGGTATACACTATACAGTAATGCACATGAGCTTGTACTATGCAGAAAACCAGAAACCGCATGAGAAATCCGCAAAAATGTCAACTCATCATATCTAAACACAAACACATACTCCATTATCTTAATTGTGAGTCAATTTCTGAAAGGACCGCACTCTGACCTATTTTTGTGCAAAAGAAGTCATAAATAAATGTGCAAGGAAACCACAGTAGTTCTGAATTAAACATGCCACAGCACAGGTTGAGTGGCGTAGAACCTCACCTTATCATGCTTCAAGAGCCACTCAAGTGTCTGAACTTGCATATTCCACGTCGATCTTTTGCAAAAGAATTCCGAATAGATTGCAACATAGAACGTACAACTGGAAATTGAATCAATTCTTCATGCTGCTCCTGCAAAATTATTTTACATTTAATTAAGATTTGGCCCCAGAAGGAGGCCCTAGGGTCCATAATTTATTTCCTTAGCAATACAAAAACACAAGAAAATACCACTTCTGCAAGCCTTTCATCGAATGACATAGCATTTGCATCACTAGGCATGAATATCTTGCGATAAGCAGCTCTAAGGCTCCTGATCTAGAATATTGCACAAGAACTATTAACTGCAATAAGATATAATTCAAATTGAATTAAACTAATTTAAACATATTAATGGCAAAAACCTCTGTAATGCTGAAGCCACGTCGAGTAAGGCCCACTACATTTAGACCACGAAGCTCAGCTCTTTCTCCAGCTACCATCATGTATTTTGGGACATCTTGTGAAACCTTCATTTATGTAAAAACGTGAAATTGTAGTTAGACATTGGAGTATTTGTAATTCATTTGGCATGGATGCATTGTAGAAGCCTCTTATTCAACAAGTTCCTCATCAAGAAATTTTTTGATATTAACAATTCAATGCCTAGATGGACATAATCCCTATGTTCAAGAATCCATTTAGAGGCCAGCACTGCTTACAAGTTCAAAAATTGTTTAAATCAAGTAACCAACCAATAAAAATTATAGTATATCGCATTCTAAAACTAAGGACAAATCTCTATTCATAAAACATAGAGCATAATGGTGAATCAAGGCCTGCGGATTAAAAGATAACCTTACCACAGAACCACCTCCTAGAAAAGAGATGGAGCTAACATGGCAGAATTGGTGAACAACGGTGGCACCTGCAGTGTGAACATAGTCCTACATTTGAAGGGCTTTAATTAATTTTCCGACCACATACCCAAAAAAAAAAATTCAAAATTTTTTCTAGCATAGAAAAGGATACTTATGTATAAAAAAGCACTTACTTCCACCATAACATGCCCAGCTAGAAGAGTATTATTTGCAAAAATATTGTTGCTACCAATTTTGCAATCATGGGCAATATGACATGATCCCATGATAAGATTGTTGTCCCCAATAACCTTGTCATATTGTGTTGGTTAGAGTAAGAAAAAATAAAACACACACACACACACCTGTATATTGTTTTAATAAAATTTATTCGGACATCTTACCGTGCTATCAGTTGACTTTGAAGATCGGTGGATCGAAGTATGTTCCCTGATATCATTATTGTTGCCAATTTCCAGAAAGCATTCATCCTCTGGCTAAATGGTAAACATCATGTAGAGCATTCATTATGCTCCCAAAATAAGCCAGACGTGAATTACATGACTAAGCTACACATGGAATGAGTACATATAATATAATTTTACCAGTTAGATCCTTAAGCCAGTTAGTTCAATGTCTGACTATGTGGTTACACATGCAATGAGTACATATAATATAGAGGTCATTTAACTAACTGGCTTAAGGATCTACTGCACATAGTCAGACATCCTAACCATCGTGTCATTTAACTCTCTTGGAACTGAACCCACAAACAAAAGCAAGAAAAAAGAACAAAAGGATATTATCAATGAATAGTAACCACTGCATGATGAAGAAAAGAACAAACATGTCACAAGGTCAAATAGCAGTCAAAATCATAATGGGCTTCATCCTAATTGCTTAAGTTTTTAGGGATGAAAAGTTCTTTGGCATGAAATCAGAGCATGACAGACAGTACTAGGACTCTGGTTTGTTCACCCTCCAAACCAAAATAGCTCTTACTGAAGGGGTCAAGTTAGGGTAAGTTAGGTTTAGGAACAAGAGGGGTACTTCAAAAGGCAGAACTTTCCTGGCTTTAAATACATTTATTTTGTAAGCAACTAGTTGTGGTCCAGTGGTGACAGGTGTGGGCATTTGCAAGAGGTCATGGGTTCAATTAGATACTTATGATGCATTGTTGGTTGAGGACACTAGTTTGCAGAAGGTCATAAACTAGCCATGATATATATTTGATATTCAGTCAGGTTGACTGGTTAATATCATGTTATGTTGAAGACCTTGTTAGCTTTGAGACTACAGATATGTAAGAATGTCACATTCTGCCACTTCACATGCATCTTGAATACTTTTTTTTTTTTTGGAACTTTCTGGTTAGAAAATGTTGACTCTAGTAAATATAAATAACTGATCATGACATAATTTCTATTTCATCAATCAGAATCTACCGGGTAAGTTAACTTAAAATGAGCAATGCTGATGAGATAACCACAATATGCCCAAAAAATATAACTCAGCCAATTAATGTGAACAATATCTGCAAACAAACAAACCTTGTATTTCAAGTCTTGACATTTGACACCAATCACAGCATGATACCCTATTATGTTATTTCTTCCAATGATGGTACATCCAGGAAGATCATCACCAACAACAGCACCACTGCCTGACAATGTTCCCCAAACAAATATGATCAGACAATGGCTCGAAACAAGGTCTGTCCTGCAGAGAGCAGAACCTTGGGTAAAAACAGAAATCTTAACCCTGAACTTACGTCATCAACATACAGTTGTCTCCTAATTCTGTATTTCCAAAAATATGGCTTCCTGGATTTAGTTGACAACCATTTCCAAGCTTTGCAGAGGAACTCACTGAACAAAAAGGTCCTATTGAAACCCCCTAACATAACGGCAGGAGACCAATCACTAGCAAACATTAAGTGGTGGATAATATAATTGATGCATTTAAAACATGATAAACTTCAAAAAGACACAAGGCTGCATTGATACTCAAAGGAAGACTGCATTATAATATAGTACAATGGAGTAAGAAAATAATGCACACTAGGAGCACAACTTGAGTCCGAAGAACCAATCCCGTGCTCTACTTTTATATCTCATTTTCTTCGCTCTCAAATTGCAAAACAGAGTTTGCTTGTCATGCAAGCCAAAATTACCTGTCTCATAAATGACAGACCATTTGTTTGGGGGCATAGGACCAATAATCACAAACAATAATCCTCAGTGAGACAACCAGCAACAACATGTCAGCTACACAAGAGTTCTGAGTCCCAACCACAATCACAGCCCCACTTCAGCAGTACACTGGGCACTCAACATAGAAATAAAAAGGGACACGACATGTATATCTATGTTCAAAGTCTAGATCTGCGTCACAAAAACTGACTTCATACTTGCCCATGATTTTGATACCAAGATCCGATAGTTATTCTGATACGTTCAAAGATAGAATTCAGAGATAAAGGGCCCGAGAAGAGAGGGGGAAAAAAAAAAAAAGAATATCTGAATACTTCATACTAATGACTTAGCATCCTTCTAATGCTTCAAAGGTCTATTATAGACTTAGATCCCAAGGACTAACTAACTTACACAAAATACACTTAAGTGCTCCTCACAACCCACGTTTGCAGCACCTGCTTACTGCCAGCTAACTACTTCACATGAAACACACAGTCATATATTTCGTAATGTATCATATTCAGAACATATAGCAACATTTTTTTTCTGTCTATTAATAGGAGGGGAAAACAACAAAAACTTTCAACAAAGAAAACAAGAAGACCCTCCTCCCTTCCCACACATAAACGCACTCCAAAAGTAAAGTCAAGAAATCGGATTCGAGAAAGTACCTCACCTATGACGGCATTGGGGTGAACAATCGCACCGGGGTGGATGAACCTTGAATCTGTTGTACTTGAAGCTACAACCCTATTCCCCTGGGCGGCATCTAGGGGATTAAAGACACAAGTCACAGTCAAAATCAACCGTAAGCAAATGAAACTTTTTAGTAATTCAAACAAGTAAGGAAATAGAGAAGAGGTTACAGGAGAAGCAACGTCGGTCAAAGAGCGAAGTAGAGAGCGCCGAGGAAAAGGGCCTGCGAAGTTTCAGGAGAAAGGACATGGTGGCGGACATGTTAGCACATGTTCATCTGGATTTTGTTGTTGTTTTCGCCTCAAACGAACGCTTAATAATACGTAGGCTCTGTTTGAAGTGGAACCTCCGTCTCCGAGCAGTGGACTAGTGCCATCTATGGATTCTTCCAGACTTCGAATTCAAATCCAAATATAATTGTATTAGTTATTATCTATAATTCATTAATTTGTTTAAGTCACCATTTTTTTTTTCAAAAGTATTCTCAAAATTTCAACAATTCAAGGAAATTGAAAAATATGATTTAATAATACAAATTAGAAGAGCTTTTTTTTAGTTATTTATAATAGTCAGTGCCCTAATTTTTTTTTTTTAATTTATGGTTAGTGATTAACATTTAAAACTAGTGATTATATAAGTCAAGTGGTATGAATTGGGTATTATGAGTTTAGGAATCAGAATTCAAGCTTCTTGTAATAAAAAATTAAAGAACTGTGATTTGAAGATTGTTTAATTCGGCTGAACGAAACTAAAAAAAGTTGTGCTCTTATAACGAGAAAAATGTTTAATGTAAATGATACAGGAATAACTAAGTAAAAAGAACACCTAAGTAACAACAGGAGCGGAAGTGCTTGTTCTACAGGATAAATAACATGTTTGGCCTTTAGTCATTAGTCACGATTTTAACGTGATTAAAAGTTTTAACAACGATTTGAATTATTAATAAAATTGTTTTAAAAAACAAAATTTTTAGCCACAATTACAAATACTATGCTTATCCCATCTACGGATCCCAAGCCAAGTAGCAACATAAGACCGTCCCTGTTTAGGACTAGTAACAAGAGTAACACCTGAACTGGACCTCCATCATATATCAAGTTGTTCGGACTTAACTTTTGCTTACATGCACTCAGGTCCAGGAACAAAGAACGACCCCCATATGTTCCACCTTTGGCCAACTGATCAAATTCAAACAAAGAACCTTTGGCTGGGATCGCTTCATATGTAAAATATTGCCATGCAGTAATTCTTTTCATGTTTCGATAAGAGTTTGAATAGGTTGATGATGTCCAAAACGTAGGTGGCTTAAAACACAACACAGGTGAATCACATCAGAAATGCAAACTATGTGAGTTGCTTGGGATTTGAAACAATGTGGACTTCCTCTTTTTCTTTTCGTAGAGATGTAAAGGCCCAGTTGATGTGACACCGCTATAAATAGTTACCACTCACTAGCAACTAAGGAGTCCTAGAAAATAACAACTACAACATGATTTAAACAAACTTAAACACACATTTCATGGTACAACAACCAGCTGAAACATCACAATCACATCTTATTTGTTCGCTATCCCACAGAGTTAGAAAATGATTGATATCCTTCCTTGGAACTGCTTCCCTCTTCCATGAGCATGGGCTCTCATACAGACACGTCATTCCTTCAAAGTGAAGCTAGTGTTGGGTTTGACTTGAATTTTGTGGGTGACCCGGTTTGTAACCCGACCCACGACCCACGACCCATTTGTCTCTATATATATGAGTGTGAGGGAATTCATTAGAAGAGTGGTTGATGTAATTTCTCTCTGTATAGCCTCCGTCAAAAATAATACAGATATTCTCTCTGTCCGTGGACGTAGGTCGCATTGACCGAACCACGTAATTTCTTTGTGTGTTCTTCTCTATCCTTCTCATTGATTAATTGCATTTCAGTAACCTAACAAGTGGTATCAGAGCTTTGGTTCATTTTTGGTTCGTCGGTTACTGTAGCACGTCCGAAAATTTTCAGATCCGGCTCCAAAATTTCAGATCTTGCCCCGATTTGGTTGATTTGGAGCATAGGAGACCATTCTCTGCATCTTTGGTGCGTTAAAGAACGTCGGAGACCAATTTTTGGTGGTAAGAAAATTTTCAGATCTAGTTTTAAATCTCAGATCTAGCTTGATTCGCTTGTTTTTTGGGAAAAAGAGACCGTTTATTGCATTTATAGTGCATTGGAGATCGTTTTTCAGTTGTTTCGGTGAGTTTTTACGGTTGTGAGTACTGTTCATCGCCGAAATCTTCATCGGAAGTACTGTTCATCGCCGAAAAAGGCACTGTAGCACGGTCAACGGTCAACGGTACTATTTGGTCAAAGTTACTGTTTGGTCAAAGTTGCTGTTTGGTCAAAGCTGTTGTTTGGTCAAAGCTGCTGTTTGGTTAAAGCTGCTGTTTGGTCAAAAATTACTGTTTGGTCAAAGCTGCTGTTTGGTCATTGTTGTTGTTTGGACCAAGTGTTCTGTTGCGATCGTTATTGTTTCCTCGACACAGTTCCGGTGAGTTTATGTTTAATTCAGAAAAGAATTCTGAATTTCTGTGTGAATTTACTGGATTGTGCTGGATTGAATTTCTGGTTTACTGCTGTGAATTTTGTTGGACTGCTGTGTTGAATTTCTGTTAGTGAAGTTCTGGTCAGTTTGCAAGGTTCTGAACAGTTTTGTGAAATTCAATTTCTGATTGCGAAATTTGCTAGTAATTTATCTGCTGTTATTTGAGAAGATGTCGACTCATAAATTCGATATTGAGAAGTTCAATGGATCGAATGATTTCACTTTGTGGAAGGTAAAAATGAGGGCACTTCTGGTTCAGCAGGGATGTGCAGTGGCATTAGAAGGAGAAAGTAGTCTACCTAACACGTTGAAGGAAGAGGAGAAGAAGGAAATTTTGGCAAAGGCTCATAGTGCATTACTATTGAGTCTGACAGATGAGGTGTTGAGAGAAGTAGTTGATGAATCAACTGCTGCAGGTTTGTGGAAGAAATTGGATGATAAATACCAGAAAAAGTCTCTCACAAACCGGTTATATCAGAAGCAGCGTTTGTATACCCTGCGGATGACAGAAAATATGCAGGTAAAAGATCATCTTGATAATTTTAACCGAATTATCCTGGATTTACAGGGTGTTGGGGTTAAGATAGATGATGAAGATCAGGCTATCATTCTTTTGTGTTCTCTACCAAATTCATATGAGAACTTTGTTGACACTATGTTGTATGGTAGAGATAGTATCTCTGTTAATGATGTCAAAGATGCTTTGCAGTCTAAAGAGCTGAAGAGAAGAGTCTCTAGTTCTAATGAGGATGGTGCAGAAGCAGGTTTGTATGTTGGCAGAGGCAGAGACACTAAAAGGGATGATGGAAAAAGAAGCAAGTCACGGTCTAAGTCGAGGAACAAAGGAGGACCTCGATGTTATCACTGTAAACAGAAGGAGCACATCAGGAAGAATTGTCCACAGAGGAAGAAGGGAAATGACGAGAAGGAACCGAATACCAGTGGTAGTGCTTCGGTGGTGCAAGATAGTTCTGACCTTGAAGAAGACATTGATGTTCTCACAGTCAGCACCTCTGGTTCTGCAAATACTTGGGTCTTGGACACAGGTGCATCTTATCATATGACTTTCTCACGTGAACTGTTTACTTCTTTCAAGGAGTGGAATGGTGTTGTGAGGTTGGGTGATGATGAGCAGCTCAGTGTTAAGGGCAGTGGTTCTGTGCAGATTCAGATGTATGATGGAATAGTCAGGACGCTTGATGCTTGGTATGTTCCTAGTCTACGGAAGAACTTGATTTCTCTTGGTACTCTAGACAAACAAGGGTACAAGTACTCTGGAGAGAATGGACAGTTGAGAATTTCCAAAGGTGCTCTGGTTATAATGAAGGGTAAATTGCAGCATGGCATTTACTTTCTGATTGGTAGTTCTGTGATGGGGACAGTGGCTGTATCTAAATCTTTAGGGAAGAATGATGATTATACAGAGTTGTGGCATTGTCGATTGGGACACATGAGTGAGAAAGGACTGTCAATTCTAAGTAAACAAGGATTGTTAGAAGGAGCAGAAACTGAGAAACTGAAATTCTGTGAAGTTTGTGTTATGGGTAAACAACGCAGAGTTAAGTTCAGTTCTGGGAAGCATACTTCTACGGATGTTCTGCAATATGTTCACTCAGACTTGTGGGGTCCTTCTCCAGTTGAATCTCAGGGCAAATGCAAGTACTTTGTTACTTTCATTGATGACTACTCTAGAAGGGTTTGGGTATATTTTCTGAAATCCAAAGATGAAGTGTTTGGGAAGTTCAAGGAGTGGAAGACCATGGTTGAGAAACGGACTGGAAAACAGGTCAAAACACTCAGAACTGATAATGGGTTGGAGTTCTGTAACGCTCTATTTGATGAATTTTGCAAGAAAGAAGGTATAGTGAGGCATCGCACTGTACGTCATACACCACAGCAAAATGGAGTTGCAGAACGTATGAATCAAACACTGTTGCAGCGTGCGAGATGCATGCGATTAAACGCTGGCTTGCCAAAACAATTCTGGACTGAAGCAGTTAACACTGCTTGTTATCTGGTGAATAGATCGCCATCTACTGCAATTGATTTTAAGACTCCTCAAGAGGTATGGTCCGGTAAACCTTCTGATTATTCTGGCTTGCGTATATTTGGTTGTCCTGCTTATGCTCATGTGAATGATGGTAAACTAGAGCCTAGGGCAATGAAATGCATATTTCTAGGGTATGCACCTGGAGTTAAAGGGTACAGACTGTGGTGTACTGAAAAGGATAGAACTCCAAAATTTATTACTAGCAGAGATGTAACTTTTGATGAGTCTGCTATGTTTGGTCAGAAGGAGGAGCTTGGTAGTCATGCAGGTAATAATGATCAAGGTGCCAACCAGAAGGTGGAAATTGAAGTTCAAACTTCAAAAAGGGTTATAACAGACCCTGTACAGCAGCCCAGGGAAGAAGAAGAATCACAACCTATAGCAACAAGGAGGGAAAGAAGGGAAATCAGAAAACCTATGAGGTATGCAGATTGTGTTGATATAGTTGATGTTAATTCAGTTGCTTATGCCTTGGCAGTAGGTGAAAGTATTGATTCTGATGACCCGAGATCATATAAAGAAGCAGTTGAGAGTAGAGAAGCATCAGAATGGCTGGTTGCAATGAATGAAGAGATGCAATCTCTTGAGAAGAATGAAACATGGGATCTTGTACCGTTACCAAAGGGAGTGAAACCGGTAGGATGCAAATGGGTCTTCAAGAAGAAAGAAGGTATTCCTAGAGTTGAACCAGCAAGGTTCAAAGCACGACTTGTGGCAAAGGGTTTTTCACAAAAGGAGGGAATTGATTATCATGAAGTTTTCTCCCTGGTTGTGAAGCATAAAACCATTCGTGTCCTTTTGTCCATGGTAAGTGTTTTTGACTTGGAGTTGGAACAACTGGATGTGAAAACTGCTTTCTTACATGGAAATTTAGAGGAGCAGATCTATATGTCACAGCCAGAAGGATTTCTTGATTCTGAGAAGAAAGATCATGTATGTTTGCTGAAAAAGTCCTTGTATGGTTTGAAGCAGTCTCCTAGACAGTGGTACAAGAAATTTGATGCATTCATGACTTCCCATGGTTTTCTGCGTAATCAGTTTGATAACTGTGTCTACTCTAAGAAACTTGCAGATGATTCTTATATTTATTTGTTGCTATATGTTGATGATATGTTAATTGCTGCAAAGAACAAGGTTGAAATTGATAGTTTGAAAGCCTTGTTGAGCAGTGAGTTTGAGATGAAGGATTTGGGTGCAGCCAAGAAGATACTGGGCATGGAGATTTGGAGAGATAGAAGTGCAGGTTTACTGTATGTATCTCAACAGAAATACATAGAAAAATTGTTGCAGTCTTTCCAAATGAATAATTCTAAGCCGGTTAGTACTCCGTTGGCGGCACATTTTAAACTTGATGCTAGTACAATACCTATTACAGCTGAGGAAAAAGGGTACATGAGTTCCGTGCCCTACTGTAATGTTGTTGGAAGCTTGATGTATGCAATGGTGTGTACTAGGCCTGATCTGGCTCATGCAGTCAGTGTGGTAAGTAGGTTTATGAGTAATCCTGGGAGAGCTCACTGGAGTGCAGTTAAATGGATTATGCGGTATCTGAAAGGTACGAGTAATATTTGCTTGGTTTATGGTGCTGATAAATCTGATAGTGGCTTGGTTGGCTATACAGATTCAGATTATGCTGGAGATCTTTTGAGAAGGAGATCCTTAACATGCTATGTCTTGACTCTGAATGGATGTGCTGTCAGTTGGAAGGCAACACTTCAATCTACAGTTGCCTTGTCTACCACTGAAGCAGAATACATGTCATTGGCAGAAGGAGTTAAGGAAGGTATGTGGTTACATGGTTTGATTGATAGTCTGGGGTTAAATATTCAGAGACCTATCATTTATTGTGATAGTCAGAGTGCATTAAGTTTAGCCAAGAATCCAGTCTACCATGAAAGGTCGAAGCATATTGATATCAGATTGAATTTTATTCGAGATGTGATAGAAGACAAGAAATTATCCATCGAGAAGATAGCCACAACAGATAATCCAGCAGATATGTTGACAAAGGCTCTACCTTCAGAGAAGTTCAAGCATAGCTTGGACTTGGTGAATGTTTGCATTCCATGAAGCCCTACAGGGCTTGAATGACAGAGATGAATTTGTACTTAGTTCTGGTGATTTGAGAGAATTCAAGTCAAAGAGGGAAATTGTTGGGTTTGACTTGAATTTTGTGGGTGACCCGGTTTGTAACCCGACCCACGACCCACGACCCATTTGTCTCTATATATATGAGTGTGAGGGAATTCATTAGAAGAGTGGTTGATGTAATTTCTCTCTGTATAGCCTCCGTCAGAAATAATACAGATATTCTCTCTGTCCGTGGACGTAGGTCGCATTGACCGAACCACGTAATTTCTTTGTGTGTTCTTCTCTATCATTCTCCTTGATTAATTGCATTTCAGTAACCTAACAGCTAGTTTGTCCTGAGTTTAATCCAGAAAAACAATAATCATTTTTAATACCTCCGTGCTTCAAAACATCTTTCATGGCTTTAACTAGTTGATTTTTTGCTTAAAGGATCGTTCGGTTATGGTGCTGCAATTGTAGGGGTACCTTTATTACTTCAACAATACCAATTTCTGATATTTGGCTCAATAACAGGAGGTGAACCTGCCAGTCCTTGTCCCTCAATGCTCCTCATACATTACCAGTCCTCTAACAGGTTGTGTTGTACAGAAAACCATCACCCAAATTCACCTCACACATCATATATATATCATAGGGTTTGCTGATAACAGGATCTACCGTGCAAGCCTAAACTTTTACTGGTTTTATTCATAATCATAGCACTGATTTATGCTTAGATACTTGAATTCTCTTCCCTTTGTGCTCATGGCACCTTTTTCTCCCTTTGACTGGTGGTCTTCTACAAGGGGAACCATCATTCAAAATGATCCCACATATATTGGTGATGCTTTCATCAAGCGGACTTTCAAATGCTGTTTGTGGAGGGCTTTCCGCATCATCAACTTCAGATTCTGAAATAACACTTTGCTGAAACTCATCAAGAGGACTCTCAACTGCTTTTAGTGGAGAGTCTTTCACATCATGGCTGAGATTTTGTTCGCCGTAGCCTTTGCCCTTTTGTTGACAATGTACACTGGATTCTTGGCCCAGAATGTTCTCTGATTTCATTGCCCTGATTGTTTGCACAGTGGACCCTTTTATTCTCGCTCCTTTGTGTTTAGAACACCTGATTCTTCCTTCAGCTGGTGGTCTTATACAAACTGACCCATCACCTAAGACCACTCCGCAAAATCTAGTACTATCCTCCTGAATGACACCGGGGATATCCTGAACTATCCTAGGAGATGATCTGCTAAATTTAAATACCGGAGATAAGAAACTATACGTGCCTTCGTCTCTTTCATGTAATTTGTCATGCGTAGGCAGATTGCTTGATTTGATTGGGATACCAGCTTGCTTCTGGGTGAAAGGTAGAAGCACCCTGGCCATTTTTGAAAATATTCTAGGGCCTGAAGAAATCTTTCTAAGCTTTTGAAGAATATCATCAGGGCGACGTGTACCATTATTGCATGTGTTCCACGCATAATCAAATACACTGAGCAATTCACCTTCTGTTTTCCTGGCATCTTCCTTGTTTTGCATCTGGTCAAAAGCAGTGTCACAGAAGTGAAAAAAACAAATGTTAGAATTTTTCATTTAATGCATGATGTATTCATCTAGGCAAGAAGAAAGCCAAATTCTTCAATCCCATTGCCCAACCTAGTTATATCTAGTAATAGTTCAGTATTAATATGTGAAATGAAGGCAGACGCAGATGTGTGTTCCTTAAATCTTTTATTTTGATTTAACAAATGCTGACGTGGCAATTAATTTTATAAACAAGATATATATGAACTAGTTGTCATGCAGGTAAATTATGCCAATTTGATGATGTTTACTTTGTCAACTTAGAAGGATGGGAACCAGAAGGGTCTGTACGCAACCATAAATTGCATCTGATTCCAAAAAGATAATTTCTATGACAAAAAAAAATGGATGCCAGAGAATAATGATCACCGAGCATAAGATGCTGAATCCCATTCCCATCTAGCTTTTCTGAACCCATCAACACATTTTATTAAATACACAAGGCACATGAAAAGAAAAACGTGTCTGATATATGTACTTACAGAAGCCCATCTATAAATAATTGGAAGGCCTTGTAAAAATATCTCCTCAAACAATCCCAGCCGTTTTTGGAAAGAAATAGGATTACAATCATCTGGGTCGTAACTTGAACAGCTATTGCCCAAATGAGCTCCAGTGCGGCCATATTGCTGGAGTCGGGTTCTCACATTGTCAGCCTGACCAAGGTAAACCACAACTATACGGTCTGGGTCAAGCTTGTAAAGCTCACGCCCTAACCCACTGCGAGACACCGCAATACCCAGCTCATATACTCCTGGGCCTGATTTTTTAGGGAGGTTATGAATTCTGTATTTAGCTGATCCTTCCTTCCCTTGAAAATAGTCCTCCCAATCAGAAGTTCCAATGAGAATCTGAAAGGAATTTGTAACATGAGCAATAAACAAAGTAAAACATAAGTTCGAACCAGAAAAAAAAATCTAATTCTTTTCATTTCTCTTAAAGCACAATATCATTGAGGCCCAGACACTAAAAAGCGCCTGAAAGTCCAACAATGATGTCCCCCATGGCTGTTCATCATTGTTTACAAACATGAGCAAAATGCCCCGGAAATTCTTCATATGAGAACTTTATACTCTCAGTGGTAGAGCAAATAATAATCAGTTAACCCTAGAAGTCTACTTTTTTCGTTTACACAACTAGTACAGGAAAACAGAAAATCAAAGACCACCAAAGCCAGCGAGACAAACCACACCCATCAGCCTATAACAGAACAAACATCAGGAGAATCGTGAAGCAGAATCACGGCGCCTAATGGTCTAAAGATGCAGCCACCCACCGGCGAGGGCCGACTCCCTTTGTGGTAGATTTGACTAGCCAATCAGCAGCCATATTAGAAGGAGGAGCCTCCCTAATGAAACCACATCAGTGCTCTCTCAATTCGGAAGACAACCCTAATCATTAACAGACTTAATCAATCCTTCACAATGAGATTCTATAATCTTTTCCAATCCAAGAGCTATTAGTAGACACTTCCTCAAAATACAAGCTTCACCCAAATTCATTCCTAGAAGTGGCCTTCTGAATATGAACTAGGGATTTTGAATCCGACCCCCCGGCCCCCCAAGAAAAAAAACAAAAACAAAAACAAGAAGTTTCTGGAAAAGTAATAAGATTTGCTAAAACGAACTCATAAAACACAGTCATGTATATACCATAGCCTTCGTAGTTCATAATTTAAAATCCATGAAATTAACATTGAAAGAGATTGACGATTGTATCAGATACCTTCAATTACATGAGAATTACTGATTAGTTGAGATTGAGAGATAATATAATTAGACATAAATTTGCACAGCGAGAGACAAAGGATTCAGAATTTCGAACCTTCCAATCAGAGAAGTTGGGATCGTGTTTCGTTCGTTTACATTCTTCCCTCTTCAACCTGGGACTGGGAGTGACTGAGGAGAAATCTGCCGTTCCCATACCATTACTCGCTCTGGGCCTCGCCGTCAGGAATATGACGGTTGTGTTTAATGAGCTAGTGTGTGTGGGAAACGAATCAAGGTACTTTGTCTTGGAAGGGAAGTCATCGTGTTTGACAATGTATATTGAATTTCGGGTGGTAAAGATTTTAAACAATAATTTTAATTTTTTTTAAAAAAAATTTAAATTTAGACTGTTAAATTTAAAATGTAACGAGTTAGATAAAGATAAATATGATATTTGTTTTTACAAGATAAATATTGGATCCATTCTTATTTGGTAAGTGAAATGGTAACAGGAGAGAGAGTGAGATCATAAGTGAAATAGTAAGAAATTATTCAAATTATTTTCATAAAAAAACACATTAAACTTTTTATTTTTTAAAAAAAGTAAGAGTATTTTAGTAAAATATTATATTTTTATTTTAATTCGTTTTTGGTTAAATTATAAATTTAGTTCTTATAATTTTATTAAAATTATAATTTGACCTCTATATTTTATTTTATTATAAATTGGTCCTTATAGTTTTACAAATTCTAAGAAATGATCCATATCGTTAAATTATAAGTAACTTTTGTTAAAAATATATACATGTAGTAGATAATGTAAACTTTTTTTATATGTTAACAAGTCATATTAATTTTTTTAATTCAAGTCATCTAACTCAATCAATATCTAAAATAAAATACCCAAATAATCATTCTTTCAACAAGAAGAAGCAAATTGTTGCAGATTAAAAAACAAAAGCCCATCTCTTAGGATAATGCAAATTTACATGCATAGGGCCAAACTTGTCAAATTATATTCATAGTTTTGACGGTTCTTTTACTACATCGAACTCGTCTATATGCTTTTTTGGTTATGTGCAACTTCAAATTGTAGTGTTAGAAAGTAATATTCACCTCATGCCACCAAACAAAATTTTTTTATTGTTCGAATTACAAAGAAAGAGGTGGAAAATTAAAACAAACTCAACATATCTGCAGTAAACTCAGCAATATTGGGAAATCAGTTTGGAAGCAAGGGAAAAGGGAGAAGAGAAATAAAACGCACCTCTAAAAAACCAAAGAGAGAGTCGACGGCACTGCATTACACTTTAGTGATGTGAATGACAAGAAAGAGAGTGTCGACTACATTGCATTACACTTTAGCCACGATAAATCTGTAGCAATGGGGGAATGAGGAAACAATTTGTATTTTTGAGAGTGATGAAAGTGACAATAGACATTTGAAAAGGCAATGTTGAAAGAAGGGTAATTTAGATATTTTGTTTTAGATGCTGATTGGACTAAATAATTTGGATTAAAAAAAATTAATATGATTTATTCACATGTAAAAAAGTTCACATCATCTTCCACTTGTATCTATTTTTAATGACAGTTACTTATGATTTAATGGTAGGGATTATTTTTTTGAGTTTGTAAAATTATATAGATCAATTTACAATAAAATAAAGTATAGGAACTAAATTACAATTTTAGTAAAACTATAGGGACTTAATTTATAATTTAACCTTCTTTTTTAAATTTCTTTTTTCTTTTTGTACCAAACATGTTGTTAGCTAACTTCATTAATACTTAAACAGCAATAGAGGGTATACTCTCGAACAAAATGAAAATTGATACCAAACCTAAAGTAAGAAAATGTATTATTTTCCTAAATTTAAATATTAATGTAGAATTCATCTTTCCTTTTTTGGGGGGGGCCAAAATACCAAAAAAAAAATTCTTTAACTTCAAAGAACTATGAAATTTATTTTGTCAACTTTAAATTTGAATAATAGACCCCTTAGATTTTAATTATGAAAAGAATGAATTGTGTAAATTCGTAAATTAGGATAATTTTGTTGCATGTGTGTGTATAAATTCTCGTCTCACTCAGCTTTGGCACTCCCCGCTGGCCTCTGTCGCAAGTCTGCAAATCCAAATCACAAATCAGTGAAGTTCGTGTCTGTGGCTATGATTTGCGTGCACTTATCATTTGCTAGCACACTTGTTTTCTCTCTTTATGGTTTGAATGCATATCTTTCCCACACCTAAAAAAAAAAAAAACTCTCATCAAATATTTTTTAGTTTTATGAGAAGACAAATATATAGAACACGTTACGTTTAGTGTGGTGAATATTTTTGCTTGCTTTATACGGTACATAATTGATCAGCTGTTCAATATTTAATGTCAAATTATAAAAGATGTAACCATAACTCTAAATTGGGAACGTAAATGAAAACAATTCGCGTGGTAATTGTTCCAAGACATGCGTGCAATTGTGGATAAGAATTTTCTAAGAATGTTTATGTGCTTTTGCCTTTTCAGCCTTTGACACATGTCACAATCTATGAATATTCTATCATATAAATTATTTATATATTGTCCAATAACATCAACTCAATATTTATGCGTCATTTGAACCCATGATATAACATTTATTAAAAATTAAATAAATAAAAGAGGTTATCTGCCTTTTTTTTTTTGGTAAACTGGGGAATATTAAATTAACAAAAGAAAGTAACATACATGAGTTCCGAGTTCAAGAAAGACAGAAAAAAGATTACAATAAGGAACAAACATAGGATGTAAGATAGCAGAGTATTTTACTATATATGACAGCATAGAAACAAAAGCAGCATAGCAATGCTGGAGGTCGAACAGAGAACAAAACAAAAGCAGTCATTCTCCATGCAAGCCGTCGTGATTATAAGGATGCAAAGCATGTTGAGGAGGTTCATCAAAAATCAGCATAGGCGACTTCTGTGTCCTGGCTTACTTGGCAAGAGCATCAATGCATCTATTATGATCTCTAGCCACTTTCCTAATTTTGATGTTAGGGAACCTAGAGATAAGACACCTGCAGTTGACAACTATTGGGAAAAGATGCAAAAAATGACAATTATAGAAATTATTTCAGATCAATCTTTTTCCCTCTTATGCAACAAAATGGAACCACATAATTACTTGTCTCAAATAGTTAATATACTTTCAGTACGAAAATATCTAGCACAACAACAAGGAAAAATAAAACAATAAGCATACCAATTTTTAACGTGAAAAACACTATAATGTGAAGGTAAAAATCACGGGATATAGTCCAGAAAAACTTTTACTAATAATAATTAATGAGTACACCAATAATTCTCCTAGTCACATTACGGATCACCAATAATACATAATCATCAACAATAAGGTGGAAACTACACTACCACATACACAACTTCATAGAGTGGGTATTTCAGATTTACCAAAAAAGATAGAGAAATTGTACATAAAATATATCAAATGAAAAATCTCACCACCATGAACAGCATACTAAAATTTCATGTAAAACAGAGATCATATACTCATTTGGTGTGAGAAAAACGAAATTTTCCTTTTCCTCTCTAATGGCTTCTTCGAATAACTCTCTGCCTTCTCTCCTGCGTCTGCCTCACAAATTTGCTCTCTGCCAAATTCTCTCTCACAAACTCACTCTTCCACTCCCTTACATCATGTACGCAACATCTCTCTTTTTTATTCATTTTTCCACATCCACCTTCCTCATTCAATATATGTGGACTTTTAATTCCTTTTTTTTTCTTCTTCTTCTTTATTGTATGTGGGCCCCACAAAAGTAGGGACCCACCTGACAAATCTCCCCTTCCCTACTTAAGTAGGATAATGTTCAACCATGTCGGCTTTCTTCCTGCAAGCAATCAACTTAGCCAAGGTTAACAATTTTGTCATCATATCATAGCCATTGTCATCTGTATGGATCTTCTCTAATAAGAATGACTTCATCTCTAGTGCATCCTATACCCAATGATATCGAACCTTAATGTGCTTCAATCTAGAATGAAACATTGAGTTCTTACTGAGACGGATTACACTCTGACTGTCATAATGCAATACAAACTTGTCTTGTTTAAGACCCAACTCTAGTAGGAATTTTTGCATCCACAAGAATTCTTTGGAAGCTTTAATGATGGCAATATACTCTGCTTCTGTGGTAAACAAAGCAACACGTTTTTGTAATTTGGATTGTCATGAAACTGCTGCCCCTACAAAAATCATCAAGTATCTAGAGGTTGACTTCCTAAAGTCTACATCACCTGCCATATTTGCATCTGTATATCTCTTTAACACAGACATGACATTACCAAAACATAAGCAAACTTTAGAAGTACCTCTGAGATACCTAAGTATCCATTTCACTGCTTTTCAGTGTTCTTTCCCAGGATTAAAGAGAAACCTGCTCACTACACCAATAGCATGAGCTATGTCTAGCCTTGTGCATACCATAGCATACATCAGACTGCCAATCGTAGATGCATAAGGAGCATTCTTCATTTCTGCTTTATCTTTCTCACTTGTAGGGCATTGGCTTGTACTTAACTTGAAGTGCCCTGCAAGTGGAGTGCTAACTACTTTGGTCTTGCTCATGTTAAATCTCTCCAACACCTTTTCAATGTATTTCTCCTGTGATAGCCATAACTTTCCATTTTGCCTATCACGAGTGATTCTCATGCAAAGAATCTGCTTTGTAGGATCTAAGTCCTTCATAGCAAAGGACTTGCTCAACTCTTTCTTCAACTTTTGAATCTTCATAGAATCATGGCCAATGATCAACATATCATCCGCATATAACAAGAGAGTAATAAAATCACCATCAGAGAATCTCTTGGTGAAGATAAAAATGATCTGCATTTGTCTTTTTATACCCATGGTCAGTCATGAAAGACTCAAATTTCTTATATTATCTCAGTGCTTGCTTGAGACCATACAAGCTCTTTTTCAGCTTGCACACAAGGTGTTCCTTGCCTTTAGTCTTGAACCCTTCTGGTTGTTCCATATAAATCTCTTCCTCCAAGTCACCATGAAGAAAGGTAGTCTTAATATCAAGTTGTTCAACCTCCAAGTTCAGACTAGCTACTAATCCAAGTACAACTCGAATTGAAGACATTTTAACCACAGGTGAAAATAATTCTTCAAAATCAATGCCTCGCTTTTGATTAAAGCCTTTCACAACCAAATGTGCCTTGTATATCGGTTGTGAGTTATTTTCTTCAACTTTCAACTTGTACACTTATTTATTATTGAGTGCTTTCTTGTTTTGAGGCAACCTTACTAAATCAAAAGTGTGATTCTCATGCCAGGACTTCATCTCATCTTCCATGGCTCTCAACCATTTCTCTTTGTGCTTATGAGACATTACCTCTTGGTAACATTTTGACTCTTCCCCATCAGTGACCATCACATACTCATGAGGGGAATATTTCTGGGAAGGATGATGTTCTCTGATGGAGATTCTCAATTGAAGCTTAATTGATGCATCAGATTCAACTAGTAAATTTTGTTGGGGTATAGGTTCATTCACTGTGTTATCAACATCAGCCTGTACATCTCCCCCCTTATCAGCAATCCTGGTAAGAGTCTCCGTCACCACAATAAGATCATCTCTGACAACTAGTTTAGGCTTCTCAGCTTTCTCAAAGTCTTCAATAGTCTGGTCTTCAAGAAAGATTACATCTAGACTTCTGACAACTTTCTTGTCTACTAGATCCCATAACTTATAACCAAACTCTTCACAATCATAACCCAAGAAGATACATTTTTTAGACTTTCCATTAAGCTTGGATCTTTCATCTCTTAGAATATGAACAAATACCTTGCAGCCAAATACTCTCAAGTGACTATATGAGACATATTTCCCTATCCATACTCTTTCTAGTACATCACCATTAAGAGGAATTGAAGGAGAAAGGTTGATCACGTCTACTGCAGTTCTCATTGCTTCAACCCAAAAGGATTTTGACAATTTTGCATGAGAGAGCATACACCTAATTCTTTCATTAATGGTTCAGTTCATTCTCTTTGTAATTTCATTATGCTGAGGTGTCTTTGGAACTGTCTTCTCAAGCCTGATGCCATGTTCCCTACAATAATGCTCAAATGGATCCTTGTATTCTCCACCATTGTCTGCTCTGACACATTTCAACTTCATGCCCTTTTTCCGTTTCAACACTTACATGGAAATGCTTGAACACATCTAACACTTGATCTTTAGATCTCAAACCATAGGCCTACACATTTCGAGAATGGTCATCAGTAAATGTAACAAAGTAATTAACACCACCAAGTATTTTAGAATCCATGGTGCAAACATCATTGTGTACCAAATCCAGAACATGTGACCTCCTATGTGGCAGTAAACTATGGAATGCCACCTGTGTTGTTTGCCAACAAAACAATGAGTGCAAGTTTTAGGAAATGTACCACTCATAGGAATTAATTTCTTTCTGGTGAGAGTATCCAGCCTCTTTTCACTCAAGTGGCAAAGACGCAACTGCCATAGCTCTATGGAGCAATCCTCAATTGTATTTACTTCTTCCTTGCTCAGCTTGCCTTCAGTTCTGTAAAGTGTGCCAAAATTTTCACCTTTGGCAACTACAAGAGAGCCTTTGGTGAGTTTTCAGTTGCTACCACCAAAGAAATTTTGATATCCCTCATCATCAAGTGCTTTCACAGAAATCAAGCTAAGACAAACATCTAGAATGTGTCTGACATTCTTTAACAATAGCTTGTGGCTAACGTTAGTCAGCACGCTAACCTCTCTTATGCCTATAATCTTGCACACTCCATCATTTCCCATTCTCATTGTGCCGAAGTCACCAGCTATATAAGTTGTGAAAAAATCATACCTAAGTGTAATATGATATGAGGCAGCAGAATCAACAACCCAATCAAAATCTTGACATGTGAGATTTACATAGCCAGCATCATATTTAAGCATAACTTCACCATCAGATACAACTACAGCTGTGTCTTTCCCATTTTTCCTGTTTTCGCTTGGTTCCCTTGATTTTTCCCTTTTCAAGTATCTACAGTGCTTCTTTATATGCCCTGTCTTGTTACAATGATAACACTTGATATCTTTTCTAAATCTTGACCTTCCTCGTGACTTAATATGATTCTTAGACTCGTGAAAATTATTTGTTTTTCCTCTTGATTGTGATTCTACAACCAAGGCATATGTCTGATTATTGGTATTGGCCACGCCATGTTCTTTTTTTCTAATTTCTTCATTCAATAGGCTGTCTTTTACCATAGTCAAAGTCACCTTCCCATTAGGAGCATTAGTACTCAATGAGACGACCAAAGTTTCCCAACTGTTAGGCAATTAACTGAGTAGAATCAATACTTGCAATTTATCATCCAACTCAATATCCATAGTTGTCAACTGGTTCAGGACATTTTGGAAGCAACTCAAGTGCTCTGAAATTGAGGTACCATCTTTGTATTTCATATTAACAAGTTTCCTAAATAAGAAAACCTTATTTTGTGCTATATTGCACTCATACAAATTTGCTAACTTCACCTACAACTCATGGGCATCTTGTTAGCCCTAATGTATTATGCTATAAGTTTTGATGATGACAAATATGTGGGAATTATAGTATAACTTAATCTTCTTGGCCCAAATGAATGATTTAATCTTCTTGGCCCAATGTATGATTTAATCTTTCTTAGCCCAAATAGTATGATTTAATTTTCTTGGCCCAAATGAATGATTTAGTCTTCTTGGCCCAAATGAATGATTTAATCTTCTTGGCCCAATGTATGATTTAATCTTTCTTAGCCCAAATAGTATGATTTAATTTTCTTGGCCCAAATGAATGATTTAGTCTTCTTGGCCCAAATGAATGAGTTAATCTTATTGGCCCAAATGCATGATTCAATTTTTCTTGGCCCAAATATATTTAATGCTTTATATATTTATATATAGTAATATAAATTGATTTTTGATAAAGTTTATTGGGTGTTGTAATATAATTTGAAAAAGAATATCTTTTACTGTAGCACTTTTGAAAAAGAAATTTGATTGTTGAAAAAGTATGATAAAGTTTATTGGGTGTTGTAATATAATTTGAAAAAAAAATATCTTTTACTGTAGCACTTTTGAAAAAGAAATTTGATTGTTGAAAAAGTATGATAAAGTTTATTGGGTATTGTAATATAATTTGAAAAAGAATACTTTTTACTGTAGCAAATTTGAAAAAGAATATTGATTGTTGAAAAAGGTTGATAAAGTTTTTTGGTTGTTGTAGAAAGGTTGAAAAATGATGATGAAGCTTACTGTAGCAATTCTGATTAAAGCAGTCACTGTAGCAGCAAGGTTTCACTATATAAAGAGGACTTCACAACACCATTTGCATCAAGATTCAATTGTTCATTTCTCATATTATCTTGAGTTCCATTCTCTCTAAATTGTTAGAGAAAAATTCTGAGCTTAATTTCTGCGTTATCTACACTTTGAGAGTGTCCACCATTATTTTCCTTAAGCCTTTAAATTTAGTTGCTCAAGGATTGGTTCCTTGAGTTAGTGTTTGAGAGAAAACACGTTGTAAGGGGGATAGACACCCTTGAGAAAAAAAAAAGATCTATGTTGTAGTGGTTTGCAAGTACCTGGATTAAACTTGCAATTATAGTGGAAATACTCAAGTGGTCTCTTGAGGACTGGATGTAGGCTTGAGATTAGCCGAACCAGTATAAATCTCTGAGTTTGCTTTCTCTATCCCTACTCTATTTACATTTGAAGTTAATTAATTAATGCTTTGCGTTTATATTTGATTTCTACTTCAAGTATTAATTAACGTGTGTAGATTTATATTTTCTCCTTAATTCCTTGCACTATAAAATTATTCATCTTGATAACACTTTGATTTTCTGAATTAAATTATTATCTTTAACATTGTCCAATTTCAGAAAATCATTTTAACTTCCAATTAAGTTTTGTGAAAATTTTTATAAAACCCAATTCACCCCCCCCTCTTGGGATCCAACCATTCCTTTCAATTGGTATCAGAGCTTGGGCTCTTGATTTGAGACTTAACCGTCTAAGAGTAAACATGGTTGGATTTAGTGATTGGTTTATGTCTGAAAATTATTCTTTCACAGAACCTCAAGTTTTTGATGCTAATCATTTTCAATATTGGAAGTATGAAATGAAAATGTTTTTAATTTCAGTAGACCATAAACTCTGGGAAGTTATAGAAAATGATTTTTATATGCCTGTCAAGGAAGAACAAGGAAAATGCATTCCAAAACCCAAGAGTGAATGGAATGATACTGAAAGAAGTTTAATGCAACTCAATGCTAAGGCAAAATTGATTATTTCTTGTGCATTGAGTCAAGATGAATTTTTCAAAATCTCCAACTGTGCAACTGCAAAAGAAATGTGGGAAATTCTTGAAGTTGCACATGAGGAAGATCTTATTGCTGAGGAATTAAGGTATAGAAGTTTCATTAATGAACTTGAAATTGCTCAAATGAACAATTGTAAAACCATTAATGAGATACAACTTGTGCTTAATCAATTGCAAGCTCTTGGTGTTGAACTTACAGAAAAATCTCAAATCACCAAGGAGATAGAAGAAAAAGAAAAAGGAGAAAAAGAGAAACCACAACCAAAAGTTGAATCATCAAAGAAAGCTTACCTATCTTCCATTTGGGGAAATAGCAATTCTGATGAGAAGAACACAAATGAAGAAGCCAACACTTGTCTTGTGGCCAGAAATAAAGATGAGGTAAATTCATTTGACTACTCTTTTGAAGAATTACAAGATGCCTTTGATGATTTACATAAAGAATCTCTAATACTTGCAAAGAAACTAAATGTTTCAAAACAGAAAAACTCTTCTCTTGAAAATGAGTTGGAAACATTGAAAAACGAATTTTCTATTTCTAAGGAAGAGAATTTTGTTTTTGAAAATCAAAACAAAACTTTACAAGAAGAGAATTTGATTTTAAAAGCAAATATCTCTACCAACAAAAATTACTTTTGTACCAAGTGTGATTCTTTGAAAAAGGAAAATAATAATCTTAAAACCACACTTGTAAAATTTTCTCAAGGTAGAGAAATTTTAAAAACCTCAGTTTTGAAACAAAGAAGAATGTTTAACAAAGTTGGTCTTGTTTCTAAAAAGAAATCAAACCAAAAGCATTCTAAAAACTTCTTTGTTTCTGTAAAGATGTCAAATAGTCCAACTTGCACTTGTTTTTATTGTGGACTAAAAGGACACAAATCTTACTCATGCTTTTATAAGAAAAATCTTGTTCATGGAGTTAAAATGAAATGGGTTCAAAAAGGAACTCATGACCCAGGCGGACCCAAAGAAATTTGGGTACCAAAGACAAAGGATTAATTTGCAGATTTGCCTCGAAGCAAGGAGCGGAAATGACTTTTCAATGGCTACATCATTCAAACTCCACTCTCTTGCATCAAAAGGAGGCAATGGACAAGTAAACATATAAGCTGGAATGTATTGTAAGAAATTTGATTGATATGTTTACTGTATCAAATGCTTATGTTTGTTTTCTAGCATGCCTTTCATCTATCTTTGATATTCATGCATGCTATTTCTAAAAATGATTCTTAGGTGTGCGGCCTAAGGATATGATTTTTGCTTTGAGCTAAAATCTTTCTTCTAAATTTAGCTTGAACTTTCTTATTTATCGCATCACGACAACTTGCTTTCATTACATGCATATTTCCCTTGGTTTCACATCAATAAGATTACTCTTACTTGTAATGTTTATCTTTATTGTAATCTTATTTAAATATTTTCAATAAAATCAAAAATCCTCACACAAATGCATTTTATGGAAGCATGGCATACTTTGAACATAATGTATTGTTTCTCCTGATGGTTGAAGATTTATTTGAACATCACTAATTTGAGAATCAAAGTACTCCATTAAAAGTGTCTTGCAGTTGGTTGGTCGACCAGTTAGCTCATCAGTGGTTGACCAGCAAGACTTATATATGTCAATCTGTGAACCAACGCCTAACGCCAGATGCCAACACTAGACGCTAAGTAAAGAGGATCTTGCAAATAATCAATCAATGAAGACCATTAAAATTGCAAAAGGAGAGGATCAAAAGAAGGGCAATGAAGAAAATAAAGATATCAACATTTTAAGGAGGGACTTCAAGAAGTAACAAGAGTTTGCCAAAATTGATGAGTATCTCTATCCGCTACTACTTTATTATTTAATTGAATGATACTCTTTGATCTTAATTAGCTATACTAGCAAATTGTTATCATTGACATATTTTCATAGCAATGATATACTATTTTACGAAATCTTACATATTTGATAATATCATTGCATATAAAAATATGTTAAATACTTAAATTATTTTTAAATATTCAATACATCATGGTTTGAGCATTATGCATGTCATATCCTTTGTATAAGCTATAGCTTATGAACGATTGTTTATGAATTATAGTTTATATCTGATTATATCTTATTAATCTATATTACCTCAATTATTGTACTACATACTCAGGTTATAATATGTTTTATCTTGATAAGTATGTAACTTGCTTTTGCTTTGAAATGATATATATGTTCATGCCAGAAAATTCTTTCTATCTTTAAAATGGATATATATTTTTCAATATATATATACTGTGCTAAATTTGTGTAGCTGATTTCTTTTATCTTTCTTTATTATTATTTTTTTTGTATCGTCCAATAAAAGAAACCACTTGCATTAAAAAAAAACCAAAGGATTACATTGCAAAAAAAAAAAGGGAAAGTTTGCTCATGCATGAGCAACCTACAGGCGAGGTGGTCTCGGATTAGGAGGGTTGTATTGTATCATCACCCCTCGGCCATTCCTTGGAGCAAGAGATTGAGCTATGTCACGGAGGGTAGTGTAAATCCCATTCATACAATCAACACTTATTTGTTGTTGATTGCAGAAGCATTGGGTAGACCAATAGAAGAACCTATCTATTCTTGAAGTCAGTGCCGCATTGTTGCGTTTAGCTAACTTCTCCTGGTCCTCTATCATCTTCTTGAGTTTCTTCACCTCCTGCTCCAGACAAGCAATTTTGTCTTCTGACGTATGGCCTGTACTAATCTCTTCAGCTTCTTCGATCTTCATCTTCTTCTTTCGATTCTCCTGAGATCCCTCCAAAGGCCTTTTACCCTTGTCCCTGCCTAGACTCAAGTTTAAGTCGAGCTCTTCCTCCCTGGCCTCTACTGTGAGATCAATGAACTTTCTTGCTGCCATGGTTTGGAATATTTAGAAATTTTTGTGGGAGTATGAAGAGAGAGGAATATCAGAAAGTTGTAGGCTCAGAGATGAATACTCTTTGTGGTGTGATAATTGAGAATCCTAGGCAGTCTTTATAGAGAGAAAATGATGACTTAGAGCCAACGAAGATATATCTTCACCGCACCCCTACACGCTCATCCTACGGATTTTGCTAGCTGGAAGCCAGAACTCTAGGGTACGCATGCACACCAACAACGCGTCGCATTAATGGCAAAACCACGAAAGTCAATTTTCGGTGGATTTGCGGCTGATTTAATTTGTTTTGATTAAAAATTTTAAGGATTAATAAAATGGTGATAAACAGAACCGTATTTCTCTGCTTTATTGTGTTGTTTTTGAGAGCTTTCAGTATAATATACATGATTGATTGCATCATGCTATGATTACATGTATCTAAGAACATATGTTGTGTATGCTATTCATGCATCATGAGCGAAGCCTATGAATAATATGTCATGATTCCACATGCACTCATAGAAAATGAGAAGTCAAAAAAAAATTTTTTTTAAATAAAATGAAATGTGTAGAGGATAATACATCTTTATAGTTACACATACTTACATATAATGCTTTTGTGGGCAAATGAAAGGCAATGATTTCCTTGCATTATGATAATGCTTGATGCATGCGACCGTAAGTAGTTAATTTTGCCTTTAATCCTTGATTTACATTACTAACTTAAGCATCGGAGTGGTTGTCAAAATTTTTGTAGGTGCTCATCCTCAAGATACATATATGAATACATCTTGAAAATTACATTTGTTTAATATGCATTGATTGAGGGGGAGCCTAATCTATACTTAAATGCTCTATATTTTTAGGGTCACTTTATATGAGATGCAATGTTTTCCTTAACTATATATTTTTGGCATATCAATGATAAGTTTTGATGAAATTTTACCCTATGACGTCATATGATATTCTTGCTTAAAGAAGGAATACGCTTTAGCCTTTATATATTGCCTTCCTTATACCTTTTTGTTGATGTCAAATAGGGGGAGAAGAATATGGAAAGAAAAATATGTGTATATTGTATAATGATTATTACATTGTAACATATTTTTCTTTGGTGATTTGTCATCATCAAAAAGGGGGAGATTGTTAGCCCTAATGTATTATGCTATAAGTTTTGATGATGACAAATATGTGGGAATTATAGTATGACTTAATCTTCTTGGCCCAAATGAATGATTTAATCTTCTTGGCCCAATGTATGATTTAATCTTTCTTAGCCCAAATAGTATGATTTAATTTTCTTAGCCCAAATGAATGATTTAGTCTTCTTGGCCCAAATGAATGATTTAATCTTCTTGGCCCAATGTATGATTTAATCTTTCTTAGCCCAAATAGTATGATTTAATTTTCTTGGTCAAAATGAATGATTTAGTCTTCTTGGCCCAAATGAATGAGTTAATCTTATTGGCCCAAATGCATGATTCAATTTTTCTTGGCCCAAATATATTTAATGCTTTATATATTTATATATAGTAATATAAATTGATTTTTGATAAAGTTTATTGGGTGTTGTAATATAATTTGAAAAAGAATATCTTTTACTGTAGCACTTTTGAAAAAGAAATTTGATTGTTGAAAAAGTATGATAAAGTTTATTGGGTGTTGTAATATAATTTGAAAAAGAATATCTTTTACTGTAGCACTTTTGAAAAAGAAATTTGATTGTTGAAAAAGTATGATAAAGTTTATTGGGTGTTGTAATATAATTTGAAAAATAATACTTTTTTACTGTAGCAAATTTGAAAAAGAATATTGATTGTTGAAAAAGATTGATAAAGTTTTTTGGTTGTTGTAGAAAGGTTGAAAAATGATGATGAAGCTTACTGTAGCAATTCTGACTAAAGCAGTCACTGTAGCAGCAAGGTTTCACTATATAAAGAGGACTTCACAACACCATTTGCATCAAGATTCAATTGTTCATTTCTCATATTATCTTGAGTTCCATTCTCTCTAAATTGTTAGAGAAAAATTTTGAGCTTAATTTCTGCGTTATCTACACTTTGAGAGTGTCCACCATTATTTTCCTTAAGCCTTTAAATTTAGTTGCTCAAGGATTGGTTCCTTGAGTTAGTGTTTGAGAGAAAACACGTTGTAAGGGGGATAGACACCCTTGAGAAAAAAAAAGATCTATGTTGTAGTGGTTTGCAAGTACCTGGATTAAACTTGCAATTATAGTGGAAATACTCAAGTGGTCTCTTGAGGACTGGATGTAGACTTGAGATTAGCCGAACCAGTATAAATCTCTGAGTTTGCTTTCTCTATCCCTACTCTATTTACATTTGAAGTTAATTAATTAATGCTTTGCGTTTATATTTGATTTCTACTTCAAGTATTAATTAACGTGTGTAGATTTATATTTTCTCCTTAATTCTTTGCACTATAAAATTATTCATCTTGATAACACTTTGATTTTCTGAATTAAATTATTATCTTTAACATTGTCCAATTTCAGAAAATCATTTTAACTTCCAATTAAGTTTTGTGAAAATTTTTATAAAACCCAATTCACCCCCCCTCTTGGGATCCAACCATTCCTTTCACATCTGTCTCTATAGCAATATGATGATAAATATTGTGTTCTACCCACTGCCTGATTGTACCAACAACATTTCTGTTTAGCTTTTTCCAATCATCATCTGATTTTTCTATTGGCTTAGCACTAGCTCCTAGAATAAGATCATACAAGTTATTACAGAATAAATAATCTCCCATTCTGGACTTCCAAATTAAATAATTTTCTGAATTCAATTTAATCATAGTATCATCACTTTTTTTCATTTTAATAGCACAGAAAAATTTTCAGCCAGGCTTTGATACCATTGTTGGGAAAAGATGCCAAAAATGACAATTATGAAATTCTCCCAGATCAATCTTTTTCCCTCTTGTGCAATAAAATGGAACTGCAGAATTAATTGTCTCAGACAGTTAATATACTTCCAGCACGAAAATGCCTAGCACAATAATAAGGAAAAATAAAGTAATAGGCACACCGATTTTTAACGTGGAAAACCCTCCAAAAACCATGGGACCTAGTCCAGAAAAACTTCCACTAATAATAGTTAATGTATATACCAACAGTCTTCCTAGTCACACTAAGGATTACCAATAATACATAATCATCACCAATAAGGTGGAAACTACACTACTACATACACAACTTCACAGAGTGAGTATTTTATATCTACCAAAAGAGATGGAGAAATTGTACATAAAATACATCAAACGAAAGCTCTTACCACCAGGAACAACATACTAAAAGTTTATGTAAAATAGAGATCATATACTTACCTGGTATGAGAAAAATGAAGCTTTCCTCTTCCTCTCTAATGGCGTCTTCGAATAACTCTCTACCTTCATTCCTGTCTCATAAATTTGTTCTCTGCCAAATTCTCTCTCATAGACTCACTCTTCCACTCCCTTACATCATATATGCAACATCTCTCTCTCTTATTCATTTTTTCACATCTATCTACCTCATTCAATATATGTGGACTTCTCATTCCTTTTTTTCCTTCTTCTTTATTGTATGTGGGCCCCATAAAAGGAGGGACCTACCTAACAACAACACTGGTAACCAGAGGGTGGTGATTCAAAGGAGGATTAAACAGCAAATTTATAGCTTGGCTTGAATAAGATTCCAACTCAATTTTAAAATTATTATTTAGATGATGAGCAAATTGGAGACAAAGAAAAATGGCTATCAATACTGCTTGAAGAGCATCTCCATGTCCAATGAATTTAGCAAAACCTTTTAACCACTTACCTAAATCATCTCGTAAACACCTTGTAATATCCCAAGAATTTTCATGAATATTTAAAGTCTATTTGAAGTTTATTGAAAAATTTAATTACAAGAGAAATGTTTTTTTTGAATTAGTGAAGGAAATTTGGAAATAGAAATTTCAAAAATTTTAATTTAGGACATTTTACAAATTCTCAAGGACTAAAACGAAAAGAAAAGAAAGTATGGAGTACTTTTGAGAAATGACCAAGTAGGAACCTGAGAAGAAGAATAGAGCTTATGGGAATGAATTATGAGTCCGGTACCAAAAGGATGACGGATTCGAGGTTAAAGTGGAGTTTGAGACTTTGAGAGGGACTAAAGTGAAAGAAGAAAATTGTGGGGCAATTAGGATTTAGAATCACCCGAGGTGAGATTTTATGAATTTGTTTTTACTAATCTTGACTGAGGGTCAACTGAAGAGCAAGTGATAATTTCACCCCGGGCGAGTAAATAGGCGGCCTCACCTAAATTTTCTTCATTTTCTCATTTCCTCTCTCTCTCTTCACTTTCTCTCCTCTCTTTCTCTCTACACTCCAACTCCACAACCGAGCTTGGAGGGTGGATCTCAGGCTACGGGGCGAGTCTCTAGGAGCCAAGCATCGTAGAGAAAGCAAGGAATTGAGGTAGAAATTTCTATTTCTCAAGCTTTTTCCTATTTTATAGTTTTCAGAAAGTTTGGGATAAAAATCGAGATTCCGGCTTCGTTTCTCGATTAAAATTGGTGTTTTTGGTGTCTAAATGCTCCTTAGACATTAAGGGTGAGATCCTATGGAAGAAATCATGGAAAACGGTGAAGATTTGGCCGGATCTGAGCCAAAACCGAGAGGAATCGCGAAAGGTCGCGATCCTGGCGCCCAGGCGCCAAGGTTCAGAAAATTTTGGGAAGAAAAGGGACTTGGCGCCCAGGCGCCAGGCTTGTGTTGGCGCCCAGGCGCCATGTGTGGCGCCCAGGCGCCAGATATGTTGAAAAGCCTTAGCTTATTTTTCAATCAGTCATAACTTCTTCATCCGGACTCCGTTTTGGGCAAACTTTATATCGTTGGAAAGCTCTTTGAGTCTAGTTTCCAATGGTATAAATGTCATTTAGAAATTCATTACCGGTTAGGAGTTATGACTTAAGATGTGAGTAAAGGTCGAGAGTAGTGATAGGAAATTTCTCTATTTTGTAACCCTAATGATTTTTACCTGGTTACAATAGGGATTTTTGGGGGCGCAAGGTGGGAGCGCTGAGAGCATGGAATCCAGGTGAGTAGGCAACCTTGCAAAATTAATTTAATAAATTAGTCAAAGCACAATATAAATCCCATTTGCGTTATTTGTGAAATTGATAAGATTATCAGTGTGTGTTCAGGTTGAGAAAAAGTATAATATCATTGGAAGGTATTTTATTACCTTTGAGAATTGATTTCTCTAGTTGACTAAAGAACTAGATGTGATTGTTCCTTGAATAAATTGGAACATTTTGTAAGTAAATAACTTTACTAAACTAATGTGATCTTATTAGATAAAGTACAATATAAGTCTTGTTTATAACATTATTGAAGTGAGAAATAATCAATCTCGCTGTTGATAATATATGATGATTGTTATGGTTGATGATAGACATTCAAGGGAATAAAAGTATGTGTAAATTCATTTATTTCATAGTAATTATATTGTGATAAATTGTCACTATTTTATTGACGAGCAAAAGATCTACGAGATCTAATACACGAGTTTGAAAGGGTTAGAGTCCCATACTACTCGGTGTATAACTGTGAAAACCTATGCACAAGTTTGAAAGGGTTAGAGTCCCATACTACTCGGTGTATAACTGTGAAAACCTATGCACGAGTTTGAAAGGGTTAGAGTCCCATACTACTCAGTGTATAAATGTGAAGACCTATGCACGAGTTTGAAAGGGTTAGAGTCCCATACCACTCAGTGTATAACTGTGAAAACTTATGCACCAAGAGTTTGAGGGTTAAATTCTCAAGTCACTCAGTGCAAGTATCTATGACATATAATGCAAAGTGATTGAGGGATTGATCACCCAAGAAATCATACGCAAAATTTAGACAAGTGTATTACTATAATTATTTACAATAAATGATAGATTGATTGTATTAGTAAATGTGGTGTTTGTGCTTATGATATTTCCATGTACAGTTGTTTACTCACTGAGTTATGATAAACTCACACTCTCTATGATTATCTTTTCAGATACAGTGGTTGAGGAGAAGAATTTATAGCCTTTAAGGATATACTCTACTTTTGTCTGGTAAACAATTGGTAAGGATTAGGAAACGCTCTGTAATCTAGTAGGTCACCTAGGCTTGGGAGGTTGTATAGTGTTTGAAGGTTGAACATTTTCTGAATATGTATACAAAATATCTTTCTTGGAATATTTATGATTCACATAATTCTGGATATTAAGAATGTTCACAGAGATTATGGGGTACCACGGAGGTACACCCTAGGTATTTTATGTTTATATCACATGTAAGTTTTGGGATGTGACACACCTGTCTACACTTATTTCATGTTTACCCATAGAGCCATCAACATTTAATTTAACCCATAAGAAGGGGACCGAGGAGTGGAGTTTGTAATGGTTGGATTGGAATTTGGGGGAGTGCAATTGAAAATAAACTTTGTTGCGTTTCCCAAAATGCTTTTGCCTAAGATAATTGGGTCAGTAGCATAGTTGTTAAAGATAAATCATTCCTTGCCAACCAAATGGTTTGAATTGCATATAGAAAAATAGTGCACCAAGGGATATTCAAAAAGAAATATTGATTGTTTGTGGCATTTTTTACCATTCTTGAAAATTTCCATCATGAAAGTTTGCAGGTAAAGACATATTTGCCCAAATATGAGAGGTTTTTAGACAATCTTTAAGAGCATGCTGGATAGATACAATATGGTCATTACAAATTATACAAGTTGGAGAGGAGGCATAATTTTTGTGATAAAGAACTTCAAGAACCGAGATTCTATTATTAAAGCACTTCTATAGAAAAAATCTTTCACGTTGGTTACAAGCAGTTTTCCATATCCTCTTAAAATTTGAAACTAGATCGGAATCAGTGTTTTGAAAAAGAGATTTGTAAGTTGTTGTTAGGCTGAAGATTCCATTGGTGGATGCGGTCAAAGTGATAGAGTCTTTGAGATTCAGACGAGGGAGTGGGAGGATGATATTCTTAATTTGAGAGGAAATAGAGTTTGGGAGAGGAAAAGGGATGGAGTCCAGGTTTCACTCAAGAGAACGGTTTTTATGGTGAATGGTGGAGGAAACTTTCTTTTGTAGGTCCTATTTGGGAAGAGAGCCGTAAAGCTGTGTTCTTAGAGAAGTGCTTATTGATACATGAGTGATGCTAAAGATCAATTTGGCTTCCATTTTTGACAAGAAAAGAGGTGTTTTGTTAAAAATGTTTTTGTCTTTTTTAATACTCTTATAAAAGAAAGAGGTTCTATTATAGGATTTAGAGGGGTCTTTGTATTTATTTTTGAGAGAATTGTCCAATGTTTATTATTAGAATAATTAAGGTCCCATTTTACTTTGGCCATATAAGTAGCATTGACATGGCTAGATTTCCTAAGACCTAGACCACCTTTATCCTTTGGTTTTGCAATATCATTCTAACTAATGAGATGAATTTTCTTTTCATTGTTAGAATGACCCCAGAGAAAATTCCTATTAATTTGATCAATTTTTGAGTGAATTTTTTTAGGGACGCTAAAGGCTTTGTTTAGATGGGACGAGATTTCATTAAGGGTGGCTGTAATATCCCAAGAATTTTCATGAATATTTAAAGTCTATTTGAAGTTTATTGAAAAATTTAATTACATGAGAAATGTTCTTTTTGAATTAGTGAAGGAAATTTGGAAATAGAAATTTCAAAAATTTTAATTTGGGACATTTTTCAAATTCTCAAGGACTAAAATGAAAAGAAAAGAAAGTATGGAGTACTTTTGAGAAATGACCAAGTAGGAACCCGAGAAGAAGAATAGAGCTTATGGGAATGAATTATGAGTCCGGTACCGAAAGGATGATAGATTTGGGGTTAAAGTGGAGTTTGAGATATTGAGAGGGACTAAAGTGAAATAAGAAAATCTGTGGGGCACCTAGGATTTAGAAACACCTGAGGTGAGATTTTATGAATTTGCTTTTGCTAGTCTTGACTGAGGGTCAATTGCAGAGCAAGTGATAATTTCACCCCGGGCGAGTATATAGGTGGCCTCACCTATTTTTTTTATTCATTTTTCTCCTTTCCTCTCTCTCTCTTCACTTTCTCTCCTCTCCTTCTCTCTTCCTTCTCTCTAATTTCTCTCTCTACACTCCAACTCTACAACCGGGCTTTGGAGGGTGGATCTCGGGCTACGGGGCGAGCCTCTAGGAGCCAAGTAACATAGGGAAAGCAAGGAATCGAGGTAGAAATTTCTATTTCTTAAGTTTTTCTCTATTTTCTAGTTTTAACAGTGTTTGAGGTAAAATCGAGATTCCGGCTTCGTTTCTCGATTAAAATTGGTGATTTTGGTGTCTAAATGCTCCTTAGACATTAAGAATGAGATCCCATGGAAGAAATCATGAAAAACGGTGAAGATTTGGCCAGATTTGGGCCAAAACCGAGAGAAATCGTGAAGGGGTCGCGATCGTGGCGCCCAGGCTCCATGTGTGGCGCCTCCTAACCGGTAATGAATTTCTAAATGACACTTATACCATTGGAAACTAAACTCAAAGAGCTTTTCAACGATATTAAAAAAAAACTGATGCTACAGTAATAGTCAACGGTCAACGCAGCTACAGTAACGTTGACCGAGTCAATGTTACAGTAACGTTGATCGAGTCAACGCTACAGTAACGAGAAAATCTGGAAAAATTTTCTTGGTGAACAGTAATTTCTGGGGAAAATTTTCGATGTTCTTCATGTTCTTCATCCAAAAATCCTAAAATCATATCTAAAACAACATTTCTTTTGATTTCTTCCATGGGTTTTCATCCTTAATGTCTAAGGAGTGTTTTAACACCAAAACCCCCAATTTCTACCAACAATCCAAGCTCAAATCTCAAATTTTCATCAAGAACACTAACTTTTTCAAATATCCAAATTCTACGAAATTTCTTGTTCTAATAACATCATAAATCACCTAAGAATGTTTTACATTAACATCCACACTTAAATTCATCCATTAAAACTCAAAATCTTAATTTTCTTCCGTAGGTCTGAAAATGGAGAAAAAGAGAAATAGAGTAGATAAAACTTACCTCTTTACCTCTAGAACTCCTGAGAATCGGAAGTATGGTTAGAAAATACAAGATCGCAGGATGAAAATTTGAGAAATGATTGAAGAAGGGAAGATGGAAATGAACGAAGAACATGAAGCCTCGGGAGGAAGAAGGAGAAGAAAAACTAATAATTGTATGTGTGGGCCCCACTAATTTCTTTTTCGATAAAATCGCTCATAGCCACCTTAGCTTATAAGATTTGTTCACTTTAATCCCTCTCGATGTCTCAAATACCACTTTAACCTCGAATCCATCATCTTTTCGGTACCGGACTCATAATTCATTCTCATAAGCTTTATTCTTCCTCTCAGGTTTCTATTTGGTCATTTCTCAAAAGTCCTCTATACTTTCTTTTCTTTTCACTTTAGTCCTTGAAAATTTGTAAAAATTTCCTAAATTAAAAATTAAAATTTCTATTCCCAGATTTTCTTCACTAATTCAAAAAGCACATTTTCACGTAATTAAATTTTTCACTAAATTTCAAATTAGACTTTAAATATTCATATAAATTCTTGAGATATTACAATATCATTGGAAGGTATTTTATTACCTTTGAGAATTAATTTCTCTAGTTGACTAAAGAACTAGATGTGATTGTTCCTTGAATAAATTGAAACATTTTGTAAGTGAATAACCTTACTAAACTAACGTGATCTTATTAGATAAGGTACAATACAAGTCTTGTTTATAACATTATTGAAGTGAGAAATAATCAATCTCGCTGTTGATAATATATGATGATTGTTATGGTTGATGATAGACATTCAAGGGAATAAAAGTATGTATAAATTCATTTATTTCATAGTAATTATATTGTGATAAATTGTCACTATTTTATTGATGAGCAAAAGATCTACGAGATCTAATAAACGAGTTTGAAAGGGTTAGAGTCCCATACTACTCGGTGTATAAATGTGAAAACCTATGCACGAGTTTGAAAGGGTTAGAGTCACATACTACTCGGTGTATAACTGTGAAAACCTAGGCACGAGTTTGAAAGGGTTAGAGTTCCATACTACTCGGTGTATAAATGTGAAGACCTATGCACGAGTTTGAAAGGGTTAGAGTCCCATACCACTTAGTGTATAACTGTGAAAACTTATGCACCAAGAGTTTGAGGGTTGAATTCCCAAGTCACTCAGTGCAAGTATCTATGGCATATAATGCAAAGTGATTGAGGGATTGATCACCCAAGAAATCATACGCAAATTCAGACAAGTGTAATACTATAATTATTTACAATAAATAATAGATTGATTGTATTAGTAAATGTGGTGTTTGTGCTTATGATATTTTCATGTACAGTTGTTTACTCACTGAGTTATGATAAACTCACACTCTCCATGATTATCTTTTCAGATACAGTGGTTGAGGAGAAGAATTTATAGCCTTTAAGGATATACTCTATTTTTGTCTGGTAAACAATGGGTAAGGATTAGGAAACGCTCTGTAATCTAGTAGGTCACCTAGGCTTGGAAGGTTGTATAGTACTGTATAGTGTTTGAAGGTTGAACATTTTCTGAATATGTATACAAAATATCTTTCTTGGAATATTTATGATTCACATAATTATGGATATTAAGAATGTTCACAGAGATTATGGGGTACCACGGAGGTACACCCTAGGTATTTTATGTTTATATCACATGTAAGTTTTGGGATGTGACAAATTGGTATCAGAGGTGGTTTTTAGGTTCCCTATAGATTACAGAGCAAAGTGTTCTTTGTGGGCACTTTTCCATTGTCATGAACCGCGGCATGACCATGGGATTAGGTTCCATAAAAGACCTTGTAAAGTTGAGTGTTCTTGTCATAACTTACCCTTCGATGGAGTTAGTTAGAGATAATTTTGTTACAATATGAGATAATTGATTTCATATGTGGAACTTTGGAACTTGTTGGAGGTATGATCTTTATACCGATGGAAAAGGTGATCTCTGTATGAAATTTTTTCTTTTTGAGAAATTGGGAACATAACTCTGTAGTGTACTCTGAAAGCTGAGGATTAGTAATTACTAGAATATGGCTTGAGGGCTGGGCCAAGAGTGATGTATTAGATGGGGTAAAGTTGATTATGAGGCATGGGCTAGAGTTCAAGAAAGATTTTTGCAAAGAATATAGCGCAGATTACTAATGCAAGAATGGGAAAGAACCCTTGTGAGGCAGATCAAGATTTGATTTTGATAGATGCCAGACAGATGTAATTTATGGAAGAGGATGTAAGTCCTAAATAGTATGTTCCTTGATAAAAGCTTAGTTGAGAAAATAGATGTGGGCTAGGTAGTTTTTCCCTAAGGGAGATACTACGGTAAAATGGAACCTAGCATAAGAGATATTGAGGTAAGTTATAAGTCTTCTCTAGGGGCGATTCGCCAAAGTTGCACTTGTTTAGTTAGGGATTGGCATGATGGTACTATGTGATAGAAGTGTTTCAAAAAATATATATATATACAATGTAGAAGTTTTGTAACATTGGAACAATTAGAGCATGTTAAAGGTAGGCTGTTGGCGTATGAACATTCATAATTGTTAAACGTGATGTATGATTGGAATGATCTAAAAAGACGTTCTTATAGTAGTTCGTGCCTCAGAGTGTTAGTTTAAGGAAAGCTTGAGAGTGGAGGCTCTTAAGCAAGAATTCATGACAATTCAAGGGCATAATATTGAGTTTAATTGATCTACACGTGATGCCTTCATCTACTCCTGTATGATAAGAGGAAAGACAACGAGACTTGTACAGAACTTCTGTTTGTCTCTGTGACAGCTTATAGGGTCATTAAATTTTTATGTGATTGGCTTTATAAGCTGAATTTGTTATTGATTTTGTGTGGCTAATTTCTTTTATCTTTCTTCATTTTATTATTATTATTATTATTTAGAGTACCATCTAGTAAAAGAAACTATTGGCATTAAAAGCGGAAGGATTACATTGCAAAACAAAAAGAAAAATTACTCATGCATGAGTAATCTAAAAGCGAGGTAGTCTCGGATTAGAAGGGTTGTATTGTATCATCACCCCTCGACCATTTCTTGGAACAAGAGACTGAGCAATGTCACGAAGGGTAGTGTAAATCCCATTCATACAATCAACACTTCTTTGTTGTTGATTGCAGAAGCATTGGGTAGACCAATAGAAGAACTTGTCTATTCTTGAAGTCATTTCTGCATGATTGCGTTTAGTTAACTTCTCCAGGTCTCCTATCATCTTTTTCAGATTTTTCACCTCTTGCTCTAGACAGGCGATTTTGTCCTCCTAGTTATGGGCCGTGCTAGTCTCCTCAGCTTCCTCGTTCTTCTTCATTTTCTTCTCCTTATGCTTCTCTAGAGACCCCTCAAAAGGTCTTTTGCCCTTGTCTTTGCCCAGACTTAAGTTTAAGTCGAGCTCTTCTCTCTTGGCATCCACTGTGAGATCAATGTACTTCCTTGTGGCCATGATTTGGAAAAAATTTAGAAATTTATGTGGGAGTATGAGAAGAGAGGAATGCTGGGAAGTTGTAGGCTCAGAGATGATTACTCCTTGTGGTGTAGTAACTGAGAACTCCGGGGCAGTTTTTATAAAGAAAAATTTAGACTTAGAGCCAAAGAAGATATCTCTTCGCCGCACTCCTACACGCTCAACCTATGGATTTCTGCAAGCTGGAAGCCAGAAGTCTAGGGTAGGCATGCGTGTCAACAGTGTGTCACATTAATGGCAAAACCACGTAAGTCAATATTCGGTGGATTTGCGGCCGATTTATACTTGTTTATTTTTCATATCTCTTGTTGGCATTTTCTGAAATTCTAAGAAGCCGACAGCGTAGCCATTAAAGATTGCCTTGGATGCTTTTATGATGAACTAAAATATATTTCTCTGCTTTCTTGTATTGTTCTTGAAAGCCTTCAGTTGAGTATAATATACATGATTGATTGAATTATATTGTGATTATATGTATTTAAATACATATGCCATGTATGTATGTTATCCATGCATTGAGAGTGAAGGCTATTTGTTATGGCCAGGAATAATATGTAATGATTCTACATACATTCAGAGAATGAGAAGTCTGAAATTTAAAAAGGACTTGAATAGATGAAAATATATAGATAATGATGTATCTCTATGTTGATACATACATACATATATGCTCGTAGAGGCAAGAGAAAGGTAAAAAAAAATTTTTTTTCTCACTTTATGGTAACACTTGATATGTGTAAATGTGAGAAGTTTTTATTTTAATATGTATGTTTGAAAATGCGTAAGCTTAGGGCAAAGCCACGGATTAGAAACCTAGATAAGGTTAATATGAAACTACCCGTTCATGGAGTAATATCTCGATTTAGAATTATTGGATAAGACAAATACAGAGTTAGGAAGTCATAAATTGAAGCGGCGATTAGTTTAATAATTTAAGAAAGAGTCAAAAGTTAGCCAAAATTTTTGAGGAAATCTTTTGTATTTGATTATATTTTGTTATTTTCTGGCATGCTTATCAGAGACCGTTGGCATTGCGTCGGATAAGGTCTGTAGGTCATCTTTAGAGTATGATGTAAGGGTTTTGGTAGCCCTAAATTTCGTCTATAAATAATGGATGCCCCATTACGCCGCTCACTACACTAAGAGTTCATTACTTATAAGCTTTCTAGCATCAAACCTCTCATTCCATACAACCTTTATAGCTCAGAAAAATATGGCCGGCAATAAATCTTTCAATTTAAACTTTGAGGCTGGCAAGGTAGAGCTGGATCTAAATCTTAGTCTGGAGAACTATAAGAATAAGAGATCCATAGAAGAGTCATCAGAAGCTAAGAAAAGAAAAAGGGATGTAGTAGAGCTAGAGGATGTTAGCACAGCAACATCTTCAAATGATGAGCTTGCGCTTATAAGAAAAAAGATGGAGGACTTGGAAAGGTTGATAAACCGCCACTTTGAGCACCAGGGAAGATTGATAAATCGTCTCTTTGTAGAACAAGAGAAGCTCTTGAATCGTCATTTTAGGGAATTGGCGAATAGAGTTGATAGACATTCGATGTTTGCAACTCAAAATTTTCGTGACCAACAAGCGAGGTGTATTGACTGTATGAATGGAGTGACATCTGCACTTCGCCAAATTTCCCAAACGTTTCCTCCAGAAACTCTTTCTAGGCTGCAACGATTAGCCTCCTCCTTAAGATCTGAAGCACCTTCCTCTTCTAGACTTGGAGCACTTTTTGCATTTCAAAAGCCTCCTCGTCCTTAATTTATTCTTTCTTTTATTTGTACCTTAAGCTAATATTTGATCTGAGCTTCGCGTATTAAGATTATCTGTTTTGTAAATCAAGTTCAGCTTGTTGCCTGTAACTTATGTATTAGAAATAAAAATTTTCGTATTTGATTTTTTTGTTGAAGCAATTCTTTTACTGAAGAAACTTGAGAAATAAAAATATGTTGAACTTGTTATATTTTGTACTTGATTGTGAAAATTCTAAAAGAGAGAACGAGATTTGGACAAAATATCTGCATTTGTTTCAATCTTGAGTTAAGTTTTGAATTCGGAGGACCGAATTCTATTAAGGAGGGAAGAATGTAATATCCCAAGAATTTTCATGAATATTTAAAGTCTATTTGAAGTTTATTGAAAAATTTAATTACATGAGAAATGTTCTTTTTGAATTAGTGAAGGAAATTTGAAAACAAAAATTTTAATTTGGGACATTTTACAAATTCTCAAGGACTAAAATGAAAAGAAAAGAAAGTATGGAGTACTTTTGAGAAATGACCAAGTAGGAACCCGAGAAGAAGAATAGAGCTTATGGGAATGAATTATGAGTCCGGTACCGAAAGGATGATAGATTTGGGGTTAAAGTGGAGTTTGAGATATTGAGAGGGACTAAAGTGAAATAAGAAAATCTGTAGGGCACCTAGGATTTAGAAACACCTGAGGTGAGATTTTATGAATTTGCTTTTGCTAGTCTTGACTGAGGGTCAATTGCAGAGCAAGTGATAATTTCACCCTGGGCGAGTATATAGGTGGCTGGGCGAGTATATAGGTGGCCTCACCTATTTTTTTATTCATTTTTCTCCTTTCCTCTCTCTCTCTTCACTTTCTCTCCTCTCCTTCTCTCTTCCTTCTCTCTAATTTCTCTCTATACACTCCAACTCTACAACCGGGCTTTGGAGGGTGGATCTCGGGCTACGGGGTGAGCCTCTAGGAGCCAAGTAACATAGGGAAAGCAAGGAATCGAGGTAGAAATTTCTATTTCTTAAGCTTTTCTCTATTTTCTAGTTTTAAGAGTGTTTGAGGTAAAATCGAGATTCCGGCTTCGTTTCTCGATTAAAATTGGTGATTTTGGTGTCTAAATGCTCCTTAGACATTAAGAGTGAGATCCCATGGAAGAAATCATGAAAAACGGTGAAGATTTGGCCAGATTTGGGCCAAAACCGAGAGAAATCGCGAAGGGGTCGCAATCGTGGCGCCCAGACGCCATGTGTGGCTCCTAGGCGCCAAGGTGAGATGGGAAGAAGAAGGAATTGGCGCCCAGGCGCCAGGTGCCAGGTGTACCGGAAAATTTTAGTTTATTTTTCAATCAGTCATAACTTCTTCATCCGGACTCCGTTTTGGGCAAACTTTATATCGTTGGAAAGCTCTTTGAGTCTAGTTTCCAATGGTATAAATTTCATTTAGAAATTCATTACCAGTTAGGAGTTATGACTTAAGATGTGAGTAAAGGTCGAGAGTAATGATAGGAAATTTTTCTATTTTGTAACCCTAATGGTTTTTACCTGGTTACAATAGGGATGTTTGGAGCACAAGGTGGGAGTGCTGAGAGCGTGGAATCCAGGTGAGTAGGCAACCTTGCAAAATTAATTTAATAAATTAGTCAAAACACAATATAAATCTCATTTGCGTTATTTGTGAAATTGAGAAGATTATCAGTGTGTGTTCAGGTTGAGAAAAAGTACAATATCATTGGAAGGTATTTTATTACCTTTGAGAATTGATTTCTCTAGTTGACTAAAGAACTAGATGTGATTGTTCCTTGAATAAATTGGAACATTTTGTAAGTGAATAACCTTACTAAACTAATGTGATCTTATTAGATAAGGTACAATACAAGTCTTGTTTATAACATTATTGAAGTGAGAAATAATCAATCTCGCTGTTGATAATATATGATGATTGTTATGGTTGATGATAGACATTCAAGGGAATAAAAGTATGTATAAATTCATTTATTTCATAGTAATTATATTGTGATAAATTGTCACTATTTTATTGATGAGCAAAAGATCTACGAGATCTAATACACGAGTTTGAAAGGGTTAGAGTCCCATACTACTCGGTGTATAAATGTGAAAACCTATGCACGAGTTTGAAAGGGTTAGAGTCTCATACTACTCGGTGTATAAATGTGAAGACCTATGCACGAGTTTGAAAATGGTTAGAGTTCCATACCACTCAGTGTATAACTGTGAAAACTTATGCACCAAGAGTTTGAGGGTTGAATTCCCAAGTCACTCAGTGCAAGTATCTATGGCATATAATGCAAAGTGATTGAGGGATTGATCACCCAAGAAATCATACGCAAATTCAGACAAGTGTAATACTATAATTATTTACAATAAATAATAGATTGATTGTATTAGTAAATGTGGTGTTTGTGCTTATGATATTTTCATGTACAGTTGTTTACTCACTGAGTTATGATAAACTCACACTCTCCATGATTATCTTTTCAGATACAGTGGTTGAGGAGAAGAATTTATAGCCTTTAAGGATATACTCCACTTTTGTCTGGTAAATAATGGGTAAGGATTAGGAAACGCTCTGTAATCTAGTAGGTCACCTAGGCTTGGGAGGTTGTATAGTACTGTATAGTGTTTGAAGGTTGAACATTTTCTGAATATGTATACAAAATATCTTTCTTGGAATATTTATGATTCACATAATTATGGATATTAAGAATGTTCACAGAGATTATGGGGTACCACGGAGGTACACCCTAGGTATTTTATGTTTATATCACATGTAAGTTTTGGGATGTGACAGTGGCAGAAACCAATTGGCACCTCCTCGCAAAAGAGAGATGATTAGCTTTCCATTTTTAAAGTTGATTTTGAATTTTATGGACAATTATGTTAAAATCAGCCATAGAATACTTTGTTTTTAGATTATAGCCGAGGTCGTTTCCAAATTCAAAGGTATAGGGAATACCTAGAAAGTTGGAGATGTGTTCCTTGTTGTTTTGGTGAATGAAGGGAAAGAGCTAGAGTTTCGATTTGTCTAACTTTATTTCAATCCCACTAGTTTGATAGAAAAGAGAGATGACATTTTTTAAGGCATGTAAAGATTTGCCATCTACTTTGTCAAATAAGAGAACGTCGTCAGCAAAAAGCAAGTGAGAAACTTGGAAGTCACTATTTCTCAAGCTAAAAGGTTTCCAACATTTCGTATTAACAACATTGGAAATGAGACAAGAAAGATATTCCATAGTCATAATGAATAAGTAGGGGGAGAGCAGGTTCCCTTGTCTTATACCTCTTATAGGCTTAAAAGTTCATAGTTTGACACCATTAAGAGTTGGGCAATAATCCAAGTTAGAAAAGCATGAATTTATAAGTGTAATCCATTGTTGGGGAAGATTATATGCTTGAAGAATATCACTTATAAAATTTCAAGAGATGGTGTCAAAAGCTTTTCTTATGTCAAGTTTCAAGATAAGCCATCTAACTTTACTTTTAGAATTATTCATGAAGTGAAGAATTTCTTGCGCAATGATAAAAAAGTCAACTATTCAACGCCACTTAATGAAAGCTCCCTGTGTTGGAGGGGGAATGAGTTTTTGCATAGGGAATGAGTTTTTGCATAAGGGGGCAAAGGCAATTAACTAATATTTTTGCAAGAATTTTGTAGTAAGTGATGCAAAGTTCTAAAGGTTAGAATTGATTGACTGAGGAGGGATTTTCCACTTTCGAAATGAGATAGAGTAAGATTTTAATTCTCTTTGGATCAACTAATGAGTTGATCCAAACTAAACACCTCTCCATACGGTATTAAAGGTACATTTCTTATATACATTTAAGAGAATTAAAATTAATTATAGAATTTAAATTCAAGTAGCCAAGACATTGAACTCACATTTTCAATAAGAGTGAATATAGTTACCCTCCATAAGAAGTGGTTAAATTATACTTAATATTTTTTTAATTTTAACTATTAAATTGGCTCTTATATATATATATATATATGCGTGTGTATATACGCACATTATTAAAAGAAATATATATTATATAAAAATTTAATTTTAATAACAAAGAAATTAAAAAAGAATCAAGTATAATATTTTAAATTAAATTCACGGAGAATATGTTAGTTGAAAGGAGGTGAGCAATTGTGAATAGTTTAAACGTTAAGGGAGATGAAGAAGGAAAGAGGGCACATGGCATAGTAACATGGTTTAATGTCCCTCTCAATAACACAAAGTAGGGAGGGTGCAAATTAAATGCATGGTAGGTAGCTTCAATTGATTGTAATCATTCCATTGCTTCATAATATATACAAAATAGGGTGGCTAAGTATGTCCTCATCATTGTCACAGCCCTACAGAGGCAGGTATTTAAATTTTTTTCGGTTCATAAGGAGTTTAATTTTGGGCGTTAGCGAATTGAATCTTCTAAAATTATTTTTAAAATTGGTGAATACTAGTTCACAACTAGTTAAATTAAATAAGAATTCATGATGAATAAATTAGTTGACTTATGTTGTTTTGGATAATTTAATATTAAATTTTATTTTTAATTAAATTTCTTACTCTGTTCAATTATTGAAACGTAATTATATTTTTAAAAATTTAAACTTAAATTTTTTTATTAAATTAAAATAATTTTTTGTTAACTGACCTGCGAACTTGGTAGTATCATTTGACAGTATCATCAATCTACTTTTCAAAATCTTACTTTCTACCACAACAACAAAAATCAAGCTACACAACTTTTTTTAAAATGCAAATACAAATATTGCATCTTTACCTCTACTTTATCTAACATACAAATACAAAGTTCTCCCAATGTTAAAAGAATGTTAAAAAATTATCAAAATACAAATAATCCTTCTTAACTTAAAGCAGTGTTACAATTTACTTCTTTAACTTTAAAAATTAATTGAAAAAAATACTTTCAATTTTAAAAGACATAGTACATTTATTGATTGTTTTATCCAAAATCGTAAGACTATTTATTTATAGAGACTGAAAAGTATTAATTTGAAAAAAATCACATTTAACCTATTATTTAATAACTTTTTGTCATTTTATTTCATATTTGACAATAAAAAAGTCCTTAAAATGATATGTCGGATTTTGTTTATTAATTTGGTATTGTTCAATATGTATGGATAAATAATATAAAAGTTTTAAGTAAAAAAATCTACAAAAGGGTTATGCGGTGTAAAATTAAAAATTTACAAAAGGAGTTTTATTACTAATTTTTAAAATAAAGTGATAAATTGAACAATTTTATTAGAAAAAATTCTTTACATATTGAGCTAGAAAAAAAAAAAGATTAGTAAGGGCATGATTAATGATTGGAGCCATATGAAAGACACGCAAGGGCAGGGGGAGGGACGTCTCTCTCTGTTTTCTTAAAAAAAAAAAAAAATACTTGCAAGGTTGGGCATCATATACTCGTCACATCCTTTATCTAAATAACAAAAAAGTGAGTGATTACCAAAACTTAGAGAAAGCAAAAATAACAAAAAGCAAGGGGGCGTGGGACACGGTGGAGGGAGCATCGAGTGACACGTGTTGTGTACCCTGTTTTAAGAAACCGACACAGTTTTTGAGTCAAACAAAAATGATGACATCATCTCATGAATCTTTAATCTTTGTCCCTCATCCATTTTCTCGAGGGTCAATAAGAAGCAAGAACTCGGCACACAGAACGACGTCGCTTTCTGGCAAACCGGGACCAAAACGGCGTGGATCTATGGATTAAAACGACGTCGTCATGGTCCAGGGTAAATTCATAAATTGAATTGGGGGTGCAGAAGCAGAAGGAAGCGTCTGTGGTTGTTAACCGCAGGTTAAAATTTGATGCATTCTGATTTGTGAGCTCACACACACAGAGACGGGGGAGTCCGAATGTGAGAGAGCGAATCGCTTCATATATCGGCCATTCCAATCCCCACGCCTACATTTCATTATTTCTTGATCCCGCCCGAGGCACACACATAATTCGTGCCTTTGGAGTTCGGGGGCTTCTACGTAAACAGAGCTACGGCCATGGCAGAATCCATCGATTCCGTTCCACTTGACATGGAGAAGATCTATCTCGGTGGAAAGGTCCCCTCTTCGCTCCCAATTTCATCCTTTTTGTTTCCTTCATGCTCTGACTTTAATGCTTGAAGCTTGGAAATTGATCAATTTCTAGCTGTTTTTTTATCTGGGTCTTTTTGGTGGATTAAACGCTTCATAATTTTAGTTTCTTCTCACAAGACGGGGGAAAGCATGTTATGTCGTATATCAATTTCTGGATTAAATGCCTTTAGGTTTGCTGATATGCAGAAATTCATGGGAAGTCAACCTCTTACATCATTTGGATCTTTCAACGGCAGTTTGTCGTCATATTACTGAATATTGATTGTACAAGTTTTTTGCATTGGGACCTAATTTCGGAAATCAGAAAGAACAAGAACCATTTCACTGTGAAATAAGGATGGCGTTGGTTCCCCCCCCCCCCCTCTCTTCGTTCTCTTTATTCTCTTCCTTTTTATAATATATTTTCCCTCGCCTTGTCTTTGGGATTCTGAAGATAAATGGTAAATAACGGAGCGTTCGTTATTTGCTACTATTCTTTTGCTTCCATCTTTTAATTGTTAAAGTATGGATTCTTTCAATATCTGGTCTTATTATCATATATGGGTTTATATTTTCTTTTGTTCTTGGCTATTTTGGAATTCTATTTGTCTCACCCTTTGTTGAAGCTTGTTTGCCCTCTTCCTATATGATTGTCTCTTAGTCAGACCTTTATAGTCTAAATTATAGAAGTAATGATATATGGATGGGGGGAATTTCAGAAGAACTAATTTTATGTTTACAGCATTTGTTGCTTTTCCGATGATAGAGGAACTCCAACCCCCCCCACAAAAACAAAAACACAACACACAAAACAAAACAAAACTATATATATACTATCTCATTTTCCTTTTTAGTTTTCCAGCTTGGTTCTTTTTGTTTTCTGTTTGGCTGTTTGTTATATGAAGTTTATAATAGAATCCTTTCCGCGTTGGCTAGTTCTTTGGTTCTTTCAAAGTATATTATACTTATAGTCAATTTTAACTGGTGATAACTCTGGCTCTTGCTTTTATTCTGGCTTATGCATCACTTTTCTTGGTTACTAGATCAGCTAACCCCATATTTCCTCTTTGAGAAAAAAAAATAAAAAAGGTTGAGATTCACCTTTCTCTTAAACCAAGAGAACCTTGCTAAAGTAGACTACCAAGATAGATAGGTAGTCTAAAATCTAAAACAATAAAGTGTTGCCACGTGGATGTCAACCTCACGTCTAAGATGCCTACGTAGCTAATTAATGTAAGCTTAGTGTACCTATTTTGCTTTAGCTGTTGTTGCCTCATTTTTTCTGGAGCATGCCATCATTGAGACCTGAAATTTCTTGTTTTATTTATTCCTTTAAAAGTAGTATTGATACGCTGTTGCTTGTTATTTTGGGTTTTCTAGAAAAGGGGTAGGGGCACATGGGCATCCATGTTAGGGGATAATATTTTTTGTTTAAGGGGAAGGCTCTTTTTCCATTCCCAAAAGTTCAAGTTTTTTTGGCCCCTGCTTTTTCTCTCTGCCCCAAATTTATTTTGGATTGTCATTTCAGGAATATCACATTCGAACTGGCTGTGGTTCTGTGTCTGTTATAGTGTACGGGGATCAAGACAAGCCTGCCCTGATCACTTATCCAGATTTAGCGCTAAATTGTAAGTGCATTCGAGTTTCTTTTATATAGTCAATTCTGTTTGTTTTGAAATATTAGTCTTGATGTTCTTGACTTCATTTGTTGTTTCTTTCTCATATTACATTATTGATTGTATATCTGTACTTTTGCATTTACTATTATCTCATCTGAACTTTGGAGGATTTTATCTTGTGTTTTGAGGCAGATGTGTCATGTTTCCAAGGATTATTTTTCTGTCCAGAGGCGGCGTCTTTGCTGCTTCACAACTTCTGCATATATCATATCAGTCCTCCTGGGCATGAGGTTTGTTAGTTGATTGATCTGAATGTACAAGTTATTGCATTCAGTCTGAGTTCTATTGCTCACATAATTTCTTTTCTGGAACTTCCACAAGAGTTCCTGCAGTTGGGAGCTGCTGGAATTGGTCCTGATGCTCCTGTGCTTTCTGCTGAAGATTTAGCAGATCAAATCATTGAAATTCTCAATTATTTTGGGTAACCACGATATGATCGAATGTACCAATGAAATGTGTTATAGCTTTCAACATTTGGAAAATTTTTTTTTTTTAATTTTTTGGAACACTCAATACTATGCCAATTTATCTTTTGAATAGCATCACCTAGCTTGGTTCTGTCTCTCTAATTAAGAGGAATTAGAATGGCATTCCTTAATTTTGAGGAAAGTCTAATGTTTTTACCATAATTTGTTTATTACTAATGGCATGAACGACTTCTCTTGCTAGGCTGGGTGCAGTGATGTGTATGGGGGTAACAGCTGGTGCTTATGTCCTAACTCTATTCGCAGTATGCACTCTATTTGGCTAATGGGTAGTTGCTTTAATATGATGTATGAAGTCAATCTTATGTCATTTGATTTTTTCTGTTTTCATAATCTGTTACAGATGAAATATAGGGAACGTGTTCTTGGTTTAATACTTATATCTCCTTTATGCAAATCACCTTCTTGGACTGAATGGGTATATAACAAGGTTTGTTTTTTAAATCTGCTGACCAATTAATTCATGAGTTTAAAAACTCTATAATATTTCCTAAGATTGTTTTTCATTTTTAGGTGATGTCAAATTTGCTATATTTTTATGGCATGTGTGGTTTGCTGACGGAGTGCTTGCTCCAGCGATACTTCAGCAAGGTATAGTTACATCATGCCAGGATTTTAGCCCTGAAGTTTTTATTTTCTCTTTTTCTCGCGTTTCCTTTTTCTTGTTGTGTTGTTTATTTATTTATCTATTTTTGTTACCAATAAAAGGAAGTCCGTGGTGATGTTGATATTCCAGAATCAGAGATAGTTCAAGCTTGCAGAAAAGTCAGTGCTAATCTGATAATTATTTCAGTCTTCACTCTCGTTTTTGGAGTTTAGCATATTCACCAAGCTTTACACTCGTTACTTGAATGCTTCTTTTCCAGTTGCTTGCTGAGAGGAAGAGCACAAACGTCTTACGGTTTCTTCATGCAATGAATCAGTAAACCCTGCTGCATAGTTGCTTCCTGATACTTTCTTCTTCATTTTTTTTTTCTCGTGCCTTTGTTCTTATGTAGTCTGTGAACTGGCATATCATGTGCATTAAGATTGTTTTGCCAACTTACAGGAGGCTGGACATTACGGAAGGATTGAAGAGACTAAAATGTCGCACACTTATATTTGTAGGGGACAGCTCTCCTTTCCATTCTGAGTCCCTCCACATGGCAGCAAAACTTGATAGGAGATTCAGTGCCTTGGTTGAGGTATGTGGTGCAGAAGTGTGTGTTAGGATATACGTGTGCGTATATAATGAAGTTCTGAGATTGGATTTATGCATGCCAGTATGGCCCGAGTGTTTGACAGTGGACTGGTTTTGCAGGTCCAGGCTTGTGGATCAATGGTGACAGAAGAACAGCCACATGCAATGCTGATTCCGATGGAGTACTTTTTCATGGGTTATGGGTTGTATAGGCCATGCCTGCTCAGTGACAGTCCTAGGAGCCCGCTTAGCTCATCTTGCATCTCTCCTGAGCTCCTTTCTCCAGAAAGCATGGGATTGAAGCTAAAGCCTATTAAAACGCGTGTTTCTACAAGACTTTTGTAATGTAATGTAAAGCTCTGAATTTCTTTTTTGCTTTTTAAATTGATGAAGAGAGGGATAGAGTAGGGGACGGAGATTTGGAGGGGGATTGTAGATAAGATGGGGAATGAAGAATTCAGGGGATGTATAAATACAGTAGGGAGATATATGCATTCATTCATTTGTAGTGAGGCAGTCGGTCAGTCTCGGTGTGAGTCAGACTCAAAAGGAAAAGAAAGCATTGGAGGAGCTGTATATTGCCCGTCCTCCTATGTGTATGTAACAAACCAAGTCATTACAAATAAACTACAGCTCACTCGGTAGATTTTTATCTACATAATACAAAATGTGTGGATAACAGGTGGGAAACCAAGTGTGTTTTTTCTTCACAAGGAGAATATACTTATCTTGCCTGAACAAAGAAACAAGAAACAAAAACTGGTCAAATATCTAGTGGTGTGAATTATATAGCGTATTTACATTTTTGGCCAACCGAAGGAGTGAAATTTACGTAATGCGTTTAGATGACAATGGACGACCTAACTCTGACTCATTCATATATTTTGTGCGAAATACTTGACTAAGTCGAATCGCGCGCTACTACTACTACTACTACGTGTTATCTTGCACCTTATTGGGCGAAAAGAAGGGGCCCTCTGTAATTAGCATCTCACAACCAATGACATTGCTGGATCTGTAAGATTCATATGTCACAAAGGAACAATTTGGTTTTAGCCTACATATGAATTATAAAATAAGATACCTCCACTATTCCTCATTAGTTTCCTGACTTCCATGGTTACAGTTCTGGTGAAAAACTCGTATTTTTAAGGATCTCTCTGTTTTTGTTCTTCGGATTCAAAAAAATAAACGAACAGACTTTAAAGAAGATGAAGACACTGGTTTATATTGTAGTTGTGTCTCTCGTAGTTTCGGCGTGGGTGCCACTCTCATACTGCTCCAAGAAGCCAGCGGGAAGCGCTAGGAAGGAAGACATTTCCTACATCAAATGCCAAGTGTGCGAAAAGCTTGCAAAGCAATTGTATCAGCAAGTTCACAAGAAGAAAAGTGAGATCGCTCCCAAGAAGGTACTTCGCCATTTGAGTTTCATCTTAATTGCTTCATTGTGTCTGACAGAGATCTTAGTATGTGGGCTTTCGCAGTTTTCACTCAAATTTTGATTGATTTTCGTTGTTAGATATCGGAGTACCAGATCATTGAGATTGCAGAGAATGTTTGTAATCTGAAAAAGACGGAAGCAGATTGGATTTTGAAGATAGATATTGTAGAAAAAGAAGACAGGTTGGAGGTAAGAGCATCGGCCTTCGCAAAATTTTCCTTTTTAGATGGTTCAAAGAACTCTGTCAAAGTCGATAATGTCATGCTTTTATTCCCTCCTTATGTGCACCCTTCTGCTCTGTGTGTTTCTATTGGACTTTTTATGGAATAACTCAATAACAGTTGAATGAGAGTACAGGTTTTGGTTACACTGATTTAGTTTTATTTATTACCTGGACATTTATTTCCAACATTCTCTCAGCTGGTTGAACAAGAGTCTGAAGGACAATGCAATTCTGAATGCAAGACAATTGAGCGGGCTTGTCAGGAGGTGTGGCACTTTTTCTGCCTTATTTTCTATCAACTAAAAACACATTGGACACTTTGCCAACTTTGTGATCTAAATTTCCAAACATCGTCAAGGTGCTCTAAATTTATGTCCGGGACTACTCACTATTGCTAATTTGGAATATGCAGATAATAGGATATTATGATACAGATGTTGCTGAATATCTGTACAAGTCCAAGCCTGATATTGATTCAGTGTTCAATTTTCTCTGTAAAGACCTTACTAAGGCATGCAGTACCAAACCACCCCCTGTCCCCAAGGTAACTAGATTCTGAAGTTGAATACTCACAGTAACATTTTATGACTAGCTTCACGTGAACTATATATGATTGATATGTATCCACTTTGATTGTGATTCATCTTCAACTGTAGCATTTTTTGTAGCATTGAGTTTGGCTGCTGCTGCTATTTACTGTCTGAACATATTTCCACTTGGACGGGGACCAGCCATGGCGCTCTTTGTTTCATAAAAGTAGTGCTCTTAGAGCAATTTCAACTTAAGTATATGTGGTAATTAACATTGTTCTGTACAGTCTTAATATAAGGAAAAAAAAAAGGAAAAAAGAAAAAAGAAAAGATAAATCATTGTGCTTAGTTAAGGTGATGCCCGTCAAGTGTTTAGTACCTTCATTTCTTGTGTCTTTGAAATATGGTTCAGCACCACCAAACGTTAAATTCTAGAGCAATGGATAATTTTCAAGTTGGGTTTCCGCGAAATATACTCCATTTGTCAATGCATACATAACATAATCGTAAAATTATAATTTTTACAAAGTTTTGGCTGAGTGTTGCTTCTCTACACTCCATATATTCCTTTCCTATTTTATTTTAAATTTAAAAGCTTAACGGCTAGTTAATATTTTGGACTTATTATACACGCACAGGCTACTGATACTCGTTTCCACCAATTAAAGTCAATCTCCACTATAAATTTTTTTTCTTTTTTCATGCAATGACATTTAAGTCTTAATGTTATATGGCCTTAACGTTATTGTTGGAACAATTGTATGCTTAGTTCTCATCAGAAGATCTTTTGTGCTGCAGGATAGGGCTGTTGGAGAACCGTTCGTTCCAAAGTCATCAAAGGATGCTGAAATGGAAAAGTTATTGAAATCTATGGAGGTTTTCTTTTAATCTCCTTCTTTTATTTAAGAGGAAAGTTACTACAGATTCAACTCAACATGAATAAAACCAATGATCTCTTTCCCACCTGAATTGAAGCTTGAGTGGGGGGACCATATCCTTCAGTTAATAGGTGCAGTTGGAACATTATGTTCATAATATATTGCATTCTGCTTCAGGGCATGCCAGGAGCACCCAACATGAAAATGTACTCGAGGGATGATCTAATGAACATGCAGAATTTTGGCGATGAAGATGAGGATGATGACGAGGCTGATTTCCCATCAAAATTGGTACTAACAATCTCATATTTTCTCATTTTGATTGAGATCTTCATTTACAATTACTGATCACTGAGAAACCCACATCCTACAGGGCAAAGTTTTGAGGGAAAAAGATAGTGGAACAAGGGACTGGAAGCAGAAGATAAGAAAAGGAATTGCAGAGACAGGCATGAGACTGAAGAAACATGCAAATAGAGTCTCCAATCGTATACGCCAGTGGTGGAGGCGAAAGAAGACAACCACTTCAAAGAAGGGCCCAAAGGCAGGCAAGTCAGAACTCTAGTGCCTTGTAAACTAGCACGGCAGGCTTTTCTTCATTTAAGTCAACATTACAGTCTTTATTCCCAGGATTGACAAGTGAGGATACCGCAGTTAGGAAGCATTCAATCGAGGCTTTTACACACGTTCATTCTTAATCCAGTTAGGTCATTCTGTTGGTGTGTCAGGGTGAACGCACCCCAGCTAAACCAGAGAGACTGATGCTCCACTGATGGATTAAGGTCACTCGTACCCCCTCACACGAGTGTGGCGGTTTAAAAATGAAAGATGAACCACGAAAGATCTTTTAAGTACAAAACTTTTTTTCTCAAAGTTATGTTTTATAATAACGTTGGATACAGCATGAATCAGTTATAATAAAAGTGCCGCTAATCGTTACTCATTAGCAAAGCCATCTAGTATTTATTCCACCCAAATATACCTTTCTCGAATATTTGCCTAAGATCAAGTGTAGTTTTTATGGAAGGCAAATCGTCCTCTGGACAAGGGGAATAAAGAGATTAACCGTAAATAATAAATAGAATATCAAAATTGTTTACATTACAGTTCTCAAAACAGTAGCTTTTCAAACAGAGGGAAGCACCAGTTGTGAATTCTTTGACAACCTTATAAATCCCATGACTCGGAATATGTTACAATAGCATGGTCCTGTTCCTACGAACTTGCTTAGCGCATCTTGTAATATTGAACCCTTGAAACTGTGCATCGTCGACCATTTAAGGAATATTTGAGCATAATGTCAACATCCCGAGGATTCTTTTTATTTGGAGCCACAGTCATAGTCCCAACAATTGCCTCCCCCTCACATATGGTCAAGACATCTTCCAGGTAAAGGACTGTTTGTTTCCAATGCGTAGCCCGCGATCTTGGCCCTGCATACAAGTTCACAGGTGAGTTCACATAACCACTAACAAGTTCTCAACATGCGTGGCATAACCCCCATACTCATGGAATTAAATCTAATATAAAGTTGAGAGCTTATTCTCAAATCAAAATCATGGAATGTAGGGAAGACTCAAAGAAATCTCCCCCAAAACACTGGTTTTCTGGAATTGATCAATGATCATGGAGTATAGTAATTATCGGATAACAAGAGATAATTGTACTCGGTTTAGTTCAGAGTAAATATGACACTGCGTCTACACACAAATCTGAAGAACGCAAAAAAGGAAACTTCCTTCTGTGTCCCCTTTCTTCTATATCTATGGAAGCAGAAGCTAAGCCATTATCAAGGAGTAGAATTCAAAACATTTTTTTCATTTAAAAAAAAAAAAGGATCATTTTTTTGCAATGAACAGTGAGCATCAAAGCACAAGAAAATCCATTCATGCCATGTAAAATTAAAAGAACAGACCAAAAATCTCAATTAAAAAGGAGTTGAGATGTGTGAAGAAACTAACCTGTAGAGAAGCCCATCAATTTATGACACTTTGTAAATGATACATCAAAATATGCAACAAGAGCATGAATATAATCATCCCGTTCAGCCACGAGCTTAAAGGGTGCTGTGAAGGATGCATCTCCCGATGCCATCTTAGAGATATCCATGGTCTGAACAAAGATGAGTGAATTAGAGCATATTCCCCAAGGAATTCTTTGGGCCAGCATCAGATTGCAAAATGTATATTAACTTTATATGAAACCTGTAAGGGACATTAAATATTATTAAAAAAACTTTTAAAAGAATTATTACCCTACCTTCAGTAGCTGGCAATTTGTAACAATCTGATTATGGTCAACTGTGTCAACTAGAGGCTCCATAATTGCTTGCTTCTTGATACAGCTCATGTCAAATCCATATACATTGTACCAAACTGACAGATAGTAAACATGAAATACTCAAACGCTGTTTCCTTAATATACAATCACAAGTGTGTCACTTTTAAATTTCAGCCACCATTGTTTGACATCAATTCATTAATCCCACGTGTTAAAAAAGAAAGATTATCTAGTTTCATGTCAGTAAGAAGCAAATGAGCTAGAGTTTGATTGTCCTTTCCATTTCAAACTTACTATGACGAATATAAAATAAACAAAAAGATTCGTCATCCATATACTCATAACAAGGGGACAACAGCTCACACTCAATTTTGTCTTCTTTGTACTTTGCATCTTCAATGGCCGTAAGATAGAGGGAAGCTTTATCAGGTAGCACAACTCCATCATCCACCTAGGTCAAAAGAAGAAAGGAAAATAAAAATCCCAAATGTCCCTTCTAGTTTTACATTTATCAGGTCATTGAAGTCCAATATTTCACTGGTCTTCTAGATTACTAAATTACTATTGTAGCTTCTTCAGCAGGCATAGCACTCAAGCTTTTCAAAAACCATGACATTTTATACTCACATAGGAAGCTGACAAAACACACACAATATAAAATCTTATAGCAACATAATCTAAATAGCTATAAGAGGGAGTCAATGAACATCGTCAGCATGGCACTTATTGAAATCCCCCCAGAACCTGCACTATCTATTTTCTTGCATATATCAAGATTTCCTAAAGGATCATTGTGATGTTGCCACATGTGAGAAATGGTTCATGTCAATAAGCAAAATGTGAACTTTCAAAAGTTAATAGACATTAGAGTACACAGCCAGGCCTATGTCATTTGAAATGTTAATCTAATATATCCAGCAGCTAGTGCTTCACAATTTCTCACATGAAATAACATGGTTGTCCACATCTAGTTATCTTAAAGATATTTACAATGGACAGGAACCAAGAAAGAGTTCCCCCCCCCCCCCTCTTCTTTTTTGGGGGAGGAGGATCAGTTAAGGGGAAAGCATAATTAAGTGGATTATCTCAAATTTTCTTGTTGAATTAAATTTATCTTTCACAATCTCACCACAAATGGTATGATTATGAGTAGCTGCAACCAACAATATCTCATTCTTGTATAAGCAATAAATAACAACAATAGAAAGGAAGATATAGCTTACAAGCCATTTGTCTCGTGCATACAGAACAGTGTCTAACATATTCTCAAACAACAAGAAATATCCCATCCATTCTGAAATGATTATATCAACTTTAGCAACTGGAAGCTCAATTTCTTCAATCTTCCCCTTCAAAACTGTTATAACTGCAAAGACAGAAAAATATCTATTAAAAACAAAGTAAATTTAGAGACTGACTTCGTAATTAATCAACTGAATAAAAGGAAATGCACTAGAAATGAATCAGAAACAAAACGTAGTTGGCATCACCATTTGATAACCCATTAGCTTCAACTATCTCCTTTGCCATGTCAGCCATATGGGAGCACTCAACCTGAGAATGAAAAATTACAAACCTTACAACTAAAAAATATCTGGAGAATGTTATACTTCAAACCATAGACTTCACTGTAAATTTGTAATAACACCAAAAGGAGAAAAGGCAAGTGCTACGGTCCCTTGTTATGGATCTGGTTATGGGTCTTGCTACAGTAAAGTCAGACAAGGAAAGAGAGGGGAATTTCTGTTTGTTCTTCTTTCTACCTATCTTGTTGGCTCAAAATTAGAGAACCAAGTTAATAGTGGTTCAGATTATAGAGAGAACCGAGATCTCTAGTGCTCACATACAAGGTTTTTGATAATAATTCTAATATATTTCTCCATTAATTTTAGAAAGGTTTAAATACAATCTAAAAGACATAACTTCCCTTAACTAGCACCACTTCCTTAAAACATGGGGGAGTAGCAGAAAACTGATCCTAGTAACTGCCCACTTAAACTAAAATACATTAAAATATAAATAAACATAATCAAACTAATCCTAGTAACTACCCACTTGAACTAAAATACATTAAATATAAATAAACATAATAAATATGAAAATTAAAACAACTAAATACAAATAAAAGAATAATGCACATGCAGTAAAGCAGCATTTATAATGGTTACTAACAGCAAGTTAGACACTTACTGCATACACGTGTTCTGCTCCTGCTTTTGCACAAAATAGTGATAAAATTCCAGTCCCAGCACCCACATCAAGAACTACTTTATTCTTGATTAAGAACTTATTTTGATAAATAACATTTTGATATGTCTTAGTTCTTACGGTGTCCTTCAACATTTCCTGCAATATGAATATGATCAGAAAACACCCATTCTATATGAAGGAAAAACAAAACGCTTGACTCCTGAGATTTTTTTGAAATTTAAAAATTGTCAAGGTCCACTAATAAATAAGAATTCAGCCCAGAGAAAAGCCTGTCAAATTATTTTCCAAAACAGAAAGTCCACCACAAAAATACCCCTCTTTTTTGGCTTCATCTTAAACTTCATATTGTATACAGTAGAGTCAATTTCCATAATTAAAACGGCCAGAAACTCTAGCACAGTATATCATATTTTTTCATTGTTCTCCTTATTATTGCAAGAGTCAGTTAATTAGCATAAAAAACACTATTTTGGAGAAAACAGTTACTTTCCATAAGCTAAAGAGACTCAGAAATGCTTCAAGCTTTCAATGAACTAGCTAATGTATCTAAACATTTTCCATCTTTAGCAGGCATGTAAAAAAGATTATTAATAAATATAAAACAGAATACTATATACAAACAGTTAAAAATAAATTAAAAAATAAAATTTCAAATATTTCTTTTTCCGCTCACCCATTTAATTGTTTTGATAAACTTCAATAAATAAAAAATCAAATATATAAAATTAGAACAAGAAAAATGTAACACCAGCCAGCATCCAAGTCGAGCACACTTACTTCGTGAATTCCTGCAAACGCAAACGGAGACAAAATGAGGCTGGCAAAATGGATATGTGTATTAGATATTAAAATCATCTGGAAATATTAGAAAAACCGAATCTTTTATCAGAAAACTACTTACAGAAATTGAGCAACACCGCAGAAACAGTGTAAAAAATAGACTCAATTAGTAAGAACGAATACAAATATTACCTAAGCTCTAAACTTTCCGCAAAACGATGTTCTGAGCAGAAGTATAAGTACGATAGCTTATTAATTATTATCTTACCATCTCCAAGTACCGGAATAAATTAAATACATACAGAATCGCAGCCAACATTCAGACTTGGAAGAATAACAGAGATACTGAAGTAAGAAATTACCAAAGTGAGAGTAGGAATCGAAGTAATAGTCAGCGCTTGTTTGGTCATCTGAATCAATAACGGCCATGCTGGCCTCGCACATGGACTCGTCGAGGTTTGAGCTCTCAGCAGCATCCTCTATAACTTCGTCTGCATCTTTGAAGCGAATGCGGTCATGCATTTTACTGTTGCAGCCGCCTAAGCTATGGTTATTGTCCTTTTGGCGACCCATCGATGAAAATGAATTTAAGTTTTCTGTTCGAGAGTCCTATCTTGAGATTGAGATTGATGAGAAAGCCAGAAGATTAGGGTTTTAGGCTTAAGGGTGGATGCCTGCCGCTGCTGCTACTGCGGCTCAGCTCCTGGCCTCAAGCGAGTGCTTCCTGAGTTGACTCCCTTCAACTTTTTGTCTTAACCGCGTACAACGAACAAGTTGTAAAGTTTTAATCATAAAAGTACAACGAACAAACACAAGAATTTAAACACTATTTTCCCGGGAATTTCAACACTTTGATATTTTAAAAAATTAATTTGATGAATATTTCTTTAATAATTCAAATGATTATTTGTTCTAAAAAGACATAATTCATTTTGTACGGTTTATTGATAAATTTTCACAAATAAATGATAGAAATATTTTATTCATAAGATAAGATGTAAGATAATGCTGAGGTAGTTTGTAGGGTTAGATATTTATAGCTTGAATTTCATCTATTCATTCATTCAACATGTCTTTTTTTTTTGGCAAATTATATTTAGCCTTTTTAAGATTAAACTAGAGTTATTCCTTACTGTATGCCAGGTGCCATAATGTAATCTGCTGCATACTACTAATATCGATATTAGTATATAACATTTGGGTCAGTTTTTTTTTTTTTTTCCTTTTGGGTGCCAATTGCTATAACTTTCTGGTTTCTGCAGAAAGTAAAATGCTGCGAAGTACTGAGATGAGAATCCCACTATTATTAGCAACAATCAGATGCATAATATAATTACTACAAAGTTCGTTTTAAGTTTTATATGATTCCAAACTTAAGACTTGCAAAAGGGAGGATTTATTTTGCATTATATTAGATAACTAGAGATGGGAGACCGTCCTCATCAAGGACGCCGAGAGTCAGACTAGCTCTGTCAACGATTTACAAAGTTAGTAGAGGTCTTCTTGATTGGCCATGGTGCCCCAGACATCACTGCCTCAATCTCCCTTATTTCTCGCGGACACTTGGTCATGTTGTTGCAACCATCGGCAGTAACAAGCTGAGTGCATCATAAATAAATCAACAAGCATATATAACACAGAATTAGTAGCTCACTATTATAATGTGTCTCCAATTAATCACTATGAAACAAACATAGAGGGCGGGGGCAGAAACAGGTCCAAAAGTGCCAACCCCAAATCTAATTTTATAAGCAAAAATGTTATACTGAAGATAGGATGCCAAGGCAAATGTAAGATATTGTTGAAGATATTACTAACATAGGATGCCAAGGCAAATGTAAGATATTGTTGAAGATATTACTAACACAAGAGAAGTACTTCAATAAGTAGAATTTTGAAGGTCTCGTGTATAATTTCGGTCAGAATTTGATGTGATTATTATTTTATATACGTTTATAATAAAAAGAACTAATTCTAACATCTTTAAGAAAATATAAATGCTAAATTGTAAATTAGGTCATCATTAAGAAGGTTCAGCAAATGGAATACCACGTCACTCTCAATTCGAACTCCACCGAAACCTTTAAATCTGACCATCACTTCCGGGTTGAAGAACTTGGAAGTTTCCGAACTATTCATGGCCGGAAGCAACAAAGCATCAATAAAGTAGCATCCAGGCTCCACCGTGATAACCTGAAAGTGTAGAAGACGCCCATGTTACAAGGTCACTCTCATCCTTTTGTTGATATTTCTATATTGCAATAGTAAGAGCTGACCAACTATCAGAGCATCAAAGCTAAAGACCATAACCCAACTAAAATAACCCGTGGTTTACAAATAATAATTGTTATTTTGGTTTTAACTTTCAGCAGTGCCGTGTGTGGAAATTTGTTAGGTACGACTCCTATAAAGACTTTAAGAAACGTAATTTCAATATAAGAACCAAACTCCACTTCATAGAGTAACGCAATGGAGTTTAGGAGCATCATAATGGTGCAATTTCAGATTAGTTATCCCAGATATGCATAAAAGATCACACCTTATATCAAATAAAAGATAGAGAAATCAAATTCCTAATCTAGATTAACCAAATGCAAAACATAATCCAGCTGGTAAAGTTCATGCTAGTCACTTGTATATAAAGTTCAGTTGATTCAGAAGTCATAACTAACCATTCCTTCCTGAAGCTTTCTAATTGTACGCAAGGACTTCAATCCAGGTTCCTTTCTTCTTTGCAGCCCCTGTAAATGAGACAAAATTTAAATATGAATTTGTTGGCACATGATTAAATGACCACTTCAAAGAAAGGGATGGCGGTGGGAAAAAACTTTAAATATAAATAGTAGGCAAATTTCATAAATACCGTCAAGTAGCCTCCAGGATCATGTGTGTCAATACCAAGGAAATGGCCCAAGCCATGTGGCATAAAAACAGCACCCAGGCGTACAGCCATCATATCATCAACATTGCTACACCAAAAACCACTCAAATATGTAATTCCATATAAAATAATAGTGGCAGCAGTGACACATTTCAACTGAAAACAAGAGAACAGTACAGAGAAAATAAGTGTTACCCAGAAATGATGTGTCCCCCCTTCAGTGACTCCAGAATAACTTTTTCTGCTAATCTACAATTTTTAGTGAGGAAATGAAAATCAACAATGCAAAATCTCATGACAGAAGATAAAAAATGAAAAAGAAATCATTGGAATAATCAAGACATTTTCTCAAAAATATAATGACTGACCATTTGATCTGGCGTACTTCATCAACTCATACTGGTTTGTTATTACTGTTTCTATCAATATGTTTCACTATAACTGATCTTCAAATTCATAATACATCACAAAGACATGCCCACACTACCTAAGCTATGATTCTGTTATATTTCAACTCATCAACTAAGCTATAGAGTCAAGAATCTTATATTCAATTAAACACTAATATAAACATTCTCGTGACAACCCTGAGGGGTAGCTCAGTTGGTCAAGCCTTGGGTTTGCTCCCAAAAGGTCACCAGCTTCAGTCCCTACAGGGCCATTGAAGGTTTTCTTGACTGTTAACTTCAAAGTCCCTTAAGATTAGTCGAGATGCGCGCAAGCTAGCCCGGACACCCAAGGATATCCAAAAAAAAAATATCATGACTATTATTAAACACTAAAAATTAAGCATGACAAGGCTTTAGTTAATTAAAAAGAAAATTTCAGTTTACAATCATACATGTGCATATCAACCCAACTTATTCCAGGTTTCATCGCAGATATGACAGCATTATGGGCATCAAGGACAGCCTGCAGAACAAGGGAAGTAAAATAGGAGCTGTTATAAGAAATTATATAAAAATATTAAGCTATACTAAAGGCACATGATCCTATCATTCATGTGCATATATCAAAAATTAGTTGCAACGACATGGGAAACTATTTGTTTCAGTTATTTTCACTGCAGAGGTGCACATGTAAACACATAATAGCTTGACTGATCGTTTAGTTTCATAGCTGATCACTTTTAAGTATAAAATAAGAACATTTATTTCTATTTCACTTGATAAAATAAGTTTCATTAAGAAGCAACTTACACTGTATATTAGAGATTGATCGATTGTAAACTCTCCATTCACCTGCACAGAAAATTGAAAATCAAGCATAATTTGGTTATTCCTGCACATAAAGATAAAGATTATCCATGAGCAGAAAAAGAAGATATGTAAAACCTGATGCTATTTTGACAGACATATCTAATGATTCAACTCCTCAATTTCAAATGTCAATGCATAGAAGCAAGAAGCTATGCAGAAATAACAAATGTACTTGTTAATGGATATACTCACAGGGAATGAACACGTTATGTCAGACCCATAAAAGTGGTATTCAGCTCCCATATCTAGTAGTGCCATATCTCCATCTTTGAAAGTCTACAAAAGAGCATTTTATTTAAAACCCTAAAAGTAAATGAACACTGATCAAACAATTCATACTATAACTTCATCTTATTTTGTCTACTGTTTACGAAAAGTCATACTTTAATACTTGGTTGTTGATTAGCCACATCCAAAGTCACCAAAAAATTCAGATGTGTTTTCCGTTTTTCCAAGAGAATTATTCATCCTCTTCCTTGTTAATTTTTCCCATCTCCATGAATTTCCTCTTTTCTTGCTACAGAAAAAAATGATGACTAGGCTTAGTATTATCTGTTTCAACATTGAAAAAAAAAAAAAAAGAGTAGGTGAACTCCAACGGTCAACACTGAAAAGTAAATGAGTAGGTTAACTCCAACAGTCCAACCATAAAAGAAGGCTTGCCTAATTCAATTTCCTAACTTAGAAAGGGCCAGGAAAGCAGGACAAGCACAGCATTACATTATACATATTTCCCTCGGCTGAAATGATTGTAATCTTCAAGACAAAAGAAATACTAATCTACCATACCCTCTCATTAGGAGCTGCCGCATGCCCGTAATGAAGAACAGCACTGTGTTGACATGAATCAGTGTTAGCTAGCCATCTTTGTGATGAAGGTTGCCAATATATATAACAAAAGCAATGTAATAACTTAATTCATAGTAGTACAAAACTATAAACAGCATTTTCACTACAAAAATGTACCAGATCATTCAACATGTTACTGCCAAACCAACAATCCTGAATTGGCGGCAACATATCAGATGCAAGTCATTAAATCATTTCACAGAAATGTGTATATATTAAATTTTTATTGGCCTAAAATATCAGGAGGAGGAAATGACAATTACTGTAACAAATGTAATTAGAATATTTCCATGGTGCCCATTTGTCTGGTACCCTGCACTATTGCATTATGTACCTTCATTGAACAGTCAATAATATGGCCAAGTGCCACTTTGGCAGAGTTCCTAGAATAAAGTGGAGCCATAGAATTATGCGGATGATGTTTACAATATAAAAAATGTGTACCTATTTTCACCAGTAGCACAAATACATGTGTAGGAGCAATGCCTACACCCACCATACATGTAGGTATGATGAAGAAACATGCTTTCCAGTTGATACTCCTTCATGCCCACTTTAGTATTTTTCATAACCTGGTGCATTGTAATGTACATAGCAACAAGTATGTCAGCATTCATGCATAGAGCTGAACACCCTTCTGCATTGATATCACAGATATCACTGGAAATTAATTAATTTAATTCAGTCACCCACTAAAATGCATAGGGAAAAGGAACAGGAAGGTGAAAAGAAGAAAAGAAACAGAATATAGTTCTCCTTGAGGATCATTTTTAAAAAATGCAGGACAAACTACTTTGCTTTTCTGCATCAATCTTTCTGTTCAGTAACTGTGTTTGCATTGGTAAAACAAGACCAAAAATAATAATAATAATAATAATGTCTTGCATTTGGTTTAGTTTTTGTGCAGTCTTACTCAGTGAGAAAGATATTATGTGAAAGCCTAAATGTACTTCCCAAAATCATTAACATTTTACAAAAGTGCATGTTGCCTCAGATTAGGAAGATACTAAGGCTTCATTTGTTTATACTTAATGAAGGTCTAAATATGATTCATTCAAACTTCAGAACATTAAGTGCACTTGTTTTTTATTTTTTTCAAATAATTAATAGGTCTGAATACATCTTACTAAACCAAATCTTGTGACAAGTCTTATGATAGGAATGGGAATAGGGGTGAGGCTGTAAACCAATTGTTGGGCCATGGACAGAGGCCCAAAACATGGAGGGTATATAAGAGAAAGAAGAAGAGAGCAGAGGCAGATGTGTAATTGCCTAGTAGTTAGTCAGAGAAGAAATCAATTTTGTGAGGGGAGAGCAAGGTGCCTGGTTCCAGGATACTTTGTAAGAGCCATTGGCTCTGGGCAAGATTTCATTTTGTAATCCTTCTTTCTGATAAATAATACTAGTCATTTCTTTCTGAGTTCCCATCACTGGTTCGACCTACCAGATTCACAATGCTGCCTAAGGTGACCAAAAAAAGGGATGCTTTGGAAGCATGTATAGCAAATGTGGAAGCTATGGGTCCAAGACTGGAAGGGATTGAATCCACTATGGAAGAGTTTCGGACAGCACTTGTAGAAATGCAGCAGTCACAACAGGCATCTCTTATAGAAATGCAACATTCACAGCAAGAGATACAGAAGTCAATGATGGAGAAATTCCAACAAGCACAAGAAAAATTACAGCAAATGTTTTTGAAGGAAATAGACAAAGTGACAGGAAAAAGAGCAGAAGGAGAATGAGAGGGAACTATACCGGTAGACAGGTCTTCAGCTTCTTCAGAAAGACCAATGAGGGGTACAGTGAGGCCTCCATTCATGGCAACCATTACCGGGTTTCGGTGAAGAAGGTTGAGCTTCCGGGTTTTTAGGGAACGGAACCGATGGGATGGATTCAGCGTGCAGAAGCATACCTTGAGGTGCACAACACCCTGGATGATTTGAAGGTGAAATTATCTCGCCTGTGTATGGAAGGCAATACCATATATTGGTTTACATTATTACAAGATACAGACGAACACCTCACTTGGACGAAATTTAAACACGAACTTCTGTTGCGATATGGAGGAACCATATACGACAATCCATTCGAAGAGCTCTCCTTGGTGTATCAAGCAGGAGTCGTGGATGAGTATATAGAGACATTTGAGCTTATTTCTGCTCAGGTCCCTCACCTATCGGAAAGTCAGTATTTGGGATATTTCATGGGGGGCCTTCGGCCTGACATCCGACAATGCGTACGCTCGCTCCACCCAGAGTCCCGTTGGCGTGCGATGCAAGCGGCCAGAGACATGGAGCTCGAGGGGGAGGGGACCTTGGCAAGTTCTGATGTTGCAGCTTTTCGAGCAAGAATGGGACAATAGATGTCGTCTGCATTACGGGTGACTGGGTCGGGTATGACCCGAAAACTACTAGATAGCCCAAATACATTAAACCCGACCAAGCCCAATACTAACTCTAGTGTGACGACGTCGTCTGGGCATACTCCTTCAAGCTCGTTCGTGTCTTCAGTAACCAAGGGATCCATGGCTTCTAACACTTTGGCTTCGCAACGGAAATGGGAAGGTGATCGACAAACAGCTTCAAAGAAGGCTAAGGGAATGAAACACATCTCTTACCAAGAATTAATGGATCGCAAAAGCAAGAGGCTGTGCTACAGGTGTGGAGAGAAATTCCACCCGTTGCATCAGTGCTCAGAACGATCTCTACAAGCAGTCCTTCTGGATGACGAGGATGAGGAAGGTAAGGCCAAAATTTTAGCTCTAGAAGTTGAACAAGGGACCGAAAGTGATGGGCTGGAATGTCAATGGGATTATTGGGGTTTGTGGGACCAGAAATTTCAACATTCAAGACCATGAAGTTAGAAGGAACAGTGAAGGGAGTGCCCCTGTTGGTATTGATAGACAGTGGTGCAAGCTACAATTTCGTGGCTCCAAAGGTAGTTTATGCTTTGAACATTTCTGTAGATCCTTCTAAGCATTTTGGGGTGAGATTGGGAGATGGTCCCAAAGTCTTCACAGTGGGAAAGTGTGAAGGAATTCCTCTTAAATTGGGCGCAAGTAATATTGTGGTTGATGCTTATGTGTTGGACTTGGGTGGTGTGGACATGATTCTTGCAGTGGCCGGAGACCTTAGGAAAGGTTGAAATGGATTGGGGTGTAATGACCATGTCATTTCAATCAGCAAATGGGAAGGTGAGACTTCAAGGAATTCGTAGGCCTAATCCAAGTAATGACATCTCTGAGGTTAGTGTTAGATCTTTTTTAGGACTCGTGAATGCTACTCCTAGGATAGTGGAAGGGGTCCTGTGGAAAATGGAAGGGGGATTGGGTGCACTGGATAATGCAGAATCCTCAAAACAGCAATTACTTGACTTAGACAGGCTTCTTAAGAATTATCCTGGGGTCTTCAAAGGGATTACAGGTCTTCCTCCCCATCGAGAAATTGCTCACCAAATTGTTTTGAAGGAGGGAACAAAGCCAGTAAATGTGAGACCCTACAGATACCCGCATCATCAGAAGGATGAAATAGAACACCAAGTTCAACAATTGCTGAAAATGGGGGTGATCCGTAATAGCTCAAGCCCATTCTTTAGTCCAACGATTTTGGTTAGAAAGAAAGATGATTCGTGGAGGATGTGCGTCGACTATAGGGCCTTGAATAAGGTCACTATACAGGACAAGTTCCCTATTCCCGTTGTGGAAGAGCTCATGGATGAGTTGCATGGGTCTTGCTTCTTTTCTAAGATCGATTTGAAATTGGGGTATCATCAAATTAGGATGAAGGAAGAAAATGTGGCAAAAACAGCAATTTCGTACTCATGAAGGACACTATGAGTATCTAGTTATGCCGTTCGTGTTAATGAACGGTCCGGCAACCTTTCAAGACACCATGAATCAAATCTTCAAAGCTTTTTTACGAAAATTTGTATTGGTGTTTTTTGATGACATCCTTGTATACAGTGCTGACTGGAACACACATTTGACTCATGTAGCTGCTGTTTTGAACGTACTGGAGCAGCACCATTTTGTGGCTAATAAAAATAAATGTAGCGTTGGTAAGAGTCGGGGAGAATATTTGGGCCATGTGTTGTCTAAGGATGGGGTTGCAGTTGACCCCACGAAAGTGTCCAGTGTGTTTGAATGGCCAACTCCACACAATGTTAGAGGCGTAAAGGGCTTTCTAGGCCTAACGGGCTATTACCGGAAGTTCATTAAGGGTTATGGGAAAATTACTAAGCCTCTGACTGAGCTGACAAAAAAGGATTCTTTTAAATGAGGACCTGAGGCACAACAAGCTTTCAATGCTTTAAAAGAAGCAATTACCACAACTCTTGTATTATCATTACCTAATTTTTCTAAGCCTTTTGCTTTGGAGTGTAATGCTTCCAAAGGTTTGGGAGCTGTTCTGATGCAAGAGGGGAAACCTTTTGCTTACTACAGTAAGGCTTTGTCCTCCAACCATCTGTCTAAATCCATTTACGAAAAAGAGCTCATGGCAGTGGTGTTACCCATTCGATATTGGAGATACTATTTGATGGGTAGGGAGTTTATGGTGTACTTAGATCAGAGGAGCCTTAAAGATTTGTTGACTCAAAGAATCACCACAACAGACCAGCAAAATTGGATGGCAAAATTGTTGGGGTTCAAGTTTGAGGTGGTGTATAAAACAAGACCTGAAAATAAGGCTGCGGATGCATTATCAAGGCTGCCAACAGTGGGAGAATTTGCTTCCATCATCTCTTATCCTGTGTGGTTGCAAGGAAATGAGCTATTGGAGGAAGTCAAGAATGATTCTGAACTTCAAAACATTATTGCAGCACTTGAGACTGATCCTGACAGCAACCGGGCTTCAAGCTTCAAAAGGGAATTTTATTTTTCAAAGAACGGTTAGTTATTTCTGCACAATCAAATTTAATTCCCACTCTTCTATAAGAGTTTCATTCTACCACTTCTTGGGGTCACTCTGGATACCTCAGAACTTATAGAAGAATTGCTGCAAATTTATACTGGATTGGAATGAAAAAGGCAGTGATGGAATTTGTGAGAGCTTGTCCCACTTGTCAAAGGATGAAAAGTGTAGCCACACTCCCAAGTGGGTTATCGCAGCCACTTCCTGTTCTGGATATGATTTGGGAAGAAATCTCTTTAGATTTTATTACCGTGCTTCCTAAATCTAAAGGGCATGATACCATTTTAGAGGTGGTGGATCGTCTCTCAAAGTATGCCCACTTTGTTTTATTAAAACATCCTTATTCTGCAAAGACTATTGCTGCTGTCTTTACTAAAGAGATTATTAGACTGCACGGTATTCTCTCATCAATTTTAAGTGACCGAGATCCCATTTTTGTAAGTGCTTTTTGGAAAGAGATATTTTAGCTACAGGGAACAGCCCTAAAAATGAGCTCATCTTATCATCCTGAGACTGATGGGCAGACTGAAATGTTCAATTGGTGCTTGGAGGCATATTTGAGATGCTTTGCTTCAGAACAGCTGTGAAACGGGTCATTTTGGTTACCTTGGGCAGAACTTTGGTACAACACAACCTTCCATATCACGACTGGAAGTATGGGCATTCCCACCTACTATAGTCAAATACTTTCAAGGAGAGACTAAAGTGGAAGCTGTGGCCAGAGAGCTTCAGGATTGTGATACAGCATTAAGACAATTAAAATTCCATCTCAATAAGGCCCAGGAGCAGATGAAGTATTATGCAGATAAAAAAAAAGAAGGATGTGCACTTTGATATTGGAGATTGGGTTTATTTGAAATTATGCCCTCATAGGCAAGTTTATGTATCTCAGCGGATTCATTCAAAACTGTCGCCTCGATATTACGATCCTTTTCAAATTATTGACTGTTATGGTGACGTTGCTTACAAACTGCAATTGCCTCCTCATTCTAGAGTACATTCCGTTTTTCATGTTTCTCTGCTTAAAAGGGCTATTGGGAGTCATACAGCCACTGCTACTTTACCGAAGGACATGGAGGAAGATACAATAGTTCAACCTCAAAAAATACTTGCTGTGCGTGAAAAAGAAGGATCATGGTCATTATTCACGTGAGTACTTAGTTCAATGGATGGGGTTAGCTTCTGAAGATGCCACTTGGGAAGATGAATCTGACTTCAGCAGCCAATTTCCTGAATTCAGCCATGAGGACAAGGCTGCTGATCTAGCAGGGGGTATTGATAGGATTAGGAATAGGGGTGAGGCTGTAAACCAATTGTTGGGCCATGGAGAGAGGACCAAAATATGGAGGGTATGTGAGAGAAAGAAGAAGAGTGCAGGGGCAAATGTGTAATTGCCTAGTAGTTAGTTAGTAGTGGGATATATGGAACAATACTACGTACAGAGGGAGGTATGCAGAGAAGAAATCAATTTTGTAAGGGGAGACAGGATACTTTGTAGGAGCCATTGGCTCTATGCAGGATTTCATTCTGTAATCCTTCTTTCTTATAAATAATACTAGTCATTTCTTTATGAGTTCCCATCATCTTAATACTATTAAAATGTATTATTCATTTTAGGCAAAAATACACTTTAACCCCATAAAATTCGTCTTATGTGCACTTTATCCTTCCTAAACTTTAAAACTTCAAAAATAACTTCCTCAAACTTTACAATCTATGCCAAACAACCTTTTCGTTAAATACTTCATTAAATAGACAAATAATCAATGCTTATTTGTTAAGTTTTAAATTTTTTCATTCAATATATAATTCTATTTTTTAATTTTGATTTCATCATTTTTTTTTCATAATACATGTTTAATTACTAATTTATTTCAATATTATTTTTTACTTACAAACAGTTTCTACATATTCATATGTTCAAAAAAAAATATTAATCATTCAATATTCAGATTCAAAGATAATATCTTAATATTTATATGTGTATTTAAATTCAGACATCTTAATCTTAAAAAAAACAAATGCCCCCTAAGACTAAAGTATTACAACTTTTAAAATCAAGATAAGACAAAGTTATTTCCTCTAATTCTCTTAAACTAATTCCTTATTTATGAAAATATATAAGTCATGACTTACTAAAACAAATTTCATGAAAAATGTCAGGGTTAACTACTAGAATCCTAGAAACTACTTGAAAAATCAACTTTCATTGTACTGATTGCCTACATGCCTGCAAAACACATCACATAAACTTATCAAATAACAAGCAAAGTAGACATGTTACAAACAGTTACCTCAACATGAGCTTCAGAGCTTATATCATTGGCATACTGAATTAAAGCAATCTCCAACTCTGACTTGATAACACGGCATTCAGTCAGTATAGGATGCAAGGTCTCCAAATCTGTATCAAACTTATTGATGCCCTAAGAGGAAATAATATGATCAGAGATTCTTGAAAAATATACAGGCAAGTATATATCATTGCACATACTACAGTGCAATTGGAACTGCAGAGTCAAGTCAGAAATATAAATACAAATCCTATGAAATCAAAGAACTATTTTACTCTCTCCACATCAGAACAATAAATAAGTGCTTTAGGGATGGGAAAAATGAATCATCATAAATAAGTTTGACAACCTCAAACTCTGCTGGTTTAGAGAATTTATTGCTATCTGTGTTAAGCCCATGCAAGAGAAACAGTAAGGGCTTCCCTGAACCCTGGTAATGATCTTGCAAAACCCTTGCAATTTCATCTGTAAAGAATACCGTGCTAACCATGTAGTTTTCCTGCAAAAAAGATGTATTGGTGTTAGCTACTAAACAAACTTTAGATGTGAATCCATTAAAGCTAATTATCAGTCAACTACCTTGAAATAGTTTAGTGGCTTTATCTCTCCCAACCAAACAGCGTATTCTTCAGGTAACCTAGGAGCAAACAGTATAGATTTTCCAGTTGAAATGTCCTTCAAAAAAATAATGAATATACAAGTCAAATTTCTTAATTCATGAGTGGCATATAACTCAAACTAATAACCAAGCATTCTTACAGTTACGTGTACAAATAGGAAAGGACCAACAAATTTCTCATCTTTTCAGTCTCTATTTTCTTGATTCTATAACTCATACTTTTATTTGAATAACATGATAACTCACAAACTTAAACCATAGATAAATGTTATTGCTACAAATACAAAACAAATTTTCATCAGAAAGTTCTGGAGTTGATTCCTCTTATCATATACTTGGATATAGATTAAGGATCCAAGTCGAGATACTAAATTGACTGAATAATTTAAAAAGAGACTGCTTCTATGATCACTTGCAACTTTACCCATTTAAGATAATCAGCTACAGGCCAATAGAAAAAATTTGAATTAACCAAATCTGGTTCCACGTTAACCACTAACTGGAAGTAGTTAATGTGGACTCACATAATTAAATTTAAATTGGCCTTAAAGAATTCACGACCTCCAAATGAATGATTCTACCATTTTGTCAGTATTACCACAACTTACCAAACATAATAATATACCCTGGATTTTAGGAAGTAAACATAGCTTAAAATCTGAAAATCTTCACAAAAGCTAAGTTTCACACATAAATTATTTAGAAACATAGTTTTGCTCTATTTATGTACTCGTGACCTTAACCTGTCAAAGCAAAAGCCATTGTAAATGGAATCATCAGAGCAATTTAGGCTCTTAAGTATTAACCAAGTGAAGTATTTAATATAATTATCAAGGTAATGTTGCTTAACATCCAAATTTTAGGATAACTTAAAATGATAATGAGCATAATAATAGAAAGAAAACATGAATAAAAGAGAAATGTGAGAAATAATGTAAAAGAATAACTCAATAATTCAAATGAAAGGAACGAACAATAGCTCCATAAAATTCAGGTTCTTTCACTCCAAACAAGTAGGCAAAGTAACTCTCCTGCCTGCAAACCAATCAGCCATCAAGTTGCAGTTACTATCACGCAGTTGTGCATTTGTAACAATAATTCTAAATATGTGCAAGAAAAAATATACAATTTAAAAAGTGTCTGGTTTACTATTACAGAATAACTGCTAGTCAATTCATCATTTGAGCTAGTTGCAAGCATTTTTTCCCCATGAAAATATAGATGGATCTGGATTTAAAAAAATTAGCTAGTTTATTGAATTAACATATATCCAGGGAGATAAATTGTCATCCATATTACAAATCAGCTACCTGAAGAGTTCGAGGTGGTCCGTATCATGACGTGTTTGGTCTTCGCCACCCTGACGATAAATCAGGAGCAATTTAAAGAAAATTCAAAAATAACGAGAACCTTCACTTGTCATTCCTCTTTTTCACAAATGCACTCAATCAAAGAGAAAACCTGAAGAAGGACGAAGCCATGAAGAGGACGGGAAGACTCGGAGAGGTGTTGGCGAAGTGATTTCAGAAGCTTATCTCGATTGTTGACATGAAGCTCCATTGGAACTTGAGGTGGCGACAGGTTCGAAGACGGAGCCATGGAATTGGCTTCGAAAGCCGTCTGTCTGGCTCGTCGATACCACCGTGAAAAATGAGTACGCAACTACGCATCGAACTAAACATTCTTGTAGATGCCATAGGATTATTTTCGTACTTAAAAATTTCTTTTGTATCTTTTTTTTTAATTTTAATTTTATTCCTAAACAAAATATTATCTAGATTATTAATGCGAAATGTTAATGTGTTTTCTTTTATTATATACATTAGTGTCAGTTATTCACCTAAACATATACTCATTAATTTTTTTTAATGATAAAATTGTCTTTCTTATTTTTCATTTTTTTCTCCATTCTCTTTTATAAGAAGAAATTGAGGAAATTAACCTGGATTGAAAATTGATATCAAAATTCAAATAAAAAAAAAAAGAAGCAAAAGTTAATTAAAACTTTAGTAGATACCAAAGTATTGGGCCACTCACGATCTTTATCATAGATGGAAGCCCAAATTATTGGGCCTTAAAATGCTCTAGCTACCAACATTCACACAATTTTTTGGGCACAAAACATAAATACATACTGGGCTCAAGCAAACACGGACATTTATCGTCTGGATCATAACTTGGAAATGTTTGATTGATTTGGTTTAACTATCCCCCCAAAAAAAAATTCTTTATAATCTTATTTTTTATTCTCAGTTTTGACATTTGGAAACTTTTATTTTAGTTTTTAACTATACACAGGAAAAAAAATTTAAGAAAAACAGGCATAAGGAGACTTAACTCATTTGGGCAGAACTCAAGCCTAATATACATTAAAGTATAATGATATTTAATATGCATTCTCAATTACTAGGAGAAAAATAATCATTTTAGCTATATGTATTTTTTAATGTTATAACATTAATAAACTATGTACAACTTGTTTTTTTTTTATTATTGTTATTCATCTAAATTTTCAACTCGATCGGCTAGCAGTGGGTACTTCAGTATCAAGAAGTAACACTTACAACAAACACTAGCATGAAGCTAATTACCAATTAATTGTTTCATGAGTTCCAATGCAACTTGGTCGGCATGGAGCTGGGCTATACATGTTATTTTAGATTTAGAAAGATCAATATGTAACATGAAATGTCACGCATATATAAAACAAATCAATGAGATGAAAATAATATAGTATGAACAAAAGGCTCAGAGTGCAGAGAAACAATATATAATAACTAATATTTAGAATTCAAGGCAAGACATATGTCATTGATTGTTTTCTACAATATTGGTGATTGAAGCAATAGCCTTTGTGGAGCTTTCTGGATCACATTATATAGGGAATGCAGTAGGCTTTTATAATATATGTATGTAATTTTATTTTAGATATCCTTCCAATACATATTGGCCAGTGGCTACAAATCCCCTCTGATCAGTTTAAAAAACTTACACAATCTTTATGTACAATTATTGCTGGGTTGGAGAAGAGAGAATATATGGTTAATTTATAAGGCATTGAAAACTGCCATAGGAAAGGCAATCTTTGGAGCATCTATTTATGTAGAATATAACAGAAAATTAAGGGAGATTGGGACAATTACGATAGGAGGATCTGAAAAAAAATACTAACTGCAGTGAAGCCAGAAAAATTATAAGTTTTAAGGCAGATTTGTTGTGAGTAAGCTAAATTAATGATAAATATGAGCACAATTAGAGGTGGTTGGTTACACATGGATTTTCCTTTAAAAAAAAAGTAGCAATATTTAACCTACAATTAATCAGTTTCTATAAGAAAGAAAGTACAAGTGATTATAGAAACTTTTAATATATTTAATATTGGCTCGTATCAAACTCTGAATGACAGCAATTGTTTAACTCCTATCAACCATATAATGGTTCATTGATTCAATAAATTTAAAAGAAATTAATCTTTTTTATGTTATTGAAGGATGATATACTTGGTAAAATTAAGAAAGAAAGATTGAAATTAGTTGGGGGAAGAGGTAGTATATGCCAAACTAATATGGATCGTTTCATAACTAATAGTCTAAATATTATGATATTGTTTTCATTTTTTAATTATTATATTTTAAAAAAATAACATCATGAAATTTGAACTGTTAATCGTAAAATTTAATAAAGAAAACATCTTAAAATCTAAACTGTTAGTTATAAAATTTAACAGTCTAAATTAGGCTAAATGCTCTGATTAGCTTTGGACAAACAAGAAATCCAATCCAAAGGGTCAAAAGTCAAAAGGAAACGTGGGGGGATGGATCATGGATCACATTAATTGCTTAAAAACAAGTGAATAAGAAAATAACAAAGAAGAGGAGGAGCTATAGGTGCTGAAATCTGAATTATAAATACGGATGGCTACTACTTAACCTACTGGAAGCTTCTAACATGCATCATGCATGCATAGAGTCAGAGACAAATGGGTGGCGTGTCTGTGCACAACTGAGTCTGAGATGCTCTTCTTCTTGGACTGTCCCGTCTCAACACACACTTTTCCTTTTCATTTTCATAATTCAAACAACGTGTGTACAAACACGGAATTGGAATCTCACTATATATGCTATATACTTTCTAAACTAAGCACCCTAAGCTTACACAACTTTGACTTGATTTAGCACCTACTATCTCAATTCTTATTAATTAAAAAAATGAAGCATATATATTATATAGGATTAGAGGAGGCAGCCGAGCTTGGCGGAGAATAAAAACACAAGGCAAGCAGTATTATTAATATATATGTACGTGTTTAATTTATGCAACCCTGCGCCCTACTCGTCATCCTCTATATTTAAAATTCGACCTAGCTACTCATTATTCTATACTTACCTCTCTCTCTCTCTCTCTCTCTCTCTCCCTCTTTCACAAAATCCTACCATGATTACAACACATATAATTCCCACGTGGCGCCCTCTCATTGGTTCTATATCTTCTCAGAAGATTCATGCCCTCCCATCGGTTACAAACTCCCTTAATATGCCATTTGCTTGTCCAACATTATACGATGCATTAATCATTTTATCTCCTATATATGCCTAGCTAATTTAATTTTCTAACCCTACATTTATATGTACATGCACATATGAGAATGCCAATTTTAATTATATTGACAAAAACCACTGCGAATATATATAGAACAGTGCCTCCATCGCAATTTTGAGGCCGCATTTCTTGCTGCACTTTAATATATATAAAACAACCTATTTATTATATATATAACTAATTAATATTGGCCCTTTACTCTATATGTCAGTGACACACTTATATAATTAGCTTAGCTGTTACCAATTGCAATGCGATCACATCCTCCACACATCCCCTATCTTACGTACTAGTTGGTCTCCTGGCTTTTTAAAGAAAAAATATTGATTATATGTCGGAGTCGGAGAGAAGAGCCAAATAAGGCATTCTGCTCCAAAACTTCCTGCATGGATTTATGGATCAGTAGTCATTTTCATAATACACATACAAGTACTTTCATTAATTTCTGGGGTCCTTCCTGGGTCTGAGTTGGAATCCAATTACATCAATACTTTCCTAGAAATGACCTTTCGATCAATTCATATATTTATAATTTTTTTTTTGTGTGGCCCCTAATACACTATCACTTATCTATTTGTTGTGATGGAAACACAATTTTATTTAAAAATGAAAACATTTAGAGTTTACTAAAGATAGCGATGTTTGAGTAAAAGACATTGTAAACTTAAAAAAATGAATATCTTTTTATTCGTTATACCTTCTCATATATAAAGGATTATTTTTACCCAGCAAAGTGATGAATGTCCATGCTTTGAATCCAATCATTTTGGTTTTTCATTCTTTTTTTTTTTTGTTTATCTGGATGAAAGATGGACCTCTAGTAAGAAAAATATTTATATATGTAAAAGGGTTAAATATATTTAAAAAAAAAAAAAGCTCCATGTCTGGTGAGACCTATTTGTCTGTATCTAAGAGGCGGAAGTCGCCGCAAAGTCGTCATACGATCCCATCATTCACGATGTGTTTCTTGCATTAAGATTCACCATAGTAACTGCAAATCTAGAGCTGATCTTCCGTCACATGGATATTCACGATCTTGAACCCCACGTCCTTGTTATATACACAAGCGCATATTCTTCTATCATTAATTGTCTATCTTATCATTTTATATATATATATATATATATATTCCCTTTTTCTCCCTTATCTTTGGATCCATGTTCAATCATTCTACTCAGTTTGTTGAATTCAATATATATATATATAAACAACACAATCTGGACAAATATCTTAAATTCCTAACTCCTAAACGTTGCTGTCCTTGTATGCAGTTATATACATTTGCCAGAATTACTACTCTCTCACTCCCCCAATATGTATTGATAAGATTATATATATACACACACATATATACAGCGATCTATTTATATAATATATTTAATAATATAAGAATGTTACTAAATTTTTATAATTACAACATAATAAGTATATAATTCTCTAAAGTGTATAATTTTTTTAAAATAACTTTATATTTTTTACAACTCATCATTACATGTATTATATGTAATCCATGTTGTTTTTTATTATGATAAATCAGTTAACTTTGTGCTAATTAAACTAACAAGATGTAAATCTAGTAGTTAATAAAGGTGAGATGGCTCAATTTTTGCCACACAATCCATTTAGCAACACATGTGAATTAAAGATAGAATCCGAAACACAAAAGGATGATATTTTAATTTCATTTTCGTAAGAGAAATTTAACCAATAGTTGATATTCATTTTACTGTATAATTTACAAGTTATGGGATCATAATTTCCTCTATGATCCCATTATTTGGTGTAATTTTTTCTAGGTGTGAGATTTTATTTTCATCTATATGGTTTTGAGAAATTTGAATATCCAATTGATAATTTCTTGGAACACAGAGATTTGAATTTCAACGTTAAACATGGTTGTTTCCGTTAAATATTGCTACTGTATAAATTTATCTTGAATGATTAAGAATGTTACTTCTCCTATAATAAATAAAATATCAAAAAATTTTAAGTATGAACATCATTAAAACTCCGTTTGATAAGTTTTGAACATTGATTTGACTACGCAGTTTGGAGACGAAATATGATTTGAATTGAACAAAATTAAGGAAAAAAGGAAGTAAAAAAGTGACTTGTTAACCAGATGTTAATTAGGACAAATTTAACAGATTTATTAGAAAATAAAACAATAGGGACTTTATCTAATACATTTGCAAAATATAGGGAGTGATTTGAAAAAAAAAAACTATAGGGACCAAATTAAGAAACTTGAACAAACTATAGGGACCAAATGATTAATTTTCCCTAGATTTTTCAATAAATTTTTTATACATGTTTTACTTTTAATAGAAAATCTGATAATAAAGATATAAACAACTTTATTTAAATCTTCTCCTGTTAATTATCAATCATAGAAGGAGAGGTAATATTAAGCTAATGATTACTATCTAAAAATATTTCACTTTGTAGTATTTTTAAAATAGTTTTGCTTCCATATACATAAATGGATCACTAATTCCACACATAACTAATTAAGCACAAAACACTCGTTGAGGACAAAATATCAAATTTTATGTAAAAACCCTCGATCTAATGAAAGAGAAAAGTTACGTACGTGACAAATTAAACTCTTCTAATTATATAACCCTTTATTAATACTTCCTACCAATCCATGCCGAACAATATACTACAAATGAAAACTATATGGGTGTGTTTAATATATATGAGGATTTTTAATTTATCATGCAAGAGAATTAGATATGCAGCTACATCCACACCCAAGTTTTACTTTCCCAAAAAATTACTAAATGTTATGTTTGATTTAGTTAAGATTTATATGTAATATTAATCTATAGAAATCTTCGTACAAAACATGCCCCATGTGTTCAAATGCTAATCTAGCTGCAGTAAAAATTTCCCAGATACATCATACATTAGTGTGTTTTTTTTTTTTTCTTTTGACTCATTTTGAGAAAGTTTTTCGTCTTTCATCATAGAGAGTTTCTGTTTTTCAACCTTGGCATGAATGTCTTGCATTTGGTTAATTAAACCGAAAAGGTAGGCAGTAATCCCAAAAGTATTTCACATATGTATCGCAGCGCACGCTCGATCTTTTTTCTGTCCCTTCATTTATAATAATAAAATTGGAAGGATTTCCGAGCCTAAAAACATAGACAACAATACAGCATCCCCTTCGCAATATATACATTTTATGTCTTTTTTTTCAAAAAAAAACTCTTTTTTTTGTCATTTTCTAATTTATCAAAAAATTTTCCCTTTTATTTTCCATGCTACGTATATAATTTATTAAATATGTAGTAAATTATCCTGATACATTTCTTGTTTAATAAATATGTATATATATATATATATATATATTTCATCTCTGATCTGATACAAATTCCGTCTCTGATTTCAAATTAAAAAATAAGGAATCAGATACAGATTTTAAGAGGAAAATTTTTCATCTCTAGTTGAAATTTCATCCCTAATATTAGAAACGGATTTTGACGTGTCAGAAATCCGTTCCCACCTTTTTTCTATTTTTTTTTAAGGTATTAAAATATTAGACACGAATTTAATTCGTGTCTAAATTCCGTCTCTAGTTAACTTAATTGAAACGATAGTGTATTGGTATTAGAGATAAAATTTTCTGTCACGTCCCAAATCCGGGTCTGTGACCGACGAGGACATTATCCAAACTCATATCACCGCAAGTTTAATTTTTCCTTAAACTCATTACTTTTCCTTAATTCAATTATTTCTTTAAATGTAATCAATTTAAATTACACAAATAAAGAAATATAACAAAAGAATAATTTCTCTTCTCATAACCACATAAGTATAAATAAGCTTTTATACAATTTAAATTGCATTTTCTCAAATTTAACCACACTTACTAGTGTTTTCCCACACAATACACATAACCATACTATATAGTAGTATGTGACCTACCTGATTATAGAGCTTCTAAGACAACAGAAATATATAAATAAAATTGTTACCATACCCCGAATAAATGGGAGGTATTCTTGGTGTGCATGTCGTTGAACTAGAGAGTCTTTTGTACCTGAAACTGTGAGGGGTGAATCCGGTCCACTTGTTCACTATAGAATAGCCTTACCGCACAAACACGAGACTATATATGCTAAAAACATATGATCGATGCATGAACATAGAAGTACTCATACTCATAACATTAATAACTATATTCATGAAGTAAACATGTGTCAAGAGGAATTCATCATGAGAAAATTCATAAATAATCATTTGCACCCTGCCTGAAGGCATCAACCCGCCCTGTAGGCACCATCCTCAACCGACAATCATAGTCAAAAGATACATACCGAAAAATAATAAATTTCATCCAATCAGACCAACGGAACTAGTATTCTTCAATGACTATATATCCCCAGGAAGCACACATAGGCCGACTCACCTAATTTCATTTTCACCATGATTCATAACATCATCCTCTCAGCCAGAGCGTCTCATGGGATCTATCCCCAATTAAGGCTATACTTCATATCGAGGAAATCGTTGTCTCCACACTCATCGATCAAGGCACCCTCGAACCCAAGTTTCCCACCATGCCATAAGAGGGGATACTATCTCGCCCATCCATAATCAACAACATATCATATCATAAACAAAAGTACAATGTAATATTCATTTGTCCGATATCACATATTACTGTACCATAGGTTTACAAACCATAAATCAAGATTGCTTCACAAATTATCGTCCAGCATACAAATCCAAATTTATAATCAATCTCTTCCATTCATGGCTCATGACAATAATGCATCTCTAATCAACAACCATGCATAGGTATGTTTATTACATTCTCAATCATATGAGGACTTACGCACAACAAGCATTTCATCAACTCATAACATACTTACAAAATGTAAAAATTGCTGGGAAAATAATCCTAGAAAAGTAAGCAAACAAGGAAAGGCTAGGTCCCTCACCTCGGATTCGAGCTAGATTTCGACACTTTATAACAAAGAAAGGATGTCCAAAATTCCACTGAAGGCTCAAGGCTCGCCACGCACCTCCATTGGAAAGCTCTGTTTTCTCCTTTTTCCTCCAACCCTTGTACTACTCAAAAAAATACATATGAGTATTATTCATATGTACGAATATTATTCATATATATGGTTACTACTCATGCATACTGTTACTATTCATACCATGAATAGTGAACACAAACTGTAAAAGAGTACATCAGGTAAGTTCCCAAGAAAGAGAGGTATATCACAATGGACACTCTTAAGTGCCAAGTATTTCCTTAGCCAGAGCATTCCCTAGATATGTATTTTTTCACAGTTTACACTCTATTCTGACAATCAGTAATCAAAATAATTCTCAAGCAACCATGGATAATTCTTTTATGATATGGAAGATTAGTGTTGATGACACAGCAAGTATATTGGTCGTACAAGTAATAAAGTGATGAGTTCGAGTATTGTCTCATAGAGACTAAAATACCAAATACTTAGAAAACTAAAATATACTATTTAGACTAAATAATTGATTAAATGAAGTTCGAATAATGAAATAAAACTCAAAGAACAATTAATGTAAAAGAATGCAATAACAAAAGTGTTTAGAAAATTTAGCAATTAAAAAGGCCTAGAATTGCTAATCCTTTTCGTTCTTCCTAAGAATTGTTGTTCTACCCTACTCTTGTTCTCATCGACATATAAACAAATCTAAGGCTTACCATTACCTAAAAAGATTCTCTCAAATCTTAACTAAGTTAACGTAATTTCTCTATAATTTCTTTTAAGTCTTAGGTTTAATTTTAAACCATGCTTATGATTGATTATATGAGGCTAGCTATTACATGTCTATATCGTTAGCCAATCAGTTCCCCTAAACATCTAAGGTTAATGACTCATACTTTTCATTCACTAGTCTAATTTCACTTTCTCTCTCAAGACAAGTAAAATCACAAATCAATCCACAATTTGATCAAAATTATGGAAAACATTAATCATTGAATGAAAACAATTGTAAAATAAAATCGATGTTCACAAGAGTAGAGAGAAACAACAAATCCTATTCAAAACTATAGTTCATAGCAACCCTAGAATGGAAAATTAGCCACTCGTGGTGACAAAAAAACAAAAATCAACAAAAGAAAGAGATAGATCCATGAATCCGATATAGGAGGTAGAAGAAATTGGCTTTAGTGATGCTCCAAAGACAAGCTTCCTTGCTCTTTAGGTCAAGAATTGTACCTCCCTCTTTTCCAAACTCAAAATTCTTTTGAAAAGTTTCAAAAGAAACTATTTAGACCTAGATTTTCGATTGGTACTGTTCATTCTCATTAACAGCGGAGAAAACTTCGCTTTCAGCGGAAAACTCTGCAGTAATCTTTTTTTTTTGAAATAGGATCGCCCTTTTTTACTTCACCTAATCAGCCCTTCAATTACTGAAAGTCAACTTTACAAAAACATTTGAAAATTAGAACAAAGCTAGAAAATAAAAATCAAAATTGTAGAAATTTAGAAATCTAAATGAAGCAACAAGAAAGGAAACAAATAAGTTATTTTTACTAAAAAACCAACACAAATACAATCAAGGGATTATAAATTAATGAGCAAAATGAATCATAATTTAGTAAAATTAGGAAGTTAACACTCCTCCAAGCTTGAGACTTTGCTTGCCCTCAAGCAAAAAAACTCCGACTCACAAGAAAGAAAAGATAACCATAAAACTTACGTATGCACATAAACATGTAATTTCTTATGCAAAATAATAATATCAAAAATAGAGCCAAAGATTAGAAAGCATCTTGAAAATAGAGAACTAAAACTAGCTTTATAAAATCATACCAAGATAGCATTTTTATAAGATAGCAACTGAGTGCAAAATGGCAATAAGAAAGTTTTAATGAATCCCTATTTTAACACTATGCCAATCTTCTTCTGTCCTAAAGCAAAACTTGATAATTTGAATTACAATTCCATCATACCTCTTTTTGTTCTTAAGGGTTTAATTCCAAACCAACTGATTACAAAAAGCCATTAAAATTATTAGCAATGCAAAATATAGCTAGTCAAAAGTAAAGCTCGTACGCCTAATCCACACTACAAAAAAATTGGCATATAATGGCGTTTGTTTTTGCCATATAGTGGCATTTGCCAACACCACAACCAAATTTAGTGGCATTTGGTGAAAATGTCACTAAATCGAGTGTCACAAGCTATTTAGTGGCGTTTTAGACAAATGCGAGAATAAATGCAATTAAATATATACAATGGCGTTCGTTGGGACTCTTCTAACTGTCACTCTATAGTGGCGTTTCTTAATACAAATGCCACTATATAATGATATTTGAAAATCGCAAATGCCATTATATAGTGGCGTTTGTCAATGCAAATGTCACTAAATAGTGGCATTTGAAACGCACAAATGTCACTATATAGTGGCATTTGTCAGCGCAAATGTCACTATATAGTGACGTTTGTTAACTCAAATGCCATTATAGAGTGACGTTTTGGAAGCACAAATGCTACTAGATGTGCATTTATAGTGACAATTGTTACTACAATTGCCACTATAATTTTATCTTGGGGCATTTGAAAATACTACTAAAATGATAACGATTGCTACTATATTAATAGAATAGTTCCAGTTTAGTTTATTGAAATTTCAATATTCCCCCTAAAAGGTTACAATCCCTACATATTTATACAGATGACAGTACAATCTAATAACAATCCTAGTCCAATATTCATAAACAAATGAAATTTACAAATGAGTTCTTCATTAATATAATAAGTTCAATGTTACTATACAAATAAAATTAGTAGATATATCAATTCTTGATTAATATAATAAGATATTTAAAGTAAAACATAAGTCCTAAATACATAAATTAAAGAGTCTCATCATCATCTTCACTATCCTCATCATTGTCTTCATCGTCTTCATCATCGTCCTCCCTATCTTTATTCTCTTGATTACAAGACAATGAAGAGTTAGTTGCTAGTGCAGAATCATCTCGACTCCCTTGGAGGCTATGGAAGAACTGCATCATTTCATTATATTTTCGAGTCATCTCTTCCACTTGAGACTTGAGATTTGTCATCAGCTCCACTTGAGACCTGAGACTTGCAACCTCTGTATGTAATTCACAAACAAATTGACTTGAAGACGTCTCACCTATAAAACGTGAAGTGCGCCCAAACATTTGAGTAGGACATGGTCAAATCCTAAGCCACGCATTCGTCCATGATACTCTTGGCTTCGTAAAGCCAGAGTAAATGCATCTTGAGGCGAGATTGCAGTGGATGCAGTCCCTTGTGACTCAATCATAGCGATTTTTTCTTGTACATCCACATAAAAAAAATAAAAACATTATTAACAAATTCTATAAAACATTATTAACAATTTAATACATTAACTCACATTTCAAAATTTTTAATTACAAAACAACTTACATTGATGACTCTCGCTTCATCGCTGATGAATGAGCCATCTTTCTTCTTAGGAGTCGCAGTCCAAAGTTTCGCCCTAGTGATGTGTCTACCACGCTCAGCAGCCTACAAAATTAAAATCAATTATTTATGAAATAATATTATATATTCCAATTAAAAAAATTAAGTTTACCATCTCAGCTTCTTTTAGAGCCAAACTCTTTGTGCCTCATGTGTGATTGAGGGTTAGACGTTGTCTACTCGTCTTATTTTTTTCGGCTCTCTCCTAACATTTGGATGAAGCATGCTATTATATTGTAAATATGATATAGAAAATAATGTTTTAAAGTGTCATTACCAGGTAACGTGGGTCCTGACAGTACCGAATGTAAAAAGCCCAATCATCCCTTGGAATTCCATTTAGAACATTTACTATTATTTCTCCTCTCGATCTGATCCCGTTGTTTCAAGCCCTGTATAGCTCTTGGCGCCCGCAATTCCAAGCCTTGCCAATTTTTTTTATAATGTATTTTTTTTCCTCATCGCGATCAACAACAAATTTAGTCTAAAAAAAATTTAATTAGAAGAATATATATATATATATATATATTTAAGAAAATTATAAATTATTAATAGATTACTACTACTGCCATATTATTTGAAAATACAGTTTCTTTATAATTGAATGGAACGTTCTTCCAATCCAGATAACAACGCCATGAAGTTACGCCCTACACGACCTATGAATGATCTTAACAGCCCTGCAGCTTCTCCAATAGGCTGCACAAGATCATTCTACTACAATCTAACCTTTTTACTCAAGGAAAGAGCCCATAAATCATCCAGAGATAGTCGCTTAGTACGCACAACATTATTCTCATCTATAAAGAAGAAAGATCTTTTTAACTTATATATAAATAACATTAAGATTATTTAGTGACAAAAAAAATAAATTACCAATCGTTTCCACCATCTAGTAACCACCGTGGTAAGAACGCTATAGTGAAGGAATCTCAAGCTGTAGGGAAAGAATCTCAGGCTGTGGCGATAGAGTCCGGGTTATTGCGTTTGAGTCTCAGATTGTGACATTTGAGTCTCACATTGTGACATTTGAGTCTCACATTGTGGCATTTGAGCTTATGTTGATGACATCCAAAGAGTTGGCTGAGTGTCAAGTGGAATGACTAGTTCTAAGCTCGGTAACTTCGTACCATAACTAGCTGGAGAACTTGGTAACAAACTACCACTGCTAGAAACTCCTTTTCTAATAGTGGAGCCTGATTTGCTCTTTTTTCAAAATAATCTCTTCATTCCCTCCCCAGATTTCTTGTACATTTTTTACTTATCTATTAAAACAGAGAAAAAGAAAAAATAAATAAATCAGCCAAAATTTACTATTATATACATATACAAAAATATAAAAAATAAAATAATAAAATAAGAACTCAGCATGGCAGACATATCAACTCCCTCTTTTTTTGACTTGGTAGTAAACTACCACTACTAGTAGACACACTGTAAGTGAGACAATAAATTAGCCGTGAATCTTGACTTAACCAGATTTAGCATTAATTACGCAACTGTTTACCTCTACACTTCTGGCTTCTAGCTTGCGGGAATCCATAAGTTAGGCATGTAAGGGGTACAGTGAAGAGATATGTTCTTTGACTTTAAGTTCTAATTTTTCTCTATAAAAACTACCTCCTTAGCCCTCAGTCACCTTTAGCATACCTCTTCTACTCCTTTCTATTTCAAACACATATTTCTTATCCCCAACAATCATGGCCACAAAAAAGTTCATTGATTACAATCAAGCCCAAGGAAGAAGAGCTTGACTTGAACTTGTGTTTATTCAAGGACAATGGCAAAAGACATATCCATGGGTCTTCTGAGAAGCAAAGAAAGAAGGAGAAGACTAGTGATGAGCAGGAGGATAAAGTTACTCACCTAGAGAAATAGATAGAGAGCCTGAAGAAGTAAATAGGGGACATGGAGAAATTGGCCAAACGCCAAGATGCAGCAATGGCTGCGAGAATAGACAGATACTTCTACTGGTCCACCCAATGTTTTTGCAATCAATAACAAAAAGTATTGATTGCATTAATGGGATATACAATACTCTGGCTCAAATTGCTTGGTCTCTCTCTCCCAGGAATAGCTCTGCATTGATGGTTCAATTCACAACCCCCAAGCCTAGACCTCTATCTTCCTTCGCTAAGCCGTCACGCCCTTAGGTTATCATGTTTTTATGTTCGCCCCTGTAATATCCCAAGAATTTTTATGAATATTTAAAGTCTGATTTGAAGTTTAGTGAAAAATTTAATTATGTGAAAAATTTTCTTTTTGAATTAGTGAAGAAAATGTGGGAATAGAAATTTTTATTTTTAATTTAGGAAATTTTTACAAATTCTCAAAGACTAAAGTGAAAAGAAAAGAAAGTATAGAGGACTTTTGAGAAATGACCAAGTAGGAACCCGAAAAGAAGAATAGAGCTTATGGGAATGAATTATGAGTCCGGTACCGAAAAGATGATGGATTCGAGGTTAAAGTGGAGTTTGAGATATTGAGAGGGACTAAAGTGAATAAGGAAATTTGTGGGGCACCGAGGATTTAGAAACACCTGAGGTGAGTTTTTATGAATTTGCTTTTGCTCGTCTTGACTGAGGGTCAATTGCAGAGCAAGTGATAATTTCACCCCGGGCGAGTATATAGGTGGCCTCACCTATTTTTTATTCATTTTTCTCCTTTCCTCTCTCTCTTCACTTTCTCTCCTCTCCTTCTCTCTTCCTTCTCTCTAATTTCTCTCTCTACACTCCAACTCTACAACTGAGCTTTGGAGGCTGGATCTCGGGCTACGGGGCGAGCCTCTAGGAGCCAAGCAACATAGGGAAAGCAAGGAATCGAGATAGAAATTTCTATTTCTTAAGCTTTTCTCTATTTTCTAGTTTTAAGAGTGTTTGAGGTAAAATCGAGATTCCGGCTTCGTTTCTCAATTAAAATTGGTGATTTTGGTGTCTAAATGCTCCTTAGACATTAAGGGTGAGATCCCATGGAAGAAATCATGAAAAACGGTGAAGATTTGGCCAGATTTGGGCCAAAACCGAGAGAAATCGCGAAGGGGTCGCGATCGTGGCGCCCAGGCGCCATGTGTGGCGCCTAGGCGCCAAGGTGAGATGGGAAGAAGAAGGAATTAGCGCCTAGGCGCCAGGCATGGGTGGCGCCCAGGCGCCAGGTGTACCGGAAAATTTTAGTTTATTTTTCAATCGGCCATAACTTCTTCATCCGAACTCCGTTTTGGGCAAACTTTATATCGTTGGAAAGCTCTTTAAGTCTAGTTTCCAATGGTATAAGTTTCATTTGAATATTCATTACAAGTTAGGAGTTATGATTTGAGAAGTAAGTGAAGGTCGAGAGTAGTGGTAGGAAATTTCTCTATTTCGTAACTCTGATGGTTTTTGTCTGGTTACAATAGGAATGGTCAAAGTGCAAAGTGGGAGTGCCGAGAGCGTGAAATCCAGGTGAGTGGGTTAATACTTGCTATGATTAAATATCTGTTATTGACTTTTTGCATCATAGTGGAAATATGTTGTATATCCAAGTTTGAAGAGGATGATGTGGAACGATGAGGCATAAACAAATGTGGAACGTGTCTGGTAATGTATATAATTATATTTTCTTATTTTTCCATGAATGGAGGTTATATGATGGATTGTGAATGGCATGTGAACCGAGTTGAATAATTGTTCTATATTATGGGTTATGTTATATACATGCTATGTTGCTGGAACCACATTGATTATGTTGTGGCTTGAATTATAAATGACTGAGTTGTGTATGTGGCTCAAGATTATGATTGAGGATGTTTTTATATGTGATTGTGATTGTGTTTGACTGGAAAGGAAAGGCATGGTGGTGCACCCCATGGAGAAATCTATGTGAAGCTATAAGGGTGGAGAATATAAATGGAGCGATAAGGGTGGATGCAGCGAGGGCCGCAGGCAACGATCCAGAGGTATTCTGGACGACTCGGTTGGTACGGGAATTGTGTGTGAAATTGATTTCATCGATTGCTGTTGTGAATTTTGAATTTTGTTGAAATGCATTTGATTCACTTGGATATTGTTGTGAAGTATTATGAATAATATTATATCATATGATGATCGATCTACGTATGATTGCTGCATGTTATCATTATGATGCATGATTTTTATTTTGTCATAGTATTGTGTTATCTACTCACTGGGCACGTGGTTTGCTCATACCCCTCTTATTGATATTTTTTTTTCAGAGTTGACAGCTGAAGGTAAATATCGGAACAAGAATTATGGATCCTTAGTCCATAATTACCTTTTCATTTGTTCAGGATAAAGGTATAATAGTTAAGTTTTATTCTAAGTTGTATAAATCTAAAAATCTCTGTAATCGGGTAGGTTCATTCAGTGATGTAATGTGAGTAATTGTAGTATGTATAGAGAACTCGTTTTGGTTGCATGAAAAAGAATTGTATGATTTTTAAGAGAAAGATAGGCTTACGGAGGTGAAATGAAATTCACTTTCTGTGCCGGTCACGTGCTCAAATTTTGGGACGTGACAGCCCCCCTCTCCTATTTTTGTTTTGTTTAGTTTTGTTGTAATCTTATTATATCAATGTCAGGGGCGTCTTTTGAAGGAAGTCTTGTTTTATTTTTTTTATTTTCATTTAATTAAATTTTTTTATAAACATATTATATTATCATCATCATCACCGTAGAATTTCCAGTATCATCAAGTCACTTGACAAAATAATTAATTAATTAAATTCTAGTATCATCATGAGTCAAGCCTGGACCCACGTTTTTTACCCATATGCACACTATCATAATGTCTACATGTTTTTTACCCACATGCACACTATCACATGTATCAGGAGAAAGTTGAAAATGACTTAATTTTTTTACTTTTCTTTTAAAATGTATAGTATCCAATGCACGGCTAAACAACAATGCACACTTCTTCCCTCTTTTGAAGGGAGTCTTGTTTTATTTTTTTATTTTTATTTTTTAAATTTTTTTTATAAATAACAATCAATCAAAGTAGCACTAAAAATCAATCAACACAAAATTAAAGTGATAGAACAATACTAATAAACAAAACAAAATTATGCAAATCACACAAAAATCAAATCAAAATAAGTGACTAATTATAATATACTTCAACTTATCATAACAAGTGACTAGATGTCATCCTACTCATAGTGATATATAATATACTTCAACTTTTATAATGGCGTTTTAAATATTCTGATATATTGGAGTAAACTAAATATCAAAATAAGTGACTAATTAACTCTACAAAAATGCATATGTCAACAAAATTGTTAAAATTAATATGAACAGCAATGAATATACATCATCATCACCAGCTTTCCTTTTCATTTTTTCAATAATGCTCTCTCTCTCTCCCTTCCCCCCTCTTTTTTTCATATCATCACCGATATCAATAATTACTTTTTAAGTCACATTTTAGGCAATTACTACATTGCCACTCTTCCAAGACAATCTGACTCTCATCTCACCCTCTTATTTATAAGTCACATCAATCTCAGAGAGACAAATACAGAGCAACAGAGGCCAAAACAAAGACTAAAGAGGAAGCTGATTGATTTTAATTTATTTATTTTTAAACATATAACAATATTTTTAATGATTGATTTTAATTTATTTATTTTTAAACATATAAGAAAGTTCGCTCAAAACACACATAATATATTAATATGATACCTTAAGCTTTGTAAAAGTAGGTGTTCAAGAATGCGACCAGATCTGAAAGATGACAGGCGAGGCGACCATAAGACGGTGTTGAGATTAGATATGAGACGTAGTGGCGATGGAGAGGCGACGATCTGCCTTCACGCTACTTAGATGCGAGATCTGCCTTCAAGCGACAGAGAGTAGAGACGGATAGATAGTAGAGAGTGAGAGATTGAGAGAGACAAGATTTGGGAATTGAGAATGAGAGTTTGAGAGATTGAGAGGGGCATAGGAGACAGACAATAGTAGAGAGTGAGAAACTGAGAGACTGAGAGAGAGTGAGAGAATAACTCTATTTTTTAGATTTGAGAGGGAATTTTATCAAAAAAAAATGGAGGGAATGTTTCTCCAGTCACTAAAAATTTTGCTTTATAAAAAAAATAGAGGGATTCCAAATAAATAGTAAAAATATTTTATATTAATTTTAAAATAATTGAAATAAATATTTAATAGAAAAAAAAATATCATCTAAATAATCAATATTTAATATTAAAAATAATTCAATATGATATCTATATTTATAATAGTAAAAAAATATTTAACAATAATTTAAAATAATATAAATAAATAATCTAAATATACAGTGGCATTTAGAAAATAAATGTCACTATATAGTGGCATTTAGGGAACAAACGCCACTAAACGTCGCTTTATAGAAGCGTTTGTCTCTAAAATGCCACTATATTGTGAATTTTAACTTAATTAATTTACACTTTAATTAATTTTTTCCTCATTTCTTCAACAAAAGTGGGCCACATATCTAGATATATCATGTGCATCTGAGCTTTGGGACAAAATAGTTGCAATCAATTCAATTTATATAATTTTATAATTGATGTATAAACTTAATTGATCAAATAAGAAATAACATACTACGCTAAGAGATCGAACTACCAATACCAAGATCTTGAAGCCTTGCAATGCAACATTAAATAACAACCAACGATTTTGAAGTTCTAATATATATAGAATGAAGAAGTACGACACCATGCAAAACATGAAGATTATGTGTACAATTCCACTAATATATTCAATGCACGTACATACCATAACCAACAAGGAAATGAAACACAATAGTGAAATAATGGTACCTATCAACCAAGGGAGTGGATAGAGACAGCAAAAATAGAAAAATGACACAATCATCAATAACAAAACGAATAAGTAAAAGAAAATAAAATAACATTTATAGCATAGTGGCATTTGTTTTGCCAAATGCCACTATATAGTGGTGTTTGCACTACAAATGCCACGATATAGTGGCATTTATGCTACCAACGCCACTAAGTTGTAAAATTTAAGTTAATTAAACTTATTTTTTAGTTATTTTTTTCTCATATAGTGGCATTTGAGCTACAGATACTACTATATTGTAAAATTTAAGAAAAATATATTTATTTTTTAATTAATTTTTTATATAGTGGCGTTTGAATAATAAACGTCACTATATAGTGACATTTGCATTACAAACGCCACTATATAGTGGCATTTATGCTACAAACGCTACTAGGTTAACAATTTAAGATAAATAAATTTATTTTTTAATTAATTTTGTTCTCATATAATGACATTTAAGCTATAAGCGCAACTATATAATGACATTTGATAGACAAACGCCACTATATAATGGCGTTTTACTAAAACGCCACAATATTTGTATTTAGTGGCATTTGTTTTTAAGTGCCACTAAACAAATGCTACTATATCATTATTTTTTTTTTGTAGTGTCCCCCTCTTCGTTCATATCTTATTGAAAAACTATGGGATGAGAAGAGTGCCCATGCGTCTAATCCACACAACACCCCTTATCCTTTCGCTCTCCTTTATTAGACGAAAAAAAAAATGCCCATTGGATGAAAAGATATTGTGTGCCCAATCCACATTGTAACGCCTCAACATAAACCATATTTTTCTTTATTTAATTCACAATTTTTCTTTTTCTTTTTCTCTTTTTTTATTGAATATATGTCCCTTATTGAACTTTTTTATGCATGAGAGATTGCAATTTTAAACAATTAAAGATTACACAAAGACACCAAAAAGATTCTCAATTCGCTAAAATTGAATTTAGAGAAAAAATTAATGTTGCCACTTTACCACAAAATTACTGTCTAATTAAAAATACCACTCAAAAATAAAATTATAAAGTTATTTTGGTCTTCTACACAATTTGTTTTCCTTTCTTCAAGCTCTAAATTTAAATTTGTTTTGAGAAAAAAAAAAAGAAAACTATATACTTATAGCAGTGTGTACTTCCTCTCAATAAAAACTCACACAACGCCATCACACATGAATGACTATAGAAAGCACCAGCATATTGCATAATTTATCATGGACACAACACAATCATCCACAAACATCTTCCTCCCCCAAACTTAATACACATTGTCCCTGATGTGTAAAAGATATCCAAAAATAAGGGAACAACACTCATAAAATGAATCATATTGAAAACATTATAGGAGAGTAATAGAAAGACACAAGTGTGCATTGTATAATTGTATTGAGCTGATATAGTCATAAATGTCAAACAAAAATTTGACCAACATAGACAACATAATCAATATAGAGAGATTGCTGGTCAAACAAACTAACAGACTAAAACAAAAAAATAAAAAGAAAAAAAGAAATTTTTTTTGAAACCCTAACTCCACTTTTAGTGAGTCATCCTCTTGAAATTGGATGTACTAAAAAAGGAGGGGAATTAGGGTTCAATTTGTTTTTTTTTTAAAGGCCAATAATTAAGGTTGAAGCAATTTGAATTAAAAAAACTAATTAGGAGTGAATCAATTTTAATTAGGCAATCAATTAGAGACTAATTTAAGACTAATTGAAATTCAATTAGGAAAGAAGAAATTTGAATTCAATTGAAATCAATTCGTAAGGAATTAAAATTCAATTAAAACCAATCAGGACAAAATCTTAGCATTAATCAATCATGAAGGCACTTTATTACTCTTTTTTTCTTTTTCTCACATTCCTTGCTAAAAGCGAGAAATTCCTCGCTGACAATGAGGCATCCTCCATTAGATAATGATAAGCTCGTCCTTCATACAAGTTGAAAAAAAATGAAAAACTTTTCGCTAAAAATTTGTCCTTCATACAACTCAGATTTTTTGCGTTCCCCGCTAATAGCAAGGAACTTTCCTCTAAGAAAAAACTTACTCCATCAGCCATGCAAAATTCGCATTCCTCGTTAAAAGCAGAGAATTCTCGCTTTTATCAAAAAATCACAGAATTCAAAAATGTCACATCCCAAAAATTGAGCATGTGAAAAGATACTACTCATTTGATAAAATTCTCAAACATACGTTGTTTACATATATTCTGTAAGGTTTTACATTCAACCTTAATCATTCGTTCCACACTACAGAATTATATTCATCTGATAAGCAAATATAGACATACATAGTCTGATATTTCTATCTCATCGCAAGCCTAGGAGACCTATAGAAAGTACAGAGCGTTTCTAGTGTCCACATTAATAAGTACTGGTATCCCACCAGACAGAAATAGAGAATAATCCCAAGGGGCTTCTAATCTTCAAACGGATACTCTTGTTCTTTATTTTCTGTATCTGAAAAAAAATAATCATAGGGAGTGTGAGTTTATTTAAAAACTCAGTAAGTAAATAACTGTACTATATAAAATATCAAAAGTACAAATACCACATTTACTCATATAATTAATTGTCTTATACATCGAGTAGTATGGGACTCTAACCCTTTCAAACTCATGAATAAGATTTCATAGATATACACCGAGTAGTATGGGACTCTAACCCTTTCAAACTCGTGGATAAGATCTCATAGGTATACGCCGAGTAGTATGGGACTTTAACCCTTTCAACTCGTGTATAGGTTTCATAGATATGCACTGAGTAGTATGGGACTTTAACCCTTTCAAACTCGTGTATAAGATTTCTTAGATATACACCGAGTAGTATGGGACTTTAACCCTTTCACACTCGTGTATTAGATCCCGTAGATCTTTACTCATTAATAAAATAGTGAGAATTCATCACATAGTACAATTGTCATGAAATAAATAATTTCTTCATACTCTTATTTCTACTGATCATCATATACTCTCATATGAAAAATTAATTGCTTATTATCCAAATAATATTGTAAATGGGACTTATATTGTACTTTGACTAGTAATATCAAATTAGCTGAGCAAGGTTATTCACTCACCTTGATGTTTGTCCAAGTTTACCTTGTTCCATACTAGAATTTGTGTAGGACAATTTCCTAATAAAATATATTACAAGGAATCATAAGAAAGGAAACAAAATCACGAAAATACGTAAAATTTTCTGACTGCTACAGTAACGGTTGCTACAGTACGGTTTGCTACAGTGTCGGTTCGCTACAGTAACGGTTCGCTACAGTAACGTTGACTGCTACAGTACCGTTGACTGCCGACACTGCAGTACTGCTACAGTACCCCGAAGAAAATTTTCCAGATTTTGTTTCGAAATTTCTGGTCGCTACAGTAACCCGTTTTTTTTGCAGAAATTTCTAACAAATTCATCCTTTCCCTTCTTGTTTCAAAACCAGAATTTTAACTTTTTTAACCGATTATAACTCAAATATAACTTCTAAAACAACTGAGATTCATGAATTATCATCAAAATCTTCAAGAACAAAACCTCCTCTGATCTTCTACATAAACTGAAATTTAAGGAAAATAATCGGATTAAAGCTTACCTTTGATCCTTACAAAGCTTTTGAACCGAACAGATAATTGAAATTCTGAAGATCAAGGAAAGGATTTGAGAAGAAAATGAAGAACTGAGAGAGAAATACTTTTCTGCTTCCTTCGGCTGAGTGAAAAAATGAGGGGTACTATTGAAACTTTATATTAAATATTTCTAATGGGTTATTCAATAACCCATGGGTATCCATAACCCAACATCCAAACCCATCCAGTCAATTTACAATAAATGGACTAATTGACCATTCTGAAACCACTTTTCCATGAATTTCACTATTCTTAGAATATATCCCACATTGTGCAAATATTTAGTCCAGTCATTTAACTCAATTTTCATAAATAATATTCAAAGAGAACAATTAAATATGAAAATTAAATATGACCAAAATAAATAACTAAAGTAACGTTGTAAAATTCTAAAATACTCTTAAACGAGTTATATTCTGAAATTAACGGGTATTACAAAAAATACCTCTAATTGCGAAATGAAGCCAATCTAACAGCAAAATACCACTCTAACTCATTAAACTAACATCAAAACTTAACCCATAACCCAGAAAATAACATTAAAACAACAAACAAATATCAAAATCAAAATCACACAAATTCTAATCTAATAAAACCACATCACAAAAAATTCAAAGACATCACACTACAACAACAAACCATGAAACACACTAAAATAATTCTACCACTCAATTTTTAAAAAATGAAAAGAAAATAAAAGTGTAGGGTAGAGAAAAATTGGGTTACCTCATAAAAGCGCTAAGGTTATAGTCTTCAGCTAGACTTTACCGATGTTTGTTCATGGCGGATCTTCCAATGTTGGTCGCTTCCTAATTGCCTCTGATTGAGGAACAACCATGTTTGCAATGTCAAGAGGTTTAAATTTATAGTGGTTAACACGAATCTTAAAATGATCAATTGAAACTTTATGAATTCTTTGTACTCCTTTCTCTTTGTCAATATCAGCCTTTATGTCATGACCCGTTACCTAGGCACATGACTGGTACAATGATGAATCTCCCATCACTATAAGCCTTTCCATAAATTCTACCCACGAATTAAATTATTAGTAATTATTTCCGTATGATCAAAATAATCATTCCTTATCAAATAAATAAGAAAGAAAACATATCAAATTTCCTTATTTGAAATACACAGAGATGACTTGTATATAATAATAGATCATCATTATGAAATACATTATTATACTGAAATACAAGCCAAATATGCCGAAATCCTGACCTAGATGTCCTAAACAATTACAGAGCAACATAATCTATAACAAAGAGGGGCCTAGCCGCTAGCAGAAAGGTCTAAAGTAATCTACTCTTCTAGCGGATATTCTTCTCTAGTAACCTGATTTGAACAAAAAGATTTCACAGAAAGTGTGAGCTTTAAAACTCAGTGAGCAAATCGGCCTTGCGTGAATAAAATTCAAATACATCACCAATCATACAAGTATACTCAAAGGCTCAAACTCAACTAATAAACATAGTTAGAAATTACACACTAAAAGATATAAAGTCATCTAATTCATCCAACGGTATTAGTATTCATCAATAGTAATATATCCCGAATAGTGCACATAGGCTGGCTCACCAAATTTGTTTATTTCCACCATGACGCACAACCTCATCCTCTCAGCTAGGGCACCTCACGGATCTGTTATTGACCCAGGCTATATCCCTACCGAGGGAATCATTGTCTCCACACTTATTGGTCAAGATACCCTTTAAACCGAGATTTTCGCCTTACTGTGAGAGGGGGTATTATCCCGCTCAATCACAATCAATAGTACAATATTTCATATCATAATTAGAAGAACAATGTAATATTCATTCATATAACATGTATCGTATATAACTATATTATAAGTTTATAAACCACAAATCAAGATAACAATTAATTGTCTTTGGAAAGATTCAAACTTCACATCACTCTGAAATACTTGTTTTGTCTTATCCATACTTCTGGATTAATTTGAATTACCTCTCTAGATTCGCCAATCCGGATCCAATCTACCACTGTGAGTCTTAAAAGTGTCCTACGATATACTTTTTATCACCAATAATGCTAAGATCCTATTAAAACGGGGTCGTTTCACTTACCTGAATTTCATACGAGTATCACCTCTCTAAGTCGTTATGAATAAGAGCACACAAATGAATTTCGGTGTTATGCTACGAAGATTTTCATGAAAGATTAGAGAAAACAAGTTAGGGTTATTTTTGTATAAATACTGTTCATACATACGGTTACTATTTATATGTACAGTCGCTATTCATATATATAGTTACTATTCATATGTACGGTCACTATTTATACTAAAAATAGAGAATATAATCTGTAAAAGAGTACACCAGGTAAGTTCCCAAGAAAGAATGGAAGGTTGCAATGGACACACTTAAGTACTAGGTTTTTCTTTAACCATAACTTTTCTAGACATATATTCTTCACAGTTTACATTCTATTTTGGTAATCAGAGAATTAAAATAACATATAGACAGCTAAGGATAGTTTTTTTGATGTGGAAGATCAGTCAAAATTGTAACCATAGAGCATACTTAAGAAAATAACTTCTAAAATTTGAAAGATATAAAAAGGGCATAGTATCCTCACTTAAGCTAAAAAGAAAAGGCTCAAAATCTCAGAAACCTAGCGTCGGAGTAAGAAAACTTAAGGAGAAAAGAAGAGAAGTTGAAGGTGTGAGTTTAGAAGTGAAATGGAAGGACATATTTATAAGAAAAGTCAAGGGTACTATTTGACACTATACACTAATAAAATATTCAATTTACTATTTATGAAAATGACATTTCTAATAAAATAATTTAATTTATTGTGCACTTTAATAATTTAACTTGCTGTGTAAATCACAAAAGACGAAAGTGGCTGAATTATTGGTTACTATTGGGAAGTTAAAGGAAAAACTATCTTTTCACCTTAAACCTTTAAGTTTCTTTTCAATTCAATCCTTTCATTTTAGTCTCTGAGGGTATTTTCTCACATAAAACATTATTTTCTCCTATGAACTTTTTTTTAGTTTTCTCTTATAACTAAACCACATCTAATATTCGATATTTCGATTGTATATATAAACAGTACCATATATGTAAATAGTATTATATAGGTGAATAGTACTGTATATTGGAATAGTAACCATAGTTCGCAAACATACATTTATATTTTATTTTTCACGGTATTACACTTTATTCCTGAGTTTTCCAACTTTTCAAGCTTGTCCTTCTCCATTACATCTACAAGAAAGCATTCCCCTCTCTTATCTTGGGATTTTTTTGACTCCGACATATTAAAGGTTATTAGTTGATCGTCAATTCTCATAATTAATTAACACTCAAATACATCAATTACCGTGCTCCCTATAGCCAAGAACGGCCTTCTCAAGATTATAGGAATTTCTTTATCTTTTTTGCAATCTGCCACCACAAAGTCCGCTGGAAATATCAACTTGTCTATTTTACCAAAATGTCCTCAATGATCCCAACAGGATAGCACAATGAGTTATCAGCTAGTTGCAATGTGTAAGTCTAGCTTCCCCCAATCCCAAGCTTTTAAAGATCGATAGGGGCATCAAATTCACACTTGCCCCTAAATCACATAAAGCTTGTTCTGAAATTTTTTTTCCAATTTCACAAGGAATTGTAAATTTTCTTGGGTATTGCATTTTTAGTGGGAGCTTCCTTTGCAAAATTGTAGAGCACTCTTCAGTTATTGCCACTGTTTCGAACTTTCCAAACCTCTTCTTCCTTAACAACACATCCTTCATAAAATATCTCGACATTTATTTCAATGCCTTGGCAAATGGTATGTTGATGTGAAGTTGTTTAAATATCTCCAAGAATTTATGATATTGTGCATTCGGGTCTTGCTTCTTAAACCATTGTAGAAATGGGAGTGGCAAAATGAATTTAGGAGGCACCTCTTTCTTCAGCCTCTCTTGAGTCTTCACTTCAACTTTCTTAGATATATTTTGAGGCTCATCATTTTTTTCTACCTAATCCTATAAAGTTATCTCCTCACTAACCATTTCATCTTCTTTAATTACTGCCTCCTTATGAACATTCGAACTTAAGGTTTTAGGGAGTTACTTACCACTCCTCAAGATAATAGCCATGCAATGTTCTTTCCCTTCCCTTTTAGGATTAAGCTCAATGTTACTTGGGAGGGTATCTTGAGAACTATTATTCAGTGTACTAGTAAGTTGACCCACTTAGGTCTCCAAGTTTTGAATTAATGCCACTTGACTCTGCATCATGGAATCTGTTTTTGACATAAACTGACTGAACATCTCCTCAAAAGATGGCTTTTTTTCCACTAGAGGTTATGGAGATTTGTTATATTGAGGAGCATATCAGCTGAAGAATTGCTCACCCATGATTGTTCTACTAGAAGTTTGGATGGTTCCATCAACTTGGATTATAATGTTCGAGTATGGGTCATTCTGTGGATGTGGAGCATTACCCATGTAATTTACCTGCTTAGTCATATGAGACTCATCACATGCCTCATTAGCATGGCATCCTCCATAAAAATCACAGACAAGTGGTGATGAAGAGATTGTACCAACTTATACTTGACCCAATTGCTTTGTCATAGCAGCTACTTTGTTGTTGAATATTTTTAATTTGAGTGTAATTTCGTTTAATGGACTGGTTTTTACCGATTATTTTACTCTAGAATGCGTGATCACCATTTTAAGAGTTTGGGTTTTTATCTATGCTAGGGATAGTTGGATATTAAGCTTGCCATTGTAATTTCTACCATAAATTGGGTTAATCTAGGGTTAGATAATCTTATTTATATGACTTGTATAATTTCTTAAGCCTAATCACTTAATTGAATAGTTGTACTAAGGAATTAGGAAATTATTCTAATTAGGTCGAATTGTTCTTCCAAGGAATTGAGGTTCAATCAATTTAGGGAAATTAGCCAACATTAAAGGAATTGTAATTAAATTGAATTATTCTTCAATAACTCAAAGATTAATTTATCTATGAATTAATCAGATTTAGAACAAATAAAATCAATCCTATTTTCTCTAGGTCTTAATTAATAGAATTAATTTAATTACATAGTTTTTAGAACTGCACTTTTGTTTAAGTTTTCTCTTTAAGCATCCTCAATTTAAAGGATCATCAATAGCATTTCACTTTTCTTCGCGAGTACTTGACACCTCAATTATTGTGGGAATGATACTCTTATTCATTTTTCACTATATTACTTATGCGACTAGTACACTTGCCAAATTGCTATCAAATTTTTGGTGTCATTGCCCGCGATTGATGGTGTGTCAATATTTATTGAGGCTAAAGTGGTGCTACTTTAGACATTTTTCTTTATTTTTGTTTTTAAATGTCTTGTGTGTCTTTGTAATTTTTGTTTCTTCTTTTGTTTATCTTCTTTTTCATCTCTAATTTCCTTGCTGAACGAAATTAGTGATGAAAAAGAAGCATGGATAAACAAGGAAGGAGACAATGCTAAGCGAAGGACACTGGTTACTAGATTAATTCTTTCCACCATCCAACCCATTGCTGAGAAAAACTACTGGAAGAAACTAGCGTCGCTTCATTGAAAAATAAAACCGATAAGTTGTTTCTATTCCCTTTTACTATCTTTTATTTGTCCTCTATCTATTCTATTGGAACTTTTATGCTGATCACTATTTGCATTGATGACAATGTTGAATTTAAGTGTTTTACGGGAGGGGGTGGAATGAAATATCTTGGTTTTGGTTTTTGATGGTTTTGTTGGATTTATTTAATTTCTCTCTCTATGGATTGAATTTGATTATTTTCTCTTAGATTTCACCACCACCTTGTTTTAAACATTGAGGACAATGTTTAGTTCAAGTGTGGGGGAGAGAATGTTCCTTAGGGTTTGTATGGATTCTTGAGCTTTTTCTTGAACCTTAAATTATTTTTATTGAGCTTTGATCGTGAACCAAACTTATTTTCAAATTTGCTAGCTATATTTGTCTCTTGTATGATATTGTTGCTTATAGATTGCTTAGAATGAAGTTTTTGTTAAGTCTTTACTTATGTTCAAGATTATTTAGTAATTTATACTTTCTTGAAGTTCTTGAAAAATTATTGAGCACAAATCAGCCAAAAATTTATTTAATTGCATTTGCTCAAAGATAGTTCTTGTAGTGTAATTAGTATCGATATTTATCAATTTTAAAAATTCTAGTTTATTTTTAAACTCTCTTGAAGTGAAAATTTTAAAACTTTGCATTATTTAGAGAAATGATTTAGGCATTTCCTTTCGCATTTGAGCTTTTCAAGCTATCCTTTTATTATGCTACTCATTGATCCTAATTTTAAGCTTTTATTTAAAAAATTATTAAATAATACTTTCCTTGTTAATTCTTTCTTTTACATACTTTAAGCCCACCTTTTTAAGCCTAGAAAACAAATTCCAACCCTTTTTCAAGAGAACACTAACATTTGTTAAATTTTGAAAAGGAGATGATGTGTAGAAAGGTATGTGAGACAAGCAAATTAAAATGTGGAGTGAAAGTGAAGTTTAAAAAAATGATGAAAGTAAATTGAAGTTGTCTACTCAGTTATTCCTTTAAATGTAACCAATTTAAATTACACAAATAAAGAAATACAACAAAAGAATCATTTCTCTTCTCATAACCACATAAGAAAGTATAAATAAGCTTTCATATAATTCAAATTGCATTTTTCTCAAATTTAACCACACTTACTAGTGTCTACCCACATAATGCACATAACCATACTATACAATAGTACGTGACCTACCTAATTACAGAGTTTCTAAGACAACAGAAATATATAAATAAAATTGTTACCATATCCAAACAAATAGGAGGTATTCTTAGCATACATGTCGTCGATCTAGAGAGTTTTTTGCTCCTAAAACTATGAGAGGATGAGTGCAATCCACTTGACTCACCATAAAATAGCCTTACCACATATACACAAAAATATGCATGCTAAAAACATATGATCGATGCATGAACATATGAGTACTTATACTCATAACAGTAATAATTCATGAAGTAAGTATGTGTCAAGAGAAATTCATCATGAAAAAGTTCATAAATGATCATTTGTACCCTTCCTAAAGGCATCAACTCACCCGTAGGCATCAACTTGCCTGAAGGCATCATCCTCAACCAACAATTATAGTCAAAAGATATATATCGAAAAATAACAAACTTCATCAATCAAACCAACAGAACTAATATTCGTCAATGACCATATATCCTCGGGAGCACACATAGGCTAGCTCACCCAATTTCATTCTCGCTATGACGCACAACTTCATCCTCTGGGCCAAGGCACCTCATCATATGGGGTCTATCTCAGACCTAGGCTATACTTCCTATTAAGGAAATCGTTGTCTCCACACTTATCAGTCAAGGCACACTCCAACCCAGGTTTCCCACCATGCCATGAGAGGAGGTATTATCCCACCCAATCACAATCAATTATATCATATCATAAATAGAAGTACAGTGTAATATTTATATGACCGATATCATGTATTACCGTACCACAGGGTTACAAACCATTAATCAATATTACTTCACAAATTATTGCTCAACATACAAATGCCAAATTTATAATCAATCTTTTCCATTCGTGACTCATGACAATCATGCATCTCTAATAAGCAACCACACATGGGTATGTTTATTACATTCTCAATCATATGAAGACTTATGCACAACAAGTGTTTCATCAACTCATAACATACTTACAAAATGTAAAAGTTGCTAGGAAAATAATCCTAGAAAAGTAAGGAAAGGCTAGGTCCCTCACCTTGGGTCTGAGCTAGATTTCTACACTTTATACCAAAGAAATGATGTCCAAAATTCCACTAAAGGGCTCAAGGCTCACCACGCACCTCCATTGGGATGCCCTGTTCTCTTCCTTTTCCTCCAACCCTTGTACTACTCAAAAAAATACATATGAGTACTATTCATATGTATGAATACTATTAATACATATGGTTACTATTCATATGTATTGTTACTATTCATACTAAGAATAGTGAACATAAACTGTAAAAGAGTACACTAGATAAGTTTCCAAGAAAAAGAGGTAGGTCACAATAGACACTCTTAAGTACTAAATCTTTCCTTAGCCAAAACATTCCCTAAATATGTATTCTTCACAATTTACACTCTTTTCTGGTAATCAGTAATCAAAATAATTCTCAAGCAATCAAGAATAATTCTTTTATGAAGTAGAATCAGCCAAAACTGCAACCACAAAGTATACTAAGAATTAACATTCAGGTACTTGTAAGAAAAGAGTATAAGAGAATATTACTGGAGCAAGAAAGATCTGAGGAGAGGAAGGAAGAGAGGCTAAAGGTGTGAATGAAAAAAATGAAATGAAATGGTCTATTTATAGGAAAAGTCAATAGTACTATTTAACATTATGCGCTAGTAAAATATTCAATTTATTATGTATTAATAATTTAGTTTGGCATTATGCATATTACTGTACATTCATGGATTGTATAGTAAATGGAGGCTAATTTTACTATTTGGGAACTAAAGGGGAAAATTATTCTTTCTCCTAAAGTTTTAAGTTTCCTTTAAAATTAGTCCTTTCATTTTAGTCCTTAAGGGGATTTTCTCATATAAAACGTCATTTTTTTTTCACAAATTTCTTTCTAGTTTCCTGTTATGCCTAATCCATATTTAGTACTCGACATTATGATTATATACATTAACAGTATCATATACGTGAATAATATCATACAGGTGAATAGTGACATATACTGGAACAGTTACCGTAGTTTGTAAACTTTTTTTTATAGGTAATAGCAATTGAATTGCAACGATGTCATATTGATGTTAGAGACAAAATTTTTTGTGTGAAAATTCTATCTGTAATATCGAACCCTAAAATCCCCAATTCTTCCCTCTTTTCTGTGTCTGTCTCATTTTGCTTCCTGAATCCCCAGTATCTTCATCTTTTCTCTATACTTACATCTACCATCTTCCTCCACTGCTGCCACCACAAGTACTCTCTCTCTCTCTCTCTCTCTCTCTCTCTCTCTCTCTCTCTCTCTCTCTCTCTCTCTCTCTCTCTCTCTCTCTCTCTCTCTCTCTCTCTCTATATATATATATATATATATATATATATATCCGTCGTTTCTCTTTGCCATCATTAATTTTTTTTTTTCCATTTCTTCTATCGTTGCCACCACTATAATGTTTTATATGTATTCTACTTGTTATGCTTGATTTGTTGGAAAGGGCTTGGTAAAAATAATATTCCCCATAATTTTAAAGTGGTATAACCGTAGAATTATCGAAGCTTTTAGATTCAAAGTAGTTTGGATACAGCACATATAACAGTCATATGTTGTATCATGTTTCGCTTGTACTCACTAAAGCATACAGATAAGTCCCATATATTCAATTAATATTTTAAGATTATATTCCTCTTTGTAGGATAAGAATGCCAAACCATAGTTTATATAAGTCTTGTCCCATTTCTTATGGTTGGAAAAATATTCAGTGGTAGGGTCCCTTGTGGAAAATGGGATGAGAAATTGACGTCTCTTCTGGGCAAGGTAAAATCTCTCTTCTTCCTTTCTTTTTTCCTTTCGTTCTGTGCTCTATCTATTTCTGCTTTGCTAATTTTTTTTTTCTTCATTTTTGGTTTGTTGAATGGTAGTTTAATTTTTCATTTTTTGGTAGTTTTTTTTTCTTCATTTCTGCTGAATGGTAGTTTTTTTCATTTCTGCTGAATGGTAGAATTCAAATTAACAAAAATGTTTAGGGGGGAAAAAAAAATAGAGGCAAAGATGTGAATGCCCAATGTGATGGTTTTTCATTTTATCTAGTATAGTTTTCTGTTGTAGAACTTTTAATTGTTTCCGTTGTATCATGGACAATTTCCTATCCATCTATATCTATACATGCTTCATCGTCTCTCTATGATAATTGGCTAATAGATGATACTTATAGTGTTTATATGACTGGTAGATTTTTAGATGTTAATAGTATAGTTGCTTTTCTTCATAAATAAAATCAATTAGCGCATATTGCAAATTTTAAAATATGCTCTTTTCTGCACTTGAAATTATTATACTTAATAATATATGTTTTTAGCGTCTGTTGATTGCTAGTAATCATATCTAGGATGACTATGTCAAGGTGCACCACTTCTTTAAATTGTTGATGTGTGTTAAATTGCATATAACACAGGTTTCATCAAGTGAATGGGAGATAATTGTAATTAGTAACATAATTAAGAATATGTATTATTATTAAGTAGGTCATTGATTATAGTTATCTCCCTCCACTTAGCTGAAACCTGTTTTATGTACATTTTAACACATGTCAACAATTTAAATAGATATATGGGAGAAGGAGAAAGTAGATTTGTGTACATAATCTGTAATTAAAATATTAATTTAATTTTCTTCGTTCAATAAATCAAAATGATGTATGCATAATTCTAAAGCATTAGAATTCCAAGTTCTCTTTGTCTTCCACTAACTCTAATGCTTGTAATTCTATTCTTGCTTGCTAAATATTTTCTTAAAAATTTGTATGGTATAAATAACTTGTTTAAATTATTTGATTATACATGCATCATTTTAATTTATTGAACCTAAATATTAAAGGTGGAATTTAGGGATGGAATTTTTGTCCCTAATTGGAGACAGAATTTTAAGTCTCTGATTAGAGACGAAATCAAAAACGGAAATGTTCGTCATAGATTTGAGACGAAATAATTTTTATTTCTTCCGTTTCTAATTTTTTGAGGCGCCCAGTTTAGAGACAAAATTTTTTTCGTCTCTGAATCTATCTCTACTCCATCAGAGATTGACTTTTCTTCAATTAGAGACAAAAATTTCCATCTTTGATTCTAGTTTTCGTACTTGTAGTGTTCCCTTCAATTCACTTTTTGTAAAATTATTTAATTTTTCATTATAGTAAGAAATAAATAATTCTATATAGTTCCATGTTATATACAAGTTAACTTCATTGATTAGATAGATTACTTTTTTTTTTGTTAGTTTTTATAAAACTTTTAGTAAGTTACTATTTTGATATTGAAAATTAACTGTTCCTCTCAATCTAAACCCTTTGTAATATTTGTGTCAAATCATTTTCATTCTGCCATCCACATATTGAAATCACTAGGAATTTCTATTTAGGAAAGATTAGTGAAAATGTAAATTGAAAGAGTTAATTACATTTTTAAGAACAAAATGAAACATATTAGTTATTGTATAATGATAATAATAAAATAAACTTTTAAAATTTTATATTTGAAAAAGGAGGAGAAAAAAAATCCTTACATGTACAAGTAATAACAATGTATTGTGATGGACAATTCAAAAGATATTACTTGGCATAAGTTATTAAATACACCCACATTAATTTAATCATGAACTGTGATTATTATAGTTTTCATAAAGAAACCCAGTATTCATTGTTTCTTTACAGTTTCCACAGTATTTAAAAAAAAATACACACACGGATATATATATATATATATATATATATATATATATTGGGGGGGGGATTTCTAGAAAAATATCATTTTCTTTGATTTTCACATAAATAAATTTTGTATCAATTTAAACTATTGACTTATGATTTAATAGTGATTATTGTTTTACTTTTATTTCTCACATAATATCACTCCTCTCATTTAATAATTTATACCCCTATGCATATAGACTAAACTAACATTTTTGTCCCTGAAATATCACTCTTTGTTAATTTGATTCCTAAAAAATTCGCACTGTACCCATTAAGTTCCTGAAAGTTAAAATCACCGCTATACTCGTTAATTAATCCAACCATCTATGTCCTCTAATTTTTTTGTTGACCTGGCACGTCATTTACTTATGTGTTCCGTTAGACATTTCATGTGGCATTAGTAAGCCCAAAAGATGATAATTTGTAGACAAAATAGTTCTTGAATGTTTTAAATGAAAAACTAAAAGTCACTGAAAAATTGATAGTTATATACAAAATATATAGTCATTACCTTCTATGATCACCCTCTGTCTCTCCGTTTTTCGCTTCGTCACTCGCCTTCCTCTAATTCTAACCCATGAACTTCAATATGGAATGAGCAGCCTCCGACCCTGACTCGTAGGAAGAAGTTGCCCTAACTTGGTTTATATCATAACCAAACTCTAGATTCAAACAGAGAAGGCATGACTGGAAGTATCCTAGTGTTGTAGAGGCGGTAGTTGCGAAAAGAGGAGCCACGGCTCATCTTTGTTGGGAAAATTGACCTAGTCTTTCTTCCACAGTGTTGAAGGCGAGGACTATTTTGTATATAATCTTTCTTGGACCTTTTAATTTTTATTTAAAACATTTAGGGATTATTTTGCCTACAAGTTATCATCAACTTCTGGGCTCACTATATAACGATTTTAAATTTTAGAAATTAATATTGGGTATAATGTGAATCTTTTATAGACCAAACAGAGAGAGTGAGAAAATTTTTGAGGGACCAAATATATATATATATATATATATATGTTTTGAAATTCAGTAACAAATGTCTTGGTGCATATGTGGGGTCGAAAAGATCTTCCAAGAGCTTCAGTTCTGTGGAAGCTGCTTCCAAATCGGAATCTTGATCGATCTTGGGTTATTACTTGGTATCTCTGTCAGGTCATATCATCGCTTAACTACTCTCTTGATAAGGCCCGCTTCAAAATACTCTTGTGTGTCAAAGCTGCTGATCAGATCTTAATGATGATTTGGTCTGAGAAAAGGAGTTTTCATGGTGTGCTGGGCAATGATTTGAATAGTCATATATAGATTGAAAAGTAAAAATTGGCACAATATTTAGAATCCAACCACCCTCCCATTTTAATAAACATTAGGGAAACCATATTTATTATAAACCCTCTGCTTCTGCTCCATTAAAATGATAAAAAGAAAATTAAAGCCCTAAGCAAAGGTGTGGCATATATATATATATATATGTGTGTGTGTGTGTGTGTGTGTGTGTATATAACGACCCCAAAAAATAAAAAAAAATAACTCACATATCCAATCAACCACCATATATTTTCCGTGTGGATCTGACAGAAGCTCCCGCGACAGTTGTCACAAAAGTCACCAATAGATAAAATTATATCTGTAAAAGTTAAGACTGACCTCTCGATATCTTGTTTACACTAGAGAATCAATCACCGATATATTTCTTTTTAGTTTTAGCACAACGCCAGGCAAGTTGAGTGTGACTCTTTCTCCGTCAAACTCAAACCCCTCCTATATATACCGTCCCCCTTTTCTTCATATGTTTCATTCATCAACACACACTTCTAGCTCTTAATTTACCTTCTCTCTCTTTCTCCCTCTCTATACCTACAACAGCTTTCTGCGTCTGCCAAGCAGCAAGTAGCTAGCTAATATGGGTATTGAAACAGACCAATCTAATTTGGTTGAACTCTCAAACGTGGCCGTTTCTAATACTCACGGGGAAGACTCCCCCTATTTTGCCGGATGGAAAGCCTATGATGAAAATCCCTACCATAAACTCACTAACCCCTCTGGTGTCATACAAATGGGATTAGCAGAGAATCAAGTGAGTATATATATATATATATATATATATCTTAATTAATCACAATAATTAAATAGCCTTAACAACTCTGATCACCAATATTATATTTATATACATCTAATGATTTTAATTGTATCACACAGGTTTCATTTGATTTGGTGGAAGATTACTTGGAAGAACACGGAGAGGAGTTCACGTGGGGAAAAGGAAGTGCAGGTGGAGGGTTTAGAGAGAATGCGTTGTTTCAAGACTATCATGGGCTTGAATCTTTCAGAACAGCAATGGCCAGTTTCATGGAACAAATAAGAGAAGGCAGAGCCAAATTTGACCCTCGCAGAATCGTCCTCACTGCCGGCGCCACCGCCGCCAACGAACTCTTAACCTTCATCCTCGCTAACCCTGGAGACGCCCTCCTTGTTCCTACCCCTTACTATCCTGGGTACGTAACCACTCCCACCTTATCTTCATCGAATTCAGATTAATATTAAACACATCGAAACCTACTTTTCTGATATAAAAAAATAAATATTGGTGTGACAATGATTCTGAATATAATTTGGTTATTGTCTACAGATTCGATAGGGACTTGAGGTGGAGAACTGGGGTGAGGATTGTTCCAATCCACTGTGACAGCTCCAACTATTTCCAGATTACTCCTCAAGCATTGGAGGCTGCATATAAGGAAGCACAATCCATGAACACCAAAGTGAGAGCTGTTCTAATCACAAACCCATCCAACCCATTGGGTGCAACAATTCCACGCAAAGTCCTTGAAGAGATTCTGAACTTTGTGAATCGTAAGAACATCCACCTGGTGTCAGACGAAATCTACTCGGGCTCGGTCTTCTCGTCCTCGGATTTCGTGAGCGTAGCAGAAATCCTAGAAGCCCGCCAAGACAAAAATATCGCAGAAAGAGTTCACATCGTTTATAGCCTCTCCAAGGACCTTGGGCTTCCCGGTTTCAGAGTGGGCACCATCTATTCCTACAACGACAAGGTCGTGACCACAGCCAGAAGGATGTCGAGTTTCACGCTTATCTCCTCTCAGACGCAGCACTTATTGGCTTCCATGTTGTCCGACAAGGATTTCACGCAAAACTACATAAGGATCAACAGGGAGAGACTGAGAAATAGGTACCAAATGATCGTGGACGGTTTGAGAACTGCAGGGATTGAGTGCTTGAAAGGGAACGCGGGGTTGTTTTGCTGGATGAATCTAAATCCCTTTTTGGAGAAACCAACCAAGGAATGTGAGTTAGAGCTTTGGAAATCGATTGTGCACGAAGTGAAGCTCAATATATCTCCTGGCTCTTCTTGCCATTGCTCTGAACCGGGTTGGTTCAGGGTGTGTTTTGCTAATATGACTCAACACACGCTGGAAGTAGCTTTGGGAAGAATACGTGACTTCATGAGACAAAGACAAACGACACCGAGGATATAGAAAGCGAAATCTCCTTCATATTATTAACATTATATATATATATTTTTTTTTTCCAAATGGTTGTCGTTTCCATTTTTGATTAATAATTACTCTTTAACTGGGTGTGACAGCAAAATCCAAAACCCATTTGGGGAAAACGAAAACACACTGTAAAGCATATTCAATTTCAGAATTATTGTTGTTTGCTTGCTTTACTTAAGCAAGTTTCCTGGAAATCCCCCTTTTGTAATTGTATGTCTAGTTTATGAATATATTATAAGTTAATTATTCTATATGTTGGAATCGATACGAAAATGAAACCTTTACTACTTAATTAACTTACACTTTGTGTAACATCTAACCTTTCTAATTGCTTGATTAATCTTGTAAGCTAGAATATATTTTTTATTAAATTTCCTGCTAAACTTTAGTTTAAGAGAGATTATTTAATCTTTATATTTTCATGCTTTTCCTTAGAGAAGTATATGAAATACAGCCAAAATTTTATAAAAAAAAGCGGATGCAAAGTAGAAAGAATTAACAATTATGAATATATATATATATATATATAGATATATATATGTTGTTCTAGTTAACTGGTGTGCTGCTTAGAGCCCTTTTTCTCCTAAATTCCCATTTGAAAATTCTGGTTACTTCCTATCATGATAAAGGACATATTAATATGAATAGCAATAATTATAAACTATACAGATTACTTTGAAGTTTATATATATATTTTTACATATATATATACAGCAGCACCTTACTACACACTTTCCATTTAATATAATTTCTGCTGTCATATTTTATATAATATAAAAGTTCTACATAAAACATCCTTATAGTCTTTATAATATGGCACAAGTTCTTACAGTAAAATATGCTTCAAAGTATCTGTTATACATCATCCAAAATCACCATACGAACGACTTTACTTAATCCCACTTACTTTACTGTTATTTACACATATTTACATCTTTTTCAAAACGTACAAAAAGATCATTTCCATCAACATAAAACATCAGATGTTTCCACCATTGCTTCCATGTTGCTTTTCATCTGAAAGTAGTTAGTAATGAAGAAAACATAATGAGACATATGCCTCACTAGCCAGTATGAATATCTCATAAATGAAAACTTCCAACATTAAAACATGTATTGATTTGAATAAAAATACTTCAGGGCTTAAAACCCTCTTTTTTTTTTCTGACAGTTCCTGCATATTATATTCTGTTTAACATAATGTCTACTCCAATTTCAATCATCATGTATCAATGAAGTTTACTCTAATTTTAACTTCCATACTTTTCTAGCTTGTCCGTTACTAGATAGGGATAAGAATTATTTTCTTCGCTTAATTGAACCACGATTAATCTGAGTATTACACTCAATTTTTAAAATTCTTATCCTTACTGTCTCTCACTACTTGAAGCTCATCTCTTATTGATACAAAACACATATATGCACAACAATCAACTCATAAAAATTACTCATACAATATAAACATAATTCATAAATTCAACCACATGTTTTCATGAAATTAAACCAGCTACCTCGACTGAAAGTTTTTCCCAATTTAATTTTGAGCCTCTAACTCAAATTTCTCAGCTTAGTTTTTAGTTTATCTCTTTCTTTCTCCTGAATGCTTTTTCCTTCCCTGTCACCGTATAATCAGTTTTATAGCTATAAAAAAATAATCTTTCTAATTAAATTCTTGTAAACTACTCACCTTATTTCTTTTTGTTTTAACTTCTACGATTTCAGACACTCAGTACCCCACTGTCCTTTCTCTCGTTCTGCTTCGTCTCTGTGCTCTCTATCTTGCACAATAGAGTGATTCTCTCTCTCATCTCTTTTCTTATTTTTATTGCTTCCCGCCGCCTTCCATTCTTTTTTTTTTTTTTTGCGTTTAATGAAATTTAATGTATTCCAATAGGTTCTAGATAAAAACAGAAACGTACATGCTCGTAATTTCTAATGTTCAATATCCTCTATATACTCACATGCTTTTAACCTTTACAGTCGACTTTCTAAGACTTATTCTAAATACAATATATTCACATGCTTATATTCACTAAATTTAATGTCATCTATTTGTTTCACTAAATTTTATGTCTTCTTTTCTTTTTTGATATTATTATTATTATTATTATTATTTTACATATTTTAGGCTCTCAATCTTTTATCCATTAATTCTCCATTTCTACGACGAGTAAATTTGGGATGTTACACTTTGAAAGTCCACGTTACTGTCATGGTCTTGTCATGCTTACATAGATTTTGATCACGACTTGATTAGGACATAATATAATTAAATTTAGATTATAATTAATGTATCATATTTTGCTTTCTAAGTGTGTTGGGCGCGCGTGATGGTATGTTCCAAAACTAATAATGGTCCCCCACATGACGCTATTCATTCATATCAAGGCAAATAAAGCTATTGATCATAATAATAATATAATTAATCCCACGACAAAACTTATGTTCCTATAGTCTAATATTACGTGCAGAAGATTCTCTTTCTAGTTTCTTCTAATTAATATAATTGAAAGCTAATCAAACGGTCTTAAGCATAAGACACGTATGTTATTACTTATTACCTTTGAGGACCCATCACAGATAATATATATATATATATTCTATTCCTAGATTGTTGTCAATAATTACTATCTGGCCATACAAACTAGAATTATTTTGATAGACATAACTATCAAAATAAATAACTTAAATTAAGGTAAAATAGTATTATATGTTTCTAATGTTTATCCCAGTTTTTATTTATGTTCTTGAATTTTTTTTTTGACTTGATTATGCCTCTTGATCTTTCAATTTTTATCATATATGTCATTTTCCGTTAACTCCATCAAATAGGTTAACAGAAATATTGACTGGGGCTTTAACGTGACAAAATTATTTCATCAAATCACCTGTCACGTGGATCCATATTTCAAAATTACAAAATTTCCATTAGTAATAATTTAAAAATCTCTCTCTCTCTCCCTCCCTCCCTCCCTCACTTCTCATTTTTCCAAATCTGTTGGCTTCTTCTAAGCGATGATGGTAATTTGGTCTTTAGAGATTGGAGCAGCTTCGTTAATCTCTCTTTCATCTTCTCCCTCAATGTTGCTCTCTTTATCTCTCTCTCTCTCTTCATCTTCACCTTCGCACGACCCACCCTCTCCCTGTTCTCGTTCTAGAGGGGTTGGCAGAGGGTTGCAAATGAAGGGGTCAGCTAGAGGAGAGGCTTTTGTGAAAGTTTGTTTAGGTTGAGGTGAGAGGATATCACGGTAAGAAGGTTTCGATAAAGGGGAGATCAGGTTTTTAGCTAAAATGGCATTTATAGATTTGAACATAGGCTGATTAGATGATGAGCTGGTTAGATTAGATGAGAGCGATGAATTTGCAAAGCTGGAATTGAGAGAAGCAAGGCACTAGATCTTTCTCATTGGGCTATAGCGACATCTGATTTTGGGTATGATGCGACTTTCGGGGGAAGGAGGTCATCGTACTGTTGATTAGAGGTGGTGGTGGAGGAGGCGATATGGTTAAATCAGATGGAGTGGTTTGTGGTTTGGGCTGAACGAGTACTGTTCTGGCAAAGGGGCTGGGTTCAGCGAAAGGGCTGGATCCATTCTCTAAAACTCCTGATTAGTTGGTGAAGATAGAGAGAGAGGAGACTTTTTTTTTAAAATTATTACTAATGACATTTTTGTAATTTTGAAATATAAGTCCACGTGGCGATTGATTTGGTGGAAAAATTTTGTCACACAGAAGCCTAGTTAGCATTTCCATTAACCTACTTAACAAAGTTAACGAAAAAGGATATAAATGATAAAATTGAAAGATCAAGAACATAATCGAACCAAAAAAAATCTTAAGGATATAAATAAAAATTAAGATAAATGTTTAAGGGTATATAATACCTTTAAATTAATAAATTAATAGTATCATGCATGTAAATGTGTGAAGTTCATTAAAAATTTAATCAACTTATTTATGCACTTCAGCCCACTGGTTTAGTTTATTGTACCCAATAGTTTCATAGTTAAAGATTCCCTTAATATTTTAGTAATTACTTTAAAAGTATCATTTAACTTTGATTATATAAAAATGTTTCAATTTAATCGTGATATAACTGTAAGGTTAAAATTATATATTTGATCTTTATAGATATTCAATTTATAATTTAGTTCCTACAGTTCATTTTGAAGTTACTTTATTCCTATAGTTGATATAATTTGTTAAAAAAAATCCTTGTTGAATTGATGTGGCATGACATGAGGTTTTAATAAATTTAATCATCACTCCAACTCATCATTTTTAAGTCAAATCACAATAAAGTTAGTTGTAAAAGACAATATTATCCCATCATTTTCAAATCAAATCACAATAAAATTTGTTTTAAAGAGACCATATTGTCCCTTCTTTGATATCGAATTTTTACCATTGTCAAACATTCATCTTTGCGAGAATAGGAGTTTTGCAGTGCTATCTATGATGATTCTAAGAGTGATACCATCTAAACTGATCAATAGCCAGTTAGCCACTGACTTCAACTTGAGCATTATAAATTATAAAATATAAAACAAGATTGCGACAAAGATGTGTTTATCTAGTGCCTTCGTGCTCAAGTTGGTTAGAACGAAAGTGAGAGAAAACACATGAACCATCATGAGTTTTCTCCATTTCTCCACCATCTATATCATAATACAGTTAATGTTTTTACATTATCATATGGTTAAGGACTAAGATTCTGAAAGTATAATGTCCATTGGTTTGTAGCACCTTTGGAGTGAGTTTCATTTCTTCAAGATCTTTTATAGAACTCAAATGCGATTCTAGATGAGTTACTATTAGAAACATTATAAAGTACAATAAAAATAATCTCTTATATTTTGTTTTTTAGAGTGTGAGAAACAAGAGTCTTCTTATGTCTAACTTAAAGCAAGCCGTGATGTTCAACTTGAATCAAGAAGAAGACGAACTTGAAGCAAGAAGCAAGGCGTCGTAAAGTTCCTTCTCGCAGAAATAATTGTTCTGTAGAGTAGAAAATTCAAGATCGAAGAAAGGGTAATGTGATCTTTTAAAACTACTTTTATGCCAACTTACATAAAAGTAAGACAACATTAAATTTGCAACATTCAAAACAATAAAATAGAAAGCCAACGTCCATATGCTCATAACACATGCACTTCAATGCATAAGGAAATAAAGGGCACGGTTATGGTTTAAAGCATTTTTTTTTTCAATTAATTTTTGTAATATTTTACAATAATCTCCAACATCTCTGATATATTGCAGAGGTCGTATTAAAATTTGGTGGTTTTGTGAAAGCCCAAGTTACATTGAATGGAGGGTCAAAGAAGCTACTAAATGGCAGGTGATAGAAGTTTAATATGCGTGCGGTTTCAAAGACTTCAAATTCCTGAAAGTAAACAGATTTTCAAATTCAAATTTGAAAACTTTTTGAGCATGCTATAAAAGTTTGTTAACCAATACAAATGGAGACAAAATTAGGTCAATTTTGAGTTCCCAATGTAGAAAATAGCAAATGGAATAAGGTAGATAAACAGCCTGCATTCCAAAAGAAAGCTATCTGCATCAATATATATCTTCCCCTAAAACAACATACAATTGGTCACGTGAGTGGCGAACCAACCACTACTTAATTTTCCGAGGACATTAAATAAAAATATAGGTGTTAAAATTAATTGGCGGTTGAAGGTGGATTTTGAAAACAGATGTAACAATGCCTAAATACACAAAGTGTGTAGCGATAATGCTCGATAGACAAAGTGGAAACAAATGTGACAACGTGTAGAAGGAATTGCAGAGCATGCTATCAGCTCATGTGCACTAAATGGTCTTGGTGGAATTGTTTTATATAATAAAGTATATAGATATATAGATAGATAAACAGATAGATAGATGTAGATGTGTGCTACATCATTTGCCACATGATACACAACTAGTAACTTTTTAACTATTTTGGATGGTAAACATTTTTTTAACTTGTTTATAAAATATAAGAATTAAATTACATGAAAATAACGTATCTGAACCAATTTATAAATTAGATAAAATCATAGGGATTAATAGCAAAATTTAACCAAACAAAAAAAAAAGAAAGAGGCAAAAGTGAAACGAATGAAAATTAGTAATAATAATACATTACTATTTTATATGTCCATATTTAGTGGGTAGTTTTTTTTTTTAAAATACTGTTATTGTTCATCAAACAAATTCTAAGTGAATAGAATATGATTCGTTTAATTACTCTTATGTGGGTTTGGTTAACGAATTTGGACTAAAAGTTTTCAAAATTAGGAACTTTTTAGTTTTTGTTTAGGGGTTGGGTATGATGGACTTTGGACTGTACGACCGTCCATGGTTGGGCCATTACCTGTGAGGATGTAGAATTTATAGGCTTCAAGCATTAAATGAAGCCCAGGCCAATTCGGTGATATCGGTAACGACTGGCTACAATTTATATATGCACCAAAAAGAACCAAAAAACTGATAGAGGATGGAGAAGATGAAAAAAAAAAAAATGTTGGAAAACCGAACAAAGGTACAAGGTTAAACCCCCAACTGCTCAATTTGCAACACACGACCTCCGCACTATCTTTCTCGCTCTCGTCGACGTAGCAGCGCCGCAAGGTAGCGGCAAGAGGATCAGTTCTGAATATAATTTGATATTTGCATTCAATTAGTTCATAAGGTAATGCTCTTTTCAATTCATTATTTCCGTTGACTGATTACTGTGCACAACCCGGTCGCTGTTCCTGAGGTTTTGCTCTTGCCTTTTAGATCTTGTTTCTTTTGGCCGATCATCGTTCTCACTTTTTTGGTCCATAGCATTTCTTCTGAGAAACGTCAGTTTGTGGTTTTTTCATATTGATTTTTATTTTGCGGGGCTTATAAATATGCCTTTTAATACTTCAACGCGATATGGTTCAGAATTTAAGCTTCGCACCCGGAAGCTATTTTTGCATTTTTAGTACTAATTGCCTCTGAATCTGAGGTGGTGTTTAATATTTATACCATAATAGCTCCGCCATTAACTGCTGGTCACTGACAACAAAACTTGACAAGCTAACGAATCCATTTCAAAGGAGATATTCTGTTTACATATTATATGAATGTAGAAATTTTTTGTCGGCCTTTTCCCGTTCTCTATGTTATCTGTGAGAAGCATAATTGAGATTTGTAATAGACTTTTGTTGGCAACAAAAGTTTTCAACATAGTAGATTGATTTGTTTGGAAGAGGGACTTATTTTCTTCTCCACGTAATTTGCAGAGTTAATGGCATCAAAGTTGCGGCAGTTGCAATCCAAAGCTAGTCAAGCATCGCAGTTTGTAGCCAAGCACGGAAATACTTACTACAAGCAGTTGTTGGAGCAGAACAAGGAATACATTCAGGAGCCACCTACAGTGGAGAAATGCCATTTGCTGGCAAAGCAGTTGTTCTACACCCGCCTTGCTAGGTTGTATTTTCTTCAGTCTTGTTCTTTTACTTTTAATGTTGGTTCTGGAAGGATTCACTGTATTAGATACTTTACATTCAATGTGGTGAAAAATAATTTAGAGATTTTGATATTGTTGTTGACATTCTTTGTGTCTTGGTTATTGCACATTGTGTCTAATCTAATGGTACCACCCTTCCTCTTGGAAAACAATGGAGGACGCCCGGGGCGAGGGGATGCTAATTTTGAATCAGCAGCATGACATGCTCTTTTTTGGGAAATTAATCTTGAGAGCTTCAGTGGAATATGGCATTAACAGAATGTATTATTCCACAAATTTCCATACTGATTGACGTTGGTTACTTATCTTAAGCAATTCATTGGTTATATGGCTAACATACTAACCAGTTTTGATTATTACCACAAATGCATGCGACAAAATGTGTTGCAATATGTTACATGCTTGTTAATTATCCAGAATAACTGCTTGCGGAGGTTTCCAAACCCTATGAAGCAGGTTCTGCCATTGCTTAGAGCAAACTTACTATTTCATGCTTTTTTTAACATCTCTGTCCAAATATTTTCATCCCAAAATAGTAAAAATAGCATAGAAATACAAGTATTGGAAGATTATTGTCGTCTTGTGTCAACTTAGTGCTGCTGGAGGGTGAAACTGTGTTGATGTTTTTAATTGGTACCTCCATATGAACTCTCATGCTGCAACTTTTGAAATTTTGAAGTTCAGAAAAAATGGATATAACTGGGAAACATTTTTATTTAAGACATTGGATTGTCTCTATATGTTGTCACTTGTCAATTATTAAGTCTCGACATAATCCATGATGGTATGGTTTGCTGCACAAGACAAGGAATGAAAGCATTTTACTGCCTTTGAGACTTGATAGTGCCAGTTAGTTTACCATCATATTATCATAGACCTTGATTATTAGATGAAGTAAAAATAGCATTATCTATCACCTTTCTTGATTCATATCAATGCTTTTGTCCTGTTGAAGCCTGCTTTTACTGTGTTCTACAGTTATATTTATCTATTTGTGTATGTCAATGTCAGTTGTTCTATGACATTATCTTCAGATCAGGTTTGCACTTTGCAATTCAATTATAATGTGCTATCACTACCATCATTTGTGAAATTCCGAAAACCTCTTATGTCTGACCTTTAATGTCATGAGCCCTTGCCAATGGTGGACCAGTAGCATGTATAACATCTTTCCATCTTTTACAGTATTCCTGGTCGTACTGAGTCTTTCTGGAAGGAGCTTGATTATGTCAAGAATTTATGGAAGAACAGGCAAGAACTAAAGGTTGAAGATGCTGGAATCGCTGCCTTGTTTGGCCTTGAATGCTTTGCATGGTTTTGTGCTGGTGAGATTGTCGGAAGAGGGTTCACTTTCACTGGTTATTATGTCTAAGAATAACCAGTTGACAATATGTGTTTTAGGGGAGTTGTATACTCCTAAGCGAGGTGCTCAGTTCATTGATACATTGTATGCATTATGGAGCATTCTACAAGCCAATTTTTGTTATTCTTTTAACGAAGGCTGAGAAACTAGTGGTTAACTTTGGTAAGTCTCAATAACCCCTTGAATTGGAAGCGGGATGGACCTTTCATTGCGTTGTTGATCTGTTGGAAGCTAGTGGTACTGAGAATGATGGTACTTTTGCCGTTTTTATTGAGATCACTCCGTGCTCGTGAATTCTCTCGAGCCTTTCTTTTATTATTAAGCACAGACCACTAAACCCAGCTCAGTATAAGATGATATTTTAATTGTTGAATTTCGATATATACTTTTAGGGACCACATATTGAATTTCAATTAGGCACATGCTGATGGACATGGTTGTCTACATCCATGTATCTCGATGTTCTCTCGAGAAATTCTATGTGAATTTCCAAGCTAGAGTTTGCAGCATTTTTCATATTTGGTATAATTGAAATGCAAACTGACGACGTGAAAAGGCAAAGAGATGATCTTATCTAAGGCAAACAAGTTCATCGAGGTTTAATTTATTATGATTAGGAATCGTGAATATCTCTCGTGCAAATAGTAAGATCTGCTCAAACAAGAAATTTCAAGTTATTGTAATATTACTTGTTAGGCTTTTTTTTTTTTTTTTGAATTTGATTTACTTAACTCTGAGATAGAATTTCCTATATTGTAGTTCCCTCAAATTTTTACTGGTTCAACTTTTGTTACGGAGCAGACATGTAGTTTCAAAATCCGGATTCACTCTGGAACGTCCTCCCTCCGGACCCGCATTTTAATGATTGGATGATTTTTAATTCAACGACTGATGCAGACTCTCATGTTTTATGGGCTTTTATTTTTAATTCACAAATGTCCAGCTAGTGATATTGTGACACGTGGCACCAGTTTGGACTCGACCCGAGTCAATATTTTGGTGGATTCCAGCATGTTTTCTAGCTTATATATGGTAAATATATAATTGATAAATGTAAAATCACAAAAAAATTAAAGTAAATGTAGCATTTAATTTAAAAAATTATATAATTTCACCAAGTATACAAATTAATTTATAAAAAGGTAAAATCACAATAAAATTAAGATAAATATAGCAAGAATCCTAATAGATGATATAGCATTTAATTTAAAAAATGTATAATTTTATCAAGTATACAAATTAATTTAGACCTATCAATAATCCTAACAGATGATAGCAATAATCACAATCACTCTCAGATTTCAATCTAACCAACAATTCATATGTTAAAAAAGAACGAGAAAAAAAATCGAAGTATTGTTCCAGACTTCCAGTAGCGCCTCCTCTTCTTGTATTACAAATCCAAGTTTCACAAATCCTCTTCCGGTATTGTTCCAGTAGCACCTCCTTTAATATGTATATCCTCATATTCACAAGTCCTCACATCATGTCACAACCTTCACAAATCCTCTTCTTGTTGTTGGAGATTTATTATTATAAAATATTAAAATTAATATTAAAACAACGTTTTTAATAACTTTCATTGTTTTAGACGTTGGCAACATGTGTTGATGGCTTTCCATGTTAAAATCTGCTCTTAATGACTTTTTATTCTATATGAATGTTGAATATTGTACATTAAAGAAATGTTACTTTCCTATATTAAAGCTCAACATTAATTGGAATAGATTCACACATAATGCCTTTTTAATGTACAGTGGCCATCGGGAAGAAAAAAGGTCACCCACACCTATATAAATGTGTTTTGGTGTTTTGGTGAAGCGGTCATATGTAAAGAACAAACAATAGGTATATACAAATTATATATGTGTGATATTTTGGATAGAGAAGACACAGGAGAAAATGAGTCCAGTTTACTTCTTACGTACAGAGGTAATAAACAAACAGACGCGATTTAGACTGTTGTATTCTGGAGGTAACATGTTTGTGTACCCATGCACTGGGTAATATAGCAAAATTAACTCGTGAAAGACGTGAAAATTACTTTAAAGAAAGACAAATAACTCGGACCTTAGCCCAATACTACGTAATTTATATTTTCACTATAACCTTTAAATTTATCTATTTTGTGTTTATTTTTATTTTTCAGATGCTGCTCCAACAATTATAAGGTAATGTTTCATGTTGAATCCCACAAATGAACAATAAGAGTTGTGAAGGAAGGTTTTTGAAAAATCATTTTTTGATGGGATTTTCTCAATTGTTAAATTTTTTTAAAAAGAAATTTTGTGATTCACAATCCGACTAAATCAATGAAAATATTTTTGGTTTTTCCATTTGGAGTTGTGAATTTATTTCACAAAGAAATTGCATAAATATTTTTGGTGGAATATTTATCTTTCTACAATAACTCATAATTTTTTTATGAGTTTTGTGAATTTATTTATATGGTATATTTTTTGACACCTTATTTAAGGTGACACATATTTGATTCCAATTATGTATACTTCAATATTTTGTGGCTTTTGACAAATATATGTTTTTATGAAATTTTCTCAATTGTAAATTTTCTTTGTGGAAGAAATCTTTGTGATTCTCAATTGAGTAAATTTATAAAATTTTTTGGACTTATAAATATTATTATTTTTATTTGGTTGTTGCTCACAAAAGAAAATTTTATTTATGAGAAAGAATTTTTCACTATATATATATATAAGATACTCATAATGAGGTACGTCACTACAAGACTTTAGGTTTGATTATATATTGTCTTGTATATCTATATTATTTTCACAAGTTGTTTTAACTTGGTTTGAAAATTTTTTTTTAAAGTAGATCATGCATATATATATATATATATATATATATATATATAACATTTGTATTATGTGGAGCAAATACATATTAATTTGATCCACTAATAAAATATCATATACGCGGGTGAAATTCTTATCTATTATTATTTTTTTTTGAGTGATCATGAAGTGATCAATTTTTGCTTATGAAGCAAATTTATGCAGTGGTAATTTCTTCTCCCTACATCATGAGGTATGTATTACTATTTTAATTTTTCTCTTTTTTGAGAATTTTTATTAATAGTGGGGGCAAGAAGAAAAATATTTGTTGGGTATTATTTTTATAATAACAAGTGGGGGATGCAAGTATGTTGTTATAAAAATATACAAATTTTGATAAAAATGTTTTATAATCAATAGTTAATATTGTTGTGACTTAATAGAAATTTTATGAGTTTAATATTTGAGTTGGGTATATCCCATAAATTTCTATTGACATAACTATTGATAATATGAAAATGCTTTTTTAAAGCTTATATGTGAACAAGTATTCATCATTTTAATGTTGAAACATGTGTTTGTGAAAATTTTAAATTCTACATTAAATTTTTATGTTCATGTTATTGTGAGCTTTTTAAAGTTATGTGAAATATGAATTTTCACTTTGAGAATTTGTTTTTAATTCTACATTTCAATTTTTGGCTAATGGGTCAAGAGAATTAAAAACAAAATGTGTTAGTAGAATTTTGTTTTAATTCTACTATTGTGGGCTATATAAAGTCATATGAAATTTAAAGTCTACTTTGTGAAATTTTTTAATTCTACTAATGTGGGCTTTATAAAGCCATGTGAATAATTCTACTTTGTAGAAAGTTGTGCTTTATAAAAAGTATTTTAATTTGTGAAAAATGCCTATATCTAGTTTAAATATTTGATGACATGCATGCATACAAGAAATTGTGAATTTTGAAGAAATTCACATATACAAATTGTGATTGTGAATGGTGATATCACATGTGATATTTTCATAGTGCCACAAAAATATTATATTTTGGGTGAACAAAAAAAATTTGTGAAATTCTTGTGAAAAGGCACAATATCCATTAATAGTTGGAGTACATAATTTTGTGGATATCCAACAATAAGTTCACCAATTAAACGGTAATTTTTATTTCTATATATTATATGCAATATTGTGAATTTAACATATCATCTTGGAACTAATTTTATTGTGAATTTGTGACCATATATTTTGTGATTTTTGGCATATATATTTTTAGTTATGGATACCATCTCATTAAAATTTGAGATGATGATATATGCCATATATAAATTTTGAGGAAGCATATTTGTATGCTATTATATGAGAACACTCCCATTGTATAATGAGGTACAATGGTATTGAAAATTTTGGTCACAAAATTAAATTTGGGAAAGTTTCTTAAATGATTATATGCTCATGGATTAAATTATTATTTGGTGGAAGAATAAATATTTGAATATATATTATGTGATTATATACTCACATATAATAATTATGAGATCACTTATTGTGATAAATATCGTCTTACCTAGATTCTTTGAAATTATGAGATTTTTCAAAATTATAGCTATAGTCAAAGAATCTAAAGGCATCGAGGGGAATGAATATCTAGTCCATTGGATTAAAAGTAGCATATGGGGATATGCTACCTTGTAACTAGAGATCCTAAGAACTTGGTTCAAAGGGAAAAATGAATCATATGGTTGCTTATTTGAATACACATTTTATAAGAATTTAAACTTTTAAATTCATCCCTATGATATCAGTGTATTTTCTTGCAGTGAATATGTGGGGTTAAGTTTTTAAATAACTCTTAATGAAATATGTAGCTCTATAAAAGTGGGATGTTTAAACTGCACAAACACCTTTAACAGAATACACCTATTTTAATTTGGCGGAGTGGGGCCACTCCTACATGAGAATATATAGGACATATTTTCAGAACACATTCAAGAAATAGGATACGGCACATGGCCACATAACCGTGTTAGTTAGAGCTCATAATTTGCACTTAGGTTGTTATGTGTAAGATATAGATTTTGTTTCTCCTAAGCAGTCCATAGTTCAAGGCGAATATCACTATGGCTTTGGATCAAGAAATATATTTTTGCTAAGTATAGGTTCAAGGAAAATTAAACAACTTATATTATGCATAATAATCTATGTCTACCCAAAGAGTATATATTATATTGTGTGCAATTTTATAATAAAAAATGGGGGATTATTAGAGATTTATTATTATAAAATATTAAAACAATGTTTTTAATAACTTTCATTATTTTCCACGTTGGCAACATGTGTTGATGGCTTTTCATGTTGTTAACATCCCCTCTTAATGGCTTTTTATTCTATATAAATGTTAGGTATTGTACATTAAGGAAATGATATTTTTCTATATTAAAGCTCAACATTAATTGGAATAAATTCACACATAATACCTTTTAATAGACAGTGGCCAATGGGAAGAAAAAAGGTCACTCACACCTAGATATATATATATATATATATCTAGGTGTGTGTGTGTGTGTGTGTGTGTGTGTGTGTGTGTGTGTGTGTGTGTGTGTGTGTGTGTGTGTGTGTGTGTGTGTGTGTGTGTGTGTGTGTGTGTGTGTGTGTGTGTGTGTGTGTGTGTGTGTGTGTGTGTGTGTGTGTGTGTGTGTGTGTGTGTGTGTGTGTGTGTGTGTGTGTGTTTTGGTATTTTTGTGAAGCGGTGATATGGAAAGAACAAACAATAGATATATACATATTATATATGTGTGATATTTTGAGTAGGGAATGTGCGAGAGAAAGCGAGTCTGGTTTACTTTCTACGTGCAGAGGTAGTAAATAAATATGTAAATTTTGGACTGTTATATCCTAAAGTAACACGTCTGTGTACTTCTGCACTTGGTAATATAGCAAAATTAACCCGTAGGAGACGTGCAAATTACCTTAAAGAAAGACGAGTAACTCGGACCTCAACCAAGTACCACGCAATTTATATTTTCACTCTAACCTTCAAATTCTTCTATTTTATATTTATTCTTATTTTTTAGGTGCTGCTCCAACACTTGTATGATTGAATAACTTACACATTTGGATATTTTGATACTACAGTGCACAAGAATTAACATATTTAGCAATTAGGTATATAAAAAATTGTAATTAATTATATCTCATGAGGACTATAAAAAAATGACTCTACTGACATGAAATTATAACATAGTTTAGAGTGGCCAAGAATGCCTCAAATACCTTGATCTGGTTGTGAGAAATATCTATTACATTTCAATGTCTCAAGCGATGGTGTGCAATGGTCAATAAGTGCCTACATTTAAATAGAACATAAATCAATAGAAGAATAATAATTAGTTAAAAAAAAAGGTAATTTTTAGGTGCAAGTGTTCGTTTACTAACTTATATGCTCCAGGACACAAGTGTATATATACATATATATATATATATATATATATATATATATATGCATGCATGTATGTCGTATGACATGAAAGAGGCTTTATAAATGAAAAACTCAAGTTCTTCCTATTTAGGTGCAGTCACAGATACAAAACGTTAATGGTGCAAGAGAGGAAGTTAATGGTAATCTCACTCTATCCTAGTAAAATCCAAAATTTTGTAGGAGTACATTACTTACAAAACCATAAACATTGAAGCTAAGCTTACCACTTCAGCAGCTCTAAATTAATGCAATTGGTAAAGATAGAGTTTTATTTCTTTCAACATATATCATCAGCAATGGAAAAAAATTACCATCAGCAATGAAACAATAAGTTTAATGGTGGCATTGAACAGGGGACAGATGAACGAAGGGAACAAGGAAAAAAAAATTACCAAGCCAACAATGGAAAGAAAGAAAAGAAGAATGGTGAATAAAGACCGGCGGCAAAACGAAAGGTACTTCTGGTTGTTTGGGGACGACGGAACAACGAAGAGACCTCACAATGACGAGAAGGATCGGCCTCTCTCACTCTCTTTGGTTGCTTTGATCGATCTCCACCAATATTTAAAAGATTACACTGATTATTAAACTAGTAAAGACATTGATTCAAGATTTATTAATATAACTGTAATTGAATCATAGTCGAATCGATACTAATTAAATATATATTATATATTAATTTTATATTAATAAATGAAAATTACTCTTCTTTTTTCTAAAAAAATACTATTATATATATATATATATATTTATATTTTATTAAAAATTAAAACAATAATTCTTTTAATATAAAATATCAATTTTTTTATACATATTATAAATATTAAAAAAAAACTTCAACTTTCCTACTTCCGGGTAGTCTTGACAGACGAGTACTTTTAATTAATACAATTACAATCTCTCTCTCTTCTTTCCAATGCAAATTTGCATTTCAAGTTCTACGTCCTTTCAATTTTCAAGCCTATGTGCTCAGTAGCTCGAAGTCTATGTGTCCAGTTGCTCAAAGTCTTTGTAGCGGCACCAGGCAGCGGATTCGGTCTCCTTTGTATCACTCTTTCTTCTTTCTAATGGTTCACCGCTCGAAATCTCCGTGCTCAGTTGCTTGAAGTCTTTGTAGCACTCTTTCTTCTTCTTCTTTTTTTTTCTTCTTCTGTGCTCTGGCGTTAGTGACAATGGGTAAAAAATGGAATCGGTTTATCGAGTTCTATACCCATTTTTATCTCTAATGATGGAATGAGCTGACCGAACCGGCAGCAAAACACAAAGCCGATGGCAGAACCAACAGTTGAGTAGGTGATTATCGCTGGTGAATGCACGCAGACGCAGACGAGAGAAGAATGAAGCTGCAGACATGAAGAAGAAGCTTCCATCTAATGCATTCGAAACAAAACGCTGGGAGGCAAGTCGGGTCGGGTCCAAACAAGTGCCACGTGTTATAATATCACTGGTTGGATATTTGTGAATTTGAAAAAAGAAATTATAAAACGCAAGAGTTTATATCAGTAGTTAGATTAAAAGTCACCTAACGACTGAATATTTCACTTTAAAAAAAAAAAAGAAGATAACTCGCATTTCATCTTAGCATTTCATCTTAGCAGTTGGATGATCTGTCATCCAATGGTTGAGATGCAGGTCTGAAAAGTTTGGAAGAGTGACGTTTCGGAGTGAATCTAAGTTCGTAGCTTCAAGTGCTATGAAAAGATATGGATCACTTAAAAGGATGACTTTGAATTTACTTTCATTATAGTATTATGAGTTTTGACTGTTGAGATGGTTCTTTACGGTAGTTTGGATTGTCTTTGAAACAAAAAAATTATATGTATTCTCAAATTTTAATTTTGCACAACCGTAAAAGTTTTCTTGCTGAATTTTAGTAAAATTATTCATCTAATGCATAATTTTAAATACAAAACTTGAGAAAAAAATAAGAGTAAATTAATAATTTAGTTCAAAAAAATTATTCCTTTACTACTCCCAAGGTATTTTTTTTTTAATTTAGCTTATACACAATTTCTGTAATAAAAATGATCTCTCTATTGGGAGGAAATTTGACGTAACTGTTAACTAATGATATTAATTTATGTAAGTGTTTTCAATCCTAAAATGGCAAATGTCAATGACCAAATGAAAATAATTTATTTTTTAAAGATAAAATTGAAACTGAGTGGTTTTTTAACGATTAGAATGATAAAAGAGTGATCTTTTTGAGTCATTAATTGATTTGAAGATATTATTTTTGGATTTGGAGAAACAGAGAATTACGTAATCGAGAAAATTCTTAACCCAATTTCGTGGTGGCCTTCCTTCCCTAAATCTTAAAAGTGAAGAAAGGTTAGTAGAACCCGCGAGAGGAGACTTTGACGACGACTCTCATTGCTTTCTCGGCGATGCGATCGATGATGCTACGCAGCAACAGTTCACGCGCCTCCGCGGCATTCTCCGTCCTCTTGGTTTTCCTCGCCATCGCCGCCGACTGCTCCAATGATTCCTGGGTAAGTCTTCGATTCTCATTCCACGAGGTGCCCCCTGTCAGGCAGAAAATTTTTCTTTCTTTCTTGATTACATGTCATCATTTCTGTACTATCCTCGACATTCTTGACCAAGTGCCCTCCCCATCGCATCTCCCATTATCCGTTTTCATTATTTTTTTATGCAAAATAAATATAATATGAACTTTTGCTTATTTTGGATGACAGGGCAAATGCGGCAGGACATGTATTGCAGAGCAGTGCGATAGTAAGAAACGCCATCAGTTCTAATTACTGTCTGTTGTTGCTGTGTTGTTCCATTACTTATACATTATTCTCGTTATTTTTTGAGCTTAGCTATAGGAATCAAATACGGGAAATATTGCGGATTGGGTCATTCGGGTTGTCCTGGCGAGAAACCATGCGATGATGTTGATGATTGTTGTATGAAACATGATGACTGCGTCGGTAAATATGGTATTTCTCTTTTCCATCCTCCTCCTGTTTTCTTTTTTCTTTTAATTGTATACATACTTTCTTTAAATCGAAACACGGATTTGCATGCAAAACGTTGAAATGGGACCCATTACAATTCTGATACATTCTTCAGTGATGAATGCTGTCCGTGGTTTTAATGTTGAAGAGCTAGGAACATTAAGGTTTTTAATATACTTTGCCTTGCATTATCATAACGCAATGTACGTATGAGGAGACGTATGTTACTTCCTCTTTTATTAAGAATGATTCTCAAATGCATCTTGAACTTTTGGTGTGTAATGGTTACTTGAGAACTTGTTGGATATAAAATTTCTACCCTCCTGCTGTCTGCAATCTGCAATCAGACACCTTAGGGATCAGGGTTACAAATTCCCTTTATTCTTGGGAGTATTGTTCGTGATTCATTGGTATTTTTATATAATAGATAGAGATATATATATGTATGTTGGATGCTTGAAAGCTTGAAATGTGCTTCTTTGCTGTCTGCCTAATTAGGCATTTGTGGGGAAAGGGTACTTTTTGTATTCTTTTATTCCTGGGTGTACTGTAACATTTTGTATTCTTTTATTCTTGGGTGTACCATAACATCTCTGATACTTTTATCTGGTCTAATCATTAATGTGGTGTCATTAGGTGCTGCTAGCATAGTAGGAAGTTAGTCTGATACTGTAGTCTTCACGAGATTGTGGACTAACAAGACATGGCTTTTCAGGCATGATTAATGTGAAATGCCATGAGAAATTCAAGAAATGCCTGAATACAGTACTGAAATCTGGGAGGGCTGGATTTTCGAAGGAGTGTCCCTCTAGTACCGCTGTGCCTACTATGATACGAGGCATGGATGTGGCCATCACGCTGAGTCTAATGGGTCAATCAAAAATTGAATTGTGACTCAAAAAACTTGAATACTCTTCGCATGCCTTATATCCCCCATTTGCAACTTAAAATTGATTCTAGAAAGGTGATCTCATTAATGACCTTATTGAAGTTTATAATCTGTCACTTGGTCTAACAGTGACTTCACGCATAAAGTTTTTGACGGGTGGCTGAAAGTGGATATCTGTTTCTTTATTTCCCCACTCCCCCCCCCCCCCAAAAAAAAAAAAAGTTTTTGGTCCTTTGGTTCCTTATACGCTACTTCTAATAATGTATTGAGATATGGTAGACAGTATGGAAGAAGCATTTTGGACAGGATCTGTGCCAAATAGCTTGCTATGTGATAAGATGGAGATGGATCTACTTCATTTCTTGAGCCTTGTTTAACTTTTGATCTTGTCATTGAATTTCTGACAGTAGAAACTAATCCGGTCGTTCCTTTGCATGACATTCATATGGTAAGGTCAACGTCCAAGGAAGATGGCTAGATGTTGGATAACAGGATAAGCATCTGTTACTTGTAGGGCATGTAAACATTGTTTGCTCAATGGGCTTACTTTTTCAAGTATAATCGATTAGTTGATGCTTGTTTTGATTTTTTTGTAAATTCAAGATGCCACTACTTCATCGACAATTAAGTCAGACAATAAATTAGGAGACACTGACACAATGTTTTTGCTGTTTGTAAGTGATAGTGACATGTACCCATAAAACTTGTAAGGATGAAACAAACAAAATTTATGGGATGCAGAACTTGAAAAACTTGAATGAAATTGACACACATACTTGCTCCATACTTGTCTGCAAGGAAGTTATCATTCACAGTAAACATAAAGTTGATGTGTAATTGGCGAAGCAATGACTTGGGATGGTGAAAAATTCAGGTGTGCAAATAAGTTAAATTATAATTTATTTAACTAACTTATAAGTTTGATAGAAGTATTCAGTAAATGAGTTATAGTTTATTTTAATAGTTTATAACTTATTTTAAAATATTACTTTGAGTAGTTTATGATTCTGTTTGACAATATTAGTTTATAAGCTAGCTGATAGCTTTTAACTTATAACTTATAATTTATAACTAATAGTTTATAAACTAGCTTATTGAATTAGAAATGTTAAATAAAAATAATTATTAAAATAGTTGAAAAATATAAAATGACATATAATGAGATATATTTTTTAATTCTAAAATAATATAAATAAATATATTTTTTTTGTTTTTAATTAAATTAATTTAAATTATTTTATATATATAATTTATTAAAAATATGTATTTATATATTTTATTATATTTATATATATTATATATATTTATATATACATGTATAATGAATATGAAATAAGGGTATAATGGATATTTTATAAAATAATAAGGATAAAAAAAGTACATAAGCTATAAGCTATTAAAATAAGTTCATTTATCGAACACTTTTAAGGAGTTTATAAGCTAGTCAAATAAGTTATAAGTTAGCTTATAAGCTATAAGCTTGTCACGTCGAACACAGTTTAAAGCTTTTGATTTTTTGTTTCTATTTTACCCTTATCACTTTTTTAGAATACTCATTATACTCTTAAGCTAATTATAACTTAAATTCTCAAATTTCTTTATTTATTTGTGAATAATTTTAATTTTTATTAAATTTTTATCTTTAATTAAATTTATATATAAAACATTTTAAATATATATGTAAATATTATATAATGAAATATGTATAAATATATTATATATAATAATTTAAAAATAAAAAAATTAATATATTTATTTGTATTATTTTAAAATTATAAAATATATGTCATTTTATGTAATTTTATATTTTTCAGTTATTATAATAAATATTTTTACCAAACACTTTTAATTCAATAAATTTTCATCTTTCAATTAAAAATTAACTTATAAATTTTTTAATTTTTAATTATTTTATTAGTTAATTTTACCGACCTTTGACATGCATTGAAGCTCTTACAGCTACAAGTTCACGGATTCAGCAAGATTTTTTTTTTTTTTTATGATGTAAGTTGGAACCAAGAGGACATGTGTTGCCTTTGGTTGATAGAGATGGCTGATGCTGGGGTTTAGATTCTGTAATTTGCAAATGATTAACTACACTTATAACAATCTTGGTCAACTCAAACAACTAGGTTCTTTTATTTACTTTAGTTCAAGAGGGATCGGGTTTCTCTCTTTAGCATCGTACGTTAAGGAGGGTCTTTAGCGCTCACAGTCCTTGGATGACTGTGGGCCTCGCATATCCGTGTGAGATCTACAACCATTCAAAGGTTATGAGAACGCTAAGGAGGAGACGCAGCGCGTTCAAGAGATAAGATATTTTATTCTAAAAAAGAAAAACTAAAGAATGAAGCAAGACATTTGGTTTTGGATTTACGACACTTTACCATCAAGACTAAAAGCTACTTTTAAACAATGGTAATGGTCTTTTAATGCTCAGAATATTAGATTCATAGGAAAAAATATTATTTTTGGATCACTTTTGTATATTTAAAATATACCAATATTTAATCAACATTTGTTATGAATCATCAGATAAATTTATATGTTTTTCCTTAAAACTGCCATCCATATTAGCAAAGTAGAAAGGCTGAGTTATTATGCATAAAGATGAATAATGAGAATCACAAAATTCTTTTCTTTCAATATTTGATTCTCTTCTAATTTTCAAATGTTTAACTCATCTTTTTTAATCAACATTTTTTCATATAATCTACAAAATTAGAATGTTCCAAACTTTAAGACACAGTGCATTTTCACTTATTCATATAAATCTTTTGCAAGGATAATGTATTAATAAAAAAAAATTCTCAAAAGAAAATATTAATAAAACATGAACCATCAACTAAAATATTTTTTTAATACTTTTAAGCCATATTATTTTAAGTAATATAAAAAGTAAATTACATTTTTATCCTTAAGAAATTACTAAATTTTTAATTTAATTATAAGTCTAACTTTGATTCTCCATAGTTTTTTTAATATAATTGAGCTACTGACTTAATTTAACATAATGCTTATTGCTTAATGCTTATATAATCTTTAAGTCACAATCAGTGCCTAAAAAATAAAAAAAATAAAACACTATAATCTCCTAATAATTTTTCTAAGCATTAAGTGTAATTACTTTATCATTGTAATCGTCACTTAAACATTCCATTAGATTATGTTAGTGAACTAATTCATTCACGTTAATTTAACAAATGAATATATTAAATTAATTTAAAAATTACAAAAGAACGGAACCGACAGATTAGTAGAATATTAGATGAAAATGAAAATGAAAAAAAAATTAAAAATATATAATTTCTCGGTTTTATAATTTACTAATTTTCTTTTCCTAGAAAAGATTAACTTAATGCAGGAATTTTCGCTCCAGAAAGAGAAGAAAGGTCAGCCCTGAGTTGGGTGCAGCTTCCCTTCTCATGTGGATTTACTCGGTTACGGTATAAGGTTTCTTCCTTTTCGAAGTTCCACGAAGCTACAATAATATTTTCTTATTCTCTCTTCCTTCGCCTGCAAGGTCCAATTTTGTTTTTGCCATCATCTTCGTCTTCTTCACATCAAAATTTAACCAACCAAAAATCGTTTCTGAGGTTCGCGGATAGAAAGAACTCTTGATTTTGTATCTGCTGAACTGCTCCGTACTGAATTAAACCTTTTGGTCGGAGAAGAATTAGAGTCTCTTGTCCTGGCTCTGCAGTTTTGTAAAAGATATGTTGCACAGAAGCTTCAAGTCCGCAAAATGGTAAAGATCAATCTTGCCTTGCTGATATCATTTGCATACTGGTCGGTGATTTCAATAGATTGTGATATGGCTGTCTGATGATTGACTTATGGTAGAATTCGTTGATGCGAAATTCCGTGTTCGCCTATAAATCTAATTAGACATTTTTTTAACGGAAGACGGTCTTTGTGATGACAATGTTTGTATTTGAACTTTGCTGCAGCAAAACTACATTGAAACTTGCGGTTTCTCGTATAAAGCTTTTGAAGAATAAAAGAGAAGGCCAGGTGAAACAGCTAAAGAGGGAGTTAGCCCGATTACTTGAGTCAGGGCAGGACCAGACTGCTAGAATACGGGTAATAATATAGATTAAAGAAACCCAAAATTCTGTACCTTCCCTTTGATTTATCTGTGGTTGATGGTTCTTATCAGAATTATTTTTCAGTCCTTATAAAAGCAATAATGACTGTGCCAAGATAATTAACTATATTGCTCAAGTTCAATTTTTGTCTTTAAAATGTCGGGGTTTTAGTAGGTTTTGTACTGGAGATGCTTATGGCATGTATGAAACGGAACAATTAAACTTGGCACAACTTTCACTCCAAAGGATTGATGATAAAATTTCCAAACCAGCAGGCTTCTGCTAATTTGAAGTTTGAACTCTATATGCTGCCTGCTATTACTGTTTTAGCTAAAAAACTGAAATCTTACACGCCTGTGGCAGTTAAGTGCATCGGAAATGGATTAAAACGATACACTGGATACTAGTTACTTGTTGTAAAATGATTAAACAATCAAAGAACATACCAGTTACTTGTGTAATAGTAACTGGCAGAGCTGTTTCTTTATCTTTTTAAGATTCTATCTTTTTCGTTTACTTGACTTTTCTTTTGTTCTTCATTCAGGTTGAACATGTTGTAAGGGAAGAGAAAACAATGGCAGCATATGATCTTATTGAAATATACTGTGAGCTTATTGCAGCACGTTTGCCGATGATTGAATCACAAAAGTATATGATTTGAAACTCGTCTTACTTTTTTGGGGGGGTCCATCAGAGGAAATATCATTTTTTTTTCATTTTGTTGGTTTATCTGTCTGGAATTCTATAATATAATATTTGGTAATTTAGGGAACAAAACTGAATTTTCCTATATCCATTAGGTGTTAGGTTTTGTCAAGGAAGTATGTGATCTTAGGTTTTTCAACTTTAGGTGAATGTAAAATGTATTATACTTTAAAGAGTACATGGTAATTGTCAAATTGAGGACATGTTGTAGATAGACTAGGATTTGAATAGAGAACTAGCAAATCAACCTAATAAACACAGGACTATGACACCCTGGACCATAATATGACAATAAGTAACATCCCAATCCTGGTAAGTCTGATTTTGTATGAGAAAAAGAAAAGCAATATGTCTTGATATAACATTGATCAAATAAGGTCTTCTTCTTGACTGCATCAGCTATATGATTATTCTCCAAGTGCAACACGGTGCATTTGGTACACCAGCAACACACTTGGATTGAGAAGAACCCTCTTCATGTAATTATTTATGATGCATGTGCTAATGTATTTATTTTGTCATATGCTTTGACATTGTGTTTGTCTTGAGGGTTTATGACTTGATTGTTTTCTTGGTTGTACATAACTGAATTTGCAGCGTAGAATATAGTTCATTGTCATTTTAAGCTGGTCCAATTTTTCATTTTTTTTTTTTTTCAGAACCTGCCCCATTGATTTGAAGGAGGCAGTTGCCAGCATAGTATTTGCATCTCCAAGATGTTCAGACATACCCGAGCTCATGGAGGTGCGGAAGCAAATTACAGCTAAATATGGAAAAGAATTTATCACAGCAGCTGTCGAATTACGCCCTGATTGTGGTGTAAATCGCCTGGCAAGTTTCTGTACCTGCTTTTAAGTTTTCAAAAAGGAATAAGTTGAAGCTCATTTATTGTTATCTTTTTTTTAAGTTAATGTTATCTTTTCAGTTGGTTGAGAAACTGTCTGCTAAAGCACCTGATGGTCCAACCAAGATGAAGATACTGACTGCAATTGCTGAGGAACATAATGTCAAATGGGAACCTATGTCATTTGGAGAAAGTGATGTGAAGTCTTCTCAAGATTCACAGGTAGGTGTTGTTTAGCATGGATGATCATTAGTTGATTAACAGTGTTAAAGTAACAATATGCTGTGTTGTATTATTTTGACATAATATATATATTTATATATATATCAAGGTTGGACCAAACACTTATGAGAAGAGTCCTTATGTGGAGCCTCCTCAAGTCCATGTTCCTCCTGTTCGTGATGAAAAGGGACCTCCTATTTTACACACTTCCTCTCAATATAAAGAAATGCAAGATATATCTGCAAACTTAGATGAGAACACAAGTTTTGCTGTCAAAAATGTTGGTGGCAACAAGTCAACAACATCAGGCATGTCTAAACCTGAAATCAGATCTTCAGGTAACTTTTTTAGATCGCTTTATGTTAACTATCTTGTTTGAAGATGATAATTGAAAACTTTTTTTGGGACTTATTTTCTTTCTTTTCCATGGATTTATGGGGATTTGTCTTACAGGAACTGGAAACCAGGAAATGGATTCTACTTATTCTGAAAACAGGAGAGATGTTCCTATGAGTGAGCAGAATTGGAATATGGACTTTAAGGATGCTGCCTCTGCTGCACAGGCAGCTGCAGAATCTGCAGAACGTGCAAGTATGGCTGCCCGAGCAGCTGCACAATTCTCAAACCATGAAAAAATTAGTAGGCAGTATTCAAGTGGATCAGAGAGTTCTTCTGGTAGAGGTTTAAGAGATGAAGTTCCTCAAGAATTTGCTTCTCATGATGACAAACATCTTTCTACAGAAGATGCAGGGATGGCTGCTAGAGCAGCTTCAGAACAATCAAACCGAAAAACTTCTACAACTAAGCAGTATTCTAGTGGATCTCAGAGTTTGTTCAAGAGTAATAAAGTACCTCAAGAATATCCTGCTTTTCATGATGAAAAACATATTTCTACAGGTTCCGTTGATAGCACCTTTTGCAGTAGCAGTTCTGGGATGCACAATGAACAAAATAACACCAGAGAACAAGATAGGCTGGTAAAAGAACATGATGAATATTGCAGGAATAGTCACGAGAATGTGATGAAACAACCCCAGTCAACTTCCTTGAAATCTCGTAGTTCTTTTGGTGATGATAACCCATTTGCAATGGACTCTAAAATGGCTAATATATATTCTCAGAATAGCTCATTTGAGCAAGATAATAGTGATTATCCTCATGAAGTGAGCATGAAAAATGGGGCAAGCAGAACTGAAGCAGATTTTGTGAGTCAACTGCATGGTGATGTGAATACTGAAAACTATTATCACTTTGGAGATGGAAGAATGATTAGACAATCCAGCAAAGCCTCTTCTACTCACTTTATTACTCCAAGTGATGATCACAGTGATGTTATAAAGTCGAACAGTCCAATAATGGGTGACAATGTTGCGGGAGGCTTTTTTGTTACTGATGAAGGAAACACCCAGAGAAATATGGAAACCAAGTCGTATAATGGCTCTGCTGTCATGTTTGATGATTCTGCATCAGAGGATGATGATTATAAATTTGTTTTTGATAAGACATATAGGGAACAGGAATCTAGTTTGTTCTTCTCAAATCCTGGTAGAAAATCACAAATTGATCCATTAACTGATAAAAATGCTTGGAGCACTGGACAAGTTGATGAGGAGAAAGAGGGAGGCTTTAGTTCAGAGTCACATTTTATTGAGGTTTCTGAAAGCTTGAGAAAATCTGCAGTTTCTTCTGGAAAGGAAGACTTGTTGCCTGTGACTTTTGATGATTCAGATTCAGAAAGTGAGGAGGATCAGATCAAGTCTAAGGTTTCTGGGAGTTATGGTAATAAAAATGCTGGTTCTGACAGAAAGTTGAAGTTATCATCATCTTTAGCTGGTTCAGATGCTGTGGAAGAGCATTTTAAGAGAAAGATAGACATCACTAACGTGCCAGAAAAAGATCTTGGTCATGACGACCTGCCAACCAGCATGTCATCTTCCAAACCTGTGTTGGGTTCAAATCTCAAGACAAGTGTTCACACATCACAGTCACCTGATACTTTTAACGACAGTGGAACTTTGGAGGAACCTCATATAGAAAGTGGTAGAGAACTAAACTACGGAACATTGAAGGGTGGGCTTCGCAATAGAGGTTATAGGCAACCACCATATCTTAGAGGCTCCGCAGGTAAGGTTTCATCATCATTGGAGGACACTTTGGTCCAGAACGAACAAACTTTGCCTACTACAAGGACTTCAACAAACTCTGATGCTCGCGGTCATGATACATACGAAAGTGAAGTGAGCAACAGAGGAGATAGAAGTACGGGCTTGTCTCGTGGTCAGAATACACACGAGAGCAGAGGAAATAGAAGTATGGGCTTGAGAGAACACAATACATCTTCTGATTCTGGTAGTTATGATTTGGTTCGGAATTCACAAGAGATCATGAATAGTACTCAAAACCCTCCTCGCAATCAAAAGGCAGAGAAAAGTGAAGGGAGCAAGAAATCAAGCTCCAGGGCCTCGATTACTTACTTTGATTCTGATGATAGTTATTCTGAGGATGAAGTTCCTAAACAGAATTCAGTTAGCCTTGCCCGTCCTGTTAGTGGATTTTCTCAGAGGACAACAGCTTCTTCAAAATCTGGTCCAGGTTTAAGCTCCAAAGATGCTGTTGTGACTTCTGGTGCAGGACTTGGACGGAAATCTTCAATAATTTCTTATGAGAGTGAAAATCAGAAAATAACCTCGTCTAGGATGAAGACCTCTGATAATTTTCCTACTTCTAATCATGGATCAGCAGAACAAGTAGCATCTAAGCGAATTCCAGAGGCTAGTAAGACCTCGCATGAAGTTGCAGAGTCATCTGCAAAGGTGCAACCTTCCAGTCCTTTTCCTAAAAAGTCATTAGATAATATAGAGGCTTCAGCGTCTTCAAATACTGATGGGGATACTCCATCTGACAAGGCTAGTCATGTTCATCCAAAGCTACCTGACTATGATTCCTTCGCTGCTCACTTTCTATCTCTTAAGAAGGGTCGCCAATGAATTCGAATTGCTTGCATATATCAATATACTTTTGCAGTAGTGCTCTTTCATAGTTCTGATAGTTGGTGTTTCTTTTGCAACATATATCGGTTATATATGTAAACGCGTGATATAGGATTCGAATTACATGAGAAACATAGATGAATTCATATATTTTTCTTGTATAAATTTAATGCATAGGTTTTTTGCTATAATGCGATCCCCATTTTGGTAGGTGGATCTACAATTAATTGAACAGCAAATGTTGTACAATCGGTTATGTTCAACGTAAAATGCAGGCATCATCGGTTATGTCTTGAAACAATATTTGGACAAATGCTATCTTTTGTTCAAATGCTTTTAAGTGTTCCTTAAGAACCAATGATAAACAAATTAAATACCATTGGCCAAAAGGTCCGTCAAGATAGTAAACACAAAAATTAATCTGACCTTCATACACAATGTCTTAAACCTAGAGTGAGGTTTCCCTCTTGGGGCAAATGTTTCAGCAACCGGTAGAGGAAAGGCTATAGTTGCATCGCAGTGTACCTGTTTGGTGAAATAAAAGCACTCTTTAAGCCCTTAGCAAAAACATTAATGGAATAAGTTCAGAGAATTTTGACAAGAAGCAAACCAGCAATTAAGATATACAAGGATACCTTGACTGTCTTAGCCGATCCTCGTATTTTTCCCCATGAAACAGCCTCGTCTGGGCGAGCTTCAGAATCACTCCCATCAAATTCTTGTGCAGTATTGATGAAAACAGCATAATCTGCACCAATGCGCATCATATTGGCATTGCAAATGTGATGCTTTGGAAGCCCCCCTCCTAGTCTAATCATGACTGTCTTCCTAGGACTTGCATGCACAGCCTCACCATTCATGGTCTTAATATCTGTCCAATTGCTAATTATATTATTATTGTACTTCTATTGGCAGTCATTTGTGCAGCAGAAACTACGGAAATAATGGATCCGGATCATCTCCAGCACTAAAGAGTCCTGCGCTTTTTATAACCATGGTTTTGATACATTTAGTCATAATTTTAACTGTAACTAATGCACTTTTAGCAACGATTTTAATCGTAATTTTTTAGTCACAATTATCAAAACCGTGGCTAAAAAGGTGCAGGACTCAGCGCAAGAGACGATCTAGATCCATAAATAATACCTTGCACTATGTCCACAACCAAACCTGGGCTGTGAAAGGAATGGAAGTACAGCATGTCCCCCAATGAGCCATCTCTTAAGCCTGGACAGAAAACTGGAATATTGTTCTGGAATACATCAAAGAAATGTTAGTTATTATGCGACCACAACACATTCTGTATATACTCAAAACAAGGAATATTGACAAGCAACAGGATAAAAATTATAAGAAAAATCTGGAGCTTCATATTAGTACATTCTTAGGCCATTGATAAAGTGTAGGTAGTGTTTCATGCAAAAGAATAAATCAGCTCTCAAACAAAAAAAGGTCCAAAAGGTTACTACTTACTAACCAAAAGGAACCAGTCTACTAGTCCAAGTGAGAATTTCCTAATTTCCTGCTAATGAGATGACACAACATAAAAAGCAACAACTAATCAACTTCAGAGTTAAACAGTATTGAGTCCTAAAGCCTATTATCACCTAGTAATAAAACCCATTAGGCTTAGAGTTAAGCAAGCTACCTCCAGTGCTAATGAGATATAAGATTATGTCTAGTTGCAATCAAGTAAATGCTCGTGTTCATGCATAAGCTACAAGCATCAGGAGAGAGCTAATAAAAAATCCCTGCTTTGTAGGTAGGCAGATGCATACATATGATGAACATGCATGTGCCTGCGTGTACATGTAGAAAACATAGTGAACCTCTAATTACTACGCTTTTCCAAAGTATATTTTCCAAGGAATGAATCTACATCTAAAAATTGAAAATTGAATCCGCGCAATACAGGATTATATCAGGGCAGAAACTATCTTGGCTTCACAATATTCAAATTGGTATCGCCACTAACGTAACAATGTGTTTTTTACCATGCCTTTCATTTCATGTCATCTTTCATCAGGTTAGATGCACAATAAAAACACAAATGTGGCAAATCAAAGTACTATTTTAGTAGCAAAATAGTAGTATTTGAACTAAAGAGAATAGTATTAGTTACAGAAAATCTGAGCCTGATCTCATACTTACCTTGTATGCCCAGTATAGACAAGAGCTCTCGTTTATTTCTTTCCCCAAGCGAGCAATCAACTTAGATGGTGTCCATGTTACATGCTGAAAAAAAAGAAAGAACAAGATAAGGAAGAATGGAAAATGAAAATATACACACAAGCACAAGTAAAAAAGGGGATGCTCCAAATAAAGTTCGTTATTTATTGAACAGATTAATCTTTTAGTTGATTCTGACTAGCACGTACTAGACATACACTAGTAATAATAGAATCAATAAAGTTGAGTACTTGACCAAAGAAAGTGTAAAGGCATGGTAGAAAGATTAATATGACTGAGCACATATGTTCTGAAGAATTTAGCCCTATATCCAGAAAAATTGTGTAACACAAATTCTATAATGCACTGAAACACAGGCACAAAAATGAATAACTCATCATTTTGTTCGCTCAACATCTGATCAAAAATTGGAATGATCCAGTCTTCAAATAGTTGTCATTAGGGACCAACAAGTTACCATTACGATTTAATCCTTTTGAGCGCACATAGGCTCCAGGAAGAGAAAAGTCTCCTTTATATGTTGATGCAAGGCACTTTATAAGATCTTCCTCTATGCCACCTGTTGTTGTAACAACTACATCAACCTGCAGAATAATGTAAAGTGACTACGTAAATCGCCAGTATACATTGTTATCTTTTTCCTGGTTGTATGAATTCATACTGCTCACTGGTTTAGTTCAAAAATACTTCATTCATCCTTAGTGTAATACCCAAGAAAAATAAAATATAAATATTTGTTTACAAACTACTATTACTATTTCAGTATACAGTACTATTCACCCATATAATACTATTTACGTATCGATACTGTTCATTTATACAATCGAAATGTCAAGTACTAGATGTGGTTTGGTCATAAGAGAAAACTAGAAAGAAGTTCGTGGGAGAAAATGACGTTTTATGTGTAAAAATACCCTCAGGGACTAAATTGAAAGGACTGATTTGAAAAGAAACTTAAAGATTTAAGGTGAAAGGATAGTTTTCGTTTCCAATAGTAATAACAGAAAAATTCTCCATGTACGCGGTGTACAGTAACTACATTATTAGAAATGTCATTTTCATGAATAGTAAATTGAATATTTTATTAGCGCATAGTATCAAATAGTACCCTTGACTTTTCCTATAAATAGGCGCTTTCATTTACTATTCACCTATATAATACTATTTATGTATACGATACTGTTCATTTATACAATCGAAATGTCAAGTACTAGATGTGGTTTGGTCATAAGAGAAAACTAGAAAGAAGTTCGTGAGAGAAAATGACGTTTTATGTGTAAAAATACCCTCAGGGACTAAATTGAAAGGACTGATTTGAAAAGAAACTTAAAGGTTTAAGGTGAAAGGATAGTTTTTCCTTTAAGTTTCCAATAGAAATAACAGAAAAATTTTCGAGGTGCACTGCATTATTAAAAATGTCATTTTCATGAATAGTAAATTGAATATTTTATTAACGCATAGTATCAAATAATACCCTTGACTTTTCTTATAAATAGGCGCTTTCATTTCACTTCTAAACTCACACCTTCAACTTCTCTTCTTCTCTCCTTAAGTTTCTCTTACTTCAATGCTAGGCCTCTGAGATTTTGGGCCTTTCTTTTTCAGCTTAGGTAAGGATACTATGCCCTTTCTATGTCTTTCAAATTTTAGAAGTTATTTTCTTAAGTATGCTCTGTGGTTGCGGCTTTGGCTGATCTTCCACATCAGAAAAATTGTCCTTAGCTGCTTTTTGATTCTCTGATTACCGAAATAGAATGTAAACTGTGAAGAATACATGTCTAGGAAAGTTTTGGCTAAGGAAAGACCTGGTTTTTAAGTGTGTCCAGTGTGACCCTCCACTCTTTCCTGGGAACTTACCTGGTGTACTCTTTTATAGATTGTATTCTCTATTTCTGGTATGAATAGTAATTGTATGTATGAATAGTAACTATACGTATGAATAGTGATTGTATATATGAATAGTGACCGTATATATGAGGGGGTACTATTGAAACTTTATATTAAATATTTCTAATGGGTTATTCAATAACCCATGGGTATCCATAACCCAACATCCAAACCCATCCAGTCAATTTACAATAAATGGACTAATTGACCATTCTGAAACCACTTTTCCATGAATTTCACCATTCTTAGAATATATCCCACATTGTGCAAATATTTAGTCCAGTCATTTAACTCAATTTTCATAAATAATATTCAAAGAGAACAATTAAATATGAAAATTAAATATGACCAAAATAAATAACTAAAGTAACGTTGTAAAATTCTAAAATACTCTTAAGCGAATTATATTCCGAAATTAACGGGTATTACATTCCACCCCCTTAAAAGAATTCGGTCCTCCGAATTAAAATCTTACCTCAAGTTTCAAATAAATGTGGATAGTTTTTCCACATTTCATCTTCTGCCTCCCACGTAGCTTCCTCGCGAGAATGATTTTTTCAAAGAACCTTGACAGTAGGAATTTCTTTAGTGCGCAATTTCTTGACTTTCCTATCAAGGATAGCTACTGGTACCTCTTCGTAGGTGAGAGTTTCATCAAAATGAACTTCTTGGGGTTGAATGACATGAGAAGGATCAGGAAGATACTTCCGTAGCATGGACACATGAAATATTGGATGAACTCCCTCTAGGTTGGAAGGTAGGTCTAGGCGATATGCCACATTACCTACTCTGTCTACAACCTCATATGGGCCAACATACCTCGGACTAAGCTTGCCTTTCTTCCCGAATCTCATTACTCCCTTCATAGGTGAGATTCGTAAGAAAACCATATCACCTATTGCAAATTCAAGGTCACGTCGTCGGTTGTCCGCATAAGACTTTTATCTACTCTGAGCAGTTAACAACTTCTCTCTGATCAGTTTAACTTTATTTATATCTTCCTGAATCATCTCAGGTCCAAATATTTTGGTTTCACCAAGTTCAAACCAACCTATAGGAGATCGATACCGTCTTCCATATAAAGCCTCAAAAGGTGCCATCTGAATACTGGCTTGGTAACTGTTGTTATAAGCAAATTCAATAAGAGACAGATGATCTTCCCAACTTCCACTGAAATCCATCACACAAGCTCTTAGCATATCCTCTAAAGTCTGAATTGTCCTTTCGGACTGTCCATCAGTCTGAGGATGGAATGCTGTGCTAAGATTCACCTTGGTACCCAAAGCCTCTTGAAAGACTTTCCAGAACCGAGAAGTAAACTGAGGTCCTCGGTCTGATATAATGGATATTGGTACACCATGAAGTTTCACTATTTCTTTAACATAAAGTCGAGCAAGTTTTGCTACACTGAAAGTGGTATGAACAGGAAGAAAATGTGCTGACTTAGTAAGTCGATCCACTATGACCCATATTGAGTCATTTCCTTTTGTTGACCGAGGTAAACCTACTACAAAATCCATAGTGATCATTTCCCACTTCCACTCGGGAATATCTAATTTTTGCATAAAACCAGGTGGTCGTCGATGTTCAGCTTTAACTTGCTGACAAGTCAAACATCGAGCTACAAAGTCAGTCACATCTCGCTTCATGCCCTCCCACCAGTAAACTTGTTTCAAGTCCTGATACATTTTCACAGCACCAGGATGTATAACGTAGGGCGAACCATGAGCTTCCATTAAGATTTCATGTTTCAAAGATTCAATGTTGGGGACACAAAGTCTCCCATTAAACCATAAGACTCCTTCTTCATCTACCAAGAAACTTGGTGCTAGACCTTGCCTTGCCTTATCTCTGATTTTGACCATATCAATATCATTTTCTAAAGTTGCTTTTACTTTTTCAATAAGGGATGATCTAACTGTTAAATGAGCCAGAAATGTACCTGACTCAGTGATCTCGAAGAATACTCCATCAGCTTCCAATTCTTGTAGTTCATGTATTAGAGACCTCCTTATAATGGCAATGTGAGCTAAACTTCCCATAGACTTTTGACTTAGAGCATCAGCTACTACATTTGCTTTACCTGGATGGTAAAGGATGGTACAATCATAATCTTTCAGAAGTTCCATCCACCTTCGTTGCCTTAGATTGAGATCTCTCTGCTCAAAAATGTACTTAAGGCTTTTGTGATCTGTAAAAATCTGACAAGTCTCCCCATACAAGTAATGTCTCCAAATCTTTAGGGCAAACACTACAGCTGCCATTTCCAAATCATGAGTGGGGTAATTCAATTCATGCTTTTTAAGCTGACGTGAGCCATAAGCTATGACTTTACCATGTTGCATCAACACACACCCTAAGCCTATCTTTGAGGCATCACAGAATACAGAGTAACCCCCTGGTCCTGATGGTATGATTAAAACTGGTGCAGAAGTTAAACACTCTTTCAATTGGGTGAAACTTTGCTCACATGAATCATCCCAAATGTATTTAACATTCTTTCGGGTTAACTTATTTAATGGGAGAGCCGTCTTAGAGAAATCTTTGACAAAGCGACGGTAATACCCTGCTAAGCCAAGAAAACTACGTACTTCCGACACAGTTGTTGGTCTAGGCCATTGTTTTACTGCTTCAATTTTACTTGGATCTACATGAATACCTTCTTGGAAAATAACATGTCCCAAAAATGTTACATGACTCATCCAGAATTCACATTTTGAGAGCTTTGCGTACAACTGATGCTCTCTCAAAGTCTGAAGCACTATTCTCAAATGTTCAGTATGTTCTTCATGACTCTTTGAATATACCAAAATATCATCAATAAATACAATTACAAACTTATCAAGGAATGATTTGAACACTCTGTTCATTAAATCCATAAATGCTGCTGGTGCATTTGTCAAACCAAAAGACATCACAAGAAACTCATAATGTCCATACAGTGTACGAAAAGCTGTCTTAGGTATATCATCGTTCTTAATTCGTAACTGATGATATCCAGACCTTAGATCAATCTTTGAGAAGTATTTTGCTCCTTGAAGCTGATCAAACAAATCATCTATCCTTGGTAAAGGATACTTATTCTTCACTGTGACTTTATTCAGCTGACGATAATCTATACATAATCTCATAGAACCATCTTTCTTTTTCACAAAAAGAACAGGAGCACCCCAAGGTGAAAAACTTGGGCGAATGAACCCTTTGTTTAACAAATCTTCCAATTGTTCTTTGAGTTCTTTTAGCTCAACAGGAGCCATACGATAAGGTGGAATAGAAATTGGTCGTGTGTCTGGGACCAAATCAATACTGAACTCAATATCTCTTTCTGGCGGTAATCCAGGTAAATCTTCTGGGAACACATCTGGAAATTCATTAACCACATGTATGTCTTCTAACTTCTGTTCTTTCTTTTGTAAATCTTTGATAAAAGCTAGAAATCCCTGACATCCCTTTCACAACATACGCCAGGCACTTAACATAGATATCATGTTGCAAGGTACATCACTTCGATCTCCTTGAAACACAAAATTACTCCTCTCCGGCATATTAAAGGAAATAACTTTATCACAACAATTTATAGTAGCATGACAAGAAGATAGCCAGTCCATTCCTAAAATCACATCAAAATCTAACATATTGAGAATCATAAGATCTATCTCAGTTTCCATGCCTCCAACGATTATTTTACAAGAACGATAACATGTTTTAACCATCAAAGTCTCTCTCATCGGTGTGGAAACCAAGAATGGTTCTTTAAGAATAATCGAATCAATTGCAAATCTCTTGGAAAATAGGGGTGACACATATGAGTGAGTAGAACCGGGGTTAAACAAAATACGTGCAGCAAAAGTATTAACAGATAATATACCTGTAACTACAGCATTGGATGTTTGAGCATCCTGTCGGGTTAGAGCATATACTCTTGCATTTCCTCTGTCAGCAGCTTATTTTCCACGGTCACCTTGGCCTCTTCCAGAACCTCTTCTCATACTACCCCCTATTGAAGGGGTTGGTGTTTGAGTAATAGAAGCAGAAATAGACTGTGGTCGAGGTGGCAAAGTAGACCCTTGACTTGGTCTTGTCATGAGCTGAGGGCACTCCCTTATAAAATGTCCTTTTTGTCCACAGTGAAAACAGCATGTACCAACAATGTTTAACCTGCATTCTTCGAAGTGAAACTTTCCACATTCAGGACATTGAGGTTTTTCCCTTCTACCTTGAGTACCTCCTCTACTAGAAGAGCTAAAACCACCCCTGTTCTCTGAACGAGGCTTAGCCACACTAGCTGTAGAATAAGATGACTTAGTAGGAGTGGCTGGAGCATGTTGTGATGCAGTAAAAGTCCCTGAGTCTTCCCCTTGATCAAAAGATCTCCTATATCTGGCCTTCTTCTTTTGACGATATTCTTCTTTATTCTTTGACCTCCTTTCCATTCTTCGGGCCACATCAACAGCTTCTGAGTACGAAGAGTAATCATTCATATTAGAACCCACTTGATCATATAAGGCATCACGAAGCCCTTCCACAAACTTTTCTATTTTCTTCCTTTCAGAAGGAATGATTTCAGGGGCATATTCAGATAATTTAACAAACTGAGCTGAATATTCATCAACAGTCATGGTTCCCTGTCGTAGATACAGAAAATCCCTGGCCCTAGATGATCGTTCATTTACCGGAAGAAATTCATCCATAACCAATCTGTAAAATTCTGTCCACATAACTGGCGGTGCGCCTTGAATTCTAGCTTTCTTCCAGTTCCTCCACCATTTACCAGCCCTACCCTTTAACTGAAAGGAAGTGAATTCTACCTTTTGAGTAGGAGAACACCCTATAGCATCACATATTGCTTCACAATCTTCAAGGAAACATTGTGGGTCCTCTTTGGGATCTTCCCCTGAAAAAGTAGGAGGCCTCATTTTCTGGAATTCAGACATTCTTACCTCCCTTACATTAACTCCTCCCGCTAACGGAGCTGGCGGTACAATTTCAGCTTCAACAATAGGAGGATCCACTGGCAGGTTAGCTTGTGCAGCTCGACCTCTCATTTCAGCCTTAAATCGGTCAAATCGTTCATTCATCAAATTAATCACATGTGCAATATGTAATACCCGTTAATTTCGGAATATAATTCGCTTAAGAGTATTTTAGAATTCTACAACGTTACTTTAGTTATTTATTTTGGTCATTTTTAATTTTCATATTTAATTGTTCTAAGAATGGTGAAATTCATGGAAAAGTGGTTTAAGAATGGTCAATTAGTCCATTTATTGTAAATTGACTGGATGTGTTTGGATGTTGGGTTATGGATACCCATGGGTTATTCAATAACCCATTAGAAATATTTAATATAAAACTTCAATAGTAACTTCTCATAATTCGATTCTGAAGCGAAGCAAAAGGAACAGTAACTTCATCTTCTCTCTCAGTTCTTCATTTTCTTCTCAAATCCTTTCCTTGATCTTCAGAATTTCGATTATTTGTTTGGTTCAAAAGCTTTGTAAGGATCAAAGGTAAGCTTTAATCTCGTTATTTTCCTTAAATCTAAGTTTATATGGAAGATTAGAGGAGGTTTTGTTCTTGAAGATTTTGATGATAATTCGTGAATCTCAGTTGTTTTAGAAGTTATATTTGAGTTATAATCGGTTAAAAGAGTTGAAATTCTGGTTTTGAAACAAGAAAGGAAAGGATGAATTTTTGAAAGATTTTTCTGTAAAAATTCGAGTTACTGTAGCGACCAGAGATTTCAGAAAAATTCTGGAAAATTTTCTTCGAGTTACTGTAGCAGTTACTGTAGTGTCGGCAGTCAACGGTACTGTAGCGAACCGACACTGTAGCGAACTGTTACTTTAGCAAACCGTTACTGTAGCAAACCGTTACTGTAGCAATCAGAAAATTTTACGTATTTTCGTGATTTTGTTTCCTTTCTTATGTTTCCTTGTAATATATTTTACTAGGAAATTTTCCTACACAAATTCTAGTGTGGAACAAGGTAAACTTGGATAAACATCAAGGTGAGTGAATAACCTTGCTCAGCTAATTTGATATTACTAGTCAAAGAACAATATAAGTCCCATTTACAATATTATTTGGATTATAAGCAATCAATTTTTCATATGGGAGTATATGATGATCGGTAGAAATAAGAGTATGTAGAAATTATTTTATTTCATGACAATTGTACTATGTGATAAATTCTCACTATCTTATTAATGAGTAAAGATCTACAGGATCTAATACACGAGTTTGAAAGGGTTAAAGTCCCATACTACTCAGTGCATATCTATGAAATCTATACACGAGTTGAAAGGGTTAAAGTCCCATACTACTCGGTGTATATCTAAGAAATCTTATACACGAGTTTGAAAGGGTTAAAGTCCCATACTACTCAGTGCATATCTATGAAACCGATATACGAGGTGAAAGGGTTAGAGTCTCATACTACTCGGTGTATACCTATGAGATCTTATTCACGAGTTTGAAAGGGTTAAAGTCCCATACTACTCGGTGTATATCTATGAAATCTTATTCATGAGTTTGAAAGGGTTAGAGTCCCACACTACTCGATATATAAGACAATTAATTATATGAGTAAATGTGGTATTTGTACTTTTGATATTTTATATAGTACAGTTATTTACTTACTAAATTTTTAAATAAACTCACACTCCCTATGATTATTTTTTTTCAGATACAGAAAACAAAGAACAAGAGTATCCGTTTGAAGATTAGAAGCCCCTTGGGATTATTCTCTATTTCTGTCTGGTGGGATACCAGTACTTATTAATGTGGATACTAGGAACGCTCTGTACTTTCTATAGGTCTCCTAGGCTTGCGATGAGATAGAAATATCAGACTATGTATGTCTATATTTGCTTATCAGATGAATATAATTCTGTAGTGTGGAATGAATGATTAAGGTTGAATGTAAAACCTTACAGAACATATGTAAATAACGTATGTTTGAGAATTTTATCAAAGGAGTAGTATCTTTTCACATGTTCAATTTTTGGGATGTGACAATTTGGTATAAGAGGAAAGGTTTTATAGGTCCCCTATAGAGTACAGAGCAAAGTGATCTTTGTGGGCCCTTCCCTATTGTTATGAGCCGCGGCATGACCATAGGATTAGGTTCCATAAAATACCTTGTAGAGTATAACGTCATTTTATAGATAACTTCTCAGTGGGGCTAGTAAGTGATATTTTGTTTATGTCTGAAAATTGTTTGTTATGTGTGTAAATCTGTGACAGTACAATGTTAGAAGGATCTTCTAATAATAACGAGCATATGGGTCCAAGGAGGGCCATAAATCCACCAGTACATGTGCAAGATGATCCTAACCGTGGTGATAGTTAGTTTACATGCTCAAAGTACTGAGGGCGCAACTAGTGAGCAAACAAGGAGAGTCGAACCTGATGCTCACGTTGGCAATGCAACTATTGCACATGTGATTAATTTGATGAATGAACGATTTGACCGATTTGAGGCTGAAATGAGAGGTTGAGCTGCACAAGCTAACCTGCCAGTGGATCCTCCTATTATTGAAGCTGAAATTGTACCACCAGCTCAGTTAGCTGGAGGAGATAACGTAAGGGAGGTAAGAATGTCTGAATTCCAGAAAATGAGGCCTCTTACTTTTTCGGGGGAAGATCCCAAAGAGGACCCACAATGTTTTCTTGAAGATTGTGAAGCAATCTGTGATGCTATAGGGTGTTCTCCTACTCAAAAGGTAGAATTTACTTCTTTTCAGTTAAAGGGTAGGACTGGTAAATGGTGGAGGAACTGGAAGAGAGCTAGAATTCAAGGCACACCGCCAGTTATGTGGATGGAGTTTTACAGATTGGTTATGGAAAGGAGGTCAAAGAATAAAGAAGAATATCGATAAAAGAAGAAAGCTAGATATAGGAGATCTTTTGATCAAGGGGAAGACTCAGGGACTTTGAAACCCTTTACTGCATCACAGCATGCTCCAGCCACTCCTACTAAGTCATCTTATTCTACAGCCAGTGTGGCTAAGCCTCGTTCAGAGAGCAGGGGTGGTTTTAGTTATTCTAGTAGAGGAGGTACTCAAACTAGAAGGAAGAAACCTCAATGTCCTGAATGTAGAAAGTTTCACTTCGGAGAATGCAGGTTAAACACTGTTGGTACAGGTTGTTTTAACTGTGGACAAAAAGGATATTTTATAAGGGAGTGCCCTCAGCTCATGATAGGACCAGGTCAAGGGTCTACTTTGCCACCTCGACCACAATCTATTTCTGCTTCTATTACTCGAACACCAACCCCTTCAATAGAGGGTAGTATGGGAAGAGGTTCTGGAAGAGGCCAAGGTGACCGTGGAAAACAAGCTGCTGGAAAAGGAAATGCAAGAGTATATGCTCTAACCCGACAGGATGCTCAAACATCCAATGCTGTAGTTATAGGTATATTATCTATTAATACTTTTGTTGCACGTATTTTGTTTGACCCCGGTTCTACTCACTCATATGTGTCACCCCTATTTGCCAAGAGATTTGTATTTGATTCGATTACTCTTAAAGAACCATTCTTGGTTTCCACACCGATGAGAGAGACTCTGATGGTTAAAACATGTTATCGTTCTTGTAAAATAATTGTTGAAGGCATGGAAACTGAGATAGATCTTATGATTCTCAATATGTTAGATTTTGATGTGATTTTAGGAATGGACTGGCTATCTTCTTGTCATGCTACTATAAATTGTCGTGACAAAGTTATTTCCTTTAATATGCCGGGGAGGAGTAATTTTGTGTTTCAAGGAGATCGAAGTGAGGTACCTTACAACATGATATCTATGTTAAGTGCCCGGCGTATGTTGCGAAAGGGATGTCAGGGATTTCTAGCTTTTATCAAAGATTTAGAAAAGAAAGAACAGAAGTTAGAAGACATACATATGGTTAATGAATTTCCAGATGTGTTCCCAGAAGATTTACCTGGATTACCGCCAGAAAGAGATATTGAGTTCAGTATTGATTTGGTCCCAGACACAAGACCAATTTCTATTCCACCTTATCGTATGGCTCCTGTTGAGCTAAAAGAACTCAAAGAACAATTGGAAGATTTGTTAAACAAAGGGTTCATTCGCCCAAGTTTTTCACCTTGGGGTGCTCCTGTTCTTTTTTTGAAAAAGAAAGATGGTTCTATGAGACTATGTATAGATTATCGTCAGCTGAATAAAGTCACAGTGAAGAATAAGTATCCTTTACCAAGGATAGATGATTTGTTTGATCAACTTCAAGGAGCAAAATACTTCTCAAAGATTGATTTAAGGTCTGGATATCATCAGTTACGAATTAAGAATGATGATATTTTGGTATATTCAAAAAGTCATGAAGAACATATTGACCATTTGAGAATAGTGCTTCAGACTTTGAGAGAGCATCAGTTGTACGCAAAGCTCTCAAAATGTGAATTCTGGATGAGTCATGTAACATTTTTGGGACATGTTATTTCCCAAGAAGGTATTCATGTAGATCCAAGTAAAATTAAAGCAGTAAAACAATGGCCTAGACCAACAACTGTGTCTGAAGTACGTAGTTTTCTTGGCTTAGCAGGGTATTACCGTCGCTTTGTCAAAGATTTCTCTAAGATGGCTCTCCCATTAAATAAGTTAACCCGAAAGAATGTTAAATACATTTGGGATGATTCATGTGAGCAAAGTTTCATCCAATTCAAAGAGTGTTTAACTTCTGCACTAGTCTTAATCCTACCATCAGGACCAGGGGGTTACTCTGTATTCTGTGATGCCTCAAAGATAGGCTTAGGGTGTGTGTTGATGCAACATGGTAAAGTCATAGCTTATGGCTCATGTCAGCTTAAAAAGCATGAATTGAATTACCCCACTCATGATTTGGAAATGGCAGCTGTAGTGTTTGCCCTAAAGATTTGGAGACATTACTTGTATGGGGAGACTTGTCAGATTTTTACAGATCACAAAAGCCTTAAGTACATTTTTGAGCAGAGAGATCTCAATCTAAGGCAACGAAGGTGGATGGAACTTCTGAAAGATTATGATTGTACCATCCTTTACCATCCAGGTAAAGCAAATGTAGTGGCTGATGCTCTAAGTCGAAAGTCTATGGGAAGTTTAGCTCACATTGCCACTATAAGGAGATCTCTAATACATGAACTACAAGAATTGGAAGCTGATGGAGTATTCTTCGAGATCACTGAGTCAGGTACATTTCTGGCTCATTTAACAGTTAGATCATCCTTTGTTGAAAAAGTAAAAGCAACTTTAGAAAATGACATTGATATGGTCAAAATCATAGATAAGGCAAGGCAAGGTCTAGCACCAAGTTTCTTGGTAGATGAAGAAGGAGTCTTATGGTTTAATGGGAGACTTTGTGTCCCCAACATTGAATCTTTGAAACATGAAATCTTAATGGAAGCTCATGGTTCGCCCTACGTTGTACATCCTGGTGCTGTGAAAATGTATCAGGACTTGAAACAAGTTTACTGGTGGGAGGGCATGAAGCGAGACGTGACTGACTTTGTAGCTCGATGTTTAACTTGTCAGCAAGTTAAAGCTGAACATCGACGACCACCTGGTTTGATGCAAAAACTAGATATTCCCGAGTGGAAGTGGGAAAGGATCACTATGGACTTTGTAGTAGGTTTACCTCGATCAACAAAAGAAAATGACTCAATATGGGTCATAGTGGATCGACTTACTAAGTCAGCACATTTTCTTCCTGTTCATACCACTTTCAGTGTAGCAAAACTTGCTCGACTTTATGTTAAAGAAATAGTGAAACTTCATGGTGTAGCAATATCCATTATATCAGACCGAGGACCTCAGTTTACTTCTCGGTTCTGGAATGTCTTTCAAGAGGCTTTGGGTACCAAAGTGAATCTTAGCACAGCATTCCATCCTCAGACTGATGGACAGTCCGAAAGGACAATTCAGACTTTAGAGGATATGCTAAGAGCTTGTGTGATGGATTTCAGTGGAAGTTGGGAAGATCATTTGTCTCTTATTGAATTTGCTTATAATAACAGTTACCAAGCCAGTATTCAGATGGCACCTTTTGAGGCTTTATATGGGAGACGGTGTCGATCTCCTATAGGTTGGTTTGAACTTGGTGAAACCAAAATATTTGGACCTGAGATGATACAGGAAGATATAAATAAAGTTAAACTGATCAGAGAGAAGTTGTTAACTGCTCAGAGTAGACAGAAGTCTTATGCGAACAACCGACGACGTGACCTTGAATTTGCAATAGGTGATATGGTTTTCTTACGAATCTCACCTATGAAGGGAGTAATGAGATTCGGGAAGAAAGGAAAGCTTAGTCCGAGGTATGTTGGCCCATATGAGGTTGTAGATAGAGTGGGTAATGTGGCATATCGCCTAGACCTACCTTCCGACCTAGAGGGAGTTCATCCAATATTTCATGTGTCCATGCTACGGAAGTATCTTCCTGATCCTTCTCATGTCATTCAACCCCAAGAAGTTCATTTTGATGAAACTCTCACCTACGAAGAGGTGCCAGTAGCTATTCTTGATAGAAAAGTCAAGAAATTGCGTACTAAAGAAATTCCTACTGTCAAGGTTCTTTGGAGAAATCATTCTCGCGAGGAAGCTACGTGGGAGGCAGAAAATGAAATGTGGAAAAAATATCCACATTTGTTTGAAACTTGAGGTAAGATTTTAATTGGGAGGACCGAATTCTTTTAAGGGGGGTAGAATGTAATACCCGTTAATTTCGGAATATAATTCGCTTAAGAGTATTTTAGAATTCTACAACGTTACTTTAGTTATTTATTTTGGTCATTTTTAATTTTCATATTTAATTGTTCTCTTTGAATATTATTTATGAAAATTGAGTTAAATGACTGGACTGAATATTTGCACCATGTGGGATATATTCTAAGAATGGTGAAATTCATGGAAAAGTGATTTAAGAATGGTCAATTAGTCCATTTATTGTAAATTGACTGGATGGGTTTGGATGTTGGGTTATGGATACCCATGGGTTATTCAATAACCCATTAGAAATATTTAATATAAAACTTCAATAGTAACTTCTCATAATTCGATTCTGAAGCGAAGCAAAAGGAATAGTAACTTCATCTTCTCTCTCAGTTCTTCATTTTCTTCTCAAATCCTTTCCTTGATCTTCAGAAGTTCGATTATTTGTTCGGTTCAAAAGCTTTGTAAGGATCAAAGGTAAGCTTTAATCTCGTTATTTTCCTTAAATCTAAGTTTATATGGAAGATTAGAGGAGGTTTTGTTCTTGAAGATTTTGATGATAATTCGTGAATCTCAATTGTTTTAGAAGTTATATTTGAGTTATAATCGGTTAAAAGAGTTGAAATTCTGGTTTTGAAACAAGAAAGGAAAGGATGAATTTTTGAAAGATTTTTCTGCAAAAATTCGAGTTACTGTAGCGACCAGAGATTTCGGAAAAATTCTGGAAAATTTTCTTCGAGTTACTGTAGCAGTTACTGTAGTGTCGGCAGTCAACGTACTGTAGCAGTCAACGTTACTGTAGTGAACCGACATTGTAGCGAACTGTTACTTTAGCAAACCGTTACTGTAGCAAATCGTTACTGTAGCAATCAGAAAATTTTACGTATTTTCGTGATTTTGTTTCCTTTCTTATGTTTCCTTGTAATATATTTTACTAGGAAATTTTCCTACACAAATTCTAGTGTGGAACAAGGTAAACTTGGACAAACATCAAGGTGAGTGAATAACCTTGCTCAGCTAATTTGATATTACTAGTCAAAGTACAATATAAGTCCCATTTACAATATTATTTGGATTATAAGCAATCAATTTTTCATATGGGAGTATATGATGATCGGTAGAAATAAGAGTATGTAGAAATTATTTTATTTCATGACAATTGTACTATGTGATAAATTCTCACTATCTTATTAATGAGTAAAGATCTACAGGATCTAATACACGAGTTTGAAAGGGTTAAAGTCCCATACTACTCAGTGCATATCTATGAAATCTATACACGAGTTGAAAGGGTTAAAGTCCCATACTACTCGGTGTATATCTAAGAAATCTTATACACGAGTTTGAAAGGGTTAAAGTCCCATACTACTCAGTGCATATCTATGAAACCGATACACGAGGTGAAAGGGTTAGAGTCCCATACTACTCGGTGTATACCTGTGAGATCTTATTCACGAGTTTGAAAGGGTTAAAGTCTCATACTACTCGGTGTATATCTATGAAATCTTATTCATGAGTTTGAAAGGGTTAGAGTCCCACACTACTCGATGTATAAGACAATTAATTATATGAGTAAATGTGGTATTTGTACTTTTGATATTTTATATAGTACAGTTATTTACTTACTGAGTTTTTAAATAAACTCACACTCCCTATGATTATTTTTTTTCAGATACAGAAAATAAAGAACAAGAGTATCCGTTTGAAGATTAGAAGCCCCTTGGGATTATTCTCTATTTCTGTCTGGTGGGATACCAGTACTTATTAATGTGGATACTAGGAACGCTCTGTACTTTCTATAGGTCTCCTAGGCTTGCGATGAGATAGAAATATCAGACTATGTATGTCTATATTTGCTTATCAGATGAATATAATTCTGTAGTGTGGAATAAATGATTAAGGTTGAATGTAAAACCTTACAGAACATATGTAAATAACGTATGTTTGAGAATTTTATCAAAGGAGTAGTATCTTTTCACATGTTCAATTTTTGGGATGTGACACAATAGTTGCATTACCAACGTGAGCATCAGGTTCGACTCTTCTTGCTTGCTCACTAGTTGCGCCCTCAGTACTTTGAGCATGTAAACTATCACCACGGTTAGGATCATCTTGCACATGTACTGGTGGATTTATGGCCCTCCTTAGACCCATATGCTCATTATTATTAGAAGATCCTTCTGACATTGATCTGTCACAGATCTACACACATAACAAACAATTTTCAGACATAAACAAAATATCACTTACTAGCCCCACTGAGAAGTTATCTATAAAATGACGTTATACTCTACAAGGTCCTTTATGGAACCTAATCCTATAGTCATGCCGCGGCTCATGACAATAGGGAAGGACCCACAAAGATCACTTTGCTCTGTACTCTATAGGGGACCTATAAAACCTATCCTCTGATACCAAATTTGTCACATCCCAAAAATTGAACATGTGAAAAGATACTACTCATTAAATAAAATTCTCAAACATACGTCATTTACATATATTATGTAAGGTTTTACATTCAACCTTAATCATTCATTCCACACTACAGAATTATATTCATCTGATAAGCAAATATAGACATACATAGTCTGATATTTCTATCTCATCGCAAGCCTAGGAGACCTATAGAAAGTACAGAGCGTTTCTAGTATCCACATTAATAAGTAATGGTATCCCACCAGACAGAAATAGAGAATAATCCCAAGGGGCTTCTAATCTTCAAACAGATTCTCTTCTTCTTTGTTTTCTGTATCTGAAAAAAATAATCATAGGGAGTGTGAGTTTATTTAAAAACTCAGTAAGTAAATAATTGTACTATATAAAATATCAAAAGTACAAATACCACATTTACTCATATAATTAATTATCTTATACATCGAGTAATATGAGACTCTAATCCTTTCAAACTCATGAATAAGATTTCATAGATATACACCGAGTAGTATGGGACTCTAACCCTTTCAAACTCGTGAATAAGATTTCTTAGATATACGCCGAGTAGTATGGGACTTTAACCCTTTCAACTCGGGTATAGGTTTCATAGATATACACTGAGTAGTATGAGACTTTAACCCTTTCAAACTCATGTATTAGATCCCGTAGATCTTTACTCATTAATAAGATAGAGAGAATTTATCACATAGTACAATTGCCATGAAATAAAATAATTTCTACATACTCTTATTTCTACCGATCATCTTATACTCCCATATGAAAAATTGATTGCTTATTATCCCAATAATATTGTAAATGGGACTTATATTGTACTTTGACTAGTAATATCAAATTAGCTTAGTAAGGTTATTCACTCACCTTGATGTTTGTCCAAGTTTACCTTGTTCCACACTAGAATTTGTGTAAGAAAATTTCCTAGTAAAATATATTACAAGGAAACATAAGAAAGGAAACAAAATCACGAAAATACGTAAAATTTTCTGATTGCTACAGTAACGGTTTGCTACAGTAACTCAAATTTTTGCAGAAAAATCTTTCAAAAATTCATCCTTTCCTTTCTTGTTTCAAAACCAGAATTTCAACTCTTTTAACCGATTATAACTCAAATATAACTTCTAAAACAACTGAGATTCATGAATTATCATCAAAATCTTCAAGAACAAAACCTCCTCTGATCTTCTACATAAACTGAAATTTAAGGAAAATAATGAGATTAAAGCTTACCTTCGATCCTTACAAAGCCTTTGAACCGAACAAATAATCAAAGCTCTGAAGATCAAGGAAAGGATTTGAGAAGAGAATGAAGAAAGAAGAGAAAACTTCCTCAGGCTTCGGTTGCGTGAGAAAAAAAAAATGAGGGGGTACTATTGAAACTTTATATTAAATATTTCTAATGGGTTATTCAATAACTCATGGGTATCCATAACCCAACATCCAAACCCATCCAGTCAATTTACAATAAATGGACTAATTGACCATTCTGAAACCACTTTTCCATGAATTTCACCATTCTTAGAATATATCCCATATTGTGCAAATATTTAGTCCAGTCATTTAACTCAATTTTCATAAATAATATTCAAAGAGAACAATTAAATATGAAAATTAAATATGACCAAAATAAATAACTAAAGTAACGTTGTAAAATTCTAAAATACTCTTAAGCGAATTATATTCCAAAATTAACGGGTATTACACTTGTCCCTGCCTAAACTTAAGTTTAAGTCAAGTTCTTTTTTCTTGGCCTCTACTGTGAGATCAATATACTTCCTTGAGGCCATGATTTGGAAAAATTTAGAAATTTTTGTAAGAGTATGAGGCGAGAGGAATACTGGGGGATTGTAGGCTCAGAGATTATTACTCTTTGTGGTGTGGTAACTGAGAATGCTGAGATGGTTTTTATAGAGAAAAATTAGGACTTAGAGACAAAGAAGATATCTTTTCACCGCACCCCTACACGATCAACCTATGGATTTCTGCAAGCTGGAAGCCAGAAGTCTAGGGTAGGCGTGCACACCAACAATACGTTGCATTAATGCCAAAACCACGAAAGTCAGTATTCGGTGGATTTGCGGCCGATTTTATTTGGTTTTCCCATTTCTCCCGTTGGCATTTTCCGAAATTCAAAGAAGTTAATGATATAGCCATTAAAGATTGCCTTGGATGCTTTTATGATGAACTGAAATGCATTTCTCTGTTTTATTGTGTTGTTCTTAAAGAGCCTTCAGTTGAGTATAATATACATAATTGATTGAATCATGTTGTAATTACATGTATGTATGTTATTCATGCATAATGAGTGAAGGCTACGATCAAGGAGAATATGTGATGATCCTACATATACTCATAGAGATGTGAAATCAAAATGACTTGGATAGAATGAAATGTGTAGAGGATGATATATCTTCATGGTTACACATACTTACATATAATGCTCTCGTGGGCAAATGAAAGGCAGTGATTTCCTTACATCATGATAATGCTTACTACATGTGACCGAAAACAGTTAACTTTGTTTTAAAATATATATATTTACATATATATTATGTGTAAGTCTAGAGTAAAGACACCGATTAGAATCTAAGATACGGCCAATATGAGTCTACCTAATCATAGAGGGACATCGTGATATGGGATTACATGATAAAACAAGTTTAGAGGGAGAAAATCTCAGACTGAAGAGCGTAGTTAGTCAAAATTTTGAGAAAGGTCAAGATTAGTCGAAAATTTTTTTGAGGAAATCTTTGACTTATGTTAATTGTATTTACTATTTATCTGCATGTCCGATATTAATTGCTGTCATTGCGACGTATGTGATCTGTAAACCTTATAGCGAGCGGCGTATAGGTTGTGATGGCTTTAGCTCCAGGGGCTTTGGGTTGTCTATAAATCTTGTACGCCCGTTACCCCACTCATCACACCAAACGAACTTCTTTCATTACATACCTATTTCTCAATCTCCATTCCTTTCTCATTCGAAGTTATTTCTGAGATCCCTAGAGTAATGGCCGATAATAAGTCTTTCAACTTGAATTTTGAGACTGGCAATGTAGAGCTTGATTTAAATCTAAGTCTCGGAAACAACAAAGGGAAGAGACCTGTAGACAGGTCACCAGAAATTAAGAAGAGAAAGAGGGATGTAATAGAGTTGGAGGAGGACAGCACTGCAACATCCTCAGAAAATAAGCTTGCGTTCCTAGAGCGTAAGATCGAAAATCTGGAGCGTAAGTGTCACGTCCCAAAATTTGAGCACGTGACCGGCACGGAAAGTGAATTTCATTTCACCTCCGTAAGCCTATCTTTCTCTTAAAAAAAATCATACAATTCTTTTTCATGCAACCAAAACGAGTTCTGTATACATACTACAATTACTCACATTACATCACTGAATGAACCTACCCGATTACAGAGATTTCTAGATTTATACAACTTAGAATAAAACTTAACTATTATACCTTTATCCTGAACAAATGAAAAGGTAATTATGGACTAAGGATCCATAATTCCTTGTTCCGATATTTACCTTCAGCTGTCAACTCTGAAAAAAAAATATCAATAAGAGGGGTATGAGCAAACCACGTGCCCAGTGAGTAGATAACACAATACTATGACAAAATAAAAATCATGCATCATAATGATAACATGCAGCAATCATACGTAGATCGATCATCATATGATATAATATTATTCATAATACTTCACAACAATATCCAAGTGAATCAAATGCATTTCAACAAAATTCAAAATTCACAACAGCAATCGATGAAATCAATTTCACACACAATTCCCGTACCAACCGGGTCGTCCAGAATACCTCTGGATCGTTGCCCGCGGCCCCCGCCGCATCCACCCTTATCGCTCCATTTATATTCTCCACCCTTATAGCTTCACATAGATTTCTCCATGGGGTGCACCACCATGCCTTTCATTTCCAGTCAAACACAATCACAATCACATATAAAAACATCCTCAATCATAATCTTGAGCCACATACACAACTCAGTCATTTATAATTCAAGCCACAACATAATCAATGTGGTTCTAGCAACATAGCATGTATATAACATAACCCATAAAATAGAACAATTATTCAACTCAGTTCACATGCCATTCACAATCCATCATATAACCTCCATTCATGGGAAAATAAGAAAATATAATTATATACATTACCAGACACGTTCCACAATTGTTTATGCCTCATCGTTCCACATCATCCTCTTCAAACTTGGATATACAACATATTTCCACTATGATGCAAAAAGTCAATAACAGATATTTAATCATAGCAAGTATTAACCCACTCACCTGGATTTCATGCTCTCAGCACTCCCACCTTGCACTTGACCATTCCTATTGTAACCAGATAAAAACCATCAGGGTTATGAAATAGAGAAATTTCCTACCACTACTCTTGACCTTCATCCACTTCTCAAATCATAACTCCTAACTGGTAATGAATATCCAGATGAAACTTATACCATTGGAAACTAGACTCAAAGAGCTTTAAATATTTATATAAATTCTTGGGATATTACATTCTTCCCCCCTTAATAGAATTCGGTCCTCCGAATTCAAAACTCAAGATTGAAACAAATGCAGATATTTTGTCTATATCTCATTGTCTCTTCTGGAATTTTCACAATCAAGTACAAAATATAACAAGTTCAACATATTTTTATTTCTCAAGTTTCTTCAGTAAAAGAATTGCCTCAACAAAAAAAAATCAAATACGAAAATTTTTTATTTCTAATACATAAGTTACAGGCAACAAACTGAACTTGATTTACAAAACAGATAATTTTCATACGTAAACATTAGATCAAACATCAGCTTTAAGTACAAACAAAAGAAAAGATAAATTAAGAACGAGGAGGCTTTTGAAATGCAGAAGGTGCTCCAGGTCTAGAAGAAGAAGGTGCTTCAGACCTTAAGGAGGAAGTTAATCGTTGCAGCCTAGAAAGAGTTTCTGGAGGAAACGTCTGGGAAATTTGGCGAAGTGCAGAAGTCACTCCATTCATACAGTCAATACATCTCGCTTGTTGGTCACGAAAATTTTGAGTTGCAAACATCGAATGTCTATCAACTCTATTCGCCAATTCCCTAAAATGACGGTTCAAAAGCTTCTCTTGTTCTGTAAAGAGACGATTTATCAATTTCCCCTGGTCCTCAAAGTGGCGGTTTATCAGTCTTTCCAAGTCCTCCATCTTTTGTCTCATAAGCGCAAGCTCATTATTAGAAGATGTTGCTGTGCTAACATCCTCTAACTCTACTACATCCCTTTTTCTTTTCTTAGCCTCTGGTGACTCTTCCATGGATCTCTTATTCTTATAATTCTCCAGGCTAAGATTTAGATCCAGCTCTACCTTGCCAGCCTCAAAGTTTAAATTGAAAGATTTATTGCCGGCCATATTTTTCTGAGCTATAAAGGTTGTACAAAAGGAGAAGTTTGATGCTAGAAAGCTTATAGATATAAACTCTTAGTGTAGTGAGCAGCGTAATGGGGCATCCATTATATATAGACGAAATTTAGGGCTACAAAACCTTTACATCATACTCTAAAGATGACCTACAGACCTTATCCGACGCAATGCCAACGGTCTCTGATAAGCATGCCAGAAAATAACAAAATATAATCAAATACAAAAGATTTCCTCAAAAATTTCGGCTAACTTTTGACTCTTGCTCAAATTATTAAACTAATCGCCGCTTCAATTTATGACTTCCTAACTCTGTATTTGTCATATCCAATAATTCTAAATCGAGATATTACTCCATGAACGGGTAGCTTCATATTAACCTTATCTAGGTTTCTAATCCGTGACTTTGCCCTAAGCTTACACATTTTCAAACATACATATTAAAATAAAAACTTCTCACATCTACACATCAAGCGTTCCATAAAGTGAGAGAAAAATTTTACCTTTCAGTTGCCTCTACGAGCATATATGTATATATGTATAAACATAGAGATACATCATTATCTATATATATTTTCATCTATTCAAGTTCTTTAAAATTTCAGACTTCACATTCTCTGAATATATGTAGAATCATTACATATTATTCCTGGCCATAACAAATAGCCTTCACTCTCTATGCATGAATAACATACATACATATCATATGTATTTAGATACATATAATCACAGTATAATTCAATCAATCATGTATATTATACTTAACTGAAGGCTTTCAAGAACAATACAAGAAAGCATAGAAATACATTTTAGTTCATCGTGAAAACATCCAAGACACTCTGTAATGGCTACATTGTCGACTTCCTTCAATTTCAGAAAATGCCAACGAGAGAAATGGAAAAACCAAGTGTAAATCGGCCGCAAATCCACCGAATATTGACTTTCGTGGTTTTGCCATTAATGCGACGCGTTGTTGGTGTGCATGCCTACCCTAGACTCCTAGCTTCCAGCTTGCAGAAATCCATAGGTTAAGCGTGTAGGGTGCGGCGAAGAGATATCTTCTTTGTCTCTAAGTTCAAATTTTTCCTCTATAAGAACTGTCCCAACGTTCTCAGTTACCACACCACAAAGAGTAATCATATCTGAGCCTACAACTTCCCAGCGTTCCTCTCTTCTCATACTCCCACATAAATTTCTAAATTTTTCAAATCATGGCCACAAGGAAGTACATTGATCTCACAGTGGATGCCAAGAGAGAAGAGCTCGACTTAAACTTAAGTCTAGGCAAAGACAAGGGCAAAAGACCTTTTGAAGGGTCTTTAGAGAAGCATATGGAGAAGAAAATGAGAAGAACGAGGAAGCTCAGGAGACTAGCACGGCCCATACCTCGGAGGACAAAATCGCCTGTCTAGAGCAGGAGGTGAAAAATCTGAAAAAGATGATAGGAGACCTGGAGAAGTTAACTAAACGCAATCATGCAGAAATGACTTCAAGAATAGACAGGTTCTTCTATTGGTCTACCCAGTGCTTCTGCAATCAACAACAAAGAAGTGTTGATTGTATGAATGGGATTTACACTACCCTCCGCGACATTGCTCTGTCTCTCGCTCCAAGGAATGGTCGAGGGGTGATGATACAATACAACCCTCCTAATCCGAGACCACCTCGCTTTTAGATTACTCATGCATGAGTAATTTTCTTTTTTTTTTTTTGCAATGTAATCCTTCCGCTTTTAATGCCAGTGGTTTCTTTTATGGGATGATACTAAAAAAAATAGTAATAATAAAATTAAGAAAGATAAAGGAAATCATTCACACAAAATCAATCATGAATTCAACATATAAAGCCCCACACATACAATTTGATCCGACAGCAATGGAATCAAAATAATAATAACCTTTCCTTTACCGGGTTCAAAAGTATAGCCATATCTGTCTAAAACTAAAACTAAAAACATAATTCCTAAGAAAAAAACAAGTCTCGGAGGGAAAGGAAATGAAAACATCCTACAGGACCTTCAATGGAGCCATCTCTCTATAGTCGTGCCCGGGTTCACCACGATAGAGGAGATCCCACTAAGGTTACCTTACTCTGTAATCGGTAGGAGACCTAATCCCAAAGCTCTGATACCAACTTGTCACGTCCCAAAATTTGAGCACGTGACCGGCATGGAAAGTGAATTTCATTTCACCTCCGTAAGCCTATCTTTCTCTTAAAAAAAAATCATACAATTCTTTTTCATGCAACCAAAACGAGTTCTGTATACATACTACAATTACTCACATTACATCACTGAATGAACCTACCCGATTACAGAGATTTCTAGATTTATACAACTTAGAATAAAACTTAACTATTATACCTTTATCCTGAACAAATGAAAAGGTAATTATGGACTAAGGATCCATAATTCCTTGTTCCGATATTTACCTTCAGCTGTCAACTCTGAAAAAAAAATATCAATAAGAGGGGTATGAGCAAACCACGTGCCCAGTGAGTAGATAACACAATACTATGACAAAATAAAAATCATGCATCATAATGATAACATGCAGCAATCATACGTAGATCGATCATCATATGATATAATATTATTCATAATACTTCACAACAATATCCAAGTGAATCAAATGCATTTCAACAAAATTCAAAATTCACAACAGCAATCGATGAAATCAATTTCACACACAATTCCCGTACCAACCGGGTCGTCCAGAATACCTCTGGATCGTTGCCCGCGGCCCCCGCCGCATCCACCCTTATCGCTCCATTTATATTCTCCACCCTTATAGCTTCACATAGATTTCTCCATGGGGTGCACCACCATGCCTTTCATTTCCAGTCAAACACAATCACAATCACATATAAAAACATCCTCAATCATAATCTTGAGCCACATACACAACTCAGTCATTTATAATTCAAGCCACAACATAATCAATGTGGTTCTAGCAACATAGCATGTATATAACATAACCCATAAAATAGAACAATTATTCAACTCAGTTCACATGCCATTCACAATCCATCATATAACCTCCATTCATGGGAAAATAAGAAAATATAATTATATACATTACCAGACACGTTCCACAATTGTTTATGCCTCATCGTTCCACATCATCCTCTTCAAACTTGGATATACAACATATTTCCACTATGATGCAAAAAGTCAATAACAGATATTTAATCATAGCAAGTATTAACCCACTCACCTGGATTTCATGCTCTCAGCACTCCCACCTTGCACTTGACCATTCCTATTGTAACCAGATAAAAACCATCAGGGTTACGAAATAGAGAAATTTCCTACCACTACTCTTGACCTTCATCCACTTCTCAAATCATAACTCCTAACTGGTAATGAATATCCAGATGAAACTTATACCATTGGAAACTAGACTCAAAGAGCTTTAAATATTTATATAAATTCTTGGGATATTACAGTAAGATAGAGAGCCTGAAATACAAGACAGAGGACCAGAAGCGACTAATAAGTCGTCTCTTTGAAAACCAAGAGAAACTGATAAATCGTCATTACGGGGAACTGGCCAATCGAGTTTATAGACATTCAATGTTTGCAACTCAAAATTTTCGTGACCAACAAGCAAGGTGTATTGACTGTATGACCGGAGTAACTTCTGCTCTTCGCCAAATTTCTCAGGCGCTTCCTCCAGAAACCCTTTCTAGGCTACAACGATTAGCTTCCTCCTTAAGGTCTGAAGCACCTTCCTCTTCTAGACCTGGAGCACCTTTTACATTTCAAAAGCCTCCTCGTCCTTAATTTATTCTTTCTTTTGTTTGTACCTAAAGCTATATTTGGTCTAAGCTTCATGTATTAAAATTATCTATGTACTAGAAATAAAATTTAAGTTAGTATTTAGATCTTCTTTGTTGAAGTGATTCCTTTTACTGAAAGAACTTGAGGAATGAGAAGATGTTGGACTTGTTACATTTCGTACTTGATTATGGAAATTCTAAAGCAGAGTATGGTAATATCCTTTTGACTGAGCAGAGTTACTAAAATGATATTTCATTACACTTCTGAACTATGGAGGAGTGCTAAATAAGTATTTTATGAACCTATATATAGAGAACTATGGGTTTGCCCTAATCATTGAAGGGATACGACTCTATATGAGTCATTGAGGTGAGAGGAATTTCTATAATTATGCGTGAGGAGTATGTTATTTACTTAACACATTTTCTAGGATTGTTCTTCCTAGAGATTTATGTAATAATTTCATGTGATTTTGCCTTTTATATGACGCCTTCAGCTAAGAGTATCGCTTTAAGGCAGAAGGATCGCCTTCGGGCAAGAGTATTGCCTATGGCCAAAATGATGCCTTCGGGTAGGGTGCTTGTATTCGTAAAAGTTATAAGCTATGTGTGTAGAAACATGTGTTCTGATATTCAATGTAAACTGGAAAGACCACGTGCCACTTTTGAATACGACATCTATTTGAGGTTTTATATGGATATCTGATTAAATGGTTTAAGTTTGGTAAAGGTTATGGGGATGAGACACTTTATGGTACAAAAGGCTGTGGAAAAGATCAAACTGATGAAGAAGAGATTACTTGCTGTTTAGAAAAGGAAAAATTCCTATGAAAATTATTGATAATGCGGTTTAGAGTTCACAGTCGATGCTATAGTGTTCTTGTAAATCTTACCAAGGATATGAAGATGTTTGGAAAGAAAGAGATACAAAGGATGAGATATAGACGAAGTAATCACACTTATTTCAGTCTTGAGATGAGTTTTGAATTCGGGGTACCGAATTCTCTTAAGGGGGTGATAATATAATACCCAAGAAAAATAAAATATAAATATTTGTTTACAAACTACTGTTACTATTTCAGTATACAGTACTATTCACCCATATAATACTATTTACGTATACGATACTGTTCATTTATACAATCGAAATGTCAAGTACTAGATGTGGTTTGGTCATAAGAGAAAACTAGAAAGAAGTTCGTGGGAGAAAATGACGTTTTATGTGTAAAAATACCTTCAGGAACTAAATTGAAAGGACTGATTTGAAAAGAAACTTAAAGGTTTAAGGTGAAAGGATAGTTTTCCCTTTAAAGTTTCCAATAGTAATAACAGAAAAATTTTCCATCGTACGCGTGAGGTGCACAGTAACTGCATTATTAGAAATGTCATTTTCATAAATAGTAAATTGAATATTTTATTAATGCATAGTATCAAATAGTACCCTTGACTTTTCCTATAAATAGGCGCTTTTATTTACTATTCACCCATATAATACTATTTACGTATACAATACTGTTCATTTATACAATCGAAATGTCAAGTACTAGATGTGATTTGGTCATAAAAGAAAACTAGAAAGAAGTTCGTGGGAGAAAATGACGTTTTATGTGTAAAAATACCCTCAGGGACTAAATTGAAAGGACTGATTTGAAAAAAAACTTAAAAGTTTAAGGTAAAAGGATAGTTTTTCCTTTAAGTTTTCAATAGTAATAACAGAAAAATTTTCCATCGTACGCGTGAGGTGCACAGTAACTGCATTATTAGAAATGTCATTTTCATGAATAGTAAATTAAATATTTTATTAGCGTATAATATCAAATAGTACCCTTGACTTTTCCTATAAATAGGCGCTTTCATTTCACTTCTAAACTCACACCTTTGACTTCTCTTCTTCTCTCCTTAAGTTTCTCTTACTTCAATGCTAGGCCTCTGAGATTTTGAGCCTTTCCTTTTCAGCTTAGGTAAGGATACTATACCCTTTCTATGTCTTTCAAATTTTAGAAGTTATTTTCTTAAGTATGCTCTGTGGTTGCGGCTTTGGCTGATCTTCCACATCAGAAAAACTGTCCTTAGCTGCTTACATATTATTTTGATTCTCTGATTACCGAAATAGAATGTAAACTGTGAAGAATACATGTCTAGGAAAGTTCTGGCTAAGGAAAGACCTGGTTTTTAAGTGTGTCCAGTGTGACCCTCAACTCTTTTCTGGGAACTTACCTGGTGTACTCTTTTACAGATTGTATTCTCTATTTCTGGTATGAATAGTAATTGTATGTATGAATAGTAACCGTATGTATGAATAGTGACTATATATATGAATAGTGACCGTACGTATGAATAGTAATCGTATGAATAGTAACCGTATTTATGAACAATAACCATACGTATGAACAGTATCTGTACGAAAACAATCCTAACGTATTTTTTCTAATCTTTCATGAAAATCTCCATAGCAGAACACCGAAATTCACCTGAGCACTCTTGTCTGTAACGACTTAGAGAAGTGATACTCGTACGAAATCCAGGTGAGTGAAACGACCCTGTTTTAATAGAGTTTTAGCATTACTGGTGATAAAAAGTATGTCGTAGGACACTCCCAAGATTCATATGGGAAAATTGGATTCAGAATGACGAATATAATGAGATAATTAATCCAGAAGTATGGATAAGAAAAAACAAGTATCTCATGATGATGTGAAGATTGAATCTCTTGAATTGTGGTTTATAAATCTATAATATAGTTATATACTATACCTGTTATATGGATAAATATTATATTGAGCTTCTGATTATGATATGAAATGCTATTGATTGTGATTGAGCGGGACAGTACCTCCTCTCACGGCAAGGCGAAAAACCCGGTTGACAGGGTGTCTTGACCAATGAGTATGGAGACAACGATTTCCTCAGTAGGGATATAGTCCGGATTGGTGATAAATCCGTGAGACGCCCTAGCTAAGAGGATGAGGTTGTGCGTCATGACGGAAATATACATAATTGGTGAGCCGACCTGTGTGCGCTCTCTGGGATATATTGCCATTGACAAGTACTAGTAACGTTTGTTGAATTGGATGAATTTTTATCTTCTGTCTATTGGTTGAGTATGAGCCTTTGGATATGCTTGCATGACTGGTAATGTATTTGAATTTTATTAACGCGAGGCCGATTCGCTCATTGAGTTTAAAAGCTCACACTGTTTGTACAACCTTTTTGTTCAGATCAGGTTGCCAGCGAAGAATATCTGCTAGAGGAGTAGATCACTTTGGACCTTTCCGTTGTCGGGTAGACCCCTCTTTTGTTATAGATTATGTTGCTCTGTAATCGTCTAGGACATCTAGGTCAGGAGTTTGGCATTTGGTTTACATGTCAGCAAAATAATGTATTTTATACTGAGAATCTATTATTACATGCAAATCATCTCTATGATTTTCAGATAAGAAAATTTGATATATTTATCGGAAGGCTTACAGTGATGAGAGATTCATCGTTGTGCCGGTCATGTGCCCAAAAAACGGGTCGTGACACTTAGTAAAGCATTATACAAGTTACCTTCATAGAACATGGTAGGAGTTCAGTACCTAAAACCTGCGTGATATAAAAAGGAACATACTGCTCTTGAATATAAACACGCACGAACAAACAAGAAACTCACCATATGATGCTGCACAAGGTATCGAATTGTATCTCTAACACCAGATGAGACAAGATTAGAAGTAAAGCCCAGAAAACTTTACACCTCACAGATTTTCGGTAAGCCAAATCCTTTTCCTCCTCATTGCAATCATCCGTTATGGCCTCGTCTGCCAGACTCCAATCTAGCTTCAAGTCAATTAATTTACCGAGGACGCCAAAATGAGAAATTTATAAGTAAGAATTATTTGTAACAAAAAGGCCAGTTTCAAAACAGCAATAAAGACGCAGGAGCAGAAAAGACGTGGTGGGAATTTAGGAATCAAGAATAACCATTTGATTAATGACTTGTATGGCATCTCCCAGGTCGGACGCCTGAAACCCAGTGGTGACGAAGGACTTCAGAAGCTCTGGATAATTCACACCTTGATTGAAGTTGTAGCCCTCAATCTTCACACATTTTCCTTCCAGAGTTTCTGATTGTTTGAAAACAGTGGAGCGAACCGATGCTAGAACGTGATCTTCCTTTGCCTCTCCCATCCTTCCCTCATCCAAAAATGAGAGTGAGTAAGAGCAGTACGAATAACCCTCTCAATCTGAGAAAGGAGGAGACTTGCATTAGTGCATAAGCGCGCCTGAAAAATAGATACGCAATCTCAAGTCTTCACTCTTTGAATTTGAAGTGTTGAAATGAGTTTTTTTTTTTTTTTAAAGGAAGAGACCAGGTTTCCTACGCGTAAGGGGAAGTCGTGTTTTTTTTTTTGGACATCATTAACATTAAAGAATTACTAGAAAAAAAAACTAAAGAATTGATTAAGAAAAACAAATGGCATGTTTGATACACAGGGCAAGGTAAAGTAAAAAAAGAAAAAAATTGTTTAAATTATTCTCTTAAAAAATATTGACTAAATTTTCTTTTGAAGTTGAGATATGCATGTATATTCCAGTCATGCGTTATTTGGTAATAAACAAAATAAACGCTATATTTTATTTTCTTATCCGCAATACACAAGTCTTTTTGAGGAATTTTTTAGTGCATAATGTGGAGATAAATTGGAGAATATACATTATCAGCCCATTACTGTTGGATAGCTAGGTGCCCATTCCACAAATCCACAAATGGACAAACGTATGTGAAAAGAGTAAGAGTAAATTATATTTATTTCCTAAGATTAAATTAAGTTATCTATGATATCTTTTTGTTTAGAAATGTATAATGGCTCTTAACATTTGATAGTAGATTGTATATGTCTTTGAAAGCTTAAGCTTATGAACGTGTTTAATTTGAAATTCATGTAAAATGTATGTTAAATGTTAATGGTCATAACAAAGTTGGATAAAAAAGAAAATATGATCTCAATTTAATTCATAAAAAATTAAGTATTTTAATTTAGTCTTTAAAAAATTGTATTTGTTTCAATTTTATTATTTTGTTTGTTAAAATGTGCCAGTGTGTAAGAGAATTAGTCTATTAAGTAAATTCCATTTGTGAATAATCATGTAGCTTCTTCTAACTTCCTTTTCTTTATATTTGGAGTTACACAAGGGCAAGGCAAACTTCCACTTCTTGGAGTTGCTTTAAAAAACCTTATTCAAGATGCGTCCATGTCCTAAAACTATTTGTCTATAATCAAATAGCAGTTGGATTACAATAAATCTAAATAAGTCTCTTCCCTTTGTTATACACATCAAGACACTAGACTAGGTGGCATCAGAGAGCCAGGTATCCTTAGTTCCTTCTTTCCATATACCCCATCTCCATCTAACTCCTGGAAAATAGCTTCTACACCTAGAGATGAGATTGCCAGCAATACGAGAATCAACAGTATGGTGGACGAGCAGAGAAACGTCTGATAACTCTCTGCATTTATCCAAGACAGAGAATATAAATTCATGAGTAGACAGAGATTCGCAGTTCACTAGATGCACAACAAATTCTTTTAAAGTCTTCATTCCAATCCTGTATTTCAAACCTCCCGTGCAGTAGGAAGTCTCCATATCATGCCAAGCTTCTGGGCCCAAATTAAGATAGGTTATGCAAGGGAAAGAATCGAACAATGTATCAAGGCCAATGCTTTTAGTGTTTTCAGCTGATCTTCTCACTGAATCTACCTTAAGCCTCTTAACTGTTCCACAGCGATGAAACAGGCTAAAAAGGAAAGCAAGATTGGGAGATTCAAACTGAAGGTATTCTATTCTACAACAATTTACTAACTTGAACTCATCCGTGTCCTCGAGAGAGAGATTGAAAGCAGACAGTGCTGGGGCTTCAAGGAAAATTAATCTGGGTCTGATGCATTTAAGTTGGAAATCGACAAGATGAGGTGCACGTATTACCAAAGAAAGCGGTGCATTTGATACCGACCATTGACAGGTTCTAAGGTGCAGAAGACTAATTTTTGGCTCTCTCAGTCCTCCAACTCCTATTAGATAGAGTTCTGTCAGATTTGGGAAGCAACTATTGATCTTGTTTAGGTCTTCATCATCTAGTCTTACAAATTCAAGGGTCAGACTTGTGAGCATTGGCATAGCGATCAGACTATCCACTGATAACCAAGCGTTCCTCACCACTATTTTGACAAGATTATGGCCTGCACACCGCATTTTGAGATGAAGAGGATGATAACATCAACAATAAAGCTTAGATATACAAGATTGATCAGAAGAGAAATATGAAATACCAATGATCAACCATCGTATTGAAGCCGATTCAGATTGAGCTCGAGAATTGGAAAACAATTCAGATAATTATGTAGATCACATTTCTCAGCCAATTTGAAAAAAAAATTACTATAATTCCTCATGAGTTCAGATTCAGAGAGGTAGAGGGAGGAGTGTAGAAACTCACAACTCGAAGATATCAACGACAATGCGTCCGACCGCCTCCAACAAGATTGAACCCAAAAATCTGAGATGGACAAGGATTTCAAGTCTTGAGCAATTTTGGGCAACCACGCTTTTATGAAGCACCTATCAGTCAGATACAGATCATCAGATTCATCATCAACATCGTTCAATGATAACCCACCGAGAGACTTGTCGACGCCAAGCGAAACGGACTCGAGGCGTCCAGAACGGCGAACCAGGTCTTTGAAAACGGTCTTAAAGGGCGTGACAATCTGATTCGTTTCCGGGGAACGAGACTTGAGGTAGCCAGACATGGAGCAGAGAAGGTTGATGGAGCGAACATCATAGGACAGAGAATTGAAGGTCTTAGAGACAAGTCTGCACCGCGCAAGATCGGTGGAATCGTTGAGTCGATTCAGAATTTCGAGAACCAGCGAGGAAGGGAGGTTGTCCATCGAGAAAGAAAGGACATTGAAGGACGAGAGAGCGAGAGAAAGAGAAGGCGTGTGAGAGTGGCTGTATGAAACTCATATCTGGGGTATCTAAAACAGACACGTGCCTAGCTGCACTAGTGTTTAGTGCACTCTCCTTGTCAAAATCTCAAAAATGCCCCTAAGGGAAAAATCTGTATACCACTGCTCTATACCGTACCCTTTTTTAATAGTAATTTGTGTATTTTTATCTTGGTTGATATGACACATTCTTGGCTGTTAATTTTAGTAGGTTAAAATTAGTTTTTTGTCCATTGAGGCTCATCTAAATAATATATAAATTTTTTATATGACATATCAAAAGTTTAATCATTACAAATAAAAAAATTAAAAAAAAATAATTGAAGTTTAATTAAATATTTATGATAAAATTAAAAATAAAATAAAATAATATGATATGTTTGTAATAAACAAATTATATAAAGAAATTTATGTCAATATTTTTCATCAATTATATTCATAATATTAGTCTTAGACACAATATTAAAACAAAAAATAAATATAAGGATAAAATTAATACAAAAAATATTAAAGATAAAATTAAAATTTAAAATAAATGTTAAAGACAAAAATTATACTTTTACCATTTTAATATTGTCAAAACAAATGGACTTATTTAGTAATGTCCAAACTTATCTTTAAAGCTTTTATCCATGAGCCACTTTAATTTTTTTTTTATATTTTTTATATTTAATTAATTAAATGTTAAATTTTTTAAAGAAAAAAACTTCAATTATTTTTTATATTAAAACACATTTAATACTTGTAAGATGTTATCTTTTATAATGTTTATTAAATTACTAATAAATTTAATTATTAATAAAATTATTATACTTATTTAATTTTATTAACAATATTATTTGATATTATTTTATTTTAATTATAAATTTATATATTCATTTAAAAGTTACAAATATTTTCATATCTAAAAACTAAAATTACTATATTTATTTAATATAATATTATAAAATATTAAATAAAATAAAATAAAAATTTGTATATAAAATAAATTTAAATTTGCAAAAAAAAAAAGACAATCTTGCCAACTAAATAAGCCTAAAATGATAAATCTAAGTCTACTTATAAATAGATCAGTTTGCGAGTCACGAATTTAATTAACACTACTAGTTAATTATTTTGTTAATGTCAAAAAAGAATTAATTTATTGTTGGACATACATGGAGACGTTCAAACTTTTGGATAATTTTTTGAATTTAGTTTGATGGTATAGAATTGAGATTTTACTTTTGGGGTTTAAGGGTAGCTATATAAAGAGAGTCAGATAGCAGACACCAGGTTTCACTATATATGCTGTGTGAGGGAGGAAGCAGAAAAACTCACCAGGTTTTCAATTCGTTATCCATAATTACTTAATAACATTTAAAACTATCTCTACATTGAATTTATATAAAGTACATAAACTTATCTTTTCCCTTGAGTTATCATGTAAATTATACTTGTATATGAAAAGAAAAATACAAATATAATCATTGAATCAATTATGAAACAGATAATTTAAAGATACTTGAATATAAAAAATAAAAAATATATATTTACATAATGATTAAATACAAATAGATGAATAAAATTAGTGGTTTAGTAATTAGTATATACATAATTTATTTTAAATAATTTTTGTATTTTAAAATTAAATATTAATAGGTATGTTATTTTAAAACTAAGAACACCATATTAATTTTAAAATTATAGATATTAATATAGATTTAGATCAATTAAAGATTTGCATTGAAATAAAAAAGGGGACAAATTTTCTTTTTGATAGACTGAGCAACAACCCACAAACGAATCACTGGGGCGCCACGTGGAGGGGTCACTTATTGATCCTCGTCGTCGACTTAAACAAGAAGAAAAGCAGTTTCTCCTTCTAATCTTCCGACTCGCGCAGGCCAAGTCCTCACCCACGCGTAACCCATCAATCCTTCTTTTTCTTCCTTTTCACTTCTCAGATCTCTCTGTCTTTCTCTTCAACCCTCAGTACTTTGCTGGGATTTGTCTATTTTCTCAATCTCACTCTAAACCCTAATTTTTCTTGTTTTAAATCAGGTTCGTTCTTTTTCTACCTGTTGCATGTGATCATTCTTTCTGTATATTTAAATGTTTGATTCTTATTTAATAGACGAATAAGGGGCCTATCTCACCTTATGTCTTCGATGCTTCTTTTTAGTGCAGAAGGGTATTAGAAATTCCATATCTCGTAATCCAAACATGTTTACCCGGATTTTTGGTAAACCGAAACAGGAAACCAATGCTCTAACGACTTTGGACAAGTTAAACGAGGTGAGTCGGATACGATTCTCGAAATATATGATTATTGGTCTTTGCCTTACTAGGGATATCATTGTTATTTCCGATTCGGTTGTTATTTCATCCTTACGATACTTTGTGGTGCTCTACATCCTAAATAAACTTGTAATTCACCTTTTACTTGTTATTTGGTTCTGCAAGATTACTATGATACTTTTTTCATTATGCAGGAAGAGAGTAGGTTTTTATTTTACTCTTGCCAGTTTTAACAAGATTTTACTCTGCTGGTGAAATTTGCTTAATCAAGCCTGATTATTGAACTTAACCATTTTTCAAAGTAACGACATCACTTCGAGCATTTCTTTTTGATTACTGCTAAGCTGTTGGTGGTGTGCAATAAAAGAATATTTTGACGATATTTCAGATTGACATTTGAAGTGATCAATAAAAATATGAGTATATATTCGAATTGTAACTTATAGCGTGGTATGTTTCAGTCTGTATTTCATGCTTTCTTTTGTATTGCATAGCTTTCAGTGTGATATAATCACCACATGTTGTGGTATGGAACTTATCCTTATGCTATATTGTAATTTCATCTATTTTTAACGATGTATTTTGTTACCCTTTCATGTTAAGAATGGGTTTCCCTTTTAAGACGATAATTTTCTGAATTAAATATTTTCATTCTTTGAATGTTGTAGACGCTTGAAATGCTAGAGAAAAAGGAGAAAGTCCTAGTAAAAAAGGCTGGAGCAGAGGTTGAAAAGGCCAAAGAATATACTAGAGCAAAGAACAAAAGGGGTATGTTGCAAAATGCATGGATGCCTATTCTGGACATATTTTTTGTGTTACCCACTGCCATTTGTTCCCCATCGTTCACATATATCTGTGTTACTCTGTGCTTGTGGATGAACTAACGTGGTGGTCAAAATTTCACTCTCAGTTATCTTTTTATTAGTCTTTATTGTCAAGACCAATGTGTTCAGCACGTCAATCATTAGACTATATATTGGTATATCTTTGCTAGCATGTTTATACATGAACACAAATGGTTGTAGTAGAAAGCCTACTTAAAGAGGGACAGTCATTTGATCGATGGTCCTGGCCTCCATTGCGTTCATCTTATTTTGTGTGGTTTTTTGTGCTAAAAGGGCCTGGAATGTGCAGCCTTAACTTACACACTTATTTGCAGCATTTTTCTTTTTCCTTCGAGTTTTTCATGTGAAAAATGGTTGCTGATTAAATGTATTACTATGTAACAATTTGGCCTCTGCTGTTCATGGTATATTTATGTGGCTTGATTAATACACATATATCTTTAAAAATCCACATATTGGATTTCTATAGTTGCATTGGTTTTGAATGTCTGCTTCATGGCTCATGCAGCTGCAATACAATGTTTAAAGAGGAAGAGGCTATATGAGCAGCAAATAGAGCAGCTTGGAAATTTCCAGTTGCGTATTCATGACCAGGTGTGATTGCAACTCTGCAGTTAGTAAGCATCTAGACAATGACTGTGTTTGTTGAGCCTCTTTTGCATCTTACGGTGGTAAATTATGCTACAGATGATTATGTTAGAAGGTGCTAAGGCCACCACAGAAACTGTAGACGCATTGAGAACTGGTGCATCTGCTATGAAGGCCATGCAAAAAGCAACGTATGCAGTGCTGTTTTTATTATGGAATATTTAGTGATTTTGTTTTCACTTTTAAAATGCCTTCTTATATTTAATTTTATTTTGTTAGGCTTGTTACAGAATATGAAAAGTTGACTATAAATTTGTACCGTAGAAAATTTGTTATTGCTGGTGCTTTTTCATGCTTTAAACTTATTTATGAATGATTTCTGATTATCGATTTATGACAATGTCAAGTCAAAATACTATTTTACAGGAATATTGATGATGTTGACAAGACCATGGATGAGATCAATGAACAGACTGAGAACATGAAACAAATTCAAGAAGCATTGGCAGCTCCTATTGGCGCAGCAGCTGATTTTGATGAGGTCAAGATCTATTAGTTGCAAACAGGATATTTGTCCTTTGATTAAATTGCAGTGCTATTGAGTCATTTAGAACTAACATATGTAATTTGTGAGGCATTCTGAATTTTCTGTTCTTTCAGGACGAACTGGAAGCAGAACTTGAAGAGCTGGAGGGTGCTGAATTGGAAGAACAACTTCTACAGCCTGCAACTACAGCTCCTGCAGCACCAGTGCAGGTACCAGCTGGGCGGCAGCCTGCACGCCCTGCTGCTCCACAGAAGCATACAGCTGAGGAAGATGAACTGGCTGCTTTACAGGCTGAGATGGCACTTTAAGCATGTCCCTTTAGTTTGTTGTTTTACTTGAATTAGTATTGCAATAAATACGGTAGTTGGGAAAGCTGCATCAGTGCCATTACGTTTTCATGTCTGATATCACAGTTAAGTTCGCCTGTGTTATAGTTTAAATAAGATTACTTGTTTTGAAGAATGTTGGGATCTTATTATAGGTAGTTGTTCTTACTGGTTATGCGAGAATTTTGCAGGCATTGTTGTGGGCCATGATGACAAGTGGCTTATATAAAGAATTGTAATCTGTAACATAGAGTTTGGAGAATTCTGCGCCTCTTGCGCTTCCTTATCTCTGTGAATTTATTGAAAAGATGATGATGTATACAAAGGTGGCAAATGTTGAACCGAGAAGTTTCCTTTAAAAGTTACCATCTGCACTTCACCTGAATGAGTTTTGTCAACTTGTTTGATGTCTCTTCCTTTTAGAACCACGCGGGAAAAAAAAGAAATGAGAAATTCCTCCTTTTCACACGTAGTAGTCCTTAATTGAGTATTGGTCCTTTGAGATTGAGACGCGTAGTGAGTTTGATTCGAGACTGATTATAACATTTTTCTCTTGAAATGTTAATATGTAAATAATATCGTTTATTTATTTTTGTCTTTTTTTTTTAATTTTAAACAATTGAGGTACAAGATCCTGAGAATGAGTATAAAGTGCGAGCAGCGAGAAGGCATGGGATAGTTCTCAAATTCGTCGCAAGACCTACTGATACTTGTATTCATATTTAGAGGAAGTGGTATTTGAGTTATGCTTAAACAATTTATTTTAATTTCGGCGCAACTGACCTTTTCTCTTTTTAATGTTTGGCCAGTAGTCTCTTGAACTTTAAAAATGGTCAAATAACTCTTACTTACCGAAAAGTAAAAGAGGGAATTGTTTTATTTGATTTGCAAATCTAGTAGCGCTGTAACAAGCGTTAATGAATTTCATGATTTCAACTTTCAACTAGGATAACAGAGCTGTTTAGTCATACTTCCAGTAATAAAATTATACAAATAGAACAATAAGGAGTATTTCTACATAAAATAAAAGAATTCCATGGGAAGAATATAATCAGAACAAATAAACAAGCAGAGAGGGAGAGAGAGAGAGAGCAGAGGTGAGCAGAATGAATGTAAGATTTGGCTTCAAAAGGTCAATGAATAATGTAAGTAAGAAGCAAAGCGAGGAACATGAGCACATAGGCAATTCCTTGGTCAACTGCTACACCTGTTCACCACACAACATCAACAACAAACGTTATTACGCGTACCCCATTCAAATTAACAGCCAAAAGGAAGCAGACAGACGTTCAAATATAAGAGCACACACCATCACCGGTTGTAGCAGGGGCAGGTACTAGGCTCTGAGCATTGATATATGTCACCCCATTCCCAAAGCCTAGAACCAAAGCAATCACAGCATGAACAGCCATTGAAAACCTCCGTTGATATGTTTTCCTCTGCCTCACACGAGGATGGCTTATATATGATGGGGACGAAACAAGTGAAAAAGAAGGCACTGCATGCCTTTGGCTTCACATAATCTTTTTGAAGAAGTGATGGACTGGCATTCGATGGATGACACGTGTAGGGATGAGATTGTCCTCACGTTACACAATCGAGCTGTATTACAATTTACAACCTATACACCATGTGTTCAATACTTTCTTCTAATGCGGCCACATGAATAAAATGAATGATTGAGTGCACCAGTTCCTTCAACACAGATATAACCAATCCACGACATCAAAGCACGGTGTAGAATGTAGATGTTCTTAATTCCCATCTCTCTTGTTTCATTTCAAAAATCTTGAAGCATCATAAGCACCACTAATCAACCAAAACAATACCACTTCAAATATGTTGGTAAAGTTAGGATTTTTTTAAATGGTCCACTATGCTCTTCTAATATCCAATTTCCTTTTTATAGTAACTTACTATGAGAATGTAGGATTATATTGGTATTACAAATGATAAATTGATTTTATAATGGAATAAAACTGTAGGTGTTACAAAGTTGAAGGCCCCTGGCTTAGCAAGAAAAAGGCTTCACTAGCTATAGGCAAGAAGAACTCTGCAACAACATGTAGCAAATATTTTCTTACATAATAAGCAATAATTTTGCAACACCAAAACGCTTAGGAATTAGGTAATTCATAGTTGTCAAATCCTTCATGACCATTTATCATCGAGCTTGGTGGCTTTTTGCAACAACTTAGCTAGTTTAGATCATATGTTTAATCTACATATTGATTCTTTGACTGATCTTGCCGTTTCACAGAAAAAACTTGATATCTCCTAAAGGTTTTATTGTGGTTCTCCATATGAACTTCATAATCTGCTGACTTTTTGAAGTTTACATGTCTAATTTCATACTCTAGAGCAATTTAAGGGTCGTAGCCATTAACTTACGAAGGTGCATGTGGGAAGAAGCTTATAAAAGTGGCCAATGAGGCTATGATTGGAAATAAACAAGCTATAATACCAATATGAGGTTTTTTATTGCCTAGCGTATGAGCATTTGTGATATCCATCAAGTTGTGAGTTTTTGTTTTATAGATGCCTTACCCCTTGTATTGACAACTTAAAAGTTATTGAAAAAACCCTAAAAATATGCTCAATCTTAGCTAATCGCAACAATAGCAGCTATTTAAACATTTAGAAAACGATAAAAGTTTGATTTTTAAATAAGTTATTTTGAAAAAGATTTTATTATTTGCATTCAGTAAGTTTGAAAGATATTAATCTTTCATCCAATTAGATAAGAGAATATCTCTATTATAATTAATTATATATTGTGATGTATGACAATAGAACTAATGATAATTACTAATTACGTTGCCTTGGGTGGAGGCAATGCTTATTAATTTAATTATTAAATTTGTGCTCAAGTGTGCTTTAAAGTCAGTGGCATCCCGTTCTCTTCTTCTTGTGTGTTGTTAGCCTGTAAGATTCTGTCCTATTTTTGTTGCATCAAAGCAATGGTATAAATTAGTTAGTACTGACTCAAACTTATTTCTGTACTTCTGTTGCTCTGATTCCAATATGGATGCACCAGAATATCGTAAGTCACTTACGGGTAAACGTATATCCAGATATAAATATTGAACTTGTAAATAACAATAGTTTAAAGCTTGTGAGTGTCTACATTTGTGAAAGAACAGTATTATCTGTATAGTTTTTGCTTTCACAATCTTGTAAATCTAAATTTTATGCAACTACTTGGTTTAAATTTTTACATGTTAAATTCACAATTTCAACAAAATTATTTTTTCCTTTTGGCCAAAAATTCCTACAAAATTGTTATAATTATAGATAAAACAAATGTTGTATAGGATGCTCTCGGGGCATAACACAACATATATAGCACATGACTTATCAAGTATCCTGTGAGCATGTGTGAGAAAGACTATAGAATCAGAAGATAATCACAAATGATAGAAATAGAGAAAGGAAAAAAAAATTAAGTTTAATCAAAATATATGTAACACTGCTGCAAAATTAATTGTAAAATAAAAGTCATGTCATCCCTAACCAACTATTTTGAAAAATGTTTTTCATCCTTTTGTGTGGTCAAGTTTTTTCTGATGTTAAACTTCTCTTAATGGACTCAAATTGAAGTAAAAGTATTGCATGCTGGCATCAAAACCACGAGTGATCATAAGGGTTGATATTTGTATTACTCATAATTCACCTTTCAAAATGATGTGAGAACAAACATCAAAGAGAAGGGCCTAGTTTTGCCAACGTACAATTACAAGCTTGTTGATTATTTAGCAAGCCTCCAAGTCTTGTCTTCTCTATCTTAACACTGGAAAATATGAGAAGGGATTGGCTACCTAGATGGTGATCGTCTGATCTTCAGATCAGATGGTCTAAATTCACACAAAAAATTTATTTCGTGACTATTATATCTCTTAGATCCAATGCCACGATTGAAGTCCTTTTTTAAAAAAATAATAATAAAACCACTCCTCTTCCGTCACGTGTCCGCCCTTCCAACAGCAAACCAGTAACCCTGATACCTTTTTCTTCCCCTTGCTTCGATGAAAAGCAATAATGGAAGCTTTTTCATTGTGGTTCCTGCCATTTTCCCTACGTCCGACCTCCCTTGTCTGTTGTCTCTGGTGGTTTGCATCATCTTTGTTCATCTTCAGCTTCGCTTCTCTGTTGTTGTGGATTTGCTATTTTTTTTTTCTGTGTAAACTCTTTTTTTGTTATTTCAGATTTTTGGTGGCTGGTTTTTCTTCAACTTTGTTTATTCTATGCTTCGCTTCTTCATTTCCTGTGGTTTTTTCAAATGCTTTATACCAATTTCAGCTATGCTGAATCAATTAAGCTTATTTATTATTTATGACTTCTTTTATTTGCGCCTTTTCTTTTCATTATCTTTAATTAAAGATGCATTTGGATTTAAAATATTCAACGGCCACTAAATTATTTTTTTGTGTGAATGTGGATTGTCCGATCTAAAGATGGAATGGTTAAGATTTGGAGCAGGCAGGCAGCCAATCCCTTCTTTAGATGAGATACATAAGGTTTAAGCTGCAAAAGAGAATAATAATTCAGCATTGTGCTTTCTGCGCATGAACATCACTTGCATTCATGTGACTTTTATTCGAGACTTACATGAACAAACTCGAGTTCTTCCCCAAACATCAAAAGATTCATATAAAATTTTACACGTCTTTCTGGCCAACGCCAATCACAAAAAAAAAATTATTCTATAATATCAAGGCATTGAACTTGGCCAAACCCTAAAAACCTCAAACAACGATCATGACCATAGTCAAACTGATTATACAGTGATGGCCATCCGCAAAGTGCCATAGGGCCCAAGGCGCAAGCTAAGCGGAAAAATGTAAAGAAAAATAAAATTACTTTAATGGCCTACTATGAGAATGTGGGCATTATTTTGTGTTGCAAATGTTGAATTAGTTTTATAACGGAATAAAACCAAAGTTCCTTACTTTCTTACACACACACACACACACACACATATGTATGTATATTTTAATGCTAGTTGTTCAAGTGGTTTTTTCTTTAAATAAAGTTTTAAATCCATAAATAGATAAAATTAGTGTTAGAAGAACCTTACACCTTTAATTGAGTAGAGTAAATTTTTAAATACTAATAGTTCAAATATATATATATATATACTTTTGTCACAAAATATTCATATATCCCACGCTATTTGTTTTTCAGGATACAGACATATCACCTTTCCAACACAAAGTTACAAAATTGGAAAATCCTTCCGACATATTTTATTGCTGGCTCCACTACTTTGATATTTCACACCATTCACATGCTCAATTTTGATTCAATTAATTTGGGATGTGATTATAGGTAAAGAAAAGTCGCAAAATGACGGGTTTGAGAAAATGATAAACTACTATTATGGCGTCCAATTCACAGGTTTCAAGCCCTGTTTTCAGTTGACCTGTTTATGTGTGTTCATGGATTAGTAGTGACCCCACTGTTTACTGGAAAATTTCAATTATATTCTGTACACTCCTACAATGGGAGAAGGGGGGAGATTTATATTACAATAAAGCATATTCCTACAGCTAAGATTAGACTAACACATGTGGAGGATGCATCATGGAGGTATGGAGGGAGCATCTAAACTTTAATCATTAGGGTACATTGCACATGGAAGTTGGGAGAAATTATTTCAACACTCCCCCTCAAGTTGGTGCATAGATGTTCCACATGCCCAACTTGTCAAGTAACTTTAAGAATATTCGATTTGAAACTGCTTTGGTGAGAATGTCAGCCAGTTGATCTTCAGATCTAATTTTAGGTAGTTCCACAATTCTTCCATCTAGTTTCTCTTTAATGAAAAATCTGTCTACCTCAACATGTTTTGTACGATCATGTTGAACTGGGTTATGGGCAATATCACATGCAGCTTTATTATCGCAATATAGCCGAATTGGTTGCCTTGATGAGTAACCCAAATCTTGCAAGAGTCGTCTCAGCCATAACACTTCACAAAGACCAAGTGCCATACTTCTAAATTCTGCTTCTGCACTTGAGCGAGCAACAACATTTTGTTTCTTGCTTCTCCATGTCACAAGATTACCTCCTACAAAGGTAAAGTAGCCGGAGGTAGATCGTCTATCATCCACAGAACCAGCCCAATCAGCATCCGTATATGCTTCAATGATTTGATGATTTGAATTCTTGGTGAATAAAATTCCCTTTCCAGGGGCAGATTTTAGATACCTTAAGATTCGCATGACTGCATTCATATGTTGCTTTCCAGGGTTGTGCATAAATTGGCTGATAATACTGAGGGCATAAGCTAGATCAGGTCTTGTATGAGTCAAGTACATCAATCTTCCAACAAGTCTTTGGTATCTTCCTTTATCAACTGGTATTTGATTAGATTCAACACACAACTTTATACCTTCTTCCAAAGGAGTATCAACAGGTTGGCATCCTGACATTCCAGTTTCCTGCAAAAGGTCTAAGGTATATTTTCTTTGAGATAGAAATATTCCTTTATTAGATCGAGATATTTCAATCCCAAGAAAATACTTTAGAGGCCCTAAATTTTTCATTTCAAATTCTCTAAATAAGTGATCTTGTAGGGCTTTTCTTTCTTCAAAATCATTTCCCGTAACTACTATGTCATCGACATAAACAATAAGAGCAGTAATCTTACCCTGTCGTTTTTTTAAGAACAGGGTATGATCTGAGTTGCTTTGCTTGTAGCCAAAAGTTCTCATAGATTTCGTGAATCTTCCAAACCATGCCCTTGGAGATTGTTTCAATCCATATAATGACTTCTTTAGTCTGCACACTTTCTGTTTATGATTTTCTTGTCCCATACATCCAGGAGGAAGTTCCATGTAGATTTCTTCAGATAATTCTCCATGTAGAAATGCATTCTTTACATCATACTGGTGTAATGGCCAATCTAAGTTTGCAGCTAGAGATAGTAGAACACGAACAGTATTGATCTTGGCCACAGGTGCAAATGTCTCAGTGTAGTCGATCCCATAGGTTTGAGTGTATCCCTTTGCTACTAACCTTGCCTTGAAACGTTCAATTGTACCATCCGCTTTGTTCTTTACGGTGTAAATCCATCGACATTGTAATACCCATGAAAAATAAAATATAAATATTTGTTTACAAACTACTGTTACTATTTCAGTATATGGTACTATTCACCCGTATAATATTATTTACGTATACGATACTGTTCATTTATACAATCGAAATGTCAAGTACTAGATGTGGTTTGGTCATAAGAGAAAACTAGAAAGAAGTTTGTAGGAGAAAATGACGTTTTATGTGTAAAAATACCCTCAGGGACTAAATTGAAAGGACTGATTTGAAAAGAAACTTAAAGGTTTAAGGTGAAAGGATAGTTTTCCCTTTAAGTTTTCAATAGTAATAACAGAAAAATTTTGAGCCGTCGCCGCTATTTGCACAGTAACTGCATTATTAGAAATGTCATTTTCATAAATAGTAAATTGAATATTTTATTAGTGCATAGTATCAAATAGTACCCTTGACTTTTGCTATAAACAGGCCCTTCCATTTCACTTCTAAACTCACACCTTCAACTTCTCTTCTTCTCTCCTTAAGTTTCTCTTACTCCAAAGCTAGGCCTCTGAGATTTTGGGCCTTTCCTTTTCAGCTTAGGTAAGGATACTATGCCCTTTCTATGTCTTTCAAATTTTAGAAGTTAATTTCTTAAGTATGCTCTGTGGTTGCGGTTTTGGCCGATCTTCCACATCAGAAAAACTGTCCTTAGCTGTTTATATGTTATTTTGATTCTCTGATTACCGAAATAGAATGTAAACTGTGAAGAATACATGTCTAGGAAAGTTCTGGCTAAGGAAAGACCTGGTTTTTAAGTGTGTCCAGTGTGACCCTCCACTCTTTCCTGGGAACTTACCTGGTGTACTCTTTTACAGATTGTATTCTCTATTTCTGGTATGAATAGTACTCGTACGTATGAATAGTAACTGTATGAATAGTAACCGTACATATGAATAGTATCCATACGTATGAATAGTGACCGTATGTACGAATATTATCCGTATGTATGAATAGTATCGTATGTATGAACAATATCTGTATGAAAACAATCCTAACTTGTTTTCTCTAATCTTTCATGAAAATCTCCGTAGCGGAATACTGAAATTCATCTGTGTACTCTTATCTGTAACGACTTAGAGAAGCGATATTCGTACGGAATCCAGGTGAGTGAAACGACCCCGTTTTAATAGAGTTTTAGCATTACTGGTGATAAAAAGTATGTCGTAGGACACTCCCAAGATTCATAGGGGGAAATTGGATTCAGAATGACGAATCTAAATGAGATAATTAATCCATAAGTATGGATAAAATGAAATAAGTATCTTATGATGATGTGAAGTTTGAATGTTTTCAAAAATGGATTAATTGTTATCTTGATATGTGGTTTATAAATCCATAATATAGTTATATACTATACCTGTTATATGGATGAATATTATATTGAGCTTCTGATTATGATATGAAATGCTATTGATTGTGATTGAGCGGGACAGTACCCCCTCTCACGGCAAGGCAGAAAACCCGGTTGACAGGGTGTCTTGACCAATGAGTGTGGAGACAACGATTCCCTCAGTAGGGATATAGCCCGGATTGGTGATAAATCCGTGAGGCGCCCTAGCTAAGAGGATGAGGTTGTGCGTCATGGCGGAAATATACATAATTGGTGAGCCGGCCTGTGTGCGCTCTCCGGGATATATTGCCATTGACGAGTACTAGTAACGTTTGTTGAATTGGATGAATTTTTATCTTCTTGTATGTAAAAGGATGATGTTGTGCGTCATGGCGAAAATATACATAATTGGTGAGCCGGCCTGTGTGCGCTCTCCGGGATTTATTGCCATTGACGAGTACTAGTAATGTTTGTTGAATTGGATAAATTTTTATCTTCCGTCTATTGGTTGAGTATGAGCCTTTGGATATGCTTGCATGACTGGTAATGTATTTGAATTTTATTAACGCGAGGCCGATTCGCTCATTGAGTTTAAAAGCTCACATTGTTTGTACAACCTTTTTGTTCAGATCAGATTGCCAATGAAGAATATCCGCTAGAGGAGTAGATCACTATAGACCTTCCCGTTGTCTGGTAGACCCCTCTTTTGTTATAGATTATGTTGCTCTGTAATCGTCTAGGACATCTAGGTCAGGGGTTTGGTATTTGGTTTGTATGTCAGCATAATAATGTATTTTATGTTGAGGATCTATTATTATATGCAAATAATCTCTATGAATTTCAAATAAAGAAAATTTGATATATTTTCTTCAGGAATGATTATTTTGATAATATAGAGATAATGACTAAACTCATGGGTAGAATTTATCAAAAGGCTTACAGTGATGGGATATTCATCATTGTGCCGGTCATGTGCCCAAAAAATGGGTCGTGACAAAGTTGGTATCAGAGCAAAGGTTGTTAGGTCTCCTAGTGATTACAGAGCAAGGTAACCTTAGTAGGACCTCCTCTATCGTTGTGAACCCGGGCACAACTATAGAGAGACGGCTCTACTGAAGGTCCTGTAGGATGTTTCCATTTCCTTTCCCTCCGAGACTTATCTCTTCTTAGGAATTATGTTCTCAGTTTTAGTTTTAGACAGATGTGGCTACACTTTTGAACTTAGTAAAGGAAAGGTTATTACTTGTTTTGATTCCGTTGTTGTCGGATCAAATTTTTATATGGTGGATTTTATAAGCTGAATTCATGATTGAATTTGTGTAGCTATATTATTTTAGGGTACCAGCCAATAAAAGAAACCACTCGCATTAAAAACAAAAAAACTGAAGGATTACATTGCAAAAAAGAAGAAGTTTACTCATGCATGAGTAATCTAAAAGCGAGGTGGTCTTGGATTAGGAGGGTTGTATTGTATCATCACCCCTCGACCATTCCTTGGAGCGAGAGACAGAGCAATGTCGCGGAGGGTAGTGTAAATTCCATTCATACAATCAACACTTCTTTGTTGTTGATTGCAGAAGCACTGGGTAGACCAATAGAAGAACCTGTCTATTCTTGAAGTCATTTCTGCATGATTGCGTTTAGTTAACTTCTCCAAGTCTCCTATCATCTTTTTCAGATTTTTCACCTCCTGCTCTAGACAGGCGATTTTGTCCTCCGAAGTATGGCCCGTGCTAGTCTCCTCAGCTTCCTCGATCTTCTTCATTTTCTTCTCCTTCTGCTTCTCTGGAGACCCCTCAAAAGGTCTTTTGCCCTTGTCTTTGCCAAGACTTAAGTTTAAGTCGAGCTCTTCTTCCTTAGCCTCTACTGTGAGATCAATATACTTCCTTGAGGCCATGATTTGGAAAAATTTAGAAATTTTTGTAAGAGTATGAGGCGAGAGGAATACTGGGGGATTGTAGGCTCGGAGATTATTACTCTTTGTGGTGTGGTAACTGAGAACGCTGGGATGATTTTTATAGAGAAAAATTAGGACTTAGAGACAAAGAAGATATCTTTTCACCGCACCCCTACACGATCAACCTATGGATTTCTGCAAGCTGGAAGCCAGAAGTCTAGGGTAGGCGTGCACACCGATAGCGCGTTGCATTAATGCCAAAACCACGAAAGTCAGTATTCGGTGGATTTGCGGCCGATTTTACTCGGTTTTCCCATTTCTCCCGTTGGCATTTTCCGAAATTCAAAGAAGTTGATAACATAGCCATCAAAGATGGCCTTGGATGCTTTTATGATGAACTGAAATACATTTCTCCGTTTTATTGTGTTGTTCTTAAGAGCCTTCAGTTGAGTATAATATACATAATAGATTGAATCATGTTGTAATTACATGTATGTATGTTATTCATGCATAATGAGTGAAGGCTACGATCAAGGAGAATATGTGATAATCCTACATATACTCATAGAGATGTGAAATCAAAATGACTTGGATAGAATAAAATGTGTAGATGATGATATATCTTCATGGTTACACATACTTACATATAATGCTCTCGTGGGCAAATGAAAGGCAGTGATTTCCTTACATCATGATAATGCTTAAGGCATGTGACCGTAAGCAGTTAACTTTGTTTTAAAATATATATATTGATATACATATATTATGTGTAAGTCTAGAGTAAAGACACCGATTAGAATCTAAGATACGGCCAATATGAGGCGACCTAATCATAGAGGGACATCGTGATATAGGATTACAGAATAAAACAAGTTTAGAGGGAGAAAATCTCAGACTGAAGAGCGTAGTTAGTCAGAACTTTGAGAAAGGTCAAGATTAGCCGAAAATTTTTTTGAGGAAATCTTTGACTTATGTTAATTGCATTAAATTATATTTACTATTTACTTGCATGTCCGACATTAATTGTTGGCATTGCGACGTATGTGATCTGTAAACCTTATAGCGAGCGGCGTGTAGGTTGTGGTGGCTTTAGCTCCAGGGGCTTCGGGTTGTCTATAAATCTTGTATGCCCGTTACTCTACTCATCGCACCAAGCAAACCTACTACTTTCATTACATACCTATTTCTCAATTTTCATTCCTTTCTCCTTCGAAGTTATTTCTGAGATCCTTAGAGCAATGGCTGATAATAAGTCTTTCAACTTGAATTTTGAGACTGGCAATGTAGAGCTTGATTTAAATCTAAGTCTCGGAGACAACAAAGGGAAGAGACTTGTAGACAGGTCACCAGAAATTAAGAAAAGAAAGAGGGATGTAATAGAGATGGAGGAGGACAGCACTGCAACATCCTCAGAAAATAAGCTTGCATGCCTAGAGCGTAAGATAGAGAGCCTGGAATACAAGATAGAGGACCAGAAGCGACTAATAAGTCGTCTCTTTGAAAACCAAGAGAAACTGATAAACCGTCGTTTCGGGGAACTGGCTAATCGAGTTGATAGACATTCAATGTTTGCAACTCAAAATTTTCGTGACCAACAAGCAAGGTGTATTGACTGTATGAACGGAGTAACTTATGCTCTTTACCAAATTTCTCAGGCGCTTCCTCCAGAAACCCTTTCTAGGCTGCAACGATTAGCTTCCTCCTTAAGGTCTGAAGCACCTTCCTCTTCTAGACCTGGAGCACCTTTTACATTTCAAAAGCCTCCTCGTCCTTAATTTATTTTTTCTTTTGTTTGTACCTAAAGCTACATTTGGTGTAAGCTTCACGTATTAAAATTATCTATGTACTAGAAATAAAATTTAAGTTAGTATCTAGATCTTCTTTGTTGAAGTGATTCATTTTACTGAAAGAACTTGAGGAATGAGAAGATATTGGACTTGTTATATTTCATTCTAAAGCATAGTATAGTAATATCTTTTTGACTGAGCAGAGTTACTAAAATGATATTTCATTGCACTTCTGAGCTATGGAGGAATGCTGAATAAGTATTTTATGAACCTATACATAGAGAACTATGGGTTTGCCCTAATCATTGAAGGGATACAACTCTATATGAGTCATTGAGGTGAGAGGAATTTCTATATATATTTATTTTATAATTATGCGTGAGGAATATGTTATTTACTTAACACATTTTCTAGAATTGTTCTTCTTAGAGATTTATGTAATGATTTCATTTTATATGACGTATTCAGCTGAGAGTATCGCCTTAAGGTAGAAGGATCGCCTTCGGGCAAGAGTATTGCTTATGGCCAAAATGATGCCTTCGGGTAGGGTGCTTGTATTCGTAAAAGTTATAAGCTATGTGTGTGGAAACATGTGTTCTGATATTCAATGTGAACTGGAAAGACCACGTGCCACTTTTGAGATGACACCTATTTGAGGTTTTACATATAGACAGAGTTCGTCTTTGATTAGGTGGTTTGAGTTTGGTAAAGGTTATGAGGATGAGACACTTTATGGTACAAAAGGTTGTGGAGAAGATCAAACTGATGAGGAAGAGATTGTTTGCTATTTAGAAAAGGCAAAAGTCCTATGAAAATTATTGATAATGCGGTCTAGAGTTCACAGTTGATGCTATAGTGTTCTTGTAAATCTTACCAGGGATGTGAAGAGGTTTGGAAAGAAAGAGATACAAAGAATGAGATATAGACGAAGTAATCACACTTATTTCAGTCTTGAGATGAGTTTTGAATTCGGGGGACCGAATTCTCTTAAGGGGGTGATAATGTAATACCCATGAAAAATAAAATATAAATATTTGTTTACAAACTACTGTTACTATTTCAGTATACGGTACTATTCACCCGTATAATATTATTTACGTATACGATACTGTTCATTTATACAATCGAAATGTCAAGTACTAGATGTGGTTTGGTCATAAGAGAAAACTAGAAAGAAGTTTGTAGGAGAAAATGACGTTTTATGTGTAAAAATACCCTCAGGGACTAAATTGAAAGGACTGATTTGAAAAGAAACTTAAAGGTTTAAGGTGAAAGGATAGTTTTCCCTTTAAGTTTTCAATAGTAATAACAGAAAAATTTTGAGCCGCTATTTGCACAGTAACTGCATTATTAGAAATGTTATTTTCATAAATAGTAAATTGAATATTTTATTAGTGCATAGTATTAAATAGTACCCTTGACTTTTGCTATAAATAGGCCCTTCCATTTCACTTCTAAACTCACACCTTCAACTTCTCTTCTTCTCTCCTTAAGTTTCTCTTACTCCAAAGCTAGGCCTCTGAGATTTTGAGCCTTTCCTTTTCAGCTTAGGTAAGGATACTATGCCCTTTCTATGTCTTTCAAATTTTAGAAGTTAATTTCTTAAGTATGCTCTGTGGTTGCGGTTTTGGCCGATCTTCCACATCAGAAAAACTGTCCTTAGCTGTTTATATGTTATTTTGATTCTCTGATTACCGAAATAGAATGTAAACTGTGAAGAATACATGTCTAGGAAAGTTCTGGCTAAGGAAAGACCTGGTTTTTAAGTGTGTCCAGTGTGACCCTCCACTCTTTCCTGGGAACTTACCTGGTGTACTCTTTTACAGATTGTATTCTCTATTTCTGGTATGAATAGTACCCGTATGTATGAATAGTAACTGTATGAATAGTAACCATACATATGAATAGTATCCATATGTATGAATAGTGACCGTATGTACGAATATTATCCGTATGTATAAATAGTATCTGTATATATGAATAGTGACCGTATATGAATAGTGACCATATATATGAATAGTATCGTATGTATGAACAATATCTGTATGAAAACAATCCTAACTTGTTTTCTCTAATCTTTCATGAAAATCTCCGTAGCGGAATACTGAAATTCATCTGTGTACTCTTATCTGTAATGACTTAGAGAAGCGATATTCGTACGGAATCCAGGTGAGTGAAACGACCCCGTTTTAATAGAGTTTTAGCATTACTGGTGATAAAAAGTATGTCGTAGGACACTCCCAAGATTCATAGGGGGAAATTGGATTCAGAATGACGAATCTAAATGAGATAATTAATCCATAAGTATGGATAAAGTGAAATAAGTATCTTATGATGATGTGAAGTTTGAATGTTTTCAAAAATGGATTAATTGTTATCTTGATATGTGGTTTATAAATCCATAATATAGTTATATACTATACCTGTTATATGGATGAATATTATATTGAGCTTCTGATTATGATATGAAATGCTATTGATTGTGATTGAGCGGGACAGTACCCCCTCTCACGGCAAGGCAGAAAACCCGGTTGACAGGGTGTCTTGACCAATGAGTGTGGAGACAACGATTCCCTCAGTAGGGATATAGCCCGGATTGGTGATAAATCCGTGAGGCGCCCTAGCTAAGAGGATGAGGTTGTGCGTCATGGCGGAAATATACATAATTGGTGAGCCGGCCTGTGTGCACTCTCCGGGATATATTGCCATTGACGAGTACTAGTAACGTTTGTTGAATTGGATGGATTTTTATCTTCTTGTATGTAAAAGGATGATGTTGTGCGTCATGGCGGAAATATACATAATTGGTGAGCCGGCCTGTGTGCACTCTCCGGGATATATTGCCATTGACGAGTACTAGTAACGTTTGTTGAATTGGATAAATTTTTATCTTCCGTCTATTGGTTGAGTATGAGCCTTTGGATATGCTTGCATGACTGGTAATGTATTTGAATTTTATTAACGCGAGGCCGATTCGCTCATTGAGTTTAAAAGCTCACATTGTTTGTACAACCTTTTTGTTCAGATCAGATTGCCAATGAAGAATATCCGCTAGAGGAGTAGATCACTATGGACCTTCCCGTTGTCGGGTAGACCCCTCTTTTGTTATAGATTATGTTGCTCTGTAATCGTCTAGGACATCTAGGTCAGGGGTTTGGTATTTGGTTTGTATGTCAGCATAATAATGTATTTTATGTTGAGGATCTATTATTATATGCAAATAATCTCTATGAATTTCAAATAAAGAAAATTTGATATATTTTCTTCAGGAATGATTATTTTGATAATATAGAGATAATGACTAAACTCATGGGTAGAATTTATCAAAAGGCTTACAGTGATGGGATATTCATCATTGTGCCAGTCATGTGCCCAAAAAATGGGTCGTGACAGACATCCAACTGCTTTCTTTCCTGGGGGAAGATAAGCAAGTTCCCAAGTTTTATTCTTTTGCAGGGATTTCATCTCTTCATCCATAGCATTTTTCCATCTGGGATCACTTAAAGCTTCCTGCACATTGTTAGGAATAGATACACTAGATAATTGATTTACAAATGATATGTTTGATTCTGACAACTGATGGTTAAAGACATAATGTAATATCCCAAGAATTTATATGAATATTTAAAGCCTATTTTGAAGTTTAGTGAAAAATTTAATTACGTGAAAAATTTTCTTTTTGAATTAGTGAAGAAAATGTGAGAATAGAAATTTTTATTTTTAATTTAGGAAATTTTTACAAATTCTCAAGGACTAAAGTGAAAAGAAAAGAAAGTATAGAGGACTTTTGAAAAATGACCAAGTAGGAACCCGAGAAGAAAAATAGAGCTTATGGGAATGAATTATGAGTCCGGTACCGAAAAGATGATGGATTCGAGGTTAAAGTGGAGTTTTAGACATCGAGAGGGATTAAAGTGAACAAATCTTATAAGCTAAGGTGGCTATGAGCGATTTTATCGAAAAAGAAATTGGTGGGGCCCACGCGTATACACTTCTCCTTATTCTTTTCTTTTTCTCATTCTCCCTCCCGTAGCTTCACTTTCTCTCTCTCTCGATTATGCTTGCAAAGGAATTTCTTCATCAATCATTCATGCAATTTTTGCTTTGGGAAGGAAGCTATGAAAGTTAGGATGATTGGTAAGTTGATGTTCTGCTTCTTCTTCCTCTTATTACAAGATCAAATCCTTGGTTATTATTTTTGCAAAATTTTTGTAGAATATTTTAATGGATGAATTTAAGTGTGAATGTTAATCTAAAACATTCCTAGGTGGTTTATGATGTTATTAGAACAAGAAATTTGGAGAAAACTATGAGAAATTCGTAGAATTTGGATATTTGAAAAAGTTAGTGTTCTTGATGAAAATTTGAGATTTGAGCTTGGATTGTTGGTAGAAATTGGGGGTTTTGGTGTTAAAACACTCCTTAGACATTAAGGATAAAAACCCATGGAAGAAATCAAAAGAAATGTTGTTTTAGATATGATTTTTGGATTTTTGGATGAAGAACACGAAGAACATCGAAAATTTTTCCCAGAATTACTGTTCACCGAGAAAATTTTTCCAGATTTTCTCGTACTGTAGCGTTGACTCGGTCAACATTACTGTAGCGTTGACTCGGTCAACGTTACTGTAGCTGCATTGACCGTTGACCGTTACTGTAGCATCAGTTTTTTTTTTTTAATATCGTTGAAAAGCTCTTTGAGTCTAGTTTCCAATGGTATAAGTTTCATCTGGATATTCATTACCAGTTAGGAGTTATGATTTGAGAAGTGGATGAAGGTCGAGAGTAGTGGTAGGAAATTTCTCTATTTCGTAACCCTGATGGTTTTTATCTGGTTACAATAGGAATGGTCAAGTGCAAGGTGGGAGTGCTGAGAGCATGAAATCCAGGTGAGTGGGTTAATACTTGCTATGATTAAATATCTTTGTTATTGACTTTTTGCATCATAGTGAAAATATGTTGAATATCCAAATTTGAAGAGAATGATGTGGGATGATGAGACAAACAATTGTGGAACGTGCCAGGTGATGTATATAATTATATTTTCTTATTTTCTCATGAATGAGGTTATATGATGGATTGTGAATGGCATGTGAACTGAGTTGAAATGTATCATACTCTGATTGTTGAGTTCAATCATATGCGGATAGTTGAAGTATGTTATTGTTGAATAATTGTTCTATATTATGGGTTATGTTATATACATGCTATGTTGCTGGAACCACATTGATTATGTTGTGGCTTGAATTGTAAATGACTGAGTTGTGTATGTGGCTCAAGATTATGATTGAGGATGTTTTTATATGTGATTGTGATTGTGTTTGACTGGAAAGGAAAGGCATGGTGGTGCACCCCATGGAGAAATCTATGTGAAGCTATAAGGGTGGAGAATATAAATGGAGCGATAAGGGTGGATGCGGCGGGGGCCGCGGGCAACGATCCAGAGGTATTCTGGACGACCCGGTTGGTACGGGAATTGTGTGTGAAATTGATTTCATCGATTGCTGTTGTGAATTTTGAATTTTGTTGAAATGCATTTGATTCACTTGGATATTGTTGTGAAGTATTATGAATAATATTATATCATATGATGATCGATCTACGTATGATTGCTGCATGTTATCATTATGATGCATGATTTTTATTTTGTCATAGTATTGTGTTATCTACTCACTGGGCACGTGGTTTGCTCATACCCCTCTTATTGATATTTTTTTTCAGAGTTGACAGCTGAAGGTAAATATCGGAACAAGGAATTATGGATCCTTAGTCCATAATTACCTTTTCATTTGTTTAGGATAAAGGTATAATAGTTAAGTTTTATTCTAAGTTGTATAAATCTAGAAATCTCTGTAATCGGGTAGGTTCATTCAGTGATGTAATGTGAGTAATTGTAGTATGTATACAGAACTCGTTTTGGTTGCATGAAAAAGAATTGTATGATTTTTTTTTTAAGAGAAAGATAGGCTTACGGAGGTGAAATGAAATTCACTTTCCGTGCCGGTCACGTACTCAAATTTTGGGACGTGACACATAATGACTCATGGGATATTTAGTTTTACTAGACAAATCTGGTTCATATGTGAGTTTAGGAATACCTCTAGTGTGGCGTTGTGGTAATTGTTTCTTGAATGGTTCAAGAACATCTTCAGGAAGCGATTGGCATGGTACATCAGATGACGGTAGCTCTATGTCTTCATCTTCTGGTAAATTTTCTTCAGGTATTGTTCCTTGGTCATTACTTCTTTGATCTAATTCTCCCATCTCATTATTGGTTGGTTCAGCTTGCAAATTCTCACTATCCCCTTCAACATCCAAGAAAATAGTATGATAATCTAGAGTCTGAATTTCCATATGGTACTCCCCCTGAAATTCAGTCTTAGAATAATACATTGTAGATTCATGGAAAATAACATCCATTGTGATAAACATTTGCCGTGTCGGAGGATGATAACACCGATAACCTTTTTGATGAGGGGCATACCCAACAAAGACACACCGCAGTGCTCGAGGATGTAACTTGTTGCGTTGATGTTTATGGAGGTGTACAAATACTACACATCCAAATACATGTGGAGGTAAATTTGGTACAGCTGGAGCAACAATCGAATCAGTGAGGGCTTGAAAAGGGGTTTGAAAATTCAGAGTGCGAGATGGTACCCGATTAATGAGGTATGCTGCAGAATTAAGAGCTTCGCCCCAGTAGGATAGTGGCATATGAGCATCGATTAAAGAGGCCCGAACTACTTCCAATAAGTGTCTATTTTTTCTCTCTGCAATTTCATTTTGCTGTGGTGTGTTAGAACACGTAGTTTGATGAACTATTCCTTGTGCTTCTAAATATTTTAGAAATTCAGTGCTTTGATATTCACCTCCATTATCACTGCGAAGGACTTGTACCTTTGCTTTGTACTGAGTTTCAATCATTTTATGAAATTTTTGAAATAAAGAGTTCACTTCCCCTTTGGATTTCATCAAGCACAACCATGTCATTCTGGTACAATCATCAATGAAAGTTACAAACCAACGAGATCCACCCAAAGTTGGGACTTTAGATGGACCCCACACATCAGAATGTATAATCATAAAAGGAAGTGGACTTTTATTCAAACTTAAAGGGAATGAAGTTCGATGACTTTTTGCTAGTTCACAAACATCACAATGGAAGCTAGAAACATCAAAACTTCTAAATAAACTAGGAAATAGTCTTTTTAGATACCCAAAAGAAGCATGTCCCAGACGCTGATGCCATAACCAAATCTCTTTCCTCCTGTTTTCCTCTTTCGATTGATTTACCATTAACGCCTTTGTAGAGTTGTCTAATAAATCCAAATAATATAGCTTTCCTTTCCTAGTACCATAGCCAATCGTTTTCCTGGTCTGAATGTCCTTAAAAACACAAAATTCAGGCCAAAAAATTACAATGCAAGATAATGTTTTAGTGAGTTGAGAAACTGACAAAAGATTGTAATCTAATGATGGTACTACTAAAACAGAATCCAGATTCAAGTTATCAGTGAGTTGTAATGATCCTTCCCCCATAACTAGGGTGGTGTTACCATTGGCAGTGGAAACAATCTGTTGGGAGGAATGTTTAAGGACTGGTATTTGTCTAGAATCAAACATCATATGATCTGTAGCACCAGAATCAATTATCCATGTACTATTAATAACAGATGCAGAAGTATTTAAAATCTTACCAGAATCTGTAGAGGTTACCAACGCAGAAGCTTTCTCAACAATATTATTCTCCTTTTTACTTTCGACAATGGCTGCAGTTGAGTTTTTCTTGGACTCCTTCTTGCGATTAGGATCCCACCAATCAGGATACCCTATAATTTCAAAGCAACGACTTCTGGTATGACCAGTTTTGTTGCAGTAGGTACACTTGAGAGTTGATTTATCAATATTGGTAGCAGGTCTTGAAGTATTGGTTTTGGAGTTGTCTTGCCATGTTGGAGTTCGCTGTCGGGCAATCATGGCTGAGATCTCATGATTATTTTGATCTTCTTTTAATGTAGAATGACGCATTGCTTCTCTGCGAATTAATGCATAACATTCTTCTAAGCCAGGAATTGGATCTTTTCGTAGAATCTCTCCACGAATCTGCTCAAAATGGCTATCTAGTCCAGCAAGGAATATATGGACTCGTTGCCTGTCAATGCTCCTTTGGTATGCCACAATATCATCGGGATCTTTCATAATTACCTTGTCGCGATGATCTAATTCACGGAATATTTCTGTTAATGTACCATAATATTCGGAGAGTGACTTTCCACTTTGTTGAGCAGTAAAGGCCCTTTTATGGAGAGTGAAAATTTGTAATTCATCACTACCATCATAAAAGGCTTGTGACAATGCACTCCAAATTTCTCTTGCAGTGGATATGCGAAGATAGCATTTCATAATCTCTGGTTGCATTGACATTAAGAGCCATCGCTTTACTTTCTGATTTTCAGCATACCATTTTTCATATGCTTCATCAGATTCTGCAGGTGGTTTTTCCTTCCCTCGAATGTAAGAGAGTTTTTCTCTTTCAGCAATATGCATTTCCATTAATTGTGACCAAACGTCATAGTTTGATTCACTAAGAATTATGCCAGCATTAAAAACACCCTCAGATTGAACAATTACAGGAATAGATTTGGATCCAGAAGATTCAGTATATTTTTCACTCATTTTTTTTTCTTTTTTTTTCTTTTTTTTTTAAACTGTCAAGAGATAAATGAAATAAAAAAAAGGAAAAAAAACTCTCAATACTTCATTATATATATATATATATTTTTTAAATCCTTTTTTTAAAAAAAATCTGAAAAGAAAAAAATAAGCTCGAACAGGCCACGAACAAGTAACTATAATCTTCAAAACACTTGAATGACCAACCTGATACCACGAACAGGCCGGAAATGAAGAGACGATGCCGGCGAAGCAACCACTGGTGGCTAACTCATCTCCACGCGCCCTCACGCGCCGGCGAGTGGGACGGGAATAGGCAATTTTGATCGGCGCGTGTGAGTCACACGCGCCGTTTCAGGTGACCGGACTCCTGGTTCCGGCCGATATCATGGTGGGTCAGCTTCCTGTGGTGGAGGTGAGACTTAGAAGTGACTCCACATAGGTGACCTTACACCCAGGGACTTAAACGAAAAATGGAGACCTTGCGACCAGAGCTCTGATACCATATTTACTGGAAAATTTCAATTATATTCTGTACACTCCTACAATGGGAGAAGGGGGGAGATTTATATTACAATAAAGCATATTCCTACAGCTAAGATTAAACTAACACATGTGGAGGATGCATCATGGAGGTATGGAGGGAGTATCTAAACTTTAATCATTAAGGTACATTGCACATGGAAGTTGGGAGAAATTATTTCAACACCCACTATCATCAATAACTTCATCATAAATATAATAATCTGTTGACATTATGCTTTCCCAGTTGCTTCCTAATTTCATCATTTCTCTGCTAATTAAAAATTCGCAGTTTATGCTCTGGACGATCCCTCGGAGGGTCGAAAATGGCTGCTGTTTTTCGTTTTTTAATCCTAATGCTTCAGCTGTTTCGCCAATTTTGTCCATTTTTTTTTTATTATTTTTATTTTTATTACTGCAATTGTATTACAAGCCTCTCGTTTATAATGGTTTTCTTTTGATAAAATATATGTTTTGAGTCAACCGCGCGGAGGACCTACCAAAACCAGCAAAACGAGTCGAAGTTGAAAAACTGCATGTCTGCTATCTTTGAAAAGTCTCCAACATGTAGTAAAATTGCACAAGTTGATAATATAGCATTATAGCTATTATCTCTTGATTCAGTTTGCATGCCCAGAGAGATGACAACTTCAAATGGATTCTTAACATTCTTCATGCTTTATGCTGGTTTTACGCTTTTAATTCATGCACAGCAACAAATAGGTTAGCTATAATTAATTCTGCACATAATTTTTGGTTTCATGCTTTTGCAAATATCATCTCATTTTCTGGTGTATATAAACCATCTATAGACTTTTAACTTTTTTTCTGATCAGGTTTTATAAGCATTGATTGTGGCGGCCCAGAGAATTTTCAATACACAGATGATACCACTAAGATTAAGTACAGCACAGATGGAGCTTACATACACACAGGGGTTAACAACAACATCTCTCAAGAATATGCCTACCCAAATAATCCCAATCTGCCACAGCCACTTTCAGATCTCAGAAGTTTTCCTGAGGGAAAGAGGAATTGTTACACCTTAAAAACTGGAATAAGAGACGGTTTAAATTTGATAAGGGCTTATTTCTTGTATGGAAACTACGATGGAGAAAACAAGCTTCCTGAATTTGATCTCTTTCTCGGTGTCAATTTCTGGTCCACAGTGAAATTCAGAAATGCTTCGGAGCAAGTGATAATGGAAATAATCAGTATGCCACAATCAGAGGAAATCAATGTTTGTCTTATGAACAAAGGACTAGGTACTCCTTTTATCTCCGCATTGGAACTTAGACCAATTATTGACACCATTTATGATACTGAATTTAGGTCATCTGCTTCACTTGAACTTTTCAAAAGATGGGACATTGCATCTCTCAATGGAAGTGGTAGGTATGAAGATGATACATATGACAGAATTTGGTCTCCTTATAGTTCCTCTTCCTGGGATTCTGTGAACACTTCTTCACCAATTAATTCCAACGACAATGGCTACAGAGCACCATTTGAAGTCATCAGAAGCGCTGCTAAACCCAGGAATGATAGCTCTCCTTTGGAATTTTCCTGGACCACAGATCATCCAAATTCTAAATTTCATGTCTACTTGTACTTTGCTGAAGTGGAGAAGCTTGAGAAAAAGCAACTAAGAAAATTCAATATATCTTGGAATGGTTCTCCATTATTTGGACCTTTAGTCCCTCAATACTTGGATGCAGCCACTGTGTCTAATTTGAAATCCTTGGTGGGAAATGAACATCGAATTTCGATTTATAGAACACAAGATTCAACCCTTCCACCCATCCTTAATGCAGTTGAGATTTATGTGGTAAGACAGCTAGATGCAATCCCAACATTAGAACAAGACGGTATGTATGTTTGTGTTTTTTACTTTCCTATAAATTATGGTCTGATTTTGCCTCTAAATGAGTTCATTGTAAACGCAGTTGATGCTATAATGGCCGTCAAAGAAACATATGGAGTTCAAAGAAATTGGATTAGTGATCCTTGTGAGCCAAAGGACTACTCTTGGGAGGGCTTGAAATGCAACTATAGCAATTCGTTTCCTCCACGAATCATATCGCTGTAAGTATTCTATACATGTTCTTCATCTTTATGAGAGTTGTTATTGCGTAAAGTTTTAGAGGAGAGCATTTGATTTTGATAGGAATCTGAGCTCAAGCGGTTTGAGTTGGGAAATAGCCTCTGCCATCTCCAATCTCTCGTCGCTGGAATCTTTGTAAGTACATATCCAGAAAAAGTACTGATTATTTTATAGTTATGTCTATCTCTAACATATAAGAATGTAAGCAGTTATAAGTGACACTGCCTTTCTCAGTTATATAATATCACTAAAAGTACATACTTTTGTGTCAGGGATTTATCAAACAATAGCTTGACTGGGCCAATACCTCAGCTTCTGGAAGAATTGAAATCTCTTAAATTTTTGTAAGTCTTAGAAAAATTTATGGTATAGTCCTTTATATAACACGCTGATAGTTGTTACAAGAAGAATTAGATTCTTTGTAGGAATTTGAAAGGTAACAACCTATCAAGTTCGGTCCCTGCTGTTCTTGTTGAACGATCAAGGGCTGGATTACTTACGCTAAGGTATGCGTCAATTGAACAGAATCGGAGAAGCTTATTTAAAAGTTTACTTCGTTTTATTTCTCTGGGAAATTACAGAAATCACTATTTTCAGTGTGGATGACCAAAATACTTGTGGCTCAGATACGTGCAACAAAAAGAAAAACACTCTTGTTCCTATAGCCGCTTCAACATCATCAGTTCTAGTCCTGTTGATTGCTTTGGTTCTTATTTGGAAACTCAGAAGAAATAAACAATCAGGTAATTCTAAATAATAGGCAGTGAAATTGAAAGGTCTGTGGTGCATTAATCTCATTATGTTTCTATTTGAACCAAAGACATGGAGATGCAGAAGGGCAACAAAGGAGGAAGAACTATAGCGTCAAAGAAGTGGCAATATAGTTACAGGGAGGTGTTGGACATCACCAACAACCTTGAAATGGTGATTGGGAGAGGAGGATTCGGGACGGTGTACCTTGGTAGGATGGAAGATGGGAACCAAGTTGCTGTGAAGATGCTTTCTTCATCATCATCTCAGGGCCCAAGGGAATTTCAGACTGAGGTAACCCTTACGTTATTCTGTCAATTATAGCGAGTTAGTGACACTCAACATCCGAATCATCAACAGAAAAAAATGGGTTGCAGGCTGAGCTACTGATGACAATTCATCACAGAAATTTGGTGTCCTTCATCGGTTATTGTGATGATGATAACAAGATGGCACTCATATACGAGCACATGGCCAATGGTAACCTGAAACATTATCTCTCAGGCAAGTCCTTATTCCTTATTCCTTTCCTCTAATCTTCAAGGAAAGCATGAGCATCTTTATTTGAGATATCATGTATATCATGGATACAGATATAAACTCGCATAGCTTGAGTTGGGAAAAAAGACTTGAGATAGCAATTGATGCTGCCCAAGGTCAGTAGACAGTAGTACACTAGTACTAGCATATTGATATTGGTTGTGTGTTTATATTTGATTCTGCAGAGAGGTTTATGTATTATTAGCTTGCAGGATTGGAATATTTACATCATGGGTGCAAGCCACCTATAATACATAGAGATGTGAAGACAACAAACATTCTGTTGAGTGAGAACTTGGAAGCTAAAATAGCTGATTTTGGGCTCTCCAAAGTGTATAAGAACGATACAGCTAATACAGAATCTGAAGTGATGGGCACCACAGGCTACCTTGACCCAGAGTAAGTACTGTCAAGTCACAAAACACTAATAAAGATTTTGTGATATATTTTTAGTAATTAACACTAGCAGCAACATGTGTGTTAATTTGTTCAGGTACTGCAGAACCCGGAAGTTGAACGAGAAAAGTGATATTTATAGCTTTGGAATAGTGTTATTAGAGATAATAACAGGTCAACCAGCTGTGATTAAAAAAGGCAAAGAATTGATCCACATACTTGAGTGGGAAAGATGTGAACTTGAAGCAGGGGATTTGAACAGAACTGTAGACCCAAGACTGGAAGGCAAATTCAGTGCAAGCTCTGTGGAAAAAGCTTTAGGAGTAGCCATGGCATGTAGTGCCTCACCCTCCATTCTTAGACCTACCATGAGTTTTGTGGTAACAGAGCTAAAACAGTGTTTGGAAATGGAGTTTCCTTGTCACGATGAAACATTTGAGGCACCAAGGAATATTTATTGTGAACCATATGCTTGGCCTGGACAACATTCGTCGGATATTGAACCTTTCACCACTTCTTTTCCAAGATAGTATAATGGATGCACTGTATAATTCAAAACATTCTTGCAAGTTGTATAATTTAGTAAACCCATTATTCATTGTATATTATGTGTTTAGCTTTCTCATAATATTTTCAAGAGTAATATAGATAATAGGTGTGTTAAACATTAACCAATTCAGAGTGATAATATTATAAACTCCGATCTATCTATTATTAATTCTAACACAATCATTGTTAAATAGAATAAAATTTCATTTTTGTCCCTCACAGATATTTCTTTTTTCAATTTAATCTCTCACAAATTTGCATTCTCAATTTGGTCCCTGACAAATTTCCTTCTTCAGTTTGGTCCTTCACTCATGCCTCTTTTCTTTTTTTAATTGTTGATCGGAACAAATTGATTTTTTTGAAAAAAAAAAAAATACACGGCACTTAATGATCTACATCAATAAATTAATTGTCAAATTAACATTTCTATTAAATTATATAACGACAACTGCACAAAGAGACCAAATTAAGAATAAAAATCTACATGGGACCAAATTGAAAAAAGGGGACATATGTGAAGGACAAATTTGAGAATGAAAATCTGTGAGGGAGCAAAGTGTGAGGATTGTGAGCAAATTGAGAAACAGTGCAGATGATGATCATTGATGGTGGGTGACTGAAAGCAACAGAGTTTTTCTGTCCTGTTACTGCTACAAGATTGTGAGGATTTACACCATTCTCCATTTTTGAATCAGTGAAGCTCTGCTACCATGATAACAGTGAAGAAGAATGATAGGAAGGAGAAGAAGATTGAGTCGAGAAAATGAATGATTGCTCTCTATATTACATCAGAGTCTGTCACATTTGCTTTATACAGACGTATTCACTTAACACACTATAAACTAACTCAGGTAACAGAATTAACACACTAACAGAAACACAACTGTACTGCTACCTGTACAAGTATAATACTGCCAATATCCACTAAGCCCATGACACCCAAGTGTTGGCCCAACGCCTTGATTTCACCCAAAAATTTAACAACAAAAAACTCTCCTATTACCAATGCTCTAACACGCATCAAATGAAATCGAAGTGAATCAATATCCCAGCACAGGACACGTGGATTCACTACTTTCGCTTTCTTTAGACACCAAATCTGGAATTCCATCCCCCCTACTATCCACAAGGCAGAGACAAACAAACCAAATTTCTCTCTCTTTTTTCAAAGGAAAAAGAAGAAGAAAAAAAAGAGAGAAGAAGAGGGTAAGGAATCTTCAACATGAACGTGCAGGTATGACGACGTTTATTCTGATGCTTTTCATTCTGTGGAGAACATCAAAACTCTTGTTAAACCCCTCAAAAGAGGATCTCCAAGATAACCAAAATTTTAGAAATTGTCAAATGAATTAATTTACAGAGCATTTGCAATTTCCATGTTAGCACAGCATCATTTTTTTAAAAAAAAATAATAATGATAACGTGTTGACGCAAGGTTTTTTTAATTAATGTATCAATCAGGATCTAACAGATCTGATGCACTAAATGCAAAATCATTCCATAAAAGAAAAGCCAAATCCAGACGATCATTAAAGGTTAAAGCACGTGCAACAACTGTAATCAAATCCATGGAATTAGCTAGAATAAATCAAGCAAGAGAGAGTTGACGCAAATCAAATCTAAAGACCATGCAATTAAATGAAGATCTCGCCAATCAAGGAAAGAAGACACTGAGATCTTTGGCAATCTGAGAAGTGCTGCATATAGAAGGAATCAATCAAACCAGATCAGACTATATCACATAATCAACTAAAATCCAGGAATGGAACACAGATGATTATTTCCATAAATAGCTAGAGGCTCCTGATTCTCTGAAAATCTCAAGTTGACTTATCTCATTTAAGTCTCACTAAAATAAAAGGCTCCTCACCAATGGCTACTTACAGAAAGCTATAAAAAAAAAAAGCATAGAAAGACAGAGTGAGACACATCTTAAGAAAGTACAAATAAAAGTATTTTTGAGTTTGATAAGTTCGTTAAGTCTTTGTAATTGTTGATAGAATTCCTATTATACTTTACATTTTCTGTGTTAGTTTTCTCTCAGCATAAAAAAGTTCTTGTGAACCAATAGTTTTCTCTGAGTGTAAAAAGTGTAAAAAGGTTCTTGTGAACCAACCTTTACTACATTCTTTTATATCTATATTGTGAGTGGACATTAATTTAGGGTCCTAGCGTATACCTTGGTTATGTTGAAGTAAAAATCGTGTGACTGCACCTTTCAAGAAGATATTATATATTTTGAAGAGTGAACGTAGGTGTATCGTCAAATACAATAAAACCACTACACATCGTAGTGTTTTTTATTTACTATTATTTATTATTTTATTTGAAGATCATTTTTCAACCACTAAATTTAAAAAACAAAACCCTGAATATATTTTCAATACCTTGAAACTATTTCAAGAAGAAAAATTTTTAAAAAAAAAACTTACTACTCAATTCACCTCCTCTTAATATACATACCCTCTTGAATATACATATGTACTAACATAACAAATCCATCAATTGAACACTATTCTCTTGTTATTCTTTGGAGGGAAAAAATGGTTTAGTACAACGAAGTATAGTGAGAGTGAGGCGTGAGTTAAGTGGAAAGAACAGGGGAGGAGTTTTATGATGTTGGTAAGATTCATCAAGAAAAAATTGTCTAGTACAATGAAGGATAGTGAGAGTGAGGCGTGAGGTAAGTGGAAAGAACAGGGGAAGAGTGAGTTTTATCATGTTGGTGAGATTCATCAATAGATCTCCGGTTGACTTTGAAAATTGAAGTGTTTAGTTCATTTAAATTAGTAATTTTTTGTAATCATTTAAAAATTAAATTGCTTAGCTCATTTAAATTATTAATTTTTACAATCAATAATTTATATTTTAAAATATTATTTAATTTTTTATTCTTCTAAAAATAATTATAAAATTTGTGAATATAGTCTATAGACTCTTGTGAGGGACATTTAATATTCACCTAGGAGGTAAGGTGCTAAAAATATGAAAGAGTGGGGTTAGCTCGAAAAGCTTAAGGAGTCAAATCAAAATCCATGCATCAGCATCTTATCTCCAAATGCAACAACCTTCATGATCTTGTCTGTTGTTGTTTTGAAGTGCCATATTAATAATTCATATAAATTTAGGAGAAAAACAGAGTCTGTTGGCACATAGCCAACAGCCTTCCCTCAACTCGGGGGAATGAATACCTCTATGCCTGTACACCTTTTCCTCTGTAATTCCATTTCTCTACCACCCTTTTGATGCTTCGCTTATTTCCTTCTTCTTCCACACAAAAAGATACATTAAATACTGCAACTTGCGATAAAATGTAAATTTTTGAGAGCCAAGAGGGGTAAAAGCGTAATTAAAAGCAGACAGTGGTGCGTTTAATAATGAGGTTCTAGTCCAGCCTTAAGTAAAGGCCTTTGACATAATGGAAGACTTGGAAAAGAGCAAAAGAAACAAACAAAAACAGGGATTGGACCTAGTTTCGTACAGTAGAGGGCAAGAACGTAAGTTAGTCCACGCTTCTAGTTCCTTCTTCAACCTCCACCAAGCTTCCCATACTACCCTTCACCTTGGGGAGTAACTCCCCTCCATAATTATAGTGAATTATTAGACCCGTTATCTATCATATACCGTCACTTTTAACTCGCATTATCATCCGACATCGTATTGACTTGTTCAATCTCTTGACTTCGTGTAATTATCGCTGCGACTAGGAAAACTAAATAAACTAATCACCCAAGGTTATCCAATAGAGCCACAGATGTCACAATACTTGCATTAATCAAACTCTATTCTTTTTTTGGGCTGATATTGGAGGAAGAGTATACAGGTAATACAAGTAATATTATCAGGCAAAACTTAGCCTACAATAACTTGACCCACGCAATATCATATTTACTTATCTAGTCTTTTCCCAATATACCTCCATTTTCCAAGTAAGGGTCAGGTCAACATAATGAACAGACTCATCCCCAAGTCTAGGTGGGAATCCTACTGTTTACATCACCAAGTCGACAAATCTTCAACAGAACGCCAAATAAACCTATATACATAAATTCACCTCACCTCATGCCCTGTTATGTACCAAACCTTTATGCAGTGTACCTATTCTATACCACACATTTGTGTTTCTACTGTGTAACATTTGGTAGGTTGTGAAAGATAAGACACGCATCGCAAGGGAAGGAGTCCGTACAGGGCATCCCTCGATAGTAGTCGCTGACCAAAAAAGTACTACCAAGTCTAGCAAACGTGCAAAAAACATTTCCGAGTATACATCAGCTGTAATTTGGACAAAGCTGGAGCTCCAGTCCTCCATATCATAAATTTGTACATTGATAGGATGAAATGAGTAAAGGCCAGAAGAGTAACAATAAACATATACACACATATATTAGTCAACATATAGGAATAATCCACAATCAACTACCACTATACAAAAGACTTTGGATACTTTTTATCTCCCAAATTAATACATGCTCTCCTTAATTTTCCGAGAAAATTGCCCCCAAAAACCAAAATGAGATTCTGCTCTTTGCTCGTACCTTCATAATAAAATATCTACATAGAATTTTCAGCTTACTGCTTCAGAAATAAATTATCTTTACCTTTCCTCCCTCTGCTTCGTCCTGAGAGGAGGAAATTCAGAATAGTGGCACCAAAAGAACCCATGGCATCGCAGATGACAAGAAACAAATCAAAGACACAACCGTCTAGAAACAGATGAGCCACGTGGCTCAACCTCATTTCACCAGCTCCGAAACCCACCCAACATCCGGAGCTCCACCGGATGCACTCGGCCCCGATCGTTCGAGAGAATTCTCTTTGCTCAATTTCTCAAACATCTTCGCCCTGATGTCCCTTCCTGACTCCACCCTCTCCATCACAGGCTCCTCCTCACAACTTTGATCCCAAATATCGAAATAGTTCGCTCCTGCACGAGTCGGCGCCTGGGTAGGGGTAGCAGGAAGGCTACTAAATCCGGGTCGGAGCATGGATCCCCTCGGAGATCCGAAACAGGGAGACCCCATAGCAACATTCCAAGAGGAGCACAACGGCTTCCCCTTACCAAGCTGCAAATTACGCAGAGAAGTCACCATCTCGTTGATGGAGCTCGACCCCAGAGACCGGCTCAGTGACTGTGCCATCGGGGACAACGGAGGAGACTCCGTCGGAGGCGTACCAGGTGGGGAAATCGACCCCGGAGAGGACACGAACGGCAGTGTTTTGGCACAAGACTCGATCGCCTGCCTTAAAGGAGAGCCATCATATGAGTCGGCCGTGTTAGCGCTCCTGGGACTCTGCTGAGGCAGAACCCTGAGTTGCTCCGGCGTGTGTGCAAAGAAGCACACCCTTCTCCGGCAGCTGGTCCCGTCCTTACACGGCTGCGTACGATAACGAGCCGGGTGAAGCCAACACTCAAACACACCATGAGCGAACTCACACGCATCCCCCTTCTTGCAGTTGCCTTTGCGAAAGTCGGGGCATGCAGTGCCGGAATAGTGAAACTTCCTCGGGTCCCTCCTGCGAGCCTTCTCGCCGGGATGAGCATAAGGACATTCGGTCCAGTCATGGGACCTGCCACGCGCGCACCTCCGGACCTTGAACTCGTACATGCGGAAATGATCGCAAGAGTATGCATCCACAGGAGCATCGGACTCCCGACCCAGAAGCTCGGAGTCGGAGTCGATATCGGCTTCGTTGGACGGGAGATAACGGTGCAGCGCGGTGAGTGCGTCTTGCAGATAATAAGGAGAGTAATCGCCAGTGCTGGAATTGCTGTCGGAGTTGAGGGAGACGCCACTGACGGGGTAAGGGGAATACATCTCGGGCGTAGAATCATCGAGCTGGAGGGGCCAGGGAGGAACGTGGACCGTCGGATTTGTAGTATGGGGTTCCCCGAGCATCATAGTGAAGGGATTGCGTTGGCGATTATTGGATGTTTTCAGAAACTCCGGCATGGTTAGCGCCGTATATAAACTGGGAAAAGAGAGGGTTATAACCGTGGTTAGGTTAGCCAACCGAGGTTAGATTAAAAATGAATGAACGAGTGAACGACAATTACCACTGCGGTTAAAGTAGGAGGAAATTCCTGCGTTACGGTACTGCTCCAAGAACCATAAAAGACAGGTGGCGCGTGAGTTAGCCACGTGGCAGAACAGATAATGAGGTGTTGGTGCGGTGGAACCTTTGATCCACGTGGTCTGTGGGCAATGGATATCTCATAACCAGAATGACCACGTTGTATCCGCTGCGACGCCCCTGGTCTTAGGGATGGAAGGCGGTGCAGCGCGTGATCTGCCACGCCAAATAAGAGATAAGAACAATCACACCACTAAGGAAGGCTGGAAATAATAATAATAATAATAATAATGAACATAGTTCTAATGTATTAAATTTTAAGAGAAAAATAGGGGAAGGGAAAGTAATGTTGAAACCAATGGGCGAAGTGTTATTTTATTGGGTATTAACTCATAAGACGAAAGATGTTGAAACTTCAAAGCAAGTGGGTGGGTAATGGGCATGTAATTGAAGTATTTTTGTGAGACGATAACGCATGGTTTCTGGTTAATCCATCACCTACTATATATCTATGGCTTTTAATTGCTTCTGGTGCCAAATATCCAATTTATTAGAGCCTGACCAGACTTCATCAATTTGTATAAATGTTCCAAAAAAAAAAAAGGAAGACCAAGAATGCCACGAAAGATTCAATCAATAAATTATTAAATTGTGAAGGGAAGTATGGTGTTTATTTCATTATAGTTAGGGGATCTCAATTGTCATGAATTTCACGAAACGGCAGAATAATAGGAGATACAAGTTTGGGATAGGATGAAGGCGGGTCAAGGGGACGTGGATGGCCGAATGCTTCTTCTGTGAACTGTGATATAAAGTAGCTCACAGAAATGAATCACGCCAAAAGCTGAAAACAGACTGAAATTTAAAATTTCATTTGAAAAGAAAATTGGAAGAGTGGGCTGTGGGCCGTGGGCGCATGTAGGAATGCCAATTGGACGACGAAGGTTTTCTCCTTTTTTTTTTAAGTTTTTTTTATTATGGCGTATAAATTTAACTTTTGTTTTTTGATAGAGCAAAATGGACAAAACCCCCAAAAAAAACACAAACTAAACGGCGTATAAGTACTTTTTATTTTTTTGACAGGGCAATAAAGCTACTAGGATACATAAAATTTTTTCTATACATAAAAATATTTTTCAAAATCAAATAACGTTTTGTAAAGTCAGAGCAATATGATTTTAAAATTAGAGACAGACTCAAAAAGAAATATATTTAAAACTATTAATAGAAAATTTTAAATGTACAGATATCATATTAGTATATATTAAATCAATTGAATAAAAAAAATAATATTTCATAATTTTAATATAATAATTCTCTCACGGAATAAACGGCGTAATCTTTTTTGTTTTCTATATTTTCGACGAAAGAAAACATCTATCAGCAAATAAATTTGGGATTCCTACTGTATACGATTGATAATAACATTTTTCAAATAAAATAATTCTAAAAATAATATGGTTTCATGTAATCACAATAATACCAAGTGAAAAATTTACAGCTATATCCTGAAAAAAGAAAAAAAAGGACGGTGGACCCCAAGAGAAGACTAAGGGCCGTTAGTATCCAATAAAGACTATAAATGAAAAAGAAATAGAAAAATAAAAAGGGAGAGAGAATAAAAAAAAATTATTTAGTATGTAATAGAAAAGAAAGAAAGAAAATAAGATTATTATATTTTTTTAAAGATAATATAAAATAAATAAAAAAATAATTTATTATTTTGCCCTTGATAACCCAATAGCCTCAGTAGGGCCGATCAACCGGCTCCAGGTCTTGACAGCAGCGGGTCGACCGGTTGCTAGGCCTTTGCAACCGGTTGTTGGGTGGCTACCATGGCTACCAGGAGTCTGGTAGTCGTCGGTTTGGCAGCTGCCATGGCTACCAGGCGCCTAACAGTCGTCAGCCGATTGCTAACTTATTGTCAGACGTCTGGTGGCTTTCGATATCAGAGTCAAGCAGGACAAGTGTCATACAACTGGAATTTGAATAAATAGGCAAATAAGAAATTTTGTTTTACTTTCCATCAAAATGACCGGTTTTCCATCCACAAAGCGATGGAAGCCAAAAAATTGATTTTGAAATATGAGAAAAATCCGACTTCCGTTTTCAACTGATACAATATGACATACCAAACAACAAAAAAACACTACAATATTGAAAAGGCGCTTTCCCACGTACAATAGCCTACCAAACATCCCAATGAGAAGTTTGATTGGAACAGGAGGGAAAAATTCAGTTCCACTTAAAATTTAGTAGGAGAATGATATTTATCATTAAAATTAATATTTTGTTGAATAATATTGATATTAATTTATAAATAAATATGTTCGAGATTAATATTTTTCAAACTATATAATATATTTAAAGTAGCATGTTTTTTTATTTAGATAAAATGTTGGTGGGGTATATTGTTATTATAATTATTATGAGAAAAATTAAAATAACAAGTGCTATTCAATGAATACTCATAATTGGAGTGTTTTTATTTCATGTCAATATCTCTTCCGACTTGATTGCCTTTCCCATCCATTACTTAACTTTCATATCATATTGTCATTACTTTCTCTCTCTCAATTCTTACCCCACACCTTCCTTCTTATCCTTTCTTCTTCCCACCGTCCCCTTTTTTATTTCCCTTCTATTCTAAAAACTAAATATCCAAAACATAGAAGTTAAACACAACAGTTACATTTCTTTAAAAACGTGAAGAAATTCAAATATTGAATGTTTGGGAGCAATTCAGATGAAATACGTATAATTTTAACCCTTGAAAGTTGAAACTATCTAAATTTGGCGCGCAATTACGTCTTCTTTCGAATGGTGTTCGTAGTTGTTAAAACTTAACGTATTTATTTCGCTCTAATCCTATTGATGCCAGCAGATATGAGAAGGCATCCAATTTAAATTCACTTTTTTCTCTTTTACCCAAACTTACATGCATGGATTTTTGTGTAGCTCAGTTTTGGTTTTGCCCCATTTTATATATGAAAAGATTACGTACTATGCATTATTTAATTAATCCATTACACATTCAGCTCGCATAATGTGCTCTTGTGACGTGCATCTTATAATTTATAGAGTAATAAACTAGTTAAGAACTATAATTATAGTTGAAATGGTATGAAATTGAGTATTATAAATGAAAGGTTGGATTTGACTATCTTTATAATTAAAAATATATATGCTTGTAAATTGTAATTGTTTTAACTTTTTTTAATAAAAATAAAAAATATAAAATAGGAATGAAATAAAGTTCTCAAACTTAAGAATTTACATAAACTCAAAGAATGAGATAAACTTGAAATTAAACTCGACTCGTAAGAGTTTATGTATGTCTCTCATCTTTTAATAAATTATTAATATCTTAATTCATAATTAATATAAAAAGTATTTAATATTTTAATACATAGTGTGTTATTATCTAATCTTTTTAATTCTCAATATAAACTCTAATTTTATGTTTTAACTAAATACCAAAAAAAAATTAAACTATTGCTAAGTCAACTCAACAAGTTTGATTAATTTTGCATTAAGTGATCTAATTTAAATAAAATTTACTTAATTTAAAGACCTAAATTTACAAATTAAAACAAATTTAAAAAATTAACTTAAGAATTTATCCGTAAATGAACCACACAAAATGAAGTTGTCGTTCCAAGTAGATGTGATACTCACAAGTCACAACACAAGACGATGACAATGAATGGGGACAACCAATTTGGAAGAGGGCATCCAAATGCAACGAAAATGACATTTTTGGCGCATTCAAACAGCATTCTTTTGTTGTCATTGAATCAGTATCAGTTTTTTTTTTCTCTTCTTTTATTTAATTTGTCGCCACATATTAGTTCCAAATCTAATTATGGAAAATTGTCCCCTTTTAGGAATCCTGTTCCATTTCTATGTGAAAGGACTTGGGGGGGGGGGGGCAATACGGTGGTTTGTATTAAATATTAATCAATGGAGATTAATGCATTACGTACGCAATTAACATTATTCCTAAATTATAAATTAATTGATAAAATGTTCAGATGTGTGCTGTGGTGTCCTTGTTGAATAAGGAATGAAAAATTTTGAGGTCCTCAATTTAACAGCAAGATAAATTTTAATATTAGAGTTATCAGTGTCTATAATTAATTATTTCATGGTTAGTGATGAATTTTTAAAAACAAATTATTTACTACTAATGATAATTTTTTGGGAATCATTAGTGTCCATTATTAATTGTTTGATAGCTAATGATAACTTTTATTTTAAAAAAAATTATTTACTGTCAACTATACAATTGAATAACTAATATTGGAAGAAGGTTCTTTCTAAAATAAAATTTTTCAATATTATTGTTCAGTCATTAAATGACTATAAATCTTATTAAATCTAATGTGACTTTAAATTACCGAACAATTATGAACAGTTGTGGAAAGAAAAGTATTTGAGAGATTTTTAATCTAAATGAATGACTCAGTGCCTTAACTTGTTTGGACTTCAGCCTACAGCTGACACTTGGCGTTTCAACTCTTCTTTCTGTTAGGCCATCTAACGATAAGCCACGTGCACCTCCTCCCTACTACACCTTCCCAACCAAACTCAATTAAAATCAATAAATAAATTTGCAGAAACCACAATCAAACTCATAGTCAATGTCATTTAATCATTTTATGTGCACATGGAATGGTAACTAAACTCTTGGTGTTGTGCGAGTGTCATTGAGATTGACATGCAAAATCAGCCAAGTTAACATCTCTCTCATATATACTAACCACGGGGGTATTTTTTTTTTTTTATTTTGATTTCTTAGAATTGTGTTTCTAATACACCAAGACCGAAAAAAGTTAGAATAGTAAAAGTTTCATGTTTTCAGTTTTTATTAAAAATATGAAGATTGATATTTTTTTGATTTATATAAAAAAAATTAATAAATTAAGCAGCTATATAAGCAATATTAAAACAATAGTTTAGACTTAGAAAATCCATGATAGAAGGTGGATGGGATGGGGCCAAAAAGAGAGGATGAAGGCCGTACCAACAGTGAAATGATGACTGTACGGATTCATCTTTCCTTTGTACCTTACCCTTTGACCATACACGTGTACCATCCCTCTCGAGATTTGCGTGCTTTCTCCACTCTTTTTTTAAATAAAAATATATATCATTTTTAAAATTTTTATTTTATAATTCTAATCATATATTATTTCTTTCAAAAATTTTATTCATATTATATTTTTAATACAAAAGTTTATAACGAAATTTAAAGAAATATATGTAATTTTTTCAATCCAAATTTGATACTTTTCTTAATCTGATTAGTTAGACTTTAAATTTAACAGATATTAAATAATAATTTTAATAATTTTTTATTTTTTATTTAAAAAAATATTAAAATTTAAATCGTTTAATTTAACCTTTAATAATTTAAATTAAGATAAACACGGACGGGTCCAATTTCTATTTTTTTAACCGAGTTCTATCCTTTTTTTTTTTTGACCACCTTGATATTATCATCCACATGAAAAGGATGGCCACCTCGTCCTCACTCCTCATCTTTATCCTCATTTCCAGTTTCGGAACAGCTTCACCATCATTAGTGGATGAAATATCATTACTCATAATAACCAAACATCCATCTTCCACAGTCAGTCAACTAAATTACAATACATACATGTGGAGAAAATTATAATTTCAAAGTAAAGGTAATGAAAACAAAAACAAAAACTCGATATTGGGAACTAGTTTATTATTGAAGCGGAGCTAGTTTATTATTTTAATAGATCTAATATTCTCTGTATTTATGTTTCTTATAAAAGGATCCAAATAAATGTTTGATCATCAAAATTTGATTGTCTCATTTATTTTTATAGTCAACTAAATAACTAATTATGTGACGGTGCTGAAAAGGATTTGTTAAGAAGCGGGCAGTTATTTAATCTGGAGTGATAATGATAGATGAATTAAGAAGTTGGTGCATATATAATTGATATATTTTGGAGACTAAAACTGTGCAATCAGATCCCAAAAATAACTACGTGGATCGTGAACTGTCTGATCCATCGAATTAGACGGTATTCTGTATATTTTTTACGTCATTGATTATACTCAGTGATATTTGTAGATGTACGGGATACCGTCTGATCTAGCTGATTAAACAGTCCACAATTTATGTCAGTTATTCCCCATGTCAGGAATGCCAATTCAAAACTCTGAAGTGCCGCAACAGGGCAGAAAGTTGCATGGAATGATAAAACCCATATATATATATGCTTATTATTGAAATAAGTAACGAGAGTGAAATGAGTAGATGCCATTTTTCAAAAACTTTCTTGGCCGCTAGAGTTATTTATTTCGATTTATATCTTTATATATACCTGAGTTGAATTATAGGTGAAAAGTTTTACATTAATTACTAGTAATTAATTATATTAAACAAGGAAGCTAAATGAGTTGAATTATAAGTCTAGAGTAGGGATTGTAGGAGTGGGGGGTGAGTATGCATAATTTTTAATGATAATTTTGGGTTGAATTATGTGATCTCATCTCTAGGACGAAAGGCTAAGGCATTGGGGAATGGGGACTGTCCAGTTGCCCTCAATGGGAGCAATGAAGATGCAGATTGCGGAATCGTTTCACGTGATTAGAGATAAAAGCAGGATTTCGTGTACTACGTACAATAATGTAGGTGACGCGTGTTATATATCTTATAGGTTTCATTTTTCATAGTCTTCTATCTAAAATATCTAATATAATTTAATCTGATTTTTTACACTTTATAAGCTATTTTATTTTTTCTCAACTCTTCTCCCTTAAGTAAAACTTTTTTTTTTTGATAAAATAGAGATTATTTTTATTAAAATAACATTAAATTAAAATTATATAAGATTAATTAAGATTTAAAGATTATCAAATATATTATAAGTCTAAATTTATAAAAACAGATATATAATTTAAGATAATATATCTTAAAAATTAGTACCAAATTCTATATAACAAAAATAAAAAATTAAATAAAAATAACATACTTCTACACCCTAAATCAAAAGGATATAATAGAAGCAACACACCCCTTAAGTTCAACTAGTCCAACTAGTCGATCACTTGCCTTCATCTTTTTTTTCTTTAATATATATATATATATATCTTGAACTTTTCCTTTAAGTCTTTTTTTGTTCGAATGCTCCTTAAGTCAATATCCTTCTCCTTGAGTTTCAAGTATTGGGCCATACGTCCTCAATATTTTTCTATATTTTTTTCTTTTTTATTTTTGTTGGGCTCTCCTTTGTCTTGGACCATAAATCTTCATTGGCTATAAGGTCATTAGATTATGATATCAAATTAATAATGATACTTAAGCTATTCTAAAAGATTATTTTGAATAATCACAAACCAAACAGTGAAGATTCATATGAACTAAAACTGTACAAAATTTCAAGTTTTAAGATCTTCTAAAATTTACTTATTTTTATGAATTTGGACTTTTTGTAAGAATTTTTCGAAAAATCTCATAGTTTTAAACTAAATTTTCACAAGATCTATATTACAATTTTCTTAAATTGTATAGGTTTAGTATGAATCTAGCAGATATTACATTTCGGTATCAGAGCATGGTCCTAGACACTATGTGGGTAAAAATTGGGTATCAAGTAGAGGAAATATGATGAATATCCTTAAAAATATGAATATAATATTAAAATGATATGTATCAGTATAGCCTAAGTACCCTAAGAATCCCTACTAAATATTGCTAATTATCTCTTTTATGTCATTAGATAGATGTTATAGTTTTATTTGTAGGATGGTCTTTCAATAACAGGGAGCCTTGGAGGAACTCATGGAGAGCGTAGATATCCTAGGAACCCAATTAGAAAGACATGTAAATCAACAGGCAATTGAGTTGAATATTCTTGCCTCTATTCTGGAAGAGATAATGGGTTTAAGAAATGTTATTCGCGAAATGAATGAACAAAATAAGAGAAAGAAAAGAAAGAAGAAGCAGGATGCCTGTAAATCCATGGAAATAGAAAGTAGTAGATAGAATAAGAAATCCAAACATAAAGCCTAAGTCCTTAAGGAAGTAAGATCTCTTGTATTTAAGGAATATACATTGACTATGTTAGGTCTTTGAAGAAATAGGTTGATTTTGACGATAAGAAAGTAAGTGTTAGTCTATCCGGTCTTAGTTTAAGTACATAGAAATCGTATACGTATATGGTGAAGTAGTTTTTCAAGAAACTGATTACACAAAGGTGCATTATAGAAATTTTGAGTATGCATGATGTATTCTAGTATGAGTACAAGTATTATTTGTGCTTTATATGTTGTGTAATCCGTTTCAGGATAGCACTCTTCCTTGAGAAGTAGATTATGCTAGAATAACAAAAAATTTTGCAAGACTAAACGTATGCACAAAAATGACAAAGGAAGTTATTTTGTGCATAATAAGAATGAACTTAGTGAAGTAAAGGTTCACAGTGAGTTAGCAATTAAGAAATTTAATGAGCTAAGAAACCTTATTAGGTGAAAGATGGTTCATAGAACTTGATTGAAGTACTTCTATGTTTGAGGTGAACTTCAGATAAATTTCTCATGTATAGTATGCAATGAATTGCTTGTATAACACGTGAAATTTCCTTGTATGATTTTGCTCATGTTTTTATGACAAATGTTTATTTGAAATTGAGATAATTGATTGCATGTCAATATATTATTAGGAGTCTGAAGGTGTGTAATAGTTATTTCAATTTAGAAAAGTGATCATGTGTTATTGTAAGACTAAAAATTAAAATTATATGAATATCTATAACCAAGGAATTCAAATGCAAATTTTAGATCTGTTATGTGATGGTTAGTAGTCCTATTCATGTTAAGGATTCAAGATTGGAACTAAGATTTACTGATATAATTAGGAGAAACATAACTAAATTTAGACAAAAGCATGCCACACATCCTTGAAGAATGAGGAAGTAGTGGAGTCTTATTTGTAATGCATACCTGGCCAGTATATTTTATAGATAGAAACCCGTTATATTCCAAATTCATAAAATGAGAGGTATGTTAAAGCTTCGTGAAAAGTTGAGTAGGGAACCCCTTCAGAGCTTAGAAATTGTAAAAGAGAAGTCCTCTCCAATTAAACAAAGAAAATGGAGGTGATTACTTCAAAAGTGAATATATTCATTCAAGTTTGATTCATAGTATCTAACCAGCTAATTGAAGACCCATAAACAGTCAACCAATAATGTTTAGATGAAGTAATAATGAAGATAGTATACAAAAGAATAGAGATACTAGTGAATTATATGAAAATTTCATATCCTTGAAGAAATTAGTATGATATCAGCTTGGAAGTTTACTTCTATGTTTAGCTTGGGAGCTCTGTTTTCATGTTAGCTTGAAAATTTTATTTTCATGTTAGTCTGGAAATTATATTTTCATGGTTTAGCTTAGAATCTTTTTAGCTTGGGTTAAAGGACTGCAATAGCCTATTTGTCATGTTCAGTTTAAAAAAAGTGGTTCTATAGACTTTCTTTTCCATGTCGTGATGTGTGCCACTAACTATTTCGATTCCATGATTCATTTATATATCAGCTTGCTAATTTTCATTAGCTTATTGCACTGAACTAAAAATTTATATTATATAGACTAATTTTTATGAGATAAGTGCTTCTATTTTAGGTGAAATATAGCTTATTTTCATTAGACAAGTGAGGGGAGAGAAATTGTTCCATAAAAGAGAATAAGAGAATAAACTCTTATTCCAAAGAAAGAATAAAAGAAAAAAAAACTTGTTCCATAAAAGAAAACAAGGAAATAATCATAACTAAGTTAGGAATAGAAAGTGTGATATGATAAACCCTATAGAGGGTAAGAGCATGTTTATTCTATAAAGTGGATAAGTAGAATACACACTAGTTCCATGAAGAATAAGGCTTATATATGTATAATTTCTACAGAATAAACCATAAGTCTTATAACAAAATAAAATAAGAAACAATGTATATTATAACGATAATAGATATTATAGAAAGATCCAATTTCAGCATCAGAGTATCATGTATGATGTTTCTACATGTTAAGTGATGAAAAGAAGTTCGTGATTTGCTTGACTTGTATTTTGTTATATTTGAATACACCTTTGGCATAAAGCCTGAAGACTTATCCTCATGAAGTTTCAAAGTTTGTCTTCTATGATTTTGCTTCCCTTTAGCTTAAAAATTTTTTTTTCTTCATAAGGATTGGATATTTGTTTCCATAGAACTTAGGAACTTGCTTTCCATAGTATTATGTATAATGAGAAGTGATGAAATTATTCCAGATAGCTTGCCAAATGATTGAAGGAAGCATCTAAGCAGTTATATTATGACTTGTCATGTAATAACGGAAAGATTTTTATAAATGCGGAATCTCATACCTTAATGCTGAAAATAAAGAATTTCTTTATGGCTGAACATATCTATGTCTACATTGAACTCTTGATCCATGGAAAGGACTAGAATTAAAGGAAAGATATATGTTGAGTACATTTATTATAAGGCAAGTGATGTTCTTTTATAAGCATGAATTAAGCAAGAATTGATATGTTCATGATAGAAGCCTTAGTTCTTATGATATTGGAACTAGGCCAAGAAATTAAAGAGAACATAAGTCTTATGTAAGAAGAATTATGCAACAAATAGAATTTTATTCTATAGGTAGAAAAGATTGGAAAGGCTTTTTTCATAAAGAAAGTAGTAGTTAGTTAAAGATAAAAATAATTAATGAAACCTTGGTAAGGATATGTTCCATAGGAGAAGAATAGAAATTAGCTAAAGGTAGAAATTAAAAGGTAATCCCTTTAGCAAGATTCATAATGGAAGGATAAAAACTAGCTAAAGGTAAACATGATCAGTAAAACTTTTAGCAAGAAATTATTTTCTAAAAAGACTCCTTCATGAACATATGATGTATTATAGACCCAAAGAGAATGGTAGACTTATGAAAATGCAATGTAAACCCTTAAAATAGGTAAAGTTATAATAATTTTATGTTAAGTTATAACAAATCTTCCATGGTTATAAGAGAAAGTATTTTGTAATAGTAGTGCATTATAAACCCATATTTTGAGCAGATTCATTGTCACATCCCAAAAATTAGGCATGTGAGTTATACATATAACACCTAGGGTATACCTCCACGGTATCCCTTAAGTTCTTTGAATATTTCTAATATCCACAACTATGCAAACATAAATTTGCCAAGAAAGATATTTTACATACATATTCAAAAATATTTAACATGCATACATTATTTAGTACAATACAACATCACATGCCTAAGTGACCTACTAGATTACAGAGCATTTCCTGATCCTCACCAAATCCATATCAATTAGACAAAAGTGGAGTATAATCCCAAAGAAGTTACTAATCCTCCTCCTGAACCACTGCATCTGAAAAAGATAATCATAAAGAGTGTGAGTTCATTAAAACTCAATGAGTAAACAACTGTGCATTAAAGTATCACAAGCACAAATACCACATTTGCTAATATAGCTAAACTATAATTTAATTTAATACATCATTCATCCTTATATAAGCTATAACCCGCATCAGGTTTTTTGGGTGATCAAGCCCTCAACCATCCATGCATCATATTCGGTTATATCCTAGCATCAGATTTCTTAGGTTATGCCCTCAACCATCCATGCATCAAACACAATCACAATTATGTCATATAATCATATTCTCATAAACATGTTCCAATTTATTCAAGAAACTATTACATCTAGTTATTTAGTTAACTAGAGAAATTAATTCACATAAGGTAATAAAATAATTCTCAATAATATTATGATTTTTCTCAACTTGAACATATACTGGTAATCTTTTCAATTTCACAAAAATGAAAATGGACTTTATATTGTGTTTTGACTAATTTAGTAAATTAATTTTGTAAAGTTGTCCACTCATCTTGATGTTTACCCAATTTTACCTTAATCCTTCCTTGAAAATGTGTAAGATGATAAAAGGTAATTTCTTCTACTCTACTCTAATTATAGCATCTTAAAAGATATGAAAGATATATCAAAGAATCCACCCCTGTAAGATAATCATGCAAAAGTATGTCAATGTCACAAAATAGGAAATATCCTTATTACAAATTTGACCTTTGATCACTACTCTAGACATAACTCTCAAATAATAAATAATTTTCAAATGAAACTGATACCATTAGAAATTAGACTCAAATAGCTTTCCAATGATATCTCATTTGTTAAAAATGGAGTCTAAATGAAAGAATTATGACTATTTTAAAATGATGCTATAGTAAAAGTCAAACGATCAACGATGCTACAGTAACCACGCACTTCAATAACGGTTGCTACAATAACCGCCACAGATGCTACAGTAATCACCATAAATGCTACAATAATCGTGAGATACAGTACCTAAAAATTTAGAAAAATTTTCTCGGATGAATAGTGTTCTTCAACCCAAAACCATGAATTTTTCTTCGTTTCTTTAAATTCTTGCTCAATAATTATTATCTAACATATATATATGTTTTAAACCAACATCCACACTTTAATTCATCCATAGAAACATTCTAAAAAGATTTTCCAAATTTGTAACCTAGGGTTTGCTTTTTAGAAGAAAGGAAGAAGAAGAAGATGGAGAACATCCAGTTACCACCCTTCCTTAGCTTCCATGGCTTCCATCCTCAAGAAATGTGCAAGAATGGATGATGAAGGAGATGGCATGAGAGAGGCTACGAAGGAGATGGAGAGAGCTACAGGAGGAAAGAGAAGAAATGAATAGAAAGAGAGGAGGATGAGTGTTTAAGTAAGTGTATGTGTGGGCCCTACTAATTTTTCTTTCAATTTGGTCCCTTTGGTAAAATTAGGAACTTGTAAGGGAATTAGAAAAACTTGATCATATATAAGGCTCCAAAATACACTTCCATAAAATATACACCATCACATCTTATTGTATTAAAATATCAAAATCTTGCATTTGTTCACTTTAATCTCTCTCATTGCCTCAAAATCCACTCTAGCCTCCAATCCATCATCCCTAAGGTACTGGCCTTATAATTTTGTCCTCATTTAATCCATTCTCCTTCTCGGGCTCTTATTCGGTCTTTTCTTAAGAGTACTCCATATTTTCTTTTCTTTCACTTTAGTCCTTGAATGTAATTCCTACATTCAGAACACATGTTTCTTTTTTCCTAATGAATCTTACCAGACTAAGGGCAAGTATTAGTCCTTATTAAACTTAGGAATCCTCATCCCTCTAATCGAAACTCCTAAATTCATGAAAAATTTTCACTTTGACGAATTTATATGCTTTTAACTATATCGTAATACCAGGGTATTACACTCATAGTACACTAAGAACCCTTATGATGGGTAAACTCCTTGTGCATTATGAACCTATACATAGGGTAAAATTATGGTGCAATATAAACCTTTACAGTGGTAGACTTATGTTGCATTGTAAACCCTTATGAAATAGGCAGATTTACAGTGCACCAATGCTATGTTCTTATGTTGATCTTCTATATTCATGGAAGTAGTTATAATGATTTAGAGTGAAGTGTCTCATCTTTTCCTAAATGAGAGATAGAATAATCGTTCAAGAAAATAGGAGAAAACTTATCTTATAACTATGTGTTTCTGTGTTCATGTATATGCTAGCTCAAATTTTGAGGACAAAATTTTAAAAAGGAGGGGAGAGTTGTAACGTCCTATATTTTCTTTTATTTAAGTTATATTTTTTTATTTAACTTAGGAATAATGTTAAAAATTAGTAAAATATGTTTTTGGATGCTTTGGAGGAAGTAATAAAGGAAAGACATGAGAAATTAAAACAAATGAACTAAGAGTAAAAGAAAAATGAAATTCTGAGTGATGAGGAGAGATCAAACTGTATTACTGATATTTGCAATCAGTCGACTGATTATTCTCTGTTAAGCTAAAATTTTAGGTTCTGAAGCAATCAGTGGACTAATTAGGAGATATCAGTCGACTAATTGTGAATTAGTCAACTATCCAGGAGTAATCAGTACTAATTGCCTACTGAAGTGCAAAAATAAGTCAGTTCTAATTGAAAAATCAGTAAAAAATTGACTAGAATACCCCCAACATGCCAACAAAGCTTAGAAAAAAGAAAGTAGGGGTAAAGGAGAAATTTCTATGATAAAGAAGCTTCCTAGACTTTTTTAGAAGCAAAAAGAGTGAGAGAAAGACCATTTTCAGAAAATTAGAGAGGAGAGAGAGAGGGAAAACATGAACGAGAAGAAAAAGAGAGAGAATGGACTTCTAGTTAGAAATTTAGCAAGAAAACTACAAGAGGTAAGTTTCTTAACTTGATTTCTCTGGTTTATATGACTTTTAGAGCTTGAGAAGTCATAAAATAGCAATTTTCAGACTAAAAGGAAGAGAATAAAAGAAGAAAAGGTTTGAAATTTGAGAAATAAAAGGAGCTAGAGAGAAACTAGAAGAGAACTCATAAGTTTCAACTATAGGAAGAATCAAAGGTAGCTAGTTTTTCATAAAAGCAAGTTATTTAATTTATTTATCATGCTCTTTGCGTGATATGTCAGATTTATTGTTATAGTCTTCCATGAAAAGTTTTAGAAATAGATTTCTCATGAAAAATAGAGCTCAAAGTCCTCATGGGATGACAGAGCCAGAACCTTTCCTCATAAGATGACAGAAATTTCTCATAGAGTGTAAAATCCTTATGTGATGACAGAAATTCTTCATGCGATGATGAAAATTCCTCATAGGATGTAGAGCATTTTTCATGAGAAAGAGTTAGAAATTATAGTGCACTATAATAAAAGAATGAGAATACTTTAGTCATATGTTTATATGATAGTGTGTATGTTTATGGAAGTGAAAATTATGTATTAAGATTGCTTTTATGACTGAAATAGTTTTTATGATAATTTCTTAATATAAACTAGCTACTGAGATTATATATTTAATGTTTTATGTTATAACTAACTGTCACGTCCCAAAATTTGAGCACGTGACCGGCACGGAAAGTGAATTTCATTTCACCTCCGTAAGCCTATCTTTCTCTTAAAAATCATACAATTCTTTTTCATGCAACCAAAACGAGTTCTCTATACATACTACAATTACTCACATTACATCACTGAATGAACCTACCCGATTACAGAGATTTCTAGATTTATACAACTTAGAATAAAACTTAACTATTATACCTTTATCCTGAACAAATGAAAAGGTAATTATGGACTAAGGATCCATAATTCCTTGTTCCGATATTTACCTTCAGCTGTCAACTCTGAAAAAAAATATCAATAAGAGGGGTATGAGCAAACCACGTGCCCAGTGAGTAGATAACACAATACTATGACAAAATAAAAATCATGCATCATAATGATAACATGCAGCAATCATACGTAGATCGATCATCATATGATATAATATTATTCATAATACTTCACAACAATATCCAAGTGAATCAAATGCATTTCAACAAAATTCAAAATTCACAACAGCAATCGATGAAATCAATTTCACACACAATTCCCGTACCAACCGGGTCGTCCAGAATACCTCTGGATCGTTGCCCGCGGCCCCCGCCGCATCCACCCTTATCGCTCCATTTATATTCTCCACCCTTATAGCTTCACATAGATTTCTCCATGGGGTGCACCACCATGCCTTTCCTTTCCAGTCAAACACAATCACAATCACATATAAAAACATCCTCAATCATAATCTTGAGCCACATACACAACTCAGTCATTTACAATTCAAGCCACAACATAATCAATGTGGTTCCAGCAACATAGCATGTATATAACATAACCCATAATATAGAACAATTATTCAACAATAACATACTTCAACTATCCGCATATGATTGAACTCAACAATCAGAGTATGATACATTTCAACTCAGTTCACATGTCATTCACAATCCATCATATAACCTCATTCATGAGAAAATAAGAAAATATAATTATATACATCACCTGGCACGTTCCACAATTGTTTGTCTCATCATCCCACATCATTCTCTTCAAATTTGGATATTCAACATATTTTCACTATGATGCAAAAAGTCAATAACAAAGATATTTAATCATAGCAAGTATTAACCCACTCACCTGGATTTCATGCTCTCAGCACTCCCACCTTGCACTTAACCATTCCTATTGTAACCAGATAAAAACCATCAGGGTTACGAAATAGAGAAATTTCCTACCACTACTCTCGACCTTCATCCACTTCTCAAATCATAACTCCTAACTGGTAATGAATATCCAGATGAAACTTATACCATTGGAAACTAGACTCAAAGAGCTTTTCAACGATATTAAAAAAAAAAAACTGATGCTACAGTAACGGTCAACGGTCAACGCAGCTACAGTAACGTTGACCGAGTCAACGCTACAGTAACGTTGACCGAGTCAACGCTACAGTAACGAGAAAATCTGGAAAAATTTTCTCGGTGAACAGTAATTCTGGGGAAAATTTTCGATGTTCTTCGTGTTCTTCATCCAAAAATCCAAAAATCATATCTAAAACAACATTTCTTTTGATTTCTTCCATGGGTTTTCATCCTTAATGTCTAAGGAGTGTTTTAACACCAAAACCCCCAATTTCTACCAACAATCCAATCTCAAATCTCAAATTTTCATCAAGAACACTAACTTTTTCAAATATCCAAATTCTACGAATTTCTCCTAGTTTTCTCCAAATTTCTTGTTCTAATAACATCATAAACCACCTAGGAATGTTTTAGATTAACATCCACACTTAAATTCATCCATTAAAATATTCTACAAAAATTTTGCAAAAATAATAACCAAGGATTTGATCTTGTAATAAGAGGAAGAAGAAGAAGAACATCAACTTACCAATCATCCTAACTTTCATAGCTTCCTTCCCAAAGCAAAAATTGCATGAATGATTGATGAAGAAATTCCTTTGCAAGCATAATCGAGAGAGAGAGAAAGTGAAGCTACGGGAGGGAGAATGAGAAAAAGAAAAGAATAAGGAGAAGTGTATACGCGTGGGCCCCACCAATTTCTTTTTCGATAAAATCGCTCATAGCCACCTTAGCTTATAAGATTTGTTCACTTTAATCCCTCTCGATGTCTAAAACTCCACTTTAACCTCGAATCCATCATCTTTTCGGTACCGGACTCATAATTCATTCCCATAAGCTCTATTTTTCTTCTCGGGTTCCTACTTGGTCATTTTTCAAAAGTCCTCTATACTTTCTTTTCTTTTCACTTTAGTCCTTGAGAATTTGTAAAAATTTCCTAAATTAAAAATAAAAATTTCTATTCTCACATTTTCTTCACTAATTCAAAAAAAAAATTTTTCACGTAATTAAATTTTTCACTAAACTTCAAAATAGGCTTTAAATATTCATATAAATTCTTGGGATATTACATTCTTCCCCCCTTAATAGAATTCGGTCCTCCGAATTCAAAACTCAAGATTGAAACAAATGCAGATATTTTGTCTATATCTCATTGTCTCTTCTGGAATTTTCACAATCAAGTACAAAATATAACAAGTTCAACATATTTTTATTTCTCAAGTTTCTTCAGTAAAAGAATTGCCTCAACAAAAAAAAAAAAATCAAATACGAAAATTTTTTATTTCTAATACATAAGTTACAGGCAACAAACTGAACTTGATTTACAAAACAGATAATTTTAATACGTAAACATTAGATCAAACATCAGCTTTAAGTACAAACAAAAGAAAAGATAAATTAAGAACGAGGAGGCTTTTGAAATGCAGAAGGTGCTCCAGGTCTAGAAGAAGAAGGTGCTTCAGACCTTAAGGAGGAAGTTAATCGTTGCAGCCTAGAAAGAGTTTCTGGAGGAAACGTCTGGGAAATTTGGCGAAGTGCAGAAGTCACTCCATTCATACAGTCAATACATCTCGCTTGTTGGTCACGAAAATTTTGAGTTGCAAACATCGAATGTCTATCAACTCTATTCGCCAATTCCCTAAAATGACGGTTCAAAAGCTTCTCTTGTTCTGTAAAGAGACGATTTATCAATCTCCCCTGGTCCTCAAAGTGGCGGTTTATCAGTCTTTCCAAGTCCTCCATCTTTTGTCTCATAAGCGCAAGCTCATTATTAGAAGATGTTGCTGTGCTAACATCCTCTAACTCTACTACATCCCTTTTTCTTTTCTTAGCCTCTGGTGACTCTTCCATGGATCTCTTATTCTTATAATTCTCCAGGCTAAGATTTAGATCCAGCTCTACCTTGCCAGCCTCAAAGTTTAAATTGAAAGATTTATTGCCGGCCATATTTTTTCTGAGCTATAAAGGTTGTACAGAAGGAGAAGTTTGATGCTAGAAAGCTTATAGATATAAACTCTTAGTGTAGTGAGCAGCGTAATGGGGCATCCATTATATATAGACGAAATTTAGGGCTACAAAACCTTTACATCATACTCTAAAGATGACCTACAGACCTTATCCGACGCAATGCCAACGCTCTCTGATAAGCATGCCAGAAAATAACAAAATATAATCAAATACAAAAGATTTCCTCAAAAATTTCGGCTAACTTTTGACTCTTGCTCAAATTATTAAACTAATCGCCGCTTCAATTTATGACTTCCTAACTCTGTATTTGTCATATCCAATAATTCTAAATCGAGATATTACTCCATGAACGGGTAGCTTCATATTAACCTTATCTAGGTTTCTAATCCGTGACTTTGCCCTAAGCTTACACATTTTCAAACATACATATTAAAATAAAAACTTCTCACATCTACACATCAAGCGTTCCATAAAGTGAGAGAAAAATTTTACCTTTAAGTTGCCTCTACGAGCATATATGTATATATGTATAAACATAGAGATACATCATTATCTATATATATTTTCATCTATTCAAGTTCTTTTAAATTTCAGACTTCACATTCTCTGAATGTATGTAGAATCATTACATATTATTCCTGGCCATAACAAATAGCCTTCACTCTCTATGCATGAATAACATACATACATATCATATGTATTTAGATACATATAATCACAGTATAATTCAATCAATCATGTATATTATACTTAACTGAAGGCTTTCAAGAACAATACAAGAAAGCATAGAAATACATTTTAGTTCATCGTGAAAACATCCAAGACACTCTGTAATGGCTACATTGTCGACTTCCTTCAATTTCAGAAAATGCCAACGAGAGAAATGGAAAAACCAAGTGTAAATCGGCCGCAAATCCACCGAATATTGACTTTCGTGGTTTTGTCATTAATGCGACGCGTTGTTGGTGTGCATGCCTACCCTAGACTCCTAGCTTCCAGCTTGCAGAAATCCATAGGTTAAGCGTGTAGGGTGCGGCGAAGAGATATCTTCTTTGTCTCTAAGTTCAAATTTTTCCTCTATAAGAACTGTCCCAACGTTCTCAGTTACCACACCACAAAGAGTAATCATATCTGAGCCTACAACTTCCCAGCGTTCCTCTCTTCTCATACTCCCACATAAATTTCTAAATTTTTCAAATCATGGCCACAAGGAAGTACATTGATCTCACAGTGGATGCCAAGAGAGAAGAGCTCGACTTAAACTTAAGTCTAGGCAAAGACAAGGGCAAAAGACCTTTTGAAGGGTCTTTAGAGAAGCATATGGAGAAGAAAATGAAGAAGAACGAGGAAGCTGAGGAGACTAGCACGGCCCATACCTCGGAGGACAAAATCGCCTGTCTAGAGCAGGAGGTGAAAAATCTGAAAAAGATGATAGGAGACCTGGAGAAGTTAACTAAACGCAATCATGCAGAAATGACTTCAAGAATAGACAGGTTCTTCTATTGGTCTACCCAGTGCTTCTGCAATCAACAACAAAGAAGTGTTGATTGTATGAATGGGATTTACACTACCCTCCGCGACATTGCTCTGTCTCTCGCTCCAAGGAATGGTCGAGGGGTGATGATACAATACAACCCTCCTAATCCGAGACCACCTCGCTTTTAGATTACTCATGCATGAGTAATTTTCTTTTTTTTTTTTTTTGCAATGTAATCTTTCCGCTTTTAATGCCAGTGGTTTCTTTTATGGGATGATACTAAAAAAATAGTAATAATAAAATTAAGAAAGATAAAGGAAATCATTCACACAAAATCAATCATGAATTCAACATATAAAGCCCCATACATACAATTTGATCCGACAGCAATGGAATCAAAACAATAATAACCTTTCCTTTACCGGGTTCAAAAGTATAGCCATATCTGTCTAAAACTAAAACTAAAAACATAATTCCTAAGAAAAAACAAGTCTCGGAGGGAAAGGAAATGAAAACATCCTACAGGACCTTCAATGGAGCCATCTCTCTATAGTCGTGCCCGGGTTCACCACGATAGAGGAGATCCCACTAAGGTTACCTTACTCTGTAATCGGTAGGAGACCTAATCCCAAAGCTCTGATACCAACTTGTCACGTCCCAAAATTTGAGCACGTGACTGGCACGGAAAGTGAATTTCATTTCACCTCCGTAAGCCTATCTTTCTCTTAAAAATCATACAATTCTTTTTCATGCAACCAAAACGAGTTCTCTATACATACTACAATTACTCACATTACATCACTGAATGAACCTACCCGATTACAGAGATTTCTAGATTTATACAACTTAGAATAAAACTTAACTATTATACCTTTATCCTGAACAAATGAAAAGGTAATTATGGACTAAGGATCCATAATTCCTTGTTCCGATATTTACCTTCAGCTGTCAACTCTGAAAAAAAATATCAATAAGAGGGGTATGAGCAAACCACGTGCCCAGTGAGTAGATAACACAATACTATGACAAAATAAAAATCATGCATCATAATGATAACATGCAGCAATCATACGTAGATCGATCATCATATGATATAATATTATTCATAATACTTCACAACAATATCCAAGTGAATCAAATGCATTTCAACAAAATTCAAAATTCACAACAGCAATCGATGAAATCAATTTCACACACAATTCCCGTACCAACCGGGTCGTCCAGAATACCTCTGGATCGTTGCCCGCGGCCCCCGCCGCATCCACCCTTATCGCTCCATTTATATTCTCCACCCTTATAGCTTCACATAGATTTCTCCATGGGGTGCACCACCATGCCTTTCCTTTCCAGTCAAACACAATCACAATCACATATAAAAACATCCTCAATCATAATCTTGAGCCACATACACAACTCAGTCATTTACAATTCAAGCCACAACATAATCAATGTGGTTCCAGCAACATAGCATGTATATAACATAACCCATAATATAGAACAATTATTCAACAATAACATACTTCAACTATCCGCATATGATTGAACTCAACAATCAGAGTATGATACATTTCAACTCAGTTCACATGTCATTCACAATCCATCATATAACCTCATTCATGAGAAAATAAGAAAATATAATTATATACATCACCTGGCACGTTCCACAATTGTTTGTCTCATCATCCCACATCATTCTCTTCAAATTTGGATATTCAACATATTTTCACTATGATGCAAAAAGTCAATAACAAAGATATTTAATCATAGCAAGTATTAACCCACTCACCTGGATTTCATGCTCTCAGCACTCCCACCTTGCACTTAACCATTCCTATTGTAACCAGATAAAAACCATCAGGGTTACGAAATAGAGAAATTTCCTACCACTACTCTCGACCTTCATCCACTTCTCAAATCATAACTCCTAACTGGTAATGAATATCCAGATGAAACTTATACCATTGGAAACTAGACTCAAAGAGCTTTTCAACGATATTAAAAAAAAAAACTGATGCTACAGTAACGGTCAACGGTCAACGCAGCTACAGTAACGTTGACCGAGTCAACGCTACAGTAACGTTGACCGAGTCAACGCTACAGTAACGAGAAAATCTGGAAAAATTTTCTCGGTGAACAGTAATTCTGGGGAAAATTTTCGATGTTCTTCGTGTTCTTCATCCAAAAATCCAAAAATCATATCTAAAACAACATTTCTTTTGATTTCTTCCATGGGTTTTCATCCTTAATGTCTAAGGAGTGTTTTAACACCAAAACCCCCAATTTCTACCAACAATCCAATCTCAAATCTCAAATTTTCATCAAGAACACTAACTTTTTCAAATATCCAAATTCTACGAATTTCTCCTAGTTTTCTCCAAATTTCTTGTTCTAATAACATCATAAACCACCTAGGAATGTTTTAGATTAACATCCACACTTAAATTCATCCATTAAAATATTCTACAAAAATTTTGCAAAAATAATAACCAAGGATTTGATCTTGTAATAAGAGGAAGAAGAAGAAGAACATCAACTTACCAATCATCCTAACTTTCATAGCTTCCTTCCCAAAGCAAAAATTGCATGAATGATTGATGAAGAAATTCCTTTGCAAGCATAATCGAGAGAGAGAGAAAGTGAAGCTACGGGAGGGAGAATGAGAAAAAGAAAAGAATAAGGAGAAGTGTATACGCGTGGGCCCCACCAATTTCTTTTTCGATAAAATCGCTCATAGCCACCTTAGCTTATAAGATTTGTTCACTTTAATCCCTCTCGATGTCTAAAACTCCACTTTAACCTCGAATCCATCATCTTTTCGGTACCGGACTCATAATTCATTCCCATAAGCTCTATTTTTCTTCTCGGGTTCCTACTTGGTCATTTTTCAAAAGTCCTCTATACTTTCTTTTCTTTTCACTTTAGTCCTTGAGAATTTGTAAAAATTTCCTAAATTAAAAATAAAAATTTCTATTCTCACATTTTCTTCACTAATTCAAAAAAAAAATTTTTCACGTAATTAAATTTTTCACTAAACTTCAAAATAGGCTTTAAATATTCATATAAATTCTTGGGATATTACACTAACCATTTCAGAAGTCGCGAAAAAGCAAGAGAAAGCAAAAGAATAAGCTAGTAGAGTTGTTAGTTAATTACATAGCAAAGAGGATGTTGTGTCATCTTCCTATATAAACCTTTAGAGACTTATGCATATTTTGTATATGTATAGAAAAATATGAGTTTTATGTAAGACTCTCATATTATAGTTATGATGAGAAGAGAATTAGCAAGAAATAGTTGACATTATACTATGAAATATATATGTATTGAAGAGAAATGGTTGTACTATATTTCAAGTATTATTTTTATAAGATTTGAAGTTTAGAATATATCAGTCAACTAATTATCCTTTATCAATCGACTGATACCTCTCAGTTTTTACTTTATGCAAGTTTTGAAGACAATTAGTCAACCGACAATCACAAATCATTTGACTGATCGCTTTCTGTAATACTCGTAAATTTATCTCCTTCTTACCTTTTATTTCTTTTATCTACTAAGACTAATTATGTGTAAATTACTGGTATTGCATACTATAGTTATTAATGATTATGTGAATTTCAAATTTATTTTACATTATGTGTGGAGAAAATCTGATTTGGAATGAACATGGAGTAAGTAACTTATGGGATATTCTAATAGGTATTGACCATGTTATGAGAGGGGTTGGGCCCATATTCTTGAAACCTCTCCTCCTTATTTCTTTTCCTCCCCTGCGAATGGTGTGTGTGTATATCTTATTGGTTTGTTCTCTCCCCTGTCTCCTTCTTGTGTGGCTGGCTGAGGTATGATCGGGGAAGAAGAGGAAGGGGGTTATTGTTGATCTGGTTCTAAGGGGAGTTAGATAAGTATTCTAACTTCCACTTCTCCTTCTACTCCTCTTTCTAGTAAACCCTAGCTTACACTCTTTCTCCATTGAGGCTTGGGTACTGAATTCCTTCGTGTTCCATTGATGTCCATGGTGTTTGATGTAATAAATAGATTTACTAAACATTTGGATGGTTAGTTGGCATTAATGGTTCAAGAGAAAAAGAAGGGTTATGGTCATAAAAACCATATTAAATGCTTGAAGAGATAAAATGAGGGTTTTTGTGAATTACAACCCCACCTTTGGATTAATTTGGTTTAAGACCTATTTTCTTAAGGCTAATCACCCAAATGTAATAAATTTTCAACCACAAGGACCCTGGAAAACAAAGGGAGGGAGATTGGCTCATTTTGGGAGACTTTATCGCTAGGTCCTGATGTTTTAAGGTCGGGGCGCCTCGGGCCTCAGGGACCCAGTAGTTTCTTGAGACAAAGAGTTGGCGACCTGGCGCCTGGAGGCGCAACCCGGGGCTCCTTGGGCGTCCAGTGATCTTTTGAGGCAAAGAGTTAAAGGCTTGGCGGCTGATGGCTCCACCCAGGGCGCCTCGAGTGCCTCACACATGAGAGCTCAAGGGAGTCTAGCTAAGTTAGTGGCGCCCTAGGCGCTACCCCCTAAATCTTTTCTTACCTCTTAAACCTCAAAATTTCTTGTGTTTTATCCTAGGTGTTCCTACTGTCACTTATTAATCCTTTGCACTTGCATTCCTCTCTCTTTTATTTAACCTCAGGTGAGGGAGCTAACTTTAATCAAATGATATAGGCAGTAGTTATGTATGCAACTACATTTTAGGACAGGTGTATTGTGAATTTACCTTTTAAGTAACTGAACTCATGAATTATTCGGGGTACCTTTGTTATTGATTTGTTTGAAACAATCTTGTATGATATTGATATTTATGAGAAAGATATTGGGACCATTTGTTCAAAAGATATAAATCTTGTTGGGTGGTTTAAGATAAACTCTTGACATGTAAATATACTTTAATTTTTTCTATTATTGCCCTAGAACGACAGTTATCCTTTAATTATTTCTATTATTGCCTTGGAATGGCAGACATCCTTTAATCATTTTTATTATTACCCTAGAATGGCGGGCATCTTTTAATCATTTTTATTATTGCCCTAGAATGGCGAGCACCCTTGATCATTTTTATTATTGCCCTGGAATGGCGGGCACCCCTTAACTATTTCTGTTATTGCCCTAGTACGACGGGTATCTCTAAATCATTATTTTTGCATAATGGAAATTTACATGGAGGTGACAAAAGTTCATGAGCTTCTTATTGAGGTTATTGCTATGTATGTTGATATGAGTATGCCCAATCCCTTATTCACGAACAATTAGGTTGCCAATAAATATCTACAAGGTTTTGGTGGTTCTCCCTTAATAGGAAATATGTGGTAAGCCTCTTTGTGTTTAGTTCACTGAGTAAATTTACTCATTCCCCTATGTATGTGTCCCTTGCAGATCCTGCGATTACCGGCGAGTCTTCGTGAGAGGAGTAGCGAGGTCTCACATCACCATGACTTGTTCATCGTCGGTGATTGCTTCTTTTGGTCTTTTGGGTTGGGAATGTCGCTCTGTAATCATTAGGACTCCTAGGTCTTCCATGAATGTCTTTTATATAACTATCTATTCTTTTGTACTAAATGAATATGACTAGACTATGTTTTGATCCTTTCCTCACCTTGTTCTGTGATCGGGAGGAAAGTTTTGAAATATAAGTTGTTGTGACAAGTATACCATTGAGATGATTCTATTTAATGAAGTGTATTTATGTGTGATTGCATCCATCTATTTGTTGATCTGTGTAGTTGAGATTTAGGCTTACGATCAAGGAATGGTCCTTTGATTGTGCTGGTCACTTGCCCAATTTGGGTCATGATACCTTCAGTTAAGTGCAAAATTTTAGGCTTTAAGATTTTCCAAAATTTACTTATTTTTATGAGTTTGGACTTTTTGTAAGAATTTTCAAAAAAAATTCATGGTTTTAAACTAAATTTTCACAAGATCTATATTGCAATTTTCTTAAATTGTCTAAATTTAGTATAAATCTAGCATATGTTACAGTAGGGTTATGTCGTTCAACAACACCACTTTAACTAGGAGTCCCTGACATGGTGTACTATGGCAAAGTCCTACACTCAACCAAAATACCTAGCAAAAGGCCTCTAATGTTATTCACCTAATCCATTGTATCTATGGTAGAGCTCACCTCCACGATTAGATATAATGACTTTAATTTTCTTACCTAATTGATTCTCAACTTTGGTTTTGAAAACTTTGAACACGTCCAAAGATTGTGGCTTCTCATGTAACTGGTACATATACTCAAATCTAGAGTAATCATCTATGAAGTTGATGAAATATTATTGTCCATTCCAAGAAATTATAGGGAATGGACCATATATAGGTTATATCAACTCCAAAGCTCACTAACTCTAGTAACACCTATTCTGTTAACTTTAGTCAGTTTGTTTTTAACGCATTCAATACAATTATCCAAAATTTCAATATTGGATACCTGTAGAATGTCTATGTCATCTGACATAAACTTTCGCATTATCTGTTTAGAGATATGCCTCAAATGCTTGTCATCTTCAATCAATCTAGGCTTAGTACCAAAATTTACAGAATGCATTTTTACATAGCTATTAGTTTACATACATTTTAAAAATATAAAGATCATCAATAAATGAATCAGAAACAATCATTTAGAATTGAAGAAAACATTGAATGTTTCATTACAAAATAAACAAGGATACCCATATTTGTTCAAACATGAAACATAAGCAAATCCTGTCTAAACAACGATACAACAAAAGTGTTTTCCAAATCTAAATATTGTTTATTTCCTAAAGATAATCTAAATAAGTGGATAGCTACCATAGCCTCCCGATTGCCATTTCTCTTATAGATGTATCTTTCACCATCAATTGGCCTTTAATTGGTAATGCAATATTGCATAGATACACTTGTGTGAGTAATTGAACCCTGATCAACTCACTAAGTATCATTAGATACTACAACTAAATTAACTTTAGTATTGACAATTTTAAAATGTATATCCCTTGAATTATATTGTCATTCTCTAGAGTTTTCTACCTCTAATAAGAGGTACTCTATGTACCAGAAGAGGATGCTAAGTGAGTGCTCTTATCCTTGTTATGCTTTATCATTTCTTCATCTTGCACATATTCAACTATAAGCTCATTCAAGAGAAAAAAGATTAGAACAAAACGCACGAGTATAATTTATTTCCTTATGTTTTACTTGCCCTTATATCTCATTGAAACCAGTTTAGTCAAAATAGTGTTAGTTTCAACCTTTTAATTTGGAGTGATTTGGTCAAACATCACTTTTGGAAAACTCTTAGCATCACTCTGTTCTGGAATCCCACCACGAATGGATTCTAGAATGGTGTGTTGCATGATCTATAAACTTATGCGATTTGAACGCTCACAATTCTCAAATGCAACTCTATAAATAGCAGTACCACTATTAGTCAGATTTTGCTGAACGTTCAAACCTTAATGCATAGTGTAAATCCAAACAACTAACACTATTATAATGTGTTCTTTTCATCCTTTTGTTATTTGTGTCAATATGCACAAGAATTATATTAAAATTGGAAGATATGTTTAGTACAGATTCACGTGTACACACAAAGGTCTTAATCATATTTAAAGATGCCTAGTACAACAACACCTATTAGTCTTTGGATAGAATAAATGTTTGTAAGTGGCACTCTCTACACAAATACAGTTAACCAATGTAGAATAACTACACTTACTTAGTACATCCTTTCTTTAGGCTGACACATAACAAGCAAGTTTCCCAAATATGTTATATAGTAGTGAACTACATTAAGCCTGGCCAACTAAACTCCTTTGAGATACTTAATATGCATAGCCTTTTTCTTGGTTTTCTTGATAAAATTAAATCAACTTTACCTAAATTAGCTACTTTGGTAATCAAATAGTTTACATCAATTTAATTCTAACAAAAAAACATAATATAAATTGATTAGAATTCATAGGTAAAACTCAAAATGGTGTGATTTGAAAAAATTTTAGTGGAAAAAAAAATGAAGGGTTGTGATGTGAGAAGAACGAGGACCGTTAGGCTTGAGTCCGTTGTGAGCAACAGGGTGTGGAGGGCGCTGTATAAAGCCTCAAATAAAAAACAGCACACAAGGCAGAACATAAAATTCATTATGGTTTCCTAGTGCTTAGAGCTGGCTACCCAAAAACACGACCCCACTCCTAGTGGCCTAGCACTGAGCATTGGAATCGTAGCGCTCAGCGCTGGCGATCTGGAAAATCACAAAAAACTATTGCTCATTGCTGTTCTTCATTGTACTTTGTCCAAAAACCCCCAAATCACACCCAAAACCCATATTTCATGAATTCTAACACAACTAAACACATATGATTGATTCAAACCCTCAAATAATCAGTGAAAATCACTCAAAATCTCCCAAAATCACATTTAATTAGGAAATTTCAAATTTTAGGGTTCAAACAAAAAACTTCCAAATTCTACAAATTTCTTCTAAATTTGATTAATACCACAAACAACACAATATCATATTCGAAATTATGCTATAATAAAGAAATAACACCACAAAACCCTAAAAACTTCCTAATTTTAATAAATTCAAAATTGCACACATATAGGGTTCTTCACAAAAATTTCAATTTTGAACCCAAATTCAAATTTTTAAACTCAAGGTTCTTGTTGTTTATCAGAACCTGGCTCTGATACCAATTAAAAGATTATTGTAAATAATTATAAGCCAAACAATCAAGATTCATAGTATCACATCCCAAAATTTACATGTGAGATAAACCTAAATTACCTAGGGTGTACCTCTGTGGTACCCCTTAATCTCTATAAACATTCTTAATATCTATAACTATGTGAATCATAAATTTTTTAAGAAAGATATTTTGTATACGTATTCAGAAAATGTTCAACATTCATACACTATACAGTATTACACAACCTCCCAAGCCTAGGTGACCTACTAGATTACAGAGCATTTCCTAATCCTTACCAAATCTATATTTATTTGTTTACAAGACAAAAGTGGAGTATATCCTTAAAGGCTATAAATTCTCCTCATCAACCACTATATCTGAAAAGATAATCATAGAGAGTGTGAGTTAATCAAAACTAAGTGAGTAAACAACTGTACATGAAAATATCACAAGTACAAATACCACATTTACTAATATTGTAATACCCATGAAAAATAAAATATAAATGTGTATTTACAAACTATGGTTACTATGCTAGTATACGGTACTGTTTACCTGTATAATACTATTTACGTATACAATACTGTTCACTTATACAATCAAAATGTCAAGTACTAGATGTGGTTTGGTCATAAGAGACAACTAGAAAGAAGTTCGTAGGAAAAAATGACGTTTTATGTGTAAAAATACCCTCAGGAACTAAATTGAAAGGACTGGATTGAAAAGAAACTTAAAAGTTTAAGGTGAAAGGATAGTTTTCCCTTTCAGGTGCACAGTAACTGCATTATTAGAAATGTCATTTTCATGAATAGTAAATTAAATATTTTATTAGTGCATAGTATCAAATAGTACTCTTGACTTTTGCTATAAATAGGCCCTTCCATTTCACTTCTAAACTCACACCTTCAACTTCTCTTCTTCTCTCCTTAAGTTTCTCTTGCTTCGACGCTAGGCCTCTGAGATTTTGGGCCTTTCCTTTTCAACTTAGGTAAGGATACTATGCCTTTCTATGTCTTTCAAATTCTAAAAGTTATTTTCTTAAGTATGCTCTGTGGTTGCGGCTTTAGCCGATCTTCCACATCAAAAAAACTGTCCATAGCTGCTTACATATTATTTTGATTCTCTAATTACCGAAATAGAATGTAAACTGTGAAGAATACATGTCTAGAAAAGTTCTGGCTAAGGAAAGACCTGATTTTTAAGTGTGTCCAGTGTGACCCTCCACTCTTTCCTGAAAACTTACTTGGTGTACTCTTTTACAGATTGTATTCTCTATTTCTGGTATGAATAGTACCCATACATATGAATAGTAACCGTATGAATAGTAACCATACATATGAACAGTATCTGTACGAAAACAATCCTAACGTATTTTCTCTAATCTTTCATGAAAATCTCCGTAGCAGAATACTGAAATTCATCTGTGTACTCTTGTCTGTAATGACTTAGAGAAGCGATGCTCGTACGGAATCCAGGTGAGTGAAACGACCCCGTTTTAATAGAGTTTTAGCATTACTGGTGATAAAAAGTATGTCGTACGACACTCCCAAGATTCATAGGGGGAAATTGGATTCAGAATGGCGAATATAATGAGATAATTAATCCAGAAGTATGGATAAGAAAAAGCAACTATCTCATGATGATGTGAAGATTGAATCTCTTGAATTGTGGTTTATAAAGCTATAATATAGTTATATATTATACCTGTTATATGGATGAATATTATATTAAGCTTCTGATTATGATATGAAATGCTATTGATTGTGATTGAGCGGGACAGTACCCCCTCTCACGGCAAGGTGAAAAACTCGGTTGATAGGGTGTCTTGACCAATGAGTATGGAGACAACGATTTTCTCAGTAGGGATATAGCCCGGATTGGTGATAAATCCGTGAGGCGCCCTAGCTAAGAGGATGAGGTTGTGCGTCATGGCAGAAATATACATAATTGGTGAGTCGGCCTGTGTGCGCTCTCTGGGATATATCGCCATTGACGAGTACTAGTAACGTTTGTTGAATTGGATGAATTTTTATCTTCTGTCTATTGGTTGAGTATGAGCCTTTGGATATGCTTGCATGACTGGTAATGTATTTGAATTTTATTAACGCGAGGCCGATTCGCTCATTGAGTTTAAAAGCTCACACTGTTTGTACAACCTTTTTGTTCAGATCAGGTTGCCAGCGAAGAATATCTGCTAGAGGAGTAGATCACTTTGGACCTTCCCGTTGTCGGGTAGACCCCTCTTTTGTTATAGATTATGTTGCTCTATAATCGTCTAGGACATCTAGGTCAGGGGTTTGGCATTTGGTTTGTATGTTAGCAAAATAATGTATTTTATACTGAGAATCTATTATTATGTGCAAATCATCTCTATGAATTTCAAATAAAGAAAATTTGATATATTTTCTTCAGGAATGGTTATTTTGATAATATAGAGATAATGACTAAACTCATGGGTAGAATTTATCGAAAGGCTTACAGTGATGGGATATTCATCATTGTGCCGGTCATGTGCCCAGAAAACGGGTCGTGACAAAGTTGGTATCAGAGCAATGGTTGTTAGGTCTCCTAGTGATTACAGAGCAAGGTAACCTTAGTGGGACCTCCTCTATCGTTGTGAAGCCGGGCACAACTATAGAGAGACGGCTCTACTGAAGGTCATGTAGGATGTTTTCATTTCCTTTCCCTTCGAGACTTATCTCTTCTTAGGAATTATGTTCTCAGTTTTAGTTTTAGACAGATGTGGCTACACTTTTGAACTTAGTCAAGGAAAAGTTGTTATTTGTTTTGATTCCGTTGCTGTCGGATCAAATTTTTATATGGTGGATTTTATAAGTTGAATTCATGATTGAATTTGTGTAGCTATATTATTTTAGGGTACCAGCCAATAAAAGAAACCACTTGCATTAAAAATAAAAAAAAACTGAAGGATTACATTGCAAAAAAGAAGAAGTTTACTCATGTATGAGTAATCTAAAAGCGAGGTGGTCTTGGATTAGGAGGGTTGTATTGTATCATCACCCCTCGACCATTCCTTGGAGCAAGAGACATAGCAATGTCGCGGAGGGTAGTGTAAATTCCATTCATACAATCAACACTTCTTTGCTGTTGATTGCAGAAGCACTGGGTGGACCAATAGAAGAACCTATCTATTCTCGAAGTCATTGCCGCGTTATTGTGTTTGGTTAACTTCTCCAGATCCTCTATCATCTTCTTGAGATTCTTCACCTCCTGCTCTAAACAGGCGATTTTGTCCTCCGAGCTATGGCCTGTACTAATTTCCTCGGCTTCCTCAATCTTCTTCATCTTCTTCTCCTTTTGATTTTCTTGAGATTCCTCGAGAGGCCTTTTTCCTTTGTCCCTGCCTAAACTTAAGTTTAAGTCAAGATCTTTTTCCTTGGCCTCCACTGTAAGATCAATGTACTTCCTTGAGGCCATGATTTGGAAAATTTAGAAATTTTTGCAAGAGTATGAGGCGAGAGGAATGCTAGAAGATTGTAGGCTCAGAGATTATTACTCTTTGTGGTGTGGTAACTGAGAACGCTGAGAAGGTTTTTATAGAGAAAAATTTGGACTAAGAGACAAAGAAGATATCTCTTCACCGCACCCCTACACGATCAACCTATGGATTTCTGCAAGCTAGAAGCCAGAAGTCTAGGGTAGGCGTGCACATCGATAGTGCGTTGCATTAATGCCAAAACCATGAAAGTCAATATTCGGTGGATCTGCGGCGATTTTACTTGGTTTTCTCATTTCTCCTGTTGGCATTTTTCGAAATTCAAAGAAGTTAATGATATAGCCATTAAAGATTGCCTTGGATGCTTTTATGATGAACTGAAATGTATTTCTCTGTTTTATTGTGTTGTTCTTAAGAGTCTTCAGTTGAGTATAATATACATAATTGATTGAATCATGTTGTAATTACATGTATGTATGTTATTCATGCATAATGAGTGAAGGCTACGATCAAGGAGAATATGTAATGATCCTACATATACTCATAGAAAATGAGAAATCAAAATTACTTGGATAGAATGAAATGTGTAGAGGATAATACATCTTCATGGTTACACATACCTACATATAATGCTCTCGTGGGCAAATGAAAGGCAGTGATTTCCTTACATCATGATAATGTTTAATGCATGCGACCGTAAACAGTTAACTTTGTTTTAAAATATATATATTTACATATATATTATGTGTAAGTCTAGAGTAAAGACACTGATTAGAATCTAAGATACGGCCAATATGAGGCTACCTAATCATAGAGGGACATCGTGATATGGGATTACAGGATAAAACAAGTTTAGAGGGAGAAAATCTCAGACTGAAGAGCGTAGTTAGTCAAAATTTTGAGAAAGGTCAAGATTAGCCGAAAATTTTTTGAGAAAATCTTTGACTTATGTTAATTGCATTTACTATTTATCTGCATGTCCGACATTAATTACTGGCATTGCGACATATGTGATCTGTAAACCTCCTAGCGAGCGGCGTATAGGTTGTGGTGGCTTTAGCTCCAGGGGCTTCGGGTTGTCTATAAATCTTATACGCCCGTTACCCCACTCATCGCACCAAGCAAATCTACTTCTTTCATTACATACCTATTTCTCAATCTCCATTCCTTTCTCATTCGAAGTTATTTCTGAGATCCCTAGAGCGATGGCCGATAATAAGTCTTTCAACTTGAATTTTGAGACTGGCAATGTAGAGCTTGATTTAAATCTAAGTCTCGGAAACAACAAAGGGAAGAGACCTGTAGACAGGTCACCAGAAATTAAGAAAAGAAAGAGGGATGTAATAGAGTTGGAGGAGGACAGTACTGCAACATCCTCAGAAAATAAGCTTGTGTTCCTGGAGCGTAAGATCGAAAATCTGGAGCGTAAGATAGAGAGCCTGGAATACAAGACAGAGGACCAGAAGCGACTAATAAATCGTCTCTTTGAAAACCAAGAGAAACTGATAAACCGTCGTTTCGGGGAACTAGCTAATCGAGTTGATAGACATTCAATGTTTGCAACTCAAAATTTTCGTGACCAACAAGCAAGGTGTATTGACTGTATGAACGGAGTGACTTATGCTATTCGCCAAATTTCTCAGGCGCTTCCTCCAGAAACTCTTTCTAGGCTACAACGATTAGCTTCCTCCTTAAGTTCTGAAGCACCTTCCTCTTCTAGACCTGGAGCACCTTCTACATTTCAAAAGCCTACTCGTCCTTAATTTATTCTTTCTTTTGTTTGTACCTAAAGCTATATTTGGTCTAAGCTTCACGTATTAAAATTATCTATGTACTAGAAATAAAATTTAAGTTAGTATTTAGATCTTTTTTGTTGAAGTGATTCCTTTTACTGAAAGAACTTGAAGAATGAGAAGATGTTGAACTTATATTTCGTACTTGATTATGGAAATTCTAAAGCAGAGTATGGTAATATCCTTTTGACTGAGAAGAGTTACTAAAATGATATTTCATTGCATTTCTGAGATATGGAGGAGTGCTAAATAAGTGTTTTATGAACCTACATATAAAGAACTATGGGTTTGCCCTAATCATTGAAGGGATACGACTCTATATGAGTCATTGAGGTGAGAGGAATTTCTATATATATTTATTTTATAATTATGCGTGAGGAGTATGTTATTTACTTAACACATTTTCTAGGATTGTTCTTCCTAGAGATTTATGTAATAATTTCATGAGATTTTCCTTTTATATGACGCCTTCAGCTGAGAGTATCGCCTTAAGGTAGAAGGATCACCTTCGGGCAAGAGTATTACCTATGGCCAAAATGATGCCTTCGGGTAGGGTGCTTGTATTCCTAAAAGTTATAAGCTATGTGTGTGGAAACATGTGTTCTGATATTCAGTATGAATTAGAAAGACCACGTGTCACTTTTGAAGACAACATCTATTTGAGGTTTTATATAGAGACAAAGTTCGTCTCTGATTAGGTGGTTTAAGTTTGGTAAAGGTTATGAGGATGAGACACTTTATGGTACAAAAGATTGTGGAGAAAATCAAACTGATGAGGAAGAGAATGTTTACTGTTAGAAAAGGAAAAATTCCTATGAAAATTATTGATAATGGGGTCTAGAGTTCACAGTCGATGCTATAGTATTCTTGTAAATCTTACCAAGTATGTGAAGAGGTTTGGAAAGAAAGAGATACAAAGGATGAGATATAGACGAAGTAATCACACTTATTTCAGTCTTGAGATGAGTTTTGAATTCGGGGGACCGAATTCTCTTAAGGGGGTGATAATGTAATACCCATGAAAAATAAAATATAAATGTGTATTTACAAACTATGGTTACTATGCTAGTATACGGTACTGTTTACCTATATAATACTATTTACGTATATAATACTGTTCACTTATACAATCAAAATGTCAAGTACTAGATGTGGTTTGGTCATAAGAGACAACTAGAAAGAAGTTCGTAGGAAAAAATGACGTTTTATGTGTAAAAATACCCTCAGGGACTAAATTGAAAGGACTGGATTGAAAAGAAACTTAAAAGTTTAAAGTGAAAGGATAGTTTTCCTTTTCAGGTGCACAGTAACTACATTATTAGAAATGTCATTTTTATGAATAGTAAATTGAATATTTTATTAGTGCATAGTATCAAATAGTACACTTGACTTTTGCTATAAATAGGCCCTTCCATTTCACTTCTAAACTCACACCTTCAACTTCTCTTCTTCTCTCTTTAAGTTTCTCTTGCTTCGACGCTAGGCCTCTGAGATTTTGGGCCTTTCCTTTTCAACTTAGGTAAGGATAGTATGCCTTTCTATGTCTTTCAAATTCTAGAAGTTATTTTCTTAAGTATGCTCTGTGGTTGCGACTTTGGCCGATCTTCCATATCAGAAAAACTGTCCTTAGCTGCTTACATATTATTTTGATTCTCTGATTACCGAAATAGAATGTAAACTGTGAAGAATACATATCTAGGAAAGTTCTGGCTAAGGAAAGACCTGGTTTTTAAGTGTGTCCAGTGTGACCCTCCACTCTTTCCTGGAAACTTACCTGGTGTACTCTTTTACAGATTGTATTCTCTATTTTTGGTATGAATAGTACCCGTACGTATGAATAGTAACTGTACATATGAACAGTATCTATACGAAAACAATCCTAACGTATTTTCTTTAATCTTTCATGAAAATCTCCGTAGCAGAATACTAAAATTCATCTGTGTACTCTTGTCTGTAACGACTTAGAGAAGCGATGCTCGTACGGAATCCAGGTGAGTGAAACGACCCCGTTTTAATAGAGTTTTAGCATTACTGGTGATAAAAAGTATGTCGTACGACACTCCCAAGATTCATAGGGGGAAATTGGATTCAAAATGGCGAATATAATGAGATAATTAATCCAGAAGTATGGATAAGAAAAAGCAAGTATCTCATGATGATGTGAAGATTGAATCTCTTGAATTGTGGTTTATAAAGCTATAATATAGTTATATACTATACCTGTTATATGGATGAATATTATATTAAGCTTCTGATTATGATATGAAATGTTATTGATTGTGATTGAGCGGGACAGTACCCCCTCTCACGGCAAGGCAGAAAACCCGGTTGACAGGGTGTCTTGACCAATTAGTGTGGAGACAACGATTCCCTTAGTAGGGATATAGCCCGGATTGGTGATAAATCCGTGAGGCGCCCTAGCTAAGAGGATGAGGTTGTGCGTCATGGCGAAAATATACATAATTGGTGAGCCGGCCTGTGTGCGCTCTCTGGGATATATCGCCATTGATGAGTACTAGTAACGTTTGTTGAATTGGATGAATTTTTATCTTCTGTCTATTGGTTAACTATGAGCCTTTGGATATGCTTGCATGACTGGTAATGTATTTGAATTTTATTAACGCGAGGCCGATTCGCTCATTGAGTTTAAAAGCTCACACTGTTTGTACAACCTTTTTGTTCAGATCAAGTTGCCAGCGAAGAATATCTGCTAGAGGAGTAGATCACTTTGGACCTTCCCGTTGTCAGGTAGACCCCTCTTTTGTTATAGATTATGTTGCTCTGTAATCGTCTAGAACATCTAGATCAGGGGTTTGGCATTTGGTTTGTATGTCAGCAAAATAATGTATTTTATACTGAGAATCTATTATTATGTGCAAATCATCTCTATGAATTTCAAATAAAGAAAATTTGATATATTTTCTTCAGGAATGATTATTTTGATAATATAGAGATAATGACTAAACTCATGGGTAGAATTTATCGAAAGGCTTACAGTGATGGGATATTCATCATTGTGCCGGTCATGTGCCCAGAAAATGGGTCGTGACAAATACAATCAATCTGTCATTTATTTTAAATAATTATAGTATTACATTTGTCTGAATTTGCGTATAATTTCTTGGGTGATCAATCCCTCAATCACTTTGCATTATGTGCCATAAAATACTTGCACCAAGTGACCTGGGTATTTAACCCTCAAACTCTTTGTGCATAGGTTTTCATAGTTATACACTGAGTAGTATGAGACTCTAACCCTTTCATACCCATGCATAAATTTTCACAGTTATACACCGAGTAATATAAGACTCTAACCCTTTCAAACTCGTGCATAGGTTTTCATAGTTATACACTGAGTAGTATGGGACTCTAACCCTTTCATACTCATGCATAGATTTTCACAGTTGTACACCGAGTAGTATGAGACTCTAACCCTTTCAAACTCGTGCATAGGTTTTCATAGTTATACACTGAGCAGTATGAGACTCTAACCCTTTCAAACTAGTGCATAGATTTTCACAGTTATACATCGAGTAGTATGAGACTCTAACCCTTTCAAACTCGTGCATAGGTTTTTATAGTTATACACTGAGTAGTATGAGACTCTAACCCTTTCAAACTCGTGCATAGATTGTTTATCATTTCAATAATATTATAAATGAGACTTATATTGTACTTTGTCTAATAATATCAAATTAGTTTAGTAAGGTCATTCACTTACAAAATATTCCAATTTATTCAAGGAACTACCACATCTAGTTATTTAGTCAACTAGAGAAATCAATTCACAAAGGTAATAAAATAATTCCCAATGATATTGTAATTTTTCTCAACTTGAACATACACTTATAATCTTATCAATTTCACAAATAATGCAAATGGGATTTATATTGTGCTTTGACTAATTTAGTAAATTAATTTTGCAAGGTTGCCTACTCACCTGGATTCCACGCTCTCGGCGCTCCCACCTTGCGCCTCAACCATCCCTATTGTAACCAGGTAAAAACCATTAGGGTTACAAAATAGAGAAATTACCTATCACTGCTCTCGACCTTTACTCACATTTCAAGTCATAACTCCTAACTGGTAATGAATATCCAAATGAAACATATACCATTGGAAACTAGACTCAAAGAGTTTTTTTTTTCAACGATATAAATTTCACTCAAACGGACTCCGGATGAAAGAGATATGAACATTTTAAAACTGATGCTACAGTAACGGTCAACGGTCAACGCAGCTACAGTGTCGTTGACTAAGTCAATGTTACAGTAACGTTGACCGAGTCAATGCTACAGTAACGAGAAATCTGGAAAAATTTTCTCGATGAACAGTATTTTCTGGAAAATTTCCAGAATGAACAGTGATGTTCTTCGTGTTCTTCATCCAAAAATCCTAAAATCACATCTAAAACAACATTTCTTTTTATTTCTTCCATAGGTTTTCATCCTTAATGTCTAAAGAGTGTTTTAACACCAAAATCTCCAATTTTTAGCAACAATCCAAGCTCAAATCTCAAATTTTCATCAAGAACCCAAATTTTTTTCAATTTCTAAATTCTATGAATTTTTTCCTAATTTTCTCCAAATTTCTTGTTCCAATAACATCATAAACCACCCAAGAATATTTTAGATTAACACCCATACTTAAATTCATCCATTGAAATATTCTACAAAAATTTTTCAAATTGATAACAAAGGATTTGGTCTTGTAATAAGAGGAAGAAGAAGAATAAGAACATCAACTTACCAATCCTCCTAACTTTCATAGCTTCCTTCCCCAAGCAAAAATTGCATGAATGGTTAATGAAAAAATTCCCTTGGGATGCATAACCGAGAGTGAGTGAGGAAGCTACGGGAGAATGAGAGAAAGAAAAGAATAAGAGAGATGTGTATACGTGTGGGGCCCACTACTTTCTTGGAAAAATTGTTCATAGCCACTCTAACTTTAAAATTTGTTCATTTAAGTCCTTGAGAATTTGTAAAAATTTTTCAAATTAAAATTTTGAAATTTCTATTCCCAAATTTCCTTCACTAATTCAAAAGAACATTTTTCATGTAATTAAATTTTTCAATAAACTTCAAATAGATTTTAAATATTCATGTAAATTCTTGGGATATTACACATAGAAAACTCAAATGTGAAAATCTTAATCTATAAATCCACTATTTGTAGATCCTGATAAACAACAAAAACACAAATTAAGAACGTTAAGAGCACCTACCTTGATCTATTGCAAATCCAAACACGAATCAACAGAGGTAGGTTTTTCTATGAATATATGAGAGACTCTCCCTCACCTTTAATTTGATAGAAAATCCCCAATGAGTACTTCGTTTGTACCAAAGGCTTGTTTTCTTATATAACCCAAGGAACCACTACTCATATTCATCTACCCATAGGTTGACCCATAAATTGACCCCCTTTTATAGAATACCCCATCATTATTATTATTTAGAGTTGAACATTTACACATTTATTATTTACACTAACACCCTAGACCATAATAAATATAAATCAAATATGTCTATCAACACAAAATACAAAAAAATCTTATTATGGACATAATTGAAGGTAACATCCAATATATGTGTCCCAAAATGTGCATAAATATATAATATTAATATATTAGTCCAGTCAAATTAATTGTCAGCGTTAATCATTATTTATAAAATAAATAATATATATAAAATAAATAATGCTAACACTTCACACATCCTATTTTCTCCATTTCAATTTTCATTATTTTCTCAACTATTTTTTAACTCATATCTATAATTTTAATTTACTTTTAACTGAATTGTATGATTTAAAAATTATAATTATGTTAAGACTAATTATATATTATATTAAGTCTTTAAATATACATGACTGAAGGAAATATTCACTCAAGTCATTTAAGATATATGGCATAATATTTTATTTTTACACATAAGGGTGTATGTCATTCAAAAAATTGGACCAACCATTACATTATTGAAAATATTAGTTTAAGGTTGGATGGTTGAATCAAATAATTTAATATATATTTTTAATTTAATATAATAAATAATAAATAAATATTTTCTTGCTTAATCTTAACATATTTATAAATGTTTAGATCAAGTACGAAACTTCCTTGAAAAATTGCACATAATTTGAATAATATTATGAATGTAAAATAAAATTTGAACATAATTAATATTTATGAGAATAAGGAAAAAAGTATAGATTGATTTTAGTTTTTGTCAGGTGCCCTGTCTCTCTCATATTAGCTCTTTGAGACAATGAATTGGGTAGATGATGATTCACATTTCACTGGTATGGATTTTTTATCAATTGATTTCATTTCTTCATTTTTTTTATTATTTTTATTAGTATGGATCATGTATATTTAAAATAAAGAAACAACACATAATTAATTATACTAAATTTCATTATTAAAAGAGTAATGATGCATTAGTTAAAAAAGCAAATAAAGTTTGAATTAAATGATTAAAGATGAATTCTTACATAAAATGGTATTAGATGTACATGAACACAGAGTAATGAACACCTTTTTTCTTTTTTAGTTTAAAGATATTGGATGGATGGCTAATTAATTAGGATGGAGATGGGAGAAGGTTTGTTTTGGTTGTGGTCCAATGAGATTTTAGAAGATATTGGTATTGCAGTCACAAATATGTGAGTTTGATTATATGATCCAATGAAGTTGGTTTGGTGGGCTCGTTTGAGAGTTGAGACCTCATATCATAATATTAATATATATTTATCTATGTATGGGGCAACCCAACCCACATTAAAGTAACTTAGAAGTTAGGGCCACTCACTTGCGGGGTTGTCAACGTTTCTGCGATCTCCAAGATCTTCAGACATCTCCACTTTGAAAGCGACCTTGATTGCAACCCCCACAAAACTCGAGTGCGGCTTTCCTGCACCATATTTATATTTTTAATTTGGATTATTCAACGAGATTATTTAATAATTTTAATTAATTTTATATTATTTTTAAATTATATAATTAAAATTTAATTTTATATTTTATATTTTTTAAAACTTAATTATATAATTAAAAATATATAAAATTAATCTAAATCATTGAATAATACCACTTAACAGTTCAAATTAAGGTCCGAAGATAATTGTCCCCTCACTTGTTTGCCAATACCTATTTTCATATCACTTATGTATAATTGGGTTTAACTTTTCACACAATTTTTTGTTGTTATATACACATACTAGCTTTATTTTCATTTATTGATTTTTATTCTTGGTGCATGTGGGTGTGGCCAAAGTTTTGTTCTGCCAGTATGTCTCTGATCTCCCCTCCTTTACTCCCTGTCTACATATTTTCGGGCAAAATATCGAGTCCTCACCTTATACATATGTCACGTTCAAAGTTCAAACTGTCATCCTGGGAAAAAGATTTAACCGTAACTAACCTCCCATCTTATCACCCAACCAAAAATAAAAAAAACATAAATTTTGGATTTCAAAACAAAGAAAAAGAGCTAATTAATATGCTACCTAGTTGCTTAGAAAATTAAGCAAGTTTTACTATATCATTCAGTTGCTGGTTTTTATATATTGTATTAAAATCAGTGGGTAGGGACACGGATTTACTCATGCAAGCTGGACAAACTGTAATTTTTAATCACAATTTTAATCGTGACAAATAAAATTGTGACTAAATTTTTTTACTTAGCAATGGTTATTTGCAAGCTGGACAAACTGTACTTTTTAATCACAATTTTAATCGTGACAAATAAAATCGTGACTAAATTTTTGTATTTAGCAACAGTAATAACCATTGCTAAGTAAAAAAAATTTAGCCACTGTTTTATTTGTTATGATTAAAATCGTGGCTAAAAATTACAGTTTGTCCCGCCCGTATGCATGGATCCTCAAGTATGTAGTGCTGTGACATTAGATTTGGATGCTATGGCATTGAATAGCTGATTTTTTGTATCAAATTTTATGACATTCTCTCATCTTCTTCTTTCATTTAATTCTTTAAAAACCAAAATAAATTTTAAAAATTTAAAAATCACTTTAACAAGTCTTAATCTAAACTAAATCCTAAAAAAAATATCTTAAAAATGACTGACGACCTACAAAATTAAACTTAACAAAAGAAAAAACTCAATTAACTCACAAAATGACTTTAAACATTAATTTTTTTTTTTCAGTTTTTCAATCATAAAATTAGATTAAATAATTTTAGAAAATAAAGTTATCAATTTTTTTCCTTGAATTTCTACCAACAGCCAGCAGGTTGCTCTTAGAATATAGTGACAATTATTATTATTATTATTATTATTATTATTATTATTATTATTATTATTATTATTATCATCTTTTTTTGGGTTGGGTATTGTTCACGAAAATGGAAGTCTTTGTCATCATTGAAATCCAAAATTACAAAAGTCGTTTAGAATGACAAACAGGATCACATAGTTAATTACTTTGACTACGCCTCCCAGTAAACGAGTGTTAAGTATGAATTACCTAAAATAACCTTGATGTGATATGTCCCCATGTTCTAAATTCCCAATAACCTACTCAGTTATTTTAATAATTCCAAATAATATATTGAACTACGTTATTCTTCGCATATATTCAATTACGAGCTTCACAACGACTTTCTTGTGTGGAAATCAGCATTTTAGTCGCGCATTTAGATGATGATTCTTCCGGATGGAATTTGCCTTTGGGGCCCGTGACTGTACCTATCCTTTTGGGGGCTTATTGGACCATTGAGCTCCGAACAGTTTTGATTCTAAAAAGCCCAGTGGGCTGGTCCACTGGGCCATAGTCCGCATGCGTTGTCGGTACAAAAACATGAAAATGTCAGATACATGTTTGTCTTAAGTCTAACTGAGCTATTTAGGTCTTGATTTTTATTGTAATTCAACTCACTTTCGCAAGTACTTAAAATATGAAAGGTACGGGAAATTTTCAGAGAAAAAAGAAATCGATAAAATTAAATTTCAGAAGATTCTTTTCTTTTGGTGGACATTATCTGGAGCACATGAGGTGTTTCAGGTTGTACCACTTGTGCTTAATGTGTGTATATTATTTGGTTTGAACTATAATATCGTCTATTATCTGAAGATGTTTTCTTCCCTTTCTTTTTTTTGTGGCCGATAATTTAAGAACGTGTTGCTAATGTCAAATATCGTCCATCATCTATTAATAATGCTTCATACAATTCGATTCATATAATTATCTTCGTTCTATTTTATCACATAAAAAATTTTATAGCCATTGCATAAGGTTCTAGCCATTGAATATATATATATATATATATTGTGAATGTACCTATATTTTATCATATCTTAAAGCAAAAGAGCTTAGAGGCTAGGGTCCACGTAAAGAATGACAGTGACGTAACGTAACATAATATAACATGTGTTTGAAAAATAATTAAATAAATTTAAATAAATATGATTTAAAGAATTAATTTTAAAAAATTTTAAATTTAAATAAATTATAATTTACAAAATTAATAATTTAAAATTTTTACCGAAACTATAATTTAAAAGACAAAACTTATGTAATACAAAAATTTTTAAACATATTATTTTATACTAAAATTATATTAACATAATTCAAACTATAATTCGTAAAAACACAATGTAAAATCAAATATAGTAATATATAATTTGTAATTTGGCTGCATATATCTCAATAACACAATGATCACATAAAAGTAACAAAATGAAAATGAAGCGTTTGAGCTGTACTTAGTTATCCATTGAATTTTAGTTTATTTATAGTTAAAATTAGATGAAAATTGAAAATAAAACAAAATAAGTATAGAAGATGGAAATAAGAGCAATGGCAGATCTGTGTTTGGAGATATTTTGGATATGTGGTATGTAATATGTACCCTGCACGGATTGAGAGGAGGACAATTTAAACGCGTCGTCGTTTTCCTTGTGAAATCATCAAACATAAATGAAAGATGAGGATATTAGTGGGTGTGACTAGATGCCTCGTCGATTCACAGCAACCATTTGTCCTACCAAATTCTCCTTCTAAATATCATTCCACGTGGGCCTGACTCATCCTCATTCAAGTCTCCCCTTCTTTTTGGTTTTTACACACCCACCCTCCCCAAACCCCATATTTTGTTTTTAATCCCCCAGCCCCCAGCCCCCAGCCCCCCGCCAGTTTTTAGTTTTTACTTTTTAGAACCTTTTTTAGCAATTCATGACTTTTTCTGCGCACGGTTTCACTCTTACCGATAAATTACAAATACATAAGACGGCTAATACTAATAGGATAAGGATTAACATACCAGTCAAACTTTCACAGTCCTGCTACGTAATGATAATTAATTAATTAATTAATTCAATTTATAATCAAATTTGACTTTCCTAGTTATCAAATTACAACGTTAATTTTAAATTTAAACATGTAGGTTTTGTTTCACTTACCATTAGGAGATGATTGGAGAGCAATTTATGATAACAAAAATAGTTTAGTAGTGAGCCAGAGGGAAAGAAAGTGGGTTTTCATTGTCCACGTCATGATGGGGTTGCCATTGGGTTAATTTCTTTAGGGAAAAATATATTTTATTCCCTTAAACTTATTTTTTTATGCAAAAAATTTTTGAAGTTTCAAACTCAGCCAAAGACCCCATTATCTTTCATTCTATATAAAAAATTTCCTCACGTTAGTTGGCTATCAGTTTAATGTTGACATGGACTAGGACTTGTGTCACATCACCAGTATATTTACACTTCACATGTTATGTCACCAAGTTTTTTTACAGATCAGATGTCATCAAAAATTAAAATGCCACATCATCTCTCTTATTTAGCCCCAAAGACGTAAAGTAGGAAAGAACAGAGAATTCTTCGACTTCATCTTCATCGCACCAAGCATTGCCCTCAATTACAAGACTCATTCCACGTATATATGATCACCGTCATTAATCGATGTCTTCATAGCTACTTTTTCTCTATTTTGCACTTTTGCATTAACATGCGTGTTGCTTCTCAGTGAGCTCACCTTCATTCTGCAATTCATAATCCAATTCATACTGTAAACCGTCACCCCCTCGATCTTCCCAATCACCTGAATTTCATTCTCCAATTCAAAGAAATGGGTATGTCTCCCTTGCTTGTCTCATTCATGCTCTTCTTCATCTCGGAATTCATGGGTTTTCCCTTCACTCCCGCCAGTCCAGTTGCCATCGTGGATGAATCACCCTTCCCTTGACCCAATGCCGGAGTCTTCTCAGTGGCCTTCGGGATGTTGTCATAATACAGAGTCTCATCCTCGCCCTTACGATACAAGATCCCTGTTTTGGAATTGGGGTTTTTGGCTGTCAGGGAAATAAAATACTGAGCCACCCTGTTAGGGCTCTTCTTTAACGGAGTGTCCTTGATCTAAAATTTCTCGACAAAGAATTAGGGGTTCTTGGGCTTGAAGATGAAGTAGACAGCGACGAATGCTCCTCCCATAAGAATGAGGATGAAGAGGATGATGAGAGAACACTAGGTACGAAATGGGCTCTTTCGCTTTTTCTATTTTTCAAGGTTGCGATGTTGCTCGAAAATCACAGTCTTCTCAGGGGGAGAGACGCGATAGACTTGGTTCTTGGGGACTTGGACGATGTAGGTGTCATGGGCTGGGTGGGAGCAGTCGAGGGGGAGAGGTCCAATGGGGGGTTCGTCGTCAACGATGGGCTGCCTTGCCATCGACTAAGGGAGGATGGGGGTGGGGTGAGGGCTCGGGAGGAGGGCGAGGCTGAGCCTGAGCTTGAGTTTGGACCCTGAACAATACTATTCTGGATTGAAGTTTCAGCTTTGCTTTTTTGGGGCTGAATAGGAGAAATGAGGTGACATTTCCATCTTAGGTGGCATCTAATTTGTAAAAAAACTTAGTGATATGACATGTGAAGTGTAAATTTACTAGTGACGTGGTGCGAGTCCTAATCCATGTCAACGTTGAATTGACGGTCAACTAACGGGAAGAGAAAGTTAAGAGGATTTTTTTGCTGAGTTTGAAACTTAATGAAAGTTTTTTACACATAGGAAAAAGTTTGGGAGGATATAGTGCATTTTTTCCTTTTCTTTATGAGTTGGAAGTTAAATGCTGACTAAGCTTTTAACAGAGGGGTTTTTTCATAATTAATAATGTTTAAAGGGATTATTGAGTAAATTTTAAAATTTGAAAGGATAAAAGTGCACATAAAATAAAATTGGTAGGCCTAAAGAATGCATTTTAGCCTTATGGTAACGCTGTTTTGCTTTTTTTCAGACGAGGACTCCAAAGCTTCCAAATTATCCGGCGAAGGACTTTTCCATTGGGCATTTGGGCTATAAATACCCCCCTTGTCAACGATTGCTGCCACACCCACAACTTATTCGTCGATAGGGCTTATTTGTTTCTTCTTCTCCAGGCTCATCGGCGTTTGGTTGCTTCAATTACGAAGAAGAAAATGACCATCCTCATTGAGCAACCTGATCTTGGTATGATCCTCTTCCTCGTCCCTCATTCTTTGGTTTCTGTTGGCTCCATTATAATTCAGCATAGGTTTTGTTTTACTTATATGTTGATTTTAATTCAGGATCCCAATTTGGGGAGAAAAATTCGCATTTTGAGGAAACCAATGAGCTTGTCTTGGATGGCACATTTCCATTGCCCAAATCTGTGTCACAGAATGGGTTTATAGTCCCAGAAATCAATGCATTCGGTCACTCCTTCAGGTCTCTTTTTCTATTTCCTTTTTCATCGTATTCTTTCGCTGTTGAGTTAGTCTTTTCCATATATATAGTCCCATGCAACAAGGCGTGATCTGAAAAAACAAAATCTGATATGGGACAATGGGAATTATATGGCAGGAACTATGATGAAGAAAGTGAAAGGCAAAAATGCGTGGAGGAATTCTATAGGCTTCAGCACATCAACCAGACATATGACTTCGTAAGCACATAAACACACATATATATATATGTGTGTGTGTGTGTGTGTGTGTGTGTGTTTGAATGTGTGTTTAGGCAATTTAAGTAACATATGGCAATGCCGACAAAAGTTTGATCTGGGTAATAATGTTGCAGGTGAAGAGGATGAGAGAGGAATATGGGAAATTGAACAAAGCTGTGATGGGGATATGGGAATGCTGTGAACTGCTGAATGAAGTAGTGGATGAAAGCGATCCTGACTTGGACGAACCTCAAATTGAGCACTTGTTGCAATCAGCTGAAGCCATCCGTAAAGACCATCCTGATGAAGATTGGTTGCATTTGACTGCTCTCATTCATGGTATATATTGTAATCCACTCTTATTGGTCAAATTTTAAAATTTTGGAGCATGCATAGTCATCCATATCCACTTTTGACACGCCATCATTAATTGGGCCCCATCTTATGTAAATTAAAAAGAAACTTTCAACCGACAGGGATTAATTGCAAAACATTTTTGGCTTGGATCTTTCAGATCTGGGAAAGATTCTTCTCCTTCCTAAGTTTGGTGAGCTTCCTCAATGGGCTGTGGTTGGTAAGAAGTGCTCCTTCCTCTTTATGATACTTTCTTTTGTTTTTGTTATTTTCCTGAGATGTCAACATCTCAACGGAATGCTCTTTATGAAATTCTGCAGGAGATACGTTTCCTCTTGGCTGTGCTTTTGATGAAGGAAATGTTCACCACAAGGTATTTATTGCGGCCAGATTACCGATCATCTCTGCTTGAGCTCAAAGTCAAGTGGTGAATTTTATAATTAATACAATACATTTTAAAGTTTTTTTAAAAAAATATATTATTAATTATGAAATTCAATAATTTAAATTTAATTAAACAAGAATTCAAATTCGTTCCATCGGACACTAAGTATAGGACCCATCCTACTATAATTAAACATCTATTGTACTAAACTCTATTGTGTAGTACAGTACTGGCAAATAGACAAGCCGAGCAAGGGCGGACCCACGTTCATTTCATGGTTTCATTTCAGTGGGAGTATGTGCATCATGAAATTTTGGCTAAAATTATAGTTTTAAAGATAATATTTTAAAAATTTATATTTTAGCCTTAAATTTTAATTTTTTTTTGCTTCCCCTATTTTTTATTAATTTTAATATTTATGTATTTTGACCCTTTAACTCTCTTATTTTTTATTAATTTTAACATTTATGTATTTTGACCCTTTGACTTAGGGATTTAAGTCCCCCCCTCCTCCCGGGGAAGCTGAGCCCGTATTTATTTTAGTTTGCTACATTCACGTAAGCGCTGTTTTGTTTACTGATCTTGAAAATCACGACATAAATTTTGGTCCTCGTTGCAGTATTTCAAGGGCAACCCAGATTACAATAATCCATCTTATAACACAAAAAATGGTATCTACACCGAGGGTTGTGGACTTGATAACGTTGCGATGTCATGGGGACATGATGACTACATGTACTTGGTGAGTTTGTTGAGGACCACACGCACACACATATATATAGTACACTTGTACTTCATCTTAGTGGCGATCTAATAAATGGTGTACTCGAATCTGCAGGTTGCCAAGGAAAATGGCACCACTTTGCCTCCAGCTGCCTTATTCGTAATCAGATATCACTCTTTCTATCGTAAGCATTTTGATCAAGTTCTATACTTATATCAGAATATGGGCTAGATAGCTATGCTCTGTTCTTCAAGCAAAATTAACGTATTATATTTTGCAGCTTTACATAAGGAAGGAGCATATACACACTTGATGAATGAAGAAGATGTTAAGAATCTGCAGTGGCTCAAAATATTTAAGTATGCTTCTGATTTAATTTCGATGCATTTGATTGTTCCTTATTATTATACCACCCAGATTTAACTGACTCCGATGCATTAATCTACAGCAAATATGACCTGTATAGCAAGAGCAAAGTTCGTGTAGATGTGGAAAAAGTTAAGCCATATTATCTGTCTCTCATTGAAAAGGTGAGAACTCAACTTTCTAAATTCCGTTCATCTTGATATTGCTTTGCTCTTTTTTTTTTTTTGTATACTTTTATAAATGTGGCTCCTTATTTTCTCTTTTTGGATCTGCAGTATTTCCCTGCGAAGCTTAGATGGTGAACTCTAAAAATGGAAGAGATCAAGGTGGAGGGCGTGCACGGAATATATATATATATATATATATATATATATTGTCGACAAAAATATTTATTGGGATTATGGCGTTGATGTAATTTTTTTAAAATAATTTTGGCCGAATGTCATTTTCAATTTGCCAAAAACTAGTATTGTGAAATAACTTGTATCATTTGATATATATATATATAAAATTATTTCTGGGATAAAATTATTTTAAGTTTCTCATAATGTCATGTTCATTGTGCGCTGTGACTTAAATATAAATTAGTATGTGATCGCTCTTAAATATAAATTAGTATGTGATCGCACAGCACGGGCTGTAGTAGTATTGAGTTATAAATACTGAATTTATAGTTGAACTAGTCCACCTTTTGAGCTTGGTGTTGTTTGCGTGGAGGAGCCCTAACTGGTAATTGGTATTAAGTTTGGGTGACCTAGATTTGGGCCGAAGTCCAAAATTTAGTCTAAGATTATAAGCGGCTCCTTTAAATGAAACCAATCCAGACCCAAAAAAAAAAATTGAAACCAATGTCCTCCCTGCCTCTCAATATCTACATCCTCTAACCTACGACTACGAGGCCCTGAGCAGTGAGCACCGTCTAGTGTCTACATTTCCCTTTCTTCAAGTCAATCATCTTTTTGGGAAGATAAAGTATTGGCACTTCTATTCTCATTCCTATCTACCTCCCCCAAAATGGGAATGCCCACTTTTCTATATGCTCTTTTTTTCAATGATAATAAGTTAAATTTTCTGTTTAGCCAAATAGAATATTTGTGTTCAATAATCGAATTCGAGTTTCTTGTTTAACTAAGTAAGATCATTCGATTATTTTTTATAGGTGAAGTTCATGTCGATCCCATCTAATAGAAACCTAATTAGACGATCGAAATAACCTGTTTGGCCAAGTAGAATATCTATGTTCAATGATTGAATTTGAATTCCCTGTTTGGCCTATTCGATCGGCTTTGATAAGTGATAAAAACTTGATCGGACAACCCTGATGGCTTGGATGGCTTGCTTAGCTAAGCATAGGGTCATGTTCAATGATCAAATTTGATTCCTTACTTGGTCAAACAAGATCATTCGATTGATTATAACAAGTGGACTCATATAAAATTCATCTTATAAAAACTTCTTAACAGACCAAATAGAGAATTCGTGTTCTCAATGATTGATGCTATAGGCTTTGCTGGAGGAACCCCTAACCCAGGACCATATAATTAATTGTCCCAAAGTATCCACCATTTTTCCTTCATCCTCTTTACAATCCTTCTTCTCATGCTTATCTACGTCCATTCCTTCGTCCACCCCCTACATATTCGCTAGAAGCCAACAGATTGAGAAAAAGATCTCTAAACCAGGAAAAATAAAAACGAGGGAACTAGAAAAATATATAATACACTACAGTCAAAGTCAGCCTTTACAGTTGGTGAAACATTTCTTCTTGATGAAGAGAGAATTGACCAATACTTTACTATGCCAACTAGTCTCAAACGAATATATCCTAAAAAATAGTTTTACTAAGATCACTAATCCCACAAAAAATTATACCTTCCAAGCCCATATTCAACCTCATTCATGCTCATTCACACTTCTCTTTTCTAATCATTTTCAAAAGCTTAATTTTTTTGTTTTTGTTTTTGTTTTTGGCCTGAATTTTGAAAGGCTTGAAAGTTAAGGAGTTGTGACGTCATAGCCAATTTATCTTCCATAGCTGTTTTGCGCACAAGGTATGATTGCTTAATGATAATATGTCGTTCTCATTGTCATACATGATTGAACAACTCTCTTCAACAAAACAAAGAAGTGACTCAAAATTATTTTTTAATATATCTAGTTGCATGTTTTTGGAATCCACTCAAGGTTGAATTCGGCTGTATTTCATTTTGAATAATAACCTTTGTGACATAATTTTTTATCTGGGATTGAGTGCTTACGAACTGCGTATAATTCTATAGGCATTTTATTTTTGTAAATTTCATTCTTAATTAATGGCTAGCTTTTGATAAGACTTTGTTTAGTTCATTTGCAGTGCGGCAAAAAGGATGATATGCCAAACTATCAAAAAGAACTACTTATCTGCTCCATTACCATGGCATGAACTTTGTATCAGTTAAAACTTTAGATTTGATTAAATAATCTATTCCTTTAACATGATAGCTAAGACATAAGATGGCAAGTAAGATATCACCGACAAAGTTGATTTATATATAATTGTGGGTATACTTTACGTATTGGTCTTTCGTGGACTAATGGATTTTAATACAGCAGCTAACACAAAAGCCGAATTAACATAGAGGATAAAGGAGGGCCGTTAATATAAAGCATAAACATTATAGTGTAGGGCCCACTTGTGGATACAAAGAAAGGAAGGATATGCAATAAACACAAAGAGGCAAACACACTTTATCACAACCTAAATCAAAGATAGATTTTGATAAACTGCTTAATGTCTGTTTAAAAAACAATTGAAAAAATTTTAGTTTGGATAAATTCTAGTTTAGAGATTTGATTTTGAAAAAATTTAAGTTTAAAAAAAATTATAGTATGCAAAACAACAACTTAAAATTTTTATCAAAACTATAGTTTGAGGACATAATTATCTTAATATAAAGACTCTTAAATATATTATTTTGTATAAAAATTATATTAATGCAGTTTAAATTATAATTTATAAAAACCCAACGTAAAATCAAACACACACTTATATAAAAGTGGAGAATCTATAATGATGACAATAGTGCAGAACTGCAGATTTGAAGAATGAGTTGTAAGAACTTAACGTTAGCACTTAGCACAGAACGATAATTCTTATATGCAAAGGGGAAAAGCCTCCGTAAAGGAGCAAAAGAGCTTCAATATTCTCCGATTAAAGGAGGGGCGAAACCTTTAAAAAAAAAAAAGAAAGAAAGAAAGAAAGAGAGCTAATAAAGATAGAGGAACAAATGTGAGATTTGGGCCAAAACTATAAGTTGATGGGCCGGGCCTATGCTTACAGGTATGGCAGTTAGAGATTAAAGCAAAGGCTGAGGTCCAGTGAGTCCATATCCAAGAAGACACAAGAGTCAACAAGAGGTCAGTGACCCAAAAAAAAAAAAAGAGATGCCAGAAAGAAGGAAAAAGAAGACGACAAATGGACAAGACATGAGAGTCAACAAACGGTTAAAAACGGAAAGAGAAAAGAAGCACACGTGCCGTGCGCATGAGCTGCCCCCAACCCACCTGTTAGTGTTCGCCCTCTCAGCTCCTTTCTCCGTCAGCCCTTTGTTTTTTTTTCTGCACCGACTTCTCTCGACGCCATTTGTACTTCCCTTACTGCCTCTCTTCCTCCGTAAGCTTTCCCAATTTTCATATTTCTTTCTATCACAAACCGTCCTTCCAAACCTCTCCATTCACCAACATTCATGTTATTCACAAATCCCTTCGTTTCCCCTCCCTATTCAGCTTTTCCGCAAACTCTATTCACTTCGTACTTGATATACCGATTGACGCAACTGCCCACCCTTTCATCCCTGGGATGATTTTGACCCTTTTTAATGGCTTGCTCTCTTTACTGTATCCATCCAATCCTTCTAACAGTGTTCGCGCTTTCCATAGTGTACTGTAGTTTATGCTCTGCTTTACTCGATGACTTCTCGATCATCGGTTCGGATTTTGACTCGTTGTACAGCGATTATACTCCTCCTTCGCCACCTCCACCTCCACCCCTGCCTCACCCTCCCTCTCTTTCGTGCGAAGAGGATCTTAAGGGAATTGGGTCTCTCGATACCTCCTGCCAGCTGAATTCCAGTTTGATTTTCGATAGTGATATCTGTATAGAAGGAAAGGGAAGTTTACATATACTTCCCAATGTGAATTTGAGTTGCCCAGTATTAGGTTGCTTAATTTTGATTAACGTTAGCAGGGAATTTAGTTTAGACAGTGGTTCAACCATAACTGCGGGGACGATTTTAGTGGTATCTCAGAATGCAACCTTGATTGATGGGTCAGTGATAAATGTAATCGGCTTAGCAGGCGAACCTCCACCACAGACTAGTGGGACGCCATCGGGAACTCAAGGTGCGGGTGGAGGGCATGGCGGGAGAGGTGCTACTTGTGTCACAGACAATACAAAGCTTCCAGGTGATGTTTGGGGCGGCGATGCGTACTCGTGGTCCTCGCTGGATAAGCCATGGAGTTACGGAAGTAAGGGTGGGACCACCAGCAAAGAAGTGAGATATGGTGGGGAAGGTGGTGGGAGAATTAAGTTTGAAATAAGGGATTCCATAGAAGTCTCTGGGGATCTTTTGGCAAACGGAGGTGATGGTGGGAAGAAGGGTGGAGGAGGTTCTGGCGGCAGCATTTTTATTATAGCTCATAGAATGTAATTTCGTCTTCCCTATTACTTCAATATTGCATTTGCAATTCCACTTTTAAAATCATTGGTAGATGATTTTTAGATTTTGCAATGCAGTATGGAAGAGAAAAATTCTATCAATTATTTTAGTTTATGATATAATTGGTAATTGGTAATTGAATTTTATAATTTTGAAATTTGTTTTAAGCTAGGTTTTTGGGTCCAGGTTTTTGTTGATTGTAGTCTGTTACCTCTTATTGTTGATATTGAAATATATTGAGTGCTTTTTATTATTTTCCTGATTTCCTCCTTCATGCTGTTTATTAATCATATTGGGATCTTTAGTTAGTGACCACATATTTTGGCTTAGGTAACAACTAGTTTGTACATATGATCATATTCTTACTTTCACTTGCTTTTGCTGAAATGCATATACATAAGATTGGCAAATTGGTTGCATGTAAATATTCTGAATTCTCTGGTTTAGTGCTGTATACAGCATAATTGTGAAGTAAGATTGCCAACAAATATGTTCTGGTTGATAAAAAATTTAGGGGGTTTAATTAAGATCCACAATACTTTGTGCCTGTTTTAATCTTGGAAAATAAAAATTTTGGCAAATAGAGGAGAAGTGTTAATATGAGTAAAAAAAAATTTTAGATGTGATCATTGCAGTGGTTATTTTATATTGGTGAGTGATTCTGTTGGTGGCTTTTGTTCCCTCGACCTCTTCACTCTGGTTTTGATGGGTGAGGGGTACTATTTGATACAAAGGTCACCAAGGTCAAGCTCGTTTCTGGCTTTTTGTTGTACTTTTGTGAGTTACTATTATTCTCCAGTTCTCTCTGTAATTTCATGTTTCTTTGTGCTAATACTTGCAATTAATCATCTCCTCTGTGAAGTGCAGGACTGGAACTGGCAGGATCAGTGCTAATGGAGGGAATGGATTTGCTGGGGGCGGAGGTGGAAGAATTTCAGTCAAAGTTTTCAGTAGACATGATGATACGATATTCTTGGTTCATGGTATGATACAGTGATTATTTTTCTGAAAAATGAAATTCTTATGATCTGTCTCTATTGCTCATTGTATTTTCACGAATATCTTTCTTTACACAGATGACAAATTATTTATGGTAAGAATAATAAGCACATTCATGTAAAGAAGCCTGTTCTGTTGTTTGCAGGAGGAAGGAGTTTTGGATGTTCTAGCAATGCTGGAGCTGCAGGAACATATTATGATGCTGTTCCTCGGAGTCTATATATTTGCAATCTTAACCTGTCTACGCAGACTGACACACTTCTGTTGGAATTTCCTAAGCTGCCTCTTTGGACAAACATTTATGTCCAGAATCAGGCCAAGGCATTATTTCCTTTATATTGGAGCCGTGTTCAGGTGATTGAAGCATTGAACTTATTGCTGCTTTTTGATTGTTTTGTTATTTAAGGAAAAAAGAGGTTTCAAGAATAAAGAAGAAAACGGAAATACAATAAGTGGTACATAAAAGTAGTCAAAATATTAAGGCCTTCAGTCTGTGTGTAATTGTTTATTCACTAAATTTTCAGGTTGGTGGACTCATACGTATGACTTTTGGTGCGGTTTTGAGTTTTGGTCTTGCTCATTATGGTTCATCTGAATTTGAGTTAATGGCAGAAGAACTTCTAATGAGTGACTCTGTGATCCAGGCAAGTAGAAGATATAAGACAGCACATTAACACTTGTATTTTTGTTGCATTCATACATTTTTTTCTTTTTTCTTTTTTCTTTTTTTTTTCTTTTTTTAGTGTACAAGAAGAAAATTCTATTATTATTATTTTTTTTTTGGTGGTGGGGGAGGGAGGATTTAGTCATTGGGCATATTTCTTACCAATACTTGAAATATCTCTTTTGAGTAGGTCATCTAGTTATAAGCTTTTTGTCCGCTCTTTCCATGTTAGGTTGCCAACAGAAAGGGTTTAAACATATATATGTAATGCTGATGATTTTTCCTATGCTCTCTATCATCAATTTCAAAGTGACCTGCGAACTTTTTTCCAGGGGCAAAAGCTCTTCACATAATAATTTATGGTGCTAATACTAAGCTTTTCATAATTGCTCAAACAAATTTTGTATCTAAATTTTACTATAACCTAGAAGGCATAGTTGAATGGGAAGTCTCAATGCAAATTCTTATTTCATTGAAATATTGTTTAATGAAACATATATTTTTTCTTTGATGATTGAATTATATCTCAGTTTTGTTTCAGTCCTTTTTATTAGATTGGCTCTCTTGTTGACATTAACCTAAATGCTGATGTGACCAGGCCACAATGGCTTAGTATTTATATCAGGTGATTATTTTAAATTATTAATAATGCCCTAGATTTCATATTCTTTCGTGATTTCTTTTCCAATTAGATATATGGAGCTCTTCGTATGTCTGTCAAGATTCACTTGATGTTAAATTCCAAGATTCTTATAAATGGGGCTGGTGATTCAATTGTTGCAACGTCATTGCTTGAAGCTAGCAATTTAGTAGTTCTCAAGGTAGTTATAATCTGAATTTTTCTCATTCCTTGCAAAATTGTAATCTGCATTGGTAACATGCTTTCCTATATCATGGTGAGCAGGAATCATCTGTTATTCATTCTAATGCAAATTTGGGAGTTCAAGGACAAGGTTTTTTAAACCTGTCTGGACCTGGAAATCTGATTGAAGCACAACATCTGATATTGTCATTATTTTATGGTATCAGTGTAAGTCAAAGGCTCATCATGTGGTTCTCATGCTTGCTATAGAGTTTCTGAACACCCAGTTAAACAACTGTGACATAATGTTCGTCTTTTATCTGTTACACATGGAATTTATGTTGAGATTTAATATTTTTTAAGTTGTTTAGAAAGAGTTAAAGAGGAAAAAAGTTAGAACTTTGCTTTGTTTAATCTAGTTTCTATACTTCAATAGTTTGCTATGTTAAAAGCAAAAGAATCGGTAACTTTTTGGGCTGAGGAATTATGTTCATGTGCTCGACTCAACAAAGATAATTTGTACATTGTTTCCTTTTCTTTGCTGCATATTTGTGACTTGGGATATTGCAACTCATCAAATTGATTTCCTTACCATTTAAACTTTCTACCTGCGGTATTATTTGTGTACTGATACAAAGAAAATCGTCTTTGAAATGTGAAGGTTGGGCATGGATCTGTTCTAAGAGGTCCTTTAGAGGATGCTGGTGATAATAATATGTAAGGGTTTGAGTTTATGTAATGCATAACAATTATAGCATATGGTTCTCTATATTTTTAATATTTATATGTGAAAATGCTAGGAGACCACAACTGTACTGTGAAAATTGCCCAGATGAATTACTTCATCCACCTGAGGATTGTAATCTTAACTCAACACTGGCCTTCACTCTTCAGGTTTTCTTTAGCCTTACTGAGAACTAAGATCCTTACACTTGTTGTATCAAGGATTTGGCCTCTGTGTTCCTTACACGGGTTGACTTGGATTACTGCTCTGTGCTTCAGATATGTCGGGTTGAAGAAGTCATTGTTAAAGGCACCATAACTGGCTCGGTTGTGCATTTGCACTGGGTTAGAAATGTAGATGTCCAAAATTCTGGAGTAATCAGTGTATCTGGGCTTGGTATTGTCTTTGCCTTTAGATACTATGCCCCATCCAGAATTTCATAAATCATTTAATACTCCTTACAAGTTTTAATCATTTTATATAATTTTTATTTGGACCATTTGCAGGCTGTACTGGAGGGCTGGGAAGAGGAAGGTATTTTGAGAATGGTCTTGGTGGTGGAGGAGGACATGGGGGAAATGGCGGGGAGGGATATTATAATGGTAATTTCATTGAGGGTGGTACAACATATGGCGATGTGGATTTGCCGTGTGAACTTGGTAGTGGCAGTGGAAATAATAGTCTAGCTGGTGCCACTGCAGGCGGTGGCATTATTGGTAAGATATGAATTGAAATTTGGCTGTGGTGGAACTAAGATTTGGTATTTGAATTTTGTTAGGTTTGACCGTCTGAGGTGCTTACATATAATAATTAACTTGACTTCTGACAGCTATGGGTTCAATGGAACACTCATTGTCAAGTTTGACTCTGAACGGTGCACTCAGAGCTGATGGAGAAAGCTTTGGAGAAGATGTTAGAGAGCAGGAAGGTATTCTCGTTTCAGGCATTGGTCCTGGTGGTGGCTCTGGTGGAACCATTCTTTTGTTTGTTCAAACATTAGTGCTAGGTGACTCTTCTATAATATCAACTACTGGAGGGCGTGGGAGTCCCAGTGGTGGCGGAGGTGGAGGTGGTGGAAGGGTTCACTTTCATTGGTCTGATATACCAGTTGGAGATGGATATATTCCTTTCGCAAGAGTTAAAGGAAGTATTATTACGAGGTTGTATATAGAAAAGGATGTTTCTTTTTAAAATCTGCTGCATTTTTTTGTGCATAATGTGTCTGATGAATTATAATATTTTCTTAATCTTTGTGAAATTGCAAAGAATTGATAGCCTACCATTTATTCATTACTAGGAATTGTATAGTGCTCAACCAACTACTTGTAATGGCACATAATATGAAATTTTATTATCAAGGTGTATGGTCTTGGTCAGCTTCATTTCATCTGTGACAATATTTATCCTTTGATTTAGAAGGGTCATGACACCTAAGTATTGGCATAAATTGCTGGCTAAGGTTATTGCAAGAGAAGTACTGCAGCATATTCCATTGCCTCTCAACTATTATTTTTCCCTTTTTAAAATTTTTCCTCTTTTGGGCTGCTGTTAGCTACTTTAAGCAGATGTGTGTGAATGCTTTTATGAACTCCCTCCTATCAACATCTGTCTGGTTCTGAATCTTTAAATCTGATTTCAGGGGAGGCTCTGGTGGAGGCAAGGGTCTTCCTGGAAAAAATGGAACTGTCAGTGGAATGGCTTGTCCCAGAGGGCTTTATGGTATCTTTTGTGAGGTAGATTTGCAATTCATGATCCTTCACACTTTGAGAAATTTTCATCAAGTAAAAATAAGATTTAGAAAATTTTGGTGGTTTGATGCCTTAAACTAACAGTGATATTTTGCTTACATGCAATTGTTATTTGACCAGTTTAATCTGTCAATTCCTTTATATATGCTGTTCAGAAAAGATATTAAGGGTCAGTCTTCCAATTGCTTTAACTTGGACACTAGAGTATTAACTTTGCAAATTGTGTTGCAGGAATGCCCTGTTGGTACTTTTAAAAATGTCAGTGGATCTGATAAATCACTTTGTCATAACTGTCCACCTCATGAACTTCCACATCGTGCCATATTTATTCCTGTTCGAGGTATTAATTATTATTTTGGTTTTGTCACACCTGAAAGGAAAAAGAAAGGGTAAATTATTCATCTGCATGGTTTTGATTGAAAGGTTCCATCTTAGTTTTGCATTTGGCTAGTGGGGCAGTATTATTTTTAGGATGATAAGTGATAATAGTCCACGCACTATATTTTATTTGGTTTGATTGTCTTATTTCTTTGTTAACAGGTGGTGTGGCAGAGACTCCTTGTCCACACAAGTGCATATCTGACAGATATCATATGCCAAATTGTAATACAGCTTTTGAAGAGCTTGTATATACTTTTGGCGGGCCATGGGTATTTGGTCTTCTTCTCTTAGGTCTTCTTATACTGCTAGCTCTAGTTCTAAGTGTTGCACGAATGAAATATGTTGGTGGGGATGATATACCAGCACTTGTGCCTGCTCGACGGGGCACTCGAATAAACCATTCTTTCCCTTTCTTGGAATCGTTGAATGAGGTCTATTACGATCTTCCTTGTGCAATTCATGATTCTTATCAAACTGTTTGGTGATCACATTTTGGAACTCAATGCAATGTTACAGTTCACTTTTATCTTTCATCTTTCAGATTATTGAAACAAATCGAAGTGAGGAGTCTCAGAGTCATGTGCACAGGTTGTATTTCCAGGGGCCAAATACTTTTGGTGAATCTTGGCATCTTCCTCATTGTCCCCCAGAGCAAGTAAAAGATATTGTGTATGCCCCTTGTTCTATAAAATTACAAATGCTTATTTAGTGGCAACAATTTATATTTAGGATGCTTCTAGTTCGTGTTGAGCGTTTAATGTGACCTATTTCTAATTATGTTACTCAAAACGCAGATTTGAAGATGCCTTCAATAGATTTGTGGATGAGATTAATAGTTTAGCTACATATCACTGGTGGGAAGGGTCAATATACAGCATCCTTGGCATTGTTGCATATCCTCTTGCGTGGTTATGGCTACAAAAGCGACGGAGAAAGAAATTACAGCAACTTCGAGAGTTTGTTCGATCAGAATATGATCATGCTTGCTTACGTTCTTGCCGTTCACGAGCTCTTTATGAAGGACTCAAGGTTCTTGAGATTTTATTTTCTAAATCCATGCCCAATCTATCCTTATGCTTATGCCTCTGCAATTAATAACTCCCATAGAATTGTGCATAATTTTTTAATATTTAATATTGATGGGCCTGGTGTTGTCCTAACTTATAAAATGGCTGGGCCCAGCAGCAAAATGAACCCAAAGGTGTACTCTAGGAAGGGCAAGAGAGCAAGGGCAGAGATGGAAAATAGTTCTGACACAGCACTGGAGGCAAAGGGGGGGCGATACAAGTGGGTCTGTGAGGAGTGCAAGGGAGGAAAAAGAGGAATTCAGAATTGAGGGGAGAGGACCTAGCCTCTCGAAAGCTGGGTGGTTCATCTTGTATGCTGTGTGTTGTGTTTTCTTTTGCTGTTCTGTGCGTTTCTGGATTTTAATCCCTTCTCTCTGATACTGTGCTGTTGTGTGTGTGTGTTCTTGTGTGAGAGTTCTTCTATTTCCTGTGTGTTGTTTTGTGAGTGGTTATTAGTTTATATTCTTCTTTACCCACTGGTGGAGATTTATCCATATATTTGAATACAATCTTTAGTTATCAGTCTGCATTTTTACTGTGTTTATTCCATTACACTATCTGGGTCCTATCAAATATCTTTAGAGTGAACTGACTACAGTCTCCTTTGATATTGCTTTGATATAGTTTCTTCTATAGACCTTTTCTTCTCTACATCTCTCTTTCCCTAGGAAATCCTTTTCCTGACAAGATATTCTTCTTCTTCCTCTGTTTTGCTTTATTATTGCGTCACTAAACAATAGGATTAGAAATTCTCCAAATTTTAAGGTACTAATGAATGGAATCATTTCAGCAGCATTCACTGATATGATCAACCTAACATATCGCAGGTAGCGGCAACATCTGATCTGATGCTGGCTTATTTGGACTTCTTCCTTGGTGGGGATGAGAAGAGATCTGTTCTGCCTCCTCGTCTTCATCAAAGATTTCCTATGTCTATAATTTTTGGGGGTGATGGAACTTACATGGCTCCCTTCTCTCTTAATAGTGACAATATTCTTACTAGCATCATGAGTCAGGTTTGCTCAATCCAAAGTTAGCTGTTATGGGAATTGTTGACAGTTATTTCTTTATGTTTAATTTGTTGGCTGATTTTTATATTTGTCTGTCCTCTAGTCTGTTCCACCAACCATATGGTATCGATTAGTGGCTGGTCTCAATGCTCAACTGCGCCTAGTTTGCCGTGGACATCTAAAAAAAACTTTCAGGCATGTTAATAGTTGGCTTGATCTATATGCCAACCCCATGTTGAGTACACGTGGTGTGCGTGTTGATCTTGCCTGGTTTCAGCCTACAGCTTCTGGATATTGCCAATTTGGACTTGTGATACGTGCTACTGAGAATGGAAACTTGTCACTATCATTGCAAAATCATGATGAGTCAAGAATATCTGAAAAACAATCAAGGTAACCATAAGTAATTTGTTTCTTGTGGTGCCAACTATATAATCGTATGATTAACTATACTTTTTTATGTGCAGTTTTCTTAGTGTTCACAGAAACCTAGTGCATCACTTGACAAATAACGAACAGCTGATGATACCCAGAAGGATGTCTTATGGGATTTTAAATGCCAAGAGCTTAAAAACGCTTAAAGAGAAAGTGACTATAAATTATCCCTTTGCTTTTATATTTTATAATACAAAGCCGGTTGGTCATCAGGTAGTAAATACTCTCTACTATCCGCTTTACTTGCTATGTCTCAGAAATTCAGGTTAATAACACTTTCCTGACTCTCATCTCGTTTCAGGATCTAGTTGGTCTGGTTATCTCTATGCTACTTCTGGGAGATTTTATCCTAGTATTGCTCACCTTGCTTCAGATGTACTCACTGTCCCTGCTGAACTTCCTTTTAGTTTTGTTTGTTCTTCCTCTTGGTGTACTATTTCCATTTCCATCTGGAATCAATGCTTTGTTTAGTCACGGACCTCGGAGATCTGCAGGTCTTGCTCGTCTTTATGCTCTGTGGAATCTTACATCCTTAGTCAATGTTGTAAGTTTTTTAAATCTGTGTCTTCCATTTTTTCTGTTTAATATCAAATTAACTTTGGAAAGCAAAGGTTACAAGTTTTTGACAATATTGGTCATATTAAGTGGTTCTACAGAATGATAAATACACTTTAGCTGCATACATGTAATGTGGTACAATGGCATTTGTTCTCTATATTCATTTCAGTTTTTTTACATAGTAATCATTATCAATTAAGCTCCTTATATTTGTTTTAACAGTTATACCGGTCCTGTAATTACAGGTAGTTGCCTTCTTTTGTGGATTTATTCATTATGCAGCAAACTCAAATAAAATGCATTCCAACTTTAAATCCTGGAATTTTAGCATGTAAGTCCCTTTTATGCCGTCAGCCATAGCAAATGATTGTACCAGAAATTGATTTGATTCTGGAGCTGAATCTATGTCACTATTTGACAAATATCTAAATGTGTTTTCGCTTCATGGGGGAAATGCAGGGACGAAAGTGAATGGTGGATTCTTCCTTCTGGTCTGGCCTTGTGTAAAATTATCCAGGCTCGTCTAGTCAATCACCATGTGGCTAACCAGGAAATTAAAGATCCTTCTTTGTACAGCAATGATCCTGATGTCTTCTGGCAGTCTTGAACGTTTTTTTTTTTTTTTCGATTCTTTCTCCTGTGGCATAATCATAGAGTACACTAGGATATAGGAGGAATGGGAAAGTAGACACATGGTGCGATATGGGTATTTGTATACATGTAAAGGAGGGTTTGTTAAAGGAATTTGTGTGAGATCAATTAATATAGGCGTGGCAATTAGTGTCAAAGATGGGTTCACAGTGGGTCATAGTAAAGTATAACATTGAATTGTCATGTTTATAGATCGAGTATACAGGAGTTGAGATACATAAGGAAAAAAGCTGTGCATCATATTTTCATAGATAAAGAGAAGCGTTAGCTTATTGTTGAGACATTAATAGAACAGCAATCCCGGGCTGTCTTATGCAACTTCTTTTCTTTCCTTTGCCCGGGCTGTCTTATGCAACTTCTTTTCTTTCCTTTGCCTTTCTTCAGGTCGCTTTGTCTATCAGCTGAATTGGTGTCAGGATATTTGATTTGCTTGTCTCCACGATACAACCATTCATGACCATTTCCTCCAACATAAAATGTGCCTTCTCCAAATGGAGCATGATATCTAGCTCACACTGCAAGATTAAGTGGATAATAAAAAATAAACATCACATTTTGGCAGGAACCTACTCTCAGAATATGGAAGAACAGAAGAGGCACTATTGGAAAGCAGGTGAGTGAGACACACTAGGAAAATCAAGAAACTTCAATTAGAACTCCAGAGACCCCATTGACAGAAAGACTCACCACATTGCCGAAGTGACGATCCATTGTTTCAACTAACAGATGTATAAACTCCAGAATGGCAAGCTCATTCTGCAACATTTACCACAGAAGGTTGCATAAACACTTAAAAACAGATTTTCAAATGATATCATATTTTCTACACAAGGGCAATGTATAAAAAATCTCGTTGCACGGGACTTAATAAAAATAAACTTATATGTATCGTATTTTACAACAAAAATGTGCGCTCCTTTCTTTAGACAAGTAAAATTTTCATGTGTTTAAAAGATTTTTTTTATTGAAAAAAATATTATTAAGAAAGAGAGAGGGATACAAAAAGGAGAAAAAAGGAGGAACAAAGGGAAAAAAGAGGACAAGATATCCTCCTAGAAAAACAAACCAAACCAAAAAGGCCAAAAACAAGGCTAGATCACATTCACATTCAAAAGATAGATCACATTTGAAGTCTTCAGCATTAAGTTCAATACTATAATATTTCAAGCAATTATTTATGCTATGAGATTATTTAGCATTTACAACGCATGATCTGATTGTTTCAAAGTTATTCTCTCTTTGTTTGAATCAGTTCAGAATAAGGAACACAGAAAATTTACCTCATCGTCATCAACTCCAACCAGGAAAAACAGGGATGCATAGCGCCTATATACAATTTTGTAATTGCGATGCTCCACAAATGAACACTGTGTTCATAATGAAAATGTGTCAGCTTCATATGTAAATATATTTCTGTCAAGAATAACAATAAGACGAGGCCATAATCCCACATAATTTGAGGGAAAGCTGATTGGATCCTAACCAAAATATAAGTCGCGTATGGGACTTTGAAAACTCACTTTCAATTTGTTTGAAACAAGAGTGACTATATACAGTGAATAATATAGTAACAAGAATATCAAATATGTATACTTTAGCTAAAAGCCAATGAATGATAAGATTATTCATGTACAGTTTTAGGAAAACAACGAAACATAGTTGTATTATCAGTGATTGCAACCGATTACAATTTACAAAGGCCTCACTCACAGCACCAACAGTAGCAGAAAATAAGGAAGCACTAAACTCCTTGGCATAATTTATAGGAAATGAAGAATGGCATAGATTAACCTTCAGCGGACAAGAGTTCTCAAGATGCACCTGTGTTAAGCACAAACCTAATGTAAACATGCTGTGAACAATCACATACCAACCTACTGCTAAGCATAAAAATAATCTAGCCCTTTATGGCCCAAAGTTAGTCATTCTAGGCACCAGTTCAGTGTAAGATAGATATTGAAAAGAGATTTTCGCCACCAGTTTCCGCAGAAAAAACCAATTAGTTAGGAATATAAGAACACATGTTCTGAACTTCACATCAAGTCTCTACTTGCTAATATTCCCTTGACAATGAATCCAAGAAGAGATCTTCAGTTTCATATAATCAACTTAACGTTATGAATATATCCTAATTATTCTCTATTTTTTTTATTCATGAAGAATGATGTTAACAAAATCTATACTAACCACCTTATAACAATATCTGAAAACATAAGCTTCCTGTTGGGTGAATAAGGTATACGTACCTCAATAATAAAATGGACATGTCCCAAGTCCCAACTCTCATAATGTGAATATCGAAACAAAAGCACAGAACACAAAGGTATATACATAAGACATCAAGCAAGAAGGTGATTTAAAACCAACGTAGATCTAAGCTAATCCGATTGCCAGAACTTCCTTCTGAATTCCTCCTCTTTTTTTCTTCGTGTTTCTTGCTAAAAAAATTCCTCAAATTGACTATAAAATTAGTTCATATATACAGCTCAGTAGTCCAGTTCAAGATTTCAATAAGTGAGAGTTTATTTTCTTTGTATTCAATCGGAAATTAAAATTACTGCAAATGATAACTAACAAACACAAAAGAAAATACAATTTAATGCAGACAAAACCATGAGATTGAATAGCGGTAATTAGAATAGTAGGGGAACTGGGGAGAGAGAGAGAGAGATGAGGAAACCTGATGCTCGGTACGAGCGAGGCATTTGCGAACGATTTCGCCTTCAAGGGCTCGCCTTTCTTCGATGGTGAGATATTCGTAGTATTGAGCAAGACGGGTCTGGCCTTGCTTGTTCACCATCAGCACGAATCTGATTCCCATTCTCGCCAACCATAAACAGATTCTGGACGCAACCAAATATCCGTTCTATAACCCTTCACATTAGGAGTATTGTTTACTTTTTATTTGCTTCCTCTCTACTTTTTGATTTAACAGTTATATTCTGACCATACAACTTACGTGGCATTGAAATGGGTGTTAAATTCAGAAATGATTTGCTGACAACTGTTGGATTTGGTTTATCTAATGATTTTTATTTATTTAATTTTTTTTATTTTTTAAAATAAAAAATTTATAAATATTAAATAATTTAATAATAATTATAAATATAATAATAAATATAAATTTATAAATATAAATTTATTTTTAAAAAAAAATATTAAATAATTAAGAGCAATAAGTTTACGAGACAAACCATTTCCGTTAAATTTCAACTGACTACTTTGACTCTTCAATTCAATTACACTCCCTACCCAATTATATTTTCTTTTTTCTTTTGGTTACTCTCAATTATACCTCGTTAATCCAAGTATTCTGTGTTTTTGTCTTTTGGTTGTATAGAAGGTAGATTATATTTTCAATTTAATTACACTCTTAATTATCTTCTTTAACCCATTTATACTATTTTTTTTTCTTCTGGTTGCATAGCACGCCCAATTTCGTTCGACTCTTTTGAAAAAAAAATGAAGTGTTGAAGAAGGAAAACGAATAAAAATCAAACTCATAATATTAAGTTGACTTCAATATCCTAGAACAAGACTAATAATGTGTTAGTCATCAGCGTATTGATACAATCCACCCTTTGAGTTAAGATTAAACTTGATGAAAGTTTCTCTTGACGAGGAAGAAAAAAATGTCCTTTTATAAATAAATACATGGTGCTGTGCTGATGAATCAAACGACAGGTCTTTATGGTCTCTTCATTCATTAAATTTTGTCAAAGATCAAATTTAGTACATGTAATATAGTCGAAGATCATATACGTCATGAGTTTGAATTGGGAATTATTCCATGTAAAGAGGTATAGTATATGAAATTATTCTAGAATCTCATTTTATCTTAGAATTTCTGCAGGATCGAGAAGGTCTTCTCACGGTAAAACGTGATGTCATATACGTTTGCTAATTTCAACCGTGGATCGACGCCAAGGTTGAAATTGGTCAGAAATAGTGTTCATATTTGGTGTAGTCCCCACTCCTTAGTGCAGATTTGCTGAGGCTGGCTTACTTCTTCACATTTAGATATAAAATATCAAACTCACATCCGAGCCTAGAAGCCAGAAAATCTTTTTTATTTTTACCCAAGTTTAGACTGTGAATAGTGCCTCCTATTCTTAGTCCCACATTGAGTGGATTAGTGAAGTGGGGAGCTTTCTTTGGCTATAAAAGGGAAGCTCTCCTATGTGTTTCCACACCCCAAAACTAAAGCCTAATATTCCTTCTAAGGCTTAGTTTTCTCTTCTCTCTCTCTTATAAATATATTTCGGTAGTGTCCGAGGACGTAGGCAAAATTAGCCGAACCTCGTTAATTTCTGGTGTTCTCATTATTTAATTTCTGCTCTTTATTTATCTGCTTTATATTTGCCTCCTATATGGTAGGCTATTTTGTCGGGTATTGTTAATTTTATTATTGGTGGAAAATAGCCCGAATTTCCACAACAATTGGTATCAGAGGCTTGGTTGCGAAAACTCTTGAAATTTTAGTATGCTCTTGTGGTTGCAGTTTTAACTGATCTTCCACAATCAGAAAAAATTTTTTGAGAATTCATTTGAAATTTTTTTTGGAGAAATTATTAGTAATATATTGTCTAATTGAAGTGCATGTCTAGGAAAGGTCTGGCTAAGGAAAGACTTGGTTTTTAAGTGTGTCCGTTGTGACCCTCCTCTCTTTCCTGGGAACTTTCCTGGTGCATTTTTTTTGGACTAGAGTATTACTAGTAATTTTCATATTTGGAAGTTAAAATGGCAGATAATAAGGAGCAGAGAACCATTGTTTCCACCACAACGTCGGCAGCTTCTTCGTCGTCATTTTTGACGAGAATTGCTGCGCCAAATCCAAGATTAGCGGTGGAGATTTTTGACGGTACAAGTCATTTCGGCATGTGGCAAGGTGAAGTTCTAGACGCTCTTTTCCAGCAAGGTCTAGATATTGCTATTGAAGAGGAGAAACCAGATGAGATTGATGAAAAAGAATGGAAGACCATCAACCGGTTAGCATGTGGTACTATTCGATCATGTCTTTCCAGAGAGCAGAAGTATTCGTTCGCAAAGGAAACTTCTGCTAGTACGTTGTGGAAGGCATTGGAGGACAAATTCCTGAAGAAGAGCGGCCACAACAAGCTCTATATGAAGAAGAAATTGTTCCGGTTTAGTTATAAACCCGGTACCACCATGAACGATCATATTACTGCTTTTAATAAGGCAGTAGCTGATTTGATGAATGTTGATGAGACTTTCAAAGATGAGGATCTGGCCCTGATGTTGCTATTTTCTCTTCCTGACGAGTATGCATTTATAGAAGCTATGTTACTTCATGGGAAAGAGAAAGTTTCCCTCAGTGAAGTGTGCAGTACTCTATACAGTCATGAATTGAGAAAGAAGGATCGAGAGGAAAGCAAGCAAGCAGAGGTGGTTGCAGAAGCGCTAGTGGCAAGAGGCAGACCACAAGGCCAGATGAAAGGAAGGAGAGGGAGATCGAAGTCAAAAGGCAGACCAAGCAAAGATGAATGTGCCTTTTGTAGAGAGAAGGGGCATTGGAAGAAGGATTGTCCAAAATTGAAAAATAAGGGCAAAGATGATAAAAGAAAACCTCCATCAGAAGCAAATGTGGCTGAGTTTAGTGATGAAGATTCAGATCTTTCACTAGTTGCTACAACATCAACAAGGCGATCTGACAAATGGATGTTTGACTCAGCTTGTAACCAACATATTTGTCATATTCGGGAATGGTTCACTGAATTTGAAGAAGTAGCTGGTGGTGTTATTTACATGGGAAATGACACATATTGCGAATCAACTGGTATTGGTTCAATCTACTTACAGAACCATGATGGATCAACTAAAGTTCTAACAGAAGTTAGATATGTACCAGACATGAAGAGGAACCTCATCTCTTTGGGAGTCTTGGAATCTAAAGGATTAGCAGTGACGATGCGAGATGGAGTTCTAAAAGTCATTTCTGGAGCTTTAGTGATGTTGAAAGGTACCCGAAAGAATAGGTTGTATTACTACGACGGTAATACAATTGTTGGGACAGCTGCAGTTGCTACTCTCGATGATGATGGGTCAGATGCAACTAGGTTGTGGCACATGCGGTTAGGGCATGCAGGTGAAAAATCCTTACAAATTTTGGCGAAACAAGGATTGTTGAAAGGTGCAAAAACCTGTAAGATGGATTTCTGCGAACATTGCGTGATGGGGAAACAGAAGAGAGTGAAATTTGGCACCGCAATCCATGATACAAAGGGTATTTTGGATTATGTTCACTCTGATGTATGGGGACCTTCCAAGACAGCTTCTTTGGGAGGTAAACATTATTATGTTACTTTTGTTGACGACTTCTCTCGACGAGTGTGGGTGTACACTATGAAGTCAAAGGATGAAGTGTTAGATTGTTTCCTTAAGTGGAAAAAGATGATAGAAACTCAGACTGGCAAAAAGATCAAACGACTCAGAACAGACAACGGTGGTGAATATCGGAGTGATCCGTTTGACAAGGTTTGTCAGAATGAAGGCATTGTTCGACACTTCACAGTAAGAAATACACCACAGCAGAACGGGGTGGCCGAACGCATGAACCGAACATTGCTGGAGAAAGTTCGGTGTATGCTGTCCAATGCTGGGTTGGGCAGACAATATTGGGCTGAGGCAGTGAGATATGCAAGTCACCTTGTTAATCGTTGGCCATCAACTGCTATTGGTGGCAAAACACCTCTGGAGGCTTGGTCTGGAAAACCTGTTACTGACTATGATTCGTTACGTGTGTTTGGTTCCGCTGCATACTATCACGTTAAAGAATCAAAATTGGATCCGAGAGCAAAGAAGGCGCTCTTTATGGGGATCACTACTGGTGTGAAAGGATACCGTCTATGGTGTCTAGAAACACAGAAGATAATCTTTAGCAGGGATGTTACCTTTGATGAATCTGCCATGTTGAAAAAGGTAACAAAAGATTATAGTCAACAGATCAATGGTGCACCACAGCATGTGGAGGAAACTCCAAAGAAGGTGGAGTTTGAAAGTAGAAGAATTAACCCAGCAATCAGTAATGAAGGTGATGAAACTCCTATGGCAGAAGAGGGGTTAGAAGAAGAGGAGGTTCCAACCCAAGAACCTCCACAACAACAAGAACCAATTGCATTACAAAGGCCACAACGAGTAAGATATAAGCCTGCTCGATTCGATGATATGGTGGCTTATGCATCTATAATTGTCAATGATGAAATTCCTACCACCTACCAAGAAGCAGTACAAAGTTCAGAAGATGAAAGGTGGAGGAATGCTATGATTGAAGAAATGCAGTCTCTTCAGAAGAATCAGACATGGAAGCTAGCAAGTCTACCGAAGGGAAAGAAGGCAATTGGATGCAAATGGGTATATGCAAAGAAAGATGGATTTCCTGACAAGAATAACACTCGTTACAAGGCGAGATTGGTGGCTAAAGGCTACGCTCAGATGGAGGGAATTGATTATAATGAAGTTTTTTCTCCAGTGGTGAAACATTCCTCCATTAGAATCTTATTGGCCTTGGTAGCTCAGTTAGATTTGGAACTAGTTCAACTTGATGTAAAAACTGCGTTTTTGCATGGAGACTTGGAGGAGGAAATCTATATGACTCAGCCAGAAGGGTTTAAGGTTGCTGGTAAGGAAAATTTGGTTTGTAAACTTGAAAAATCCTTGTACGGATTGAAGCAATCACCAAGACAGTGGTACAAGCGATTTGACAAGTTTATGTTGAGGCAAAAGTACACAAGGAGCAAATACGACCATTGTGTGTATTTGCGCAAGCTACAAGATGGATCGTTTATCTATCTTCTCCTATATGTTGATGATATGCTTATAGCTTCAAGAAATCAAGGAGAGATTGAGAAGTTAAAGGCACAATTGAAGCAAGAGTTTGAAATGAAAGATCTAGGAGAAGCTAAGAAGATTCTCGGCATGGAGATAAGCAGAAACAGAAAATTGGGGCAACTTTGTCTGACTCAGAAACAATATCTGAGAAAGGTACTGAAACGTTTTGGCATGGATGATAAGACAAAACCTGTAAGTACCCCGCTTGCTCCTCATTTGAAGCTTAGTGCTAATTTATCTCCAAAGAATGATGCTGAACGAGAATATATGTCGAAAGTTCCGTATGCAAATGCGGTTGGTAGCTTGATGTATGCTATGGTATGTACAAGGCCTGACATTTCACAGGCAGTTGGGGTTGTGAGCAGGTACATGCATGATCCTGGAAAAGGACATTGGCAAGCTGTCAAATGGATTCTGCGGTATATTCTGAACACCGTGGATGTTGGTTTAATGTTTGAGCGGGTCATTGCGTAGTTGGATATTGTGATTCTGACTATGCTGGTGATTTGGACAAACGTCGATCAACTACCGGTTATGTGTTTACCCTTGCAAAGGCACCGGTCAGTTGGAAGTCTACTTTACAGTCAACAGTTGCTTTGTCTACCACAGAGGCAGAGTATATGGCAGTTACAGAGGCTGTTAAAGAGGCTATTTGGCTTCAAGGTTTGCTGAAAGATTTGGGTGTTGGTCAGAAGCACATCAAAGTGCATTGTGACAGTCAGAGTGCTATTTGTTTAGCAAAGAATCAAGTCTATCATGCTCGAACGAAGCATATAGATGTCCGATATCATTTTGTAAGGGAAATTCTTGAAGAAGGAGAATTACTACTTCAGAAGATCCACACAGCTGAAAATCCTGCAGACATGATGACTAAAGTTGTGACATCAATCAAGTTTCAACATTGCTTGGACTTGATTAATATTGTGAAGATTTGAAGATGAATAGCGCCTTAGGCGCATTTGAAGACACTACTTTTTTGAAAATTTTTAAGCGAGAGTTTTTGTATTGGGACTTGAAATTCGGCAAGGTGGAGATTTGTGAATAGTGCCTCCTATTCTTAGTCCCACATTGAGTGGATTAGTGAAGTGGGGAGCTTCCTTTGGCTATAAAAGGGAAGCTCTCCTATGTGTTTCCACACCCCAAAACTAAAGCCTAATATTCCTTCTAAGGCTTAGTTTTCTCTTCTCTCTCTCTTATAAATATATTTCGGTAGTGTCCGAGGACGTAGGCAAAATTAGCCGAACCTCGTTAATTTCTGGTGTTCTCATTATTTAATTTCTGCTCTTTATTTATCTGCTTTATATTTGCCTCCTATATGGTAGGCTATTTTGTCGGGTATTGTTAATTTTATTATTGGTGGAAAATAGCCCGAATTTCCACAACATAGACAACCATGATTGTCCACGAGCGTCGGAATTGCCCAACGCCTATATATAATGAGCACCTCACAATTCACCTGTATGAAATCGTCTGTTTGAACTTTAAAACGAGGCATGAACATGTATGGTAAGCTAAAGATACATAGTAAGGCACATTTCCTTCAAATTATTAGCTCTCAAATCAAAACATATTTAACGAATATCTTGAAGGTGTGAGGCTGAGTTTTCCACAGCCAACTAACGGAGGAGGAAAGGCCAAAAGGATAACTCATACATACTACATACAACGCATGATACAGGGTCGACTAATGATCATTACTTCTTCAGAGCATTATTATAAATGGGGCTGATTTCTTTGTTAATCACATTTTCATCAGAACAATGCTCATCTTCCGCCGACTGGTCCGATGCTTCTTCTTCCCTCTTGTCTTCAATCACATCCTTGGCACTCCAAAAGGTTGGTTGATTTGTTGAGGATAAAAGCCTAGCCCACATTCTATCAGTTATCACAACTTTGTGCTGTCTCTCATTGATTCTCTGCGGAAAGAAAGAAGAAAGAAAGAAAAAACAATCAATATTCCTCAGTTAAGCAACAACACTACGAAAGCTACTACATAAAAATATTCTGTAAGTTACTTCCTAAAATCGCTTTCATGAGTCCAGGACAAGTTGGAAGAAGAGAAGGGCGAAAGAGTGAGGTACCCAGTTTTCAAGAATTATAGTTACCTCATGCCTACATTCAATTCTGCAGAAGCAACATATATCAAGCATGCAAAATGAACTTACATAGAAAGGTATATAAGTTTGTCTTCCATTGACGAGTCCACTTGTAAAGCCAGTGTAACCTGCCATTGCTCCATGAACTACACTTTGAGCAAGAAGTGTGCAATACACATTATCCGAAGCATTGCTTGGAATCGCTCGGATCATGTAAGTTGGATCTGTTACATTAAAAATTAAAAAAAAATGAAAAAAAAAAAAGGGAGAGAAAGGAAGTACTTAATAATAATCTAGCCACTGCTACTTTCAGTATACAAATGATTCCACGAATTTTTCTTCAAATAATCTTTACAAACCTATATATTTGAGGTTTATGGTCATTGTACTGTGCCTAGCAAAATGCTCCTGTAAGATCAAAAGACTTCATATTAAGAGGCTGATATAGCTTCATCACTATTCTTCTGATTACAAAAGACCGGTGAAGATCAACAACAACAACAACAACAACATCATAGCCTTATCCCACTAAGTGGGGTCGGCTACATGGATCGCACGACGCCATTGAGCTCTATCAATGACCAACTCTTTAGATATCTCATTTACTAAATAAAAGACCGGTGAAGATCAAAATGAAGAAAACAAGACACATGGCAAAAACAGAAAATTTACAATCCACACCTTAATCTTTTGGGATATCCATAGCCCAACATCTTGAAGAAGCTTGTTTCCTGAAGCATCCTGCTTGTCCATGGATTGGAAGCTCTGAGACACAAGATCCTGGCCTGCTCCTTCAGCAATCACAATTACCATGTGCCCGTTTTCTTTGAGTCTTTTCTCTATATATTCGAAAAGCCCACCTGGACCTTCGAGGTAGAAGGGTGACTCTGGAATTAAGCAACAGTCCACATCTCTACTTGCAAGTGTAGCATACATCGCAATATATCCTGCACCACTCATCCAAACAAATGAAGACATGAAAAAAATGCAAGGTTTGCTAACTACATGAAGAAAAAAAAAAATTAAAGCACATTATATTATTTAGTTTGTCAAGTCCAATAATTAATAAGTTTCTTAGGTATCCCTAAGCCATTAAAGGTAATCACAGGAAAAGACGATTTAAGCTGATGAGTGGAGGAAAAATGAACATTCTAGAAACTTACCACTGTTGCGACCCATTAGCTTGACAACACCTATTCCATTCTCAATACTTTCAGATTCAACATGTGCTGCATTTATAGCACGTTGAGCCTCCTCAACAGCAGTGTCAAAGCCAAAGGACTTATCAATAACCTATTAAGCAAGAGAAAAAATTTAAAAAAAAAAAACAACTTAATGTTAAAAATGCTAATGGATGACAATACATTGATTTATATAATTTGATTTGGAATAGAATGTGAAAGAAAGTAGAAACAAGTACCGGGATGTCATTATCTATGGTTTTGGGAATTCCAGCAACTACAACTTTGAGACCTCGCCTTCTAATTTCCTGTATAGATAATCGAGATGCATTATTAATAAACTGGTATTTTGGTACAATCAGTTTCACAAATCTTAACTATCAATATTGACCCATGGAAAAAGCTCTATTATACTTCTAAACCCACAAAAATCTAACTGCCTCATTGTTCAAATTATGCGTACCTCATAAATAACAGAAGCTCCCTTCTGAGTTCCATCTCCTCCAATTATATAAACCTGAGATCAGAGACAAATTAAGCCAATGTTCACACCTGAAAATATGTTCCGGTAAACACATAGATACTGACCTGATTGATTCCCCGGTCTTGAATACTGTCAACTATCTTAGTTTTGTCATGCCCACCCCGTGATGTACCAAGGATAGTTCCTCCTCGTTTATGGATATCGTTGACATTCTTGGGAGTTAGAGTAATTGTATTGCGAGCATAGAAACCCTTGTATCCTCCCTTCACACCACAACACTCTCTTTAGTTGATAAAACTAATTAAAAAAAAAAAAAACAAGTAGATAGCAATTGATCGTCATTGCATTTTTCTGGGTACACCAAAATGTGATGATCATTAATAGAGTTTCACTATCTTTTAGATAAGGGATAACAAAAATGAGAAGGAAAAAATGACTTCAGAGCCAATAAACTTGTTAGTGATGCCGTTGAAGTACAAAGTTGCATGAGTTTAAACAAACAATAATAATGCGCATGCCTTCAGTGAAGGTAGTGAAGTTTAGGAGAGAAAAGTTACATAGCACTGAGACCAATCTCTCCAAAAATGGGCTGACAAAAAAGAGGTTTTAAGCTTATATTTATAGTACTATAAATTACACAATTAAACTTCTGAAGATATCATCTTAACAGAGTTAAGGGTTCTTTGTTTTTTGGCCAATCTTAAAGGTGATTTTGTAGTTATTTATTTTCTCTTCATCAATAAGAAATCCAAACAAGAGAGGAGGAAATAAGTTTCTTCTCCCTTCTCTTTGTTGCCAAACAAAGATTGAAGTTTGTGTGAATAAAAAAAGACAAGAAGCATGAGGCTTTTAAGTACTATCTTCAGTCCCAATTAAGTATTTCAACCATGTCATTTCCATACTTCCTTTTCTGAGATAAACATATCACTTCCATTTTATCCTTATACAGAATGGAAAACTTTAAGATAAACGCAATGCCTTACACTTACATCAATTCCCAGAACTTTGTTCACCCCATACATATGGTTTAAGCCACATACTAATTCCCGAATCACAGTGTTAAGCCCAGGGCAAAGACCCCCACATGTAACAATGGCGGCCTTAACTTCGTCTGATTCAAAATACACCTGAATATCCAAATTTTAGATAAACATAATAAGACGATATCCAACACACCAAAGAAAGACCCACACCCTGCAAACATACCTTCTGCCGAGGTCCAGCACGACGAAAATGTACACCTCTTGGTCCATCTTTGTGAACAACAACCTGCCATAAATATGGGAAATAATTATTTTTTTAATTATTTATGTAACCGTGTCAAACTAGCAACTGAAAATCTAAAATTCCACCGGCACTACAAGAAACCTCTTCGTCTGAAAATTTTTGACCAGTGTCTTAAACACGCAGCCTATGACAGTTACTAGTTATCACCATTCCATTTATCACACATACCTAGCGTTGGAAATTCAGCACCACCTAATTGTAGAGATCATTTATTGGCTAATGCTTTTGGTACCGTCTCTTCAATCCAGGAAGATGGAGGAAATTATGTTCAAGATGGCCCATTCAAAATACGTTATATTCATAACCAAATAAGCGAAAGGCATCCTAGAAATGTTTAAGATAACCCATGAACGTTTTGTTTCAGTAAAGAGAAAATTACATATGGAAAGTTACCCACCTTCTGAGGAACAGTGTCATCAACGTGCACGAAATATTGCCTGACAAATCGCAAGTAAATTCAAACTGTCATCTCAACAAACCAGCAGAGCCAATGAAAACTACAATATGATACAAGCTGTAAGGAAATGTAAGTAAAACTTACTTAACAACTGAGTAAGCAGGATTGTCTTGCAAGGGATTAGGATATGTCTGCAAAAACACCACAATGTAAAATCATATCTAAGTAATCTCCCATTTTTTTTTATTTCTTCAAGAAAAAATTCCCAAAAAAAATAGTTACATATTTAAACAAGATCATTTATTCGTTTGCAAATTGATCTTGTGTTACATAATGATAATATAATAGATCAGAATTAAGCAAAGTAGACAAAATTTGCCTCAACATTCTGTCGGCAGAATGAAGAAGTAGTTATTTTCAAACAACTGATGGTGAAAATCAACTACCTCCTATAGAAGAAGCAGCTTTTAATTGGGCGTAACAGAAATAATAGAGGAGTAGAAAAAGAACGACGACGTACTGGAAGATCAGGTATATAATCGGACAAGTGGGGAACATCTTCGAGGATGTAACCAGCGGGGCCATTGATGATCTTAGGCTTGGAATTGGGAGATGAAGCCATCGCGATCCGAGATTTATCAAGTTTGGAGCCCGACCCAGAAGCGAACCAGAGCAGCCGATGGCAGTGAGAGCAGAGTTTGTACCGGTGCCGGCGTAGAAAGAAGTGATATCAAAGACCCTGTGATTCAAAAGAGAAGAGGTAAAAGAGGAAGATCAATTTCACTGAGGGATGGAAGAGAGGTGATCATATTTATATAGTAAACGGAGTTGACCAGAAGAATTAAAGAAAGGAAACAGAGATTGCCACCAAAGTAGAATACCAGAACACAGGTCTCCGCTGCCTTGGGAGAAAATGATGTTGGAACTTTCTGCGACGGTTGAATATATGGTAAGAATAAAACAAGTGGCAGATAACGGAATTGGCGTCGTCTGGTTTTGAAGAAAGTCTTAAGTCTGAGCTTTCAACAGTTGCATAGAGAACAGGAGAAGAGGAAGCAGCGTGGGAAAGAGGAGCTTTTTGGGGAGTGGAGGACTAGTGGCGCCTTCTAGACGACACTAACAGTGAATAATCTAATAGTGAGAGAAAGATTCGTATTAATGTACGCGCCAGCAAATGCCAGTGTCGCGCAAGCAACGGAGCCTGGAGGATGGACTTTGGCCAACTGAAACCCCCCCCCCCCCCCCCACACAAAAAAAAAAAAAGCAAATATATTGTTTAATTTTTTTAATATGTATAAGGGAGTCAAATAAGTATTTTTATTTTAAATTTCTTGCCAAAAAAGAATATTCCTAATTTAGCCACTGTTAGAATTTGGAACCCGCATCGTTTATTGAACGGCTTTTTGGGGCGGCTAGACGAATCCATTCCACTATCGTGGTAATAAACTAGTGCGTTTTTTCCCCCTCCCCTGAAAGAGACTATATTCGTGGAACAAAATTAGAAAAAATAAGTTTTAGAAATAACATAAAAAGAGTTACAATATAAACTCAAACTATAATCTTATTTATAAACAAAGTTCAAGGAAAAATATGTAGAGTGTAATAACAATATTAAAAAAAAACAATACAAAGAATTTAAAGCAATTCTTTTTTAATAGATCGTTTTGAGTAACAAGTTTCGACTTTTTGTTTTTAAGAAAATTCGTTATTAATATATTGTCAACTTGTTTCTAGGTGTTAGAACTAGGTAGTATATACTCAAAAAGTGGGTCTACTTAACTATTTTAACATATTTAGGCACTTTTTAAAAAAAAAGATTGTGTGCAAACAATAAAGTTACTTAAATATAGTTGAATAATTTTGAAAACATAAGTTATTCACTTAAACTATTTTTCTTTAACGACCAGCAAATTCTTTTCTTTAACAATGGTGATAATAAATAAAAACAAAATGAAATATAGTGGTTTGGAATATTTCAAGAGAAATTTATATATCTACTATTCAAATACACAATCAGAGAATTTAATAAAGAGAAAACAATAACTAGTATAATCAACAACATCACATATCGAAAATCAATACTATGCTTTTATGCTAACAATCCACTAAAATTTTATAATAGCTTAGCAAACTTACAATTTGGTAAGTCATCCCAAACATTTTACAGCATTTTTAACTCAAGAGGATTAGTCACAGACTTTTACACCAAACACTCACGAGACTTTTACGGTATCTTTAACTCAAGAGGATCACCCAATTCTTAACAGCAACTTGTCCACACACGAGACAACAACAACAAATATAGTAAGTTGGAAAAAGTTCACTGAGAACAACGAGAGATATAAGTTCACTTATAGAACAATATACAACAATTTCTCAAGAAATTTATGAAATGAGTATAGTGATCAACTCAAGCTCTTAATCTATCTATGTTTTCCTTCACTAGATTCATAATATGAAGTTGGACAAGAGAGCCATTTTATACATCTTGAAATTGCTAACCACTAGAGAGACTCTTTATGCTTTAATTATTCAATAGCCAACTTTTAAATGGTTGAAGATCTCGAACTTAAAGTGCTTAATTAGATTATGTGATATTGTCATCCCACGATGGAAGGTTTGCTAATTTAGATAGTATATGTTCAACCTGATTGACTTCATTGATTGATCTTGATTGCTAGAATCTTCGAAATCAATATGTTGGCAAATTTCCCTCCTTCTATACCTTCCATTTCTGACTTGTCTTAAATGTGTAATTTCCTTATTTCCCAAACTTTAGGTTGGTGTTGATTTTTCAAATAGGGCTGGCAATGTTTCTTTCTTCTGCACTTTTTTTTTTTGCTTGCCTTGATTGTGTAATTTCCTTTTCAAGAAAGCCGCCAGCCCGTCACAACAGTTCATGTGATTTATTTCTTTTTTTTTGTGTCAATTAGTGATGATAATTGATTTATAAAAGATCTTTGACTTTATGAATCGTTGTATTTTGACATTGTTTACCAAAAATCTTCATATCAACATGTTATTGCGCCGCTAGTCCACTCAAAATAAGCATGATTAATTACATAAAACTGATTCCAATGATAAAAAAAATAAATGTCAAAAATCTTACATTAACATTAAGTATGAAAAATTTCCTACTTACAAGATTTTTGAAGTTGATTGTTTTGGTCCCTCGTAATTTCTTTTCCTCAAAATCAAATAATCTCAATTCATCAATAAAATAATTAGTAATTATATAGATGTCGAACTTTTACGAGGATGATGTTTAGACTATTACATTTAATTTATTAGAAGTTATGTTTAGTTGCTAGAATTGAGCCATAAAAATTAGAATGAAAATTTCATATTTGGTTAGACATGAAAAGAAATAGGAAAACTATTTATTTCTCATCTCTAGTTATAATAATATTATATAAAATAATACTGGTAAATAAATTCAACAAATAAATTGAATATTGATTTTTTAACATATTACACAATATTAAATATTACATAATAACATTTTAAATATATTAAATAATAAATATTGTATATGATAATATATTGTATATAGGACATATTGAAAGCTAAATTAGTGGAGCTAATTCATAGTTATGATTAATAATTAACAAGTTTTTAACATTTTGAATATATTACAAAATATATAAAGTAATTTTTAATAAATTTTGACTATACTCCTAATAGTGACCGATGGTTGTGATTCTAATATTCACAAGCGTATCAATATGCAAATACTACATATATCTTAGGGTGACTAAATGAAGTTAATTATAAATAAAGATAAAAATGTAATTTTAAAAATTTTAACTTATAATATTCAAAATTTTTTATTAGAAGTATGAAAAGTTTATTTTATCACTTGAGCTTGAAAATTTTAACAACCCAATAGGAAAATATTGATAATTTTTATTCTCATTCTAATTATTTGGCACAATTATAATTTTGCGATAAATGATGCTGTCTATATAATTGAAATAAACTAGTAGTAGTACCTCAACTACTTTACAAATTGTATGTGACATTGAAATGATACTCTTTAAAATAAACTATGCGGTCTAAAAGTTTACAAAAAACTGGAGAACTGGTTCATAAAAGGACAGCCGTCCTGTTTCTGTTGTCCCCTTTTATACTTCTGCCCTTTTTTGTCGGGATTCCAATGAATTGTATTTAATTGATAAATTAATGGATTTTGCAAATTTACAAAAATGAGGTCATGTGAGTAGCAATTTTAAAAGGCCCGAAGCTTATCGGGCCAGGGATAGCTTCAAAGTCCGGTTTATATTTTTTTAATTTTTATTTAATTTTTAAAATTATATTAAATGTTAATCAATTTAATAATTATTAATTAAGATTAAATGATCGATAAAATTTTAAAAAATATAGACTATTAAATATGATATGTCTAATAATTTATATTGGAGTAAAAGCTTCTACTATTTTTCAAGTATAAAAAAGAACCCGCTTCTATTTCAGCATGGTTATAGAATTCAGAAATTAAAGGTTAGTATATAGATTTTTTGGGCCATAAAATTAGTATATGATTAATTGTAGGTCGTATATGTTAATGTAACTATGGGCAGGCCAGACATAAAATATGACAAACAGAAAAGCATAATGAGGAAATGCCAACATATACATGGTAAACAAATTGATACATGAACGTTAACTTTATCAAATGAAGAAAAAATCTAGATTCAATGGTTTGAAGAATATTCCCAAAAGATGCTCGGACCCTTGCTTTGAAGCTGCGGTTAAGAAATAATAAAGTTACTTTCATTTGGTAAAGGAACTTCTTTTATTAAAAAAGCAAATAAACCTTTTCCACGCTTTTACTATGGGGAATAATTGATCAGGATACGTTATTGTTACTTTTCTTACACTGGAACCCGGAATCAGGACCTCTTATGTTACATTGATCACAGAATCCTTAACCAACCCCTACTAATGTCATTTTTAATTAATTAAGACAATTATAATAAGGTGAATCTAAGTGATCTCGATCAATAGAATTAGGACTAATCCGTTTGCCAAATTTCTTAAAAAAGAAATAAAAAAGTGTGCAATATAAATATCAAGATTCAGAAAATTAGACTATTGGTTCAATAACCAATGATCAGAAATAGGTGATATTTAAAATATATTAAAATATATAATATTAAAATATTAAAGGCATGTTAAATAAACATATTTATACTAGTTCATAGATATTCTTTTAATAGCTTAAATTTTTAAAATTTTTTTAAAAATACATAATAATATTCAGTAAAAATTCTAAAATTCAAAAAAAAAGAAAAGAACCACCATATTTTATTAGTTCAACCGATTTTTAATCTATTTAAACGTTCACTGATTTTTAAATTTAAATCAAACTAAATAATTGGTTTAGTCACTCTGAATCATGATGAATATAAAATAAAACTAGGACTTCAATTAGTTTCAGACCTTCCAGAGGAAGATTATGATTGGTCAAGCGAGACAGCAGCGTCAAAATAGGCAAATTTTGTTTCTTGGGTCACACCATGTCTATTTCTTTGTCCCTCCTCATATTTCAATTTTCAAATACGTGCAACCAAACAAAATTTTAAAATGTTGAATTTTGCATTATTAATACTCAATGTTTATGCTAACGGGTACTATAATATAATTCTTTTGAGAAGAATACTGCATTTTTTAAATAGCTGAAATCAATGTTTAAAAATTTGATTGTTCATTAAATCAATAAAAATGAACAATTTCTTGTTTAACGATCGAATTATAATTAAATTGTAATTAAATTAGTTAAATTAAAATATTTAAAAAAATTAAAATATGTTACGTATATTTAAAGTATAATCCTTTATGTTAATTAAATTTATAAATTACAGGTAAATTATTTGTTCAGGTTTTATTATTATCTCTTATATTATATCATATTATAAATTTTTTTGTTAATATTTTTGAAATCTTTTATGATTAAAAATCATTTTGCATTAAAAGTAATTAATATGACTTATATTGTAGAGCTGTCCCACCTTGTCAATATATTATATATATTGGACAATTGCCATAAATATGCATTGATGGAAAGCTGGTTTGGAAGCAGCAGCTAGGCGCTTTTGAACCGTTGAAAGGCCAAAGCAGGATCGGTTTTCCATTAACCGGTTAGTTAAACCAGGTCCTTCATGGGTTGTTACTATTCACTGTTCATTCATAATCAGCAAAGTAAATATCCAAGCGATGAAAGATTAATTTCAAGAATGGTATTTTTATAAAAAAGTAAGTTTTTAAAGAATTTAACTTTTTAGGATATTAAAATTTTTATTGTTAGATCATTTTAAAATTTATATAAAATATTTTTTAATTATTATACATATAAATTTTAAAATAAATAAAAAATTCAATACTTTAAAAGATTAAACTCCCTGTATACCTTTTCTTTATAAAGAGTCACGGACGAGTCCTGTTTTTCGGTTAATTTGTTGATATGACCTATGAGAGATATATGCTTTTATTTTTTTTTGGGGTCTGGAAAGCGGTCGAAGGAAAGAACATTGGCATACAATGTCACGCCATGAGACGCATGTGTGATGGATTCACATGGGGATCATGGAGTTGGATTCATGAGGAGTTCATGAGTGATGGCGATGGAGGCATGCGGTCAAACCAGAAACTTCCCCTTCCTGGAAGGTGTAGTAATCACCAATCAAATTTCAAATCCGCTGAGGTAACGTAAGCATTTAAAAAACATTTTTTATGTCAATATATTATTTAAATTTTAAAGGACCCTTAAAGAGTCGGTAAAGTTTCTCTCCCTAACAAAAATATTCAGTTTTATTATTGTTTATTCTCTTATGTGGTTTGGTATCATTTTGGCAAAAAAAATAGAATTCCTTCTTCCCTTAATAATGTACTATTTTTTTTCATTACATTTGAGAAGGAAAACTGGTTTCCCATATGAAAAATTAGTGAAATGTCCTTTTTGCCTTCATATTTTTTCCTAAAGATTAGAAGTGTCTTTGCCTGTTGAGATTCGTTTTTTCAGTTTCACCGTCAACTTCCTCTCAGTCTGAGATGCAATAGAAAAATAGGTAATTGAGATGAACCATGTCCTTTACTAATGGAGATGGATTAGTCGGTCGAGCAGCACCAAGCTGGTCAACCGACTGGTACAGGCCTGCACTAAGCGGTTGATCGTCTTGATAGGCCTGGTACCAAGCGACCAACTGCCTGGCATAGGCCTGTCGATCGGCCTGCACCAGGCCGGTTGACAGGCCTGGCACTAAGTTACCGACTGCTTGGCATAGGTTAGTCGACAAGCCTGGCATAGGCCGATCGACAAGCTTGACACCAGACGGTCGACCGCCTACACTAGACCGATTGACTGCCTGTACCAGGCCGGTCGATCAGTTGGTAAGCGAGCGACAGGAGTAGAGTAGCGGTAATTTAGTCATTTGTTCTAATTTTTCCTTTATTTCTTCTTAAAAATATTATATTCTTACTCTATTTTCTATCTTATACCAAACATTTTTTTTTATTTATTTTTTTTTGCCTCTTTCATTATCTTTTTCTTTTTATTTTTTTATTTCCTTTACTTTTTCTGAGTATCAAACTTGCCTTTAATAAAATTATGAAAAAATCAAATACGTTGACGTCTTGGAAGGATGGGATGGTCCACCACGAACTTCGTCACTAATCAGTACGAGTAATAGCCACCGTCCTTTTATGGATGACCGTTCCTACATCCTAACACTCTTTCCCATCAATCCTACCTAAACGCCAGAAAATAACAACTCAACAAAACTGCTTTTATTTTAATATTATTACTCCTATTCAACAAATATAAGTAACATTTAAAAAGAAGTGAAAATCATACAATATATTATAAATGCAAAATTACTAATTTAAAACTCTATATGTTGAATCAATTCTATCAAATAAAAAAATATATTAGTCAAACAATTACTGTATGGAGATCTTTGATAGGGGGGAGGCGAAAAGTATAGTTCCCATATTCGTGGTGGGAAAAATTCTTCTCTTACCCTTGTTTTTATAAGGAGAAATTGCTCTCATTCCCATCATTTCCAATCACATTTTTGTAATTAAAAACAAGTTTCAACACAATTTAACAAATCTATTATTAACTTCAACTATACACGAATTATTATATTGTTTCCTATGAATTTGAGTTCAGAACAAAAGTCCTATACCATTAATTAATATACATCATGATGCCATTCTATAATAAAATATGATATATGTCAATTCAGTAATTCAATTATATATCTGCCTTAAAATATGATGTGAGGCGTTCGAGTTATTAGTCTTTTAAAGATATTAATTTAATTATAATGTTTTAAATACATCAGACTTAAAATTAGTTAATAAATTAGCTGAAAGCTTATTGAATTAAGGAGTGTTTGGAAGAGTTTATTTAGTTTATTTTGTAGCATAAACACTTATACATGTGTTTGAAAGAGTTTAGACAAATAACTTATGAGATATCTATAAACTATTTTTAGATTATTTTCATAAGCTCTCTAGTTTATGTAAATTTTGAAGGATTTATTTGATCTAATTTACAAGCCTAGACCGATGTAGATACAGATTACAGCATATTAAAACAATATAATATAAAAGAGATGAATTGGGAATGTGTACCTAGCATCATCGCAGTATCCATCTCGAACAACATAATAGAGAAATTTAAATTTTATGAGAATGGTACTACTCTCTATTTGATAGGTTTTCTGTCTAGGGTTAAACTGATTAATGAGGAGTCAATTTATTTATTATCAGATAAGAGCAGAGACTTCTCAAAGGACTACTATATGAATGGCCCAACCCATCACGGGCCACTAACAATAAAAAAGCCTGGTTATAATATTCATTAAATGTATTAAATACTATATTAAAATTATGAATAATATAGTTGATATATTAATAATACTTTAATAATTTAATAATTGATTAATGCTAATCCAAATATGATATATATATATATATATATATGTATATTAAAATTAAAATTCAACAATTCTCCCACTTGAATAGCAATAGTCAATTATTAAAATGCAACAATCATTAAGAATAAAATGCTAACTATAATTATAACACATGTCAAGAAATATAAGCTTTAACGATGCAGAAATAGTATCTGATAGGGAAGTAGATCATACATGGTAAAAGCTCATATTTCATATAAAGAATAATGAATATGGATAAGCATAATTAATTAAGAGAAATATGCAATCCAATAATAGTCCAAGCATCTGAAAATGCTACAAGAGATATGATAACAAAAGTGACGTCATCTCAAACATATCTCATAAGAATAACAATCAAGTAAATGTAAAATTTCAGACTCCCACTAACCCAAAACATCAAAAGACTTACTAAACCCATATGAGCTACATTATTCTAAAAAACTCTAATAGTTAAGCCTTTAGTTAGTGGATCTGCTAACATGTTCTCTATAGCAAAATGCTGAAACTCCAGAATTTTCTCTCTAACAAACAGATATTTGATATCAAAGTGCTTTGATCTAGAAGAGCTTCTGTTGTTTTGAGAGAAATGAACAGCAACAGTGTTGTCGCAATATATCACAAGTGGCCTAGAAATGCTTTTAATAATGTGAAAACCAGAGATTAAGTTTTTCAGCCACATGGCTTGAGAAGTAGCCTCATAGCAAGCGACATACTCTGCCTCTATGGTAGAAGTAGCTGTAAGAGTCTGTTTAACACTCTTCCAAGAGATAGCTCCTTCTGCCATCATAAAAATAGAGCCGGAAGTAGACTTTCGGTCGTTAGGGTAACTTGTAAAATCAGAATCAGAATAACCAATGACCTAAAGTTGATCAGACTTCTTATAGGTCAACATATAATCCTTGGTTCCCTGTAAATATCTCATGACCTTCTTCACCGCTTTCCAATGACCCAAACTTAGGTTGCTCAAGTATCTCCCTAAAGCATTAACAGCAAAAGCAATATTAGGACGAGTACAAATTTGAGCATATATTAAACTGCCAACAACGGAAGCATATGAGACCTTTCTCATTTTAGATAACTTTGAATCATTTTGAGAACATAAAGATTTAGATAATTTGTCACCTTTCTGAACAGGTGCAGCACATGGGGAGCAAGAATGCATATTAAATTGCTTGAGGATCTTTTCAATATTTCCTCTTTGAGACAATCCAAGAATGCCACGTGACCTATCACGGTAAATCTGGATGCCTAGAACAACTGAAGCATCGCCAAGGTCCTTCATATCAAAGTGGCTATTTAACATCAATTTTGTCTCAGTTAAAAGGTTAACACAACTATTTGCAAGTAGAATATCGTCGATATATAAGACAAGAATTATAAAATTACTCCCACTAGTCTTCAAGTAAATGCACTGATCTGAAACATTTTCCTTAAAGCCAAAAGAAGTGACAACTTGATCAAATTTCAAATACTATTGTCTGGATGTCTGCTTTAGTCCATAAATAGACTTTTTAAGTTTGTAAACCAAATGCTCCTTACCTTTTTCAATGGAACTATCAGCCTAAATCATGTAGACATCCTCAACTATATCTCCATTCAGAAAGACTGTCTTCACGTCCATCTGGTGAAGTTTTAAATTAAAGTGAGCTACCAAAGCCATAACAACCCGAAATACATCTTACGTGGAAACTTGTGAGAAGGTATCCTTATAATTGATGCCTTCCTTTTGACTATAGCCTTTCACTACTAGTCTAGCTTTATACCTCTCAACTTTTCCATCTGGACTACGCTTGGTCTTAAAGACCCATTTGCACGCAACTGGTTTGCAACCATCTGGCAATTCTACAAGATCCCAAACACCATTATGAGACATGGAAGCTAATTCATCATGCATGGCATTTAGCCAATCAGAAGCATGAGAGCTAGAGATAGCCTCCTGAAAAGTGATAAGATCATCATCATCATGAAGATCAAACTCATGCTTCTGAAGATATACTACATAATTAACTGGTATAGAAGGCTTGCATACTCTCTGAGATCGTCTCAATAAAGGTGCTTCAACAATGTCATTTGGTGGTGCTACTACATCTAGTGGTGACATTACACTTGTTTCAGCGGTATCATCAGTTTCCTGTTCATTAACTGATGGTGCCACTACATCATCTCCTCATTGAAGTGTCTGATCATCATTATGAGCGACTGGAACCACAATATTCATAGGAAGTAAAACAGGCAATGCAGGAACTGTGGTCCGATCTTCTTTGAGAGTGATTGGTCATGGTGTATGACTCCTACTATCCAAATCATCCTCAAATAATATCACTCTGTCAGACTCAATGACTCGCATAGAATGAGAAAGACAATAGAATCTGCAACCTCTAGAGCTCACGCAGTAGCTGATGAAGAAACCACTGATAGTTTTAAAATCAAGTTTCTTCAATTGAGAATTATAGGGTATAACCTCTGCTTTACAACCCTACACATGAAAGTGTTTCAAACTCGACTTCTTTCCACTCATCAGTTCATAAGGAGTTTTTGGTACATATTTGCTAGGTACTTGATTAAGAATGTACACGACGGTCTTTAAGGCATCTCTCCAAAGAAAAACTGATAACGATGAATGACTCATCATGCATCTTACCATATTCATTAGTGTGCGATTACGTCTCTCTGTAATTTCATTCTGCTCAGGAGTACCAGGCATAGTGTATTGAGCTTCAATTCCACATTGTCACGTCCCAAAATCTGAGCACGTGACCAGCACGGAAAGTGAATTTCATTTCACCTCCGTAAGCCTATCTTTCTCTTAATCATCATACAATTCTGTTTCATGCAACCAAACCGAATTCTCTATACATACTACAATCATTCACATTACATCACTGAATGAACCTACCCGATTACAGAGATTTCTAAACTTATACAACTTAGAATAAGACTTAACTATTATACCTTTATCCTGAACAAATGAAAAGGTAATCATGGACTAAGGATCCATAATTCCTTGTTCCGATATTTACCTTCAGCTGTCAACTCTGAAAAAAAATATCAATAAGAGGGGTATGAGCAAACCACGTGCCCAGTGAGTAGATAACACAACACTATGACAAAAAAAAAATCATACATCATAATGATAACATGCAGCAATCATACGTAAATCGATCATCATATGATATGATATTATTCGTAGTACTTCACGACAATATCCAAATAAATCAAATACATTTCAACATAATTCAAAAGTTCACAACAACAATCGGTGAAATCAATTTCATACAAATTTCCCGTATCAACCGGGTCGTCCAGAATACCTCTGGATCGTTGCCCGCGGCCCCCGCCGCATCCACCCTTATCGCTCCATTTATAATCTCCACCCTTATAACTTCACATAAATTTCTCCATGGGGTGCACCACCATGCCTTTCCTTTCCAGTCAAACACAATCACAATCATATATAAAAATATCCTCAATCATAATCTTGAGCCACATACACAACTCAGTCATTTACAATTCAAGCCACAACATAATCAATGTGGTTCCAGCAACATAGCATGTATACAACATAACCCATAATATAGAACAATTATTCAACTCAGTTCACATGCCATTCACAATCCATTATATAACCTCCATTCATGGGAAAATAAGAAAATATAATTATATACATTACCAGACACGTTCCACAATTGTTTATGCCTCATCGTTCCACATCATCCTCTTCAAACTTGGATATACAACATATTTCCACTATGATGCAAAAAGTCAATAACAGATATTTAATTATAGCAAGTATTAACCCACTCACCTGGATTTCACGCTCTCGGCACTCCCACTTTGCACCTTGACCATTCCTATTGTAACCAGACAAAAACCATCAGGGTTACGAAATAGAGAAATTTCCTACCACTACTCTCGACCTTTACTTACATCTTAAGTCATAACTCCTAATCGATAATGAATATCTAAATGAAACTTATACCATTGGAAACTAGACTTAAAGAGCTTTCCAACGATATAAATTTTGCCCAAAACGGAGTCCGGATGAAGAAGTTATGGCCGATTGAAAATGAGCTAAGGTTTTCCGGCACACCTGGCGCCTGGGCGCCACCCATGCCCGGCGCCTAGGCGCCCCCCGTGGTGCCTGGGCGCCATGCCTTTCTCTTCCCCACATGTCCTTGGCGCCTAGGCGCCACACATGGCGCCTAGGCGCCACGATCGCGACCCTTCGCGACTTTCTCTCGGTTTTGGCCCGAATCTGGCCAAATCTTCACCGTTTTTCATGATTTCTTCCATGGGATCTCACCCTTAATGTCTAAGGAGCATTTAGACACCAAAATCACCAATTTTAATCGAGAAACGAAGCCGGAATCTCGATTTTTTCTCAAACACTCTTAAAACTAGAAAATAGGGAAAAGTTTAAGAAATAGAAATTTCTACCTCGATTCCTTGCTTTCCCTACGTTGCTTGGCTCCTAGAGGCTCGCCCCGTAGCCCGAGATCCGCCCTTCAAAGCCCGGTTGTAGAGTTGGAGTGTAGAGAGAGAAATTAGAGAGAAGGAAGAGAGAAAGAGAGGAGAGAAAGTGAAGAGAGAGAGAGGAAAGGAGAAAAATGAATAAAAAAAATAGGTGAGACCACCTATATACTCGCCCGGGGTGAAATTATCACTTGCTCTGCAATTGACCCTCAGTCAAGACTAGCAAAAGCAAATTCATAAAATCTCACCTCAGGTGTTTCTAAATCCTAGGTGCCCCACATATTTCCTTATTTCACTTTAGTCCCTCTCAATGTCTCAAACTTCACTTTAACCTCAAATTCATCATCCTTTCGGTACCAGACTCATAATTCATTCCCATAAGCTCTATTCTTCTTCTCGGGTTCCTACTTGGTCATTTCTCAAAAGTCCTCTATACTTTCTTTTCTTTTCACTTTAGTCCTTGAGAATCTGTAAAAATTTCCTCAATTAAAAATTAAAATTTCTTTTTCCACATTTTCTTCACTAATTCAAAAATTAAATTTTCCACGTAATTAAATTTTTCACTAAACTTCAAATTAGACTTTAAATATTCATATAAATTCTTGGGATATTACACACATTCATCGAGAAATTTGGCGAACGGTCCCGAATTTCTCCCATCTCATTGTATCTGCCATAATACTCACCTCCTCTGTCAGACCTCACACATTTAATCTTTTTTCCTGTCTTTAATTCAATATCAGCCTTGAAGGATCTGAAGGCATCCAAGGAACCAGATTTTTTCTAGAGGATATCTATCTAACCAAATCTCTAGAAGTCATCTATGAAGATAATAAAATACCTATATCCACCCATAGTTGTAATACCCAAGAAAAATAAAATATAAATATTTGTTTACAAACTACTGTTACTATTTCAGTATATGGTACTATTTACCCGTATAATACTATTTACGTATATGATACTGTTCATTTATACAATCAAAATGTCAAGTACTAGATGTGGTTTGGTCATAAGAGAAAACTAGAAAGAAGTTCGTGGGAGAAAATGACGTTTTATGTGTAAAAATACCCTCAGGGACTAAAGTGAAAGGACTGAATTGAAAAGAAACTTAAAGGTTTAAGGTGAAAGGATAGTTTTCCTTTTAAGTTTCCAATAGTAATAACAGAAAAATTTTCACACGTGAGGTGCACAGTAACTGCATTATTAGAAATGTCATTTTCATGAATAGTAAATTGAATATTTTATTAGTGCATAGTATCAAATAGTACACTTGACTTTTGCTATAAATAGGCCCTTCCATTTCACTTCTAAACTCACACCTTCAACTTCTCTTCTTCTCTCCTTAAGTTTCTCTTACTTCAATGCTAGGCCTCTGAGATTTTGGGCCTTTCCTTTTCAGCTTAGGTAAGGATACTATGCCCTTTCTATGTCTTTCAAATTTTAGAAGTTATTTTCTTAAGTATGCTCTGTGGTTGCGGCCTTGGCTGATCTTCCACATCAGAAAAACTGTCCTTAGCTGTTTATATGTTATTTTGATTCTCTGATCCACTCTTTCCTGGGAACTTACCTGGTGTACTCTTTTACAGATTGTATTCTCTATTTCTGGTATAAATAGTAACTGTACGTATGAATAGTAACCGTATAAATAGTAACCGTACGTATGAATAGTGACCATATATATGAATAGTAATCGTATGTATGAACAGTATCTGTACGAAAACAATCCTAACGTATTTTCTCTAATCTTTCATGAAAATCTCCGTAGCAGAACACTGAAATTCACCTGAGCACTCTTGTCTGTAATGACTTAGAGAAGCGATGCTCGTACAGAATCCAGGTGAGTGGAACGACCCCGTTTTAATAGAGTTTTAGCATTACTGGTGATAAAAAGTATGTTGTAGGACACTCCTAAGATTCATAGGGGGAAATTGGATTCAGAATGACGAATCTAATGAGATAATTAATCCAAAAGTATGGATAAGAAAAAGCAAGTATCTCATGATGATGTGAAGATTGAATCTCTTGAATTGTGGTTTATAAAGCTATAATATAGTTATATACTATACCTGTTATATGGATGAATATTATATTGAGCTTCTGATTATGATATGAAATGCTATTGATTGTGATTGAGCGGGACAGTACCCCCTCTCACGGCAAGGCGGAAAACCCGGTTGACAGGGTGTTTTGACCAATGAGTGTGGAGACAACGATTCCCTCAGTAGGGATATAGCCCGGATTGGTGATAAATCCATGACAAAGTTGGTATAGAGCAATGGTTGTTAGGTCTCCTAGTGATTACAGAGCAAGGTAACCTTAGTAGGACCTCCTCTATCGTTGTGAACCCGGGCACAACTATAGAGAGACGGCTCTACTGAAGGTCTTGTAGGATGTTTTCATTTCCTTTCCCTCCGAGACTTATCTCTTCTTAGGAATTATGTTCTCAGTTTTAGTTTTAGACAGATGTGGCTACACTTTTGAACTTAGTCAAGGAAAAGTTGTTACTTGTTTTGATTCCGTTGCTGTCGGATCAAATTTTTATATGGTGGATTTTATAAGCTGAATTCATGATTGATTTTGTGTAGCTATATTATTTTAGGGTACCAGCCAATAAAAGAAACCACTTGCATTAAAAAAAAATACTGAAGGATTACATTGCAAAAAAAAAAAAAAGGAAAGAGAAGTTTACTCATGCATGAGTAATCTAAAAGTGAGGTGGTCTTGGATTAGGAGGGTTGTATTGTATCATCACCCCTCGACCATTCCTTGGAGCAAGAGACAGAGCAATATCGCGGAGGGTAGTGTAAATTCCATTCATACAATCAACACTTCTTTGCTGTTGATTGCAGAAGCACTGGGTGGACCAATAGAAAAATCTATCTATTCTCGAAGTCATTGCCGCGTTATTGCGTTTGGTTAACTTCTCCAGATCTTCTATCATCTTCTTGAGGTTTTTCACCTCCTGCTCTAAACAGGCGATTTTGTCCTCCGAGCTATGGCCTGTGCTAATCTCCTCAGCTTCCTCATTCTTCTTCATTTTCTTCTCCTTTTGATTCTCTTGAGGTCCCTCGAGAGGTCTTTTTCCCTTGTCCCTGCATAAATTTAAGTTTAAGTCAAGTTCTTCTTCCTTAGCCTCTACTGTGAGATCAATGTACTTCCTTGAGGCCATGATTTGGAAAAATTTAAAAATTTTTGTAAGAGTATGAGGCGAGAGGAATATTGGGGGATTGTAGGCTCAGAGATTATTACTCTTTATGGTGTGGTAACTGAGAACGCTGAGAAGGTTTTTATAGAGAAAAATTTGGACTAAGAGACAAAGAAGATATCTCTTCACCGCATCCCTACACGATCAACCTATGGATTTCTGCAAGCTGGAAGCCAGAAGTCTAGGGTAGGCGTGCACATCGATAACGCGTTGCATTAATGCCAAAACCATGAAAGTCAATATTCGGTGGATCTGCGGCCGATTTTACTTGGTTTTCCCATTTCTCCCGTTGGCATTTTTCGAAATTCAAAGAAGTTAATGATATAGCCATTAAAGATTGCCTTGGATGCTTTTATGATGAACTGAAATGCATTTCTCTGTTTTATTGTATTGTTCTTGAGAGCCTTCAGTTGAGTATGATATACATAACTGATTGAATCATGTTGTAATTACATGTATGTATGTTATTCATGCATAATGAGTGAAGGCTACGATCAAGGAGAATATGTGATGATCCTACATATACTCATAGAGATGTGAAATCAAAATGACTTGGATAGAATGAAATGTGTAGAGGATGATATATCTTCATGGTTACACATACTTACATATAATGCTCTCGTGGGCAAATGAAAGGCAATGATTTCCTTGCATTATGATAATGCTTACTGCATGCGACCGTAAGCAGTTAACTTCGTTTTAAAATATATATATATTGATATACATATATTATGTGTAAATCCAAAATAAAGACACCGATTATAATATAAGATAAGGCTAATATGAGGCTACTAATCATAGAGGGACATCGTGATATGGGATTACAGGATAAAACAAGTTTAAAGGGAGAAAATCTCAGACTGAAGAGCGTAGTTAGTCAAAATTTTGAGAAAGGTCAAGATTAGCCGAAAATTTTTTGAGGAAATCTTTGACTTATGTTAATTGCATTTACTATTTATCTGCATGTCCGACATTAATTGCTGGCATTGCGACGTATGTGATCTGTAAACCTTATAGCGAGCGGCGTGTAGGTTGTGGTGGCTTTAGCTCCAGGGGCTTCGGGTTGTCTATAAATCTTGTACGCCCGTTACCCCACTCATCACACCAAGCGAACTTCTTTCATTACATACCTATTTCTCAATCTCCATTCCTTTCTCATTCGAAGTTATTTCTGAGATCCCTAGAGCAATGGCCGATAATAAGTCTTTCAACTTGAATTTTGAGACTGGCAATGTAGAGCTTGATTTAAATCTAAGTCTCGGAGATAACAAAGGGAAGAGACCTGTAGACAGGTCACCAGAAATTAAGAAGAGAAAGATGGATGTAATAGAGTTAGAGGAGGACAGTACTGCAACATCCTCAGAAAATAAGCTTGCATTCCTGGAGCGTAAGATCGAAAATCTGGAGCGTAAGATAGAGAGCCTGGAATACAAGACAGAAGACCAAAAGCGACTAATAAATCGTCTCTTTGAAAACCAAGAGAAACTGATAAACCGTCGTTTCGGGGAACTGGCCAATCGAGTTGATAGACATTCAATGTTTGCAACTCAAAATTTTCGTGACCAACAAGCAAGGTGTATTGACTGTATGAACGGAGTGACTTATGCTCTTCGCCAAATTTCTCAGGCTCTTCCTCCAGAAACCCTTTCTAGGCTGCAACGATTAGCTTCCTCCTTAAGGTCTGAAGCACCTTCCTCTTCTAGACCTGGAGTACCTTTTACATTTCAAAAGCCTCCTCGTCCTTAATTTATTTTTCTTTTGTTTGTACCTAAAGTTATATTTGGTCTAAGCTTCATGTATTAAAATTATCTATGTACTAGAAATAAAATTTAAGCTAGTATTTAGATCTTCTTTATTGAAGTGATTCCTTTTACTGAAAGAACTTGAGGAATGAGAAGATGTTGGACTTGTTACATTTCGTACTTGATTATGGAAATTCTAAAGCAGAGTATGGTAATATCCTTTTGACTGAGCAGAGTTACTAAAATGATATTTCATTGCACTTTTGAGCTATGGAGGAATGCTAAATAAGTATTTTATGAACCTATGTATAGAGAACTATGGGTTTGCCCTAAGCATTGAAGGGATACGACTCTATATGAGTCATTGAGGTGAGATGAATTTCTATATATATTTATTTTATAATTATGCATGAGGAGTATGTTATTTACTTAACACATTTTCTGGGATTGTTCTTCCTAGAGATTTATGTAATAATTTTACGTGATTTTTCCTTTTATATGACGCATTCAGCTGAGAGTATCGCCTTAAGGTAGAATGATCGCCTTCGGGCAAGAATATTGCCTATGGCCAAAATGATGCCTTCGGGTAGGATACTTGTATTCGTAAAAGTTATAAGCTATGTGTATGGTAGCTTGTGTTCTGATATTCAGTATAAACTGGAAAGACCGCGTGCCACTGTTGAGAAGACACCTATTTGAGGTTTTACATAGAGACAGAATTCGTCCCTGATTAGGTGGTTTGAGTTTGGTAAAGGTTATGAGGATGAGACACTTTATGGTACAAAAGGTTGTGGAGAATATCAAACTGATGAGGAAGAGATTACTTGCTGTTTAGAAAAGGCAAAAGTCTTATGCAAATTATTGATAATGCGGTTTAGAGTTCACAATCAATGGTATAATATTCTTGTAAATCTTACCAAGGGTGTGATGAGGTTTTGGAAGAAAGAGATGCAAAGGATGAGATATGGACGAAGTAATCACATTTATTTCAGTCTTGAGATGAGTTTTGAATTCGGGGGACCGAATTCTCTTAAGGGGGTGATAATGTAATACCCAAGAAAAATAAAATATAAATATTTGTTTACAAACTACTGTTACTATTTCAGTATATGGTACTATTCACCCATATAATACTATTTACGTATATGATACTGTTCATTTATACAATCAAAATGTCAAGTACTAGATGTGGTTTGGTCATAAGAGAAAACTAGAAAGAAGTTCGTGGGAGAAAATGACGTTTTATGTGTAAAAATACCCTCAGGCACTAAAGTGAAAGGACTGAATTGAAAAGAAACTTAAAGGTTTAAGGTGAAAGGATAGTTTTCCTTTTAAGTTTCCAATAGTAATAACAGAAAAATTTTCCGCACGTGAGGTGCACAGTAACTGCATTATTAGAAATATCATTTTCATGAATAGTAAATTGAATATTTTATTAGTGCATAGTGTCAAATAGTACACTTGACTTTTGCTATAAATAGGCCCTTCCATTTCACTTCTAAACTCACACCTTCAACTTCTCTTCTTCTCTCCTTAAGTTTCTCTTACTTCAATGCTAGGCCTCTGAGATTTTGGGCCTTTCCTTTTCAGCTTAGGTAAGGATACTATGCCCTTTCTATGTCTTTCAAATTTTAGAAGTTATTTTCTTAAGTATGCTCTGTGGTTGCGGCCTTGGCTGATCTTCCACATCAGAAAAACTGTCCTTAGCTGTTTATATGTTATTTTGATTCTCTGATTACCGAAATAGAATGTAAACTGTGAAGAATACATGTCTAGGAAAGTTCTGGCTAAGGAAAGACTTGGTTTTTAAGTGTGTCCAGTGTGACCCTCCACTCTTTCCTGGGAACTTACCTGGTGTACTCTTTTACAGATTGTATTCTCTATTTCTGGTATAAATAGTAACTGTATGTATGAATAGTAACCGTATAAATAGTAACCGTATAAATAGTAACCATACGTATGAATAGTGATTGTACATATGAATAGTAACAGTATATATGAACAGTAACCGTACGTATGAACAATATCTGTACGAAAACAATCCTAACGTATTTTCTCTAACCTTTCATGAAAATCTGCGTAGCAGAACACTGAAATTCACCTGAGCACTCTTGTCTGTAATGACTTAGAGAAGCGATGCTCGTATGGAATCCAGGTGAGTGGAACGACCCCGTTTTAATAGAGTTTTAGCATTACTGGTGATAAAAAGTATGTTGTAGGACACTCCCAAGATTCATAGGGGGAAATTGGATTCAGAATGACGAATCTAATGAGATAATTAATCCAGAAGTATGGATAAGAAAAAGCAAGTATCTCATGATGATGTGAAGATTGAATCTCTTGAATTGTGGTTTATAAAGCTATAATATAGTTATATACTATACCTGTTATATGGATGAATATTATATTGAGCTTCTGATTATGATATGAAATGCTATTGATTGTGATTGAGCGGGACAGTACCCACTCTCACGGCAAGGCGGAAAACCTGGTTGACAGGGTGTCTTGACCAATGAGTGTGGAGACAACGATTCCCTCAGTAGGGATATAGCCCGGATTGGTGATAAATCCATGAGGCGCCCTAGCTAAGAGGATGAGGTTGTGCGTCATGGCGGAAATATACATAATTGGTAAGCCGGCCTGTGTGCGCTCTCCGGGATATATTGCCATTGACGAGTACTAGTAACGTTTGTTGAATTGGATGAATTTTTATCTTCTTGTATGTAAAAGGATGATGTTGTGCGTCATGACGGAAATATACATAATTGGTGAGCCGGCCTGTGTGCGCTCTCTGGGATATATTGCCATTGACGAGTACTAGTAACGTTTGTTGAATTGGATGAATTTTTATCTTTTGTCTATTGGTTGAGTATGAGCCTTTGGATATGCTTGCATGACTGGTAATGTATTTGAATTTTATTAACGCGAGGCCGATTCGCTCATTGAGTTTAAAAGCTCACACTGTTTGTACAACCTTTTTGTTCAGATCAGGTTGCCAGCGAAGAATATCTGCTAGAGGAGTAGATCACTTTCGACCTTCCCGTTGTCGGGTAGACCCCTCTTTTGTTATAGATTATGTTGCTCTGTAATCGTTTAGGACATCTAGGTCAGGGGTTCGACATTTGGCTTGTATGTCAGTATAATAATGTATTTTAAATTGATAATCTATTATTACATGCAAATCATCTCTATGATTTTCAGATAAGAAAATTTGATATATTTATCGGAAGGCTTACAGTGATGAGAGATTCATCATTGTGCCGGTCATGTGCCCAGAAAACGGGTCGTGACAATAGTAGTTGGTGTAATAGGTCCACACATGTCTGTGTGAATCAACTGTAACACATCATCACATCTATTTGCTCATTTCTTCCTAGTTTTGGTAGTGAGCTTGCGTTTAATACAATCAATGCAAGTGTCGAAATCAGAGAAGTTGAGATCATGAAGAATACTTTCCTTAATCAGTCTTTCAATCCGGGGCCTAGAAATGTGCCCCAAGCGTCTTTGCCATAGCATAGAAGAACTTTCATCAGTTTTATTACGCTTATTTCCAATAACAGAGTTAACAAACATATCATTCAAATTCAATATGTAAAGCCCATCACATAAAACTCCTGAACCAATAGTAACAGAATTAAAACGAACAACAACTTTTCCATTACTGAATTCAAAAGTGTAGTCATATCTATCTAAAGCTGAAATTAAAATCAAATTCCTTCTCATAGAAGGTACATAAACAACACTTTTAACAATAAAGTATATCCAGAAGGTAAAAGCAATGTAACTACTCCTATTTCTTCCACGGATACTCTAGCTCCATCTCCTACAATGATATTGGATTCAGCATCACTTGGCTTCTTCAGGCTTGTGAACCCTTGTAAAGAATTCACAACATGAATGGTTGCACCTGAGTCAAATCTCCAAGTATTGGGAGTAACATCAATCATATTTGATTCATAACAAATTAAAGCTAGGAGTGTACTTTACTTCTTAAGTTTCCTCTTGAGAGTATAACAGTCATCCACTTTATGGCCATACTTCTTGCAATACTTGTAGTTTCCCTTGAAAAAAATTCTTCTTAGGCTCTAAGTGTTGAAAAACTTTCCCTTCTTTCTTCTTATCACGTTGAAACTTTCATTTATGACCTTTCATTTTTTCATATTTAACACCAGAAGAAGAAGCAGCAAACTGAACACTGTGTGCTTTCCCTTTCTTTATAGAATCCTCTTCTTGAGAGACAATAGCAATCATTTCATTAATCGTCCATTCAGTTTTCTGAGTGTTATAGAAGGTCTTCAGAACATCAAATTGAGAAATGAGTGACTCCAGAACTTGCCAAATTAGATAACTCTCACCAAGGTCAACCTTGAGAAACTTCAACTTATTAAAATAGTGGACCAATTTCATGATGTGCTCACGAACTCCACTAACATCATCATATTTAGTCTTCTTAATCAGAGAGAGATACTAGCCCTTATGAGCTTTATCAAAAGTAGTGAATTTCTCACCAACGGACTTCAGAAAATCCTTAGCATTTTTGCTCTCTGGAATACTCTGTCTAATAGACTTCTCTATAGTGTATTTCATTACCATAAGACACACCCTGTTTGAGTGCTCATATTTTTCACGAGAAACCCTTTCAGTAACAGTAGATTTAGCAGTAAGAGCTGGAGGCTCTTTTTCTCTCGGAGCCAAGTCCATATTAGTAATGGCCAAATAAAGATCCAGAGATTATTTCTAGTCCTCAAAATTGGTCCAATTTAGAGTCTTGACAGAAGTCAATTGCATAAGTAAGGAGGCTAGCATTAAAACAACAAAAGAACATATTTAACATGCATAATGTCATTATGCTATAAGAGAATTAAATGTTTCCATATGCACAGCCAATTACGCCTGTTAAAGGAAATTTCTTATTTACCTGGTCCCGCCTAGGGTCCTAAACCATAATAAACAATAAATATAATAATAATACAATGCTTAAATCTCATATCATCAAACAAATTTTTAATACCGATAGGGTATTCAAAATAATTGATATAAGTATAAATTAATATGACATTGTATAAGAATACCCTATCGGTTTGGGATTAGGTCTCCTACCGATTACATACTACAATCATTCACATTACATCACTGAATGAACCTACCCGATTACAGAGATTTCTAGATTTATACAACTTAGAATAAGACTTAACTATTATACCTTTATCCTGAACAAATGAAAAGGTAATCATGGACTAAGGATCCATAATTCCTTGTTCCGATATTTACCTTCAGCTGTCAACTCTGAAAAAAAATATCAATAAGAGGGGTATGAGCAAACCACGTGCCCAGTGAGTAGATAACACAACACTATGACAAAAAAATATCATACATCATAATGATAACATGCAGCAATCATACGTAAATCGATCATCATATGATATGATATTATTCGTAGTACTTCACGACAATATCCAAATAAATCAAATACATTTCAACATAATTCAAAAGTTCACAACAACAATCGGTGAAATCAATTTCACACAAATTTCCCGTACCAACCGGGTCGTCCAGAATACCTCTGGATCGTTGCCCGCGGCCCCCGCCGCATCCACCCTTATCTCTCCATTTATAATCTCTACCCTTATAACTTCACATAAATTTCTCCATGGGGTGCACCACCATGCCTTTCCTTTCCAGTCAAACACAATCACAATCATATATAAAAACATCCTCAATCATAATCTTGAGCCACATACACAACTCAGTCATTTACAATTCAAGCCACAACATAATCAATGTGGTTCCAGCAACATAGCATGTATACAACATAACCCATAATATAGAACAATTATTCAACTCAGTTCACATGCCATTCACAATCCATCATATAACCTCCATTCATGGGAAAATAAAAAAATATAATTATATACATTACCAGACACGTTCCACAATTGTTTATGTCTCATCGTTCCACATCATCCTCTTCAAACTTGGATATACAACATATTTCCACTATGATGCAAAAAGTCAATAACAGATATTTAATCATAGCAAGTATTAACCCACTCACCTAGATTTCACACTCTCGGCACTCCCACTTTGCACCTTGACCATTCCTATTGTAACCAGACAAAAACCATCAGGGTTACGAAATAGAGAAATTTCCTACCACTACTCTCGACCTTCACTTACTTCTCGAATCATAACTCCTAACTGGTAATGAATATTCAAATGAAACTTATACCATTGGAAACTAGACTTAAAGAGCTTTCCAACGATATAAAGTTTGCCCAAAACGGAGTTCGGATGAAGAAGTTATGGCCGATTGAAAAATAAACTAAAATTTCCCGGTACACCTGGCGCCTGGGCGCCACCTATGGCGCTTGAGCGCCACCCATGCCCGGCGCCTAGGCGCCCCACGTGGCGCGTGGGCGCCATGCCTTTCTCTTCCCCACATGTTCTTGGCGCCTAGGCGCCACACATGGCGCCTGGGCGCCACGATCGCGACCCTTCGCGACTTTCTCTCGGTTTTGGCCCGAATCTGGCCAAATCTTCACCGTTTTTCATGATTTCTTCCATGGGATCTCAGCCTTAATGTCTAAGGAGCATTTAGACACCAAAATCACCAATTTTAATCGAGAAACGAAGCCGGAATCCCGATTTTTCCTCAAACACTCTTAAAACTAGAAAATAGGGAAAAACTTAAGAAATAGAAATTTCTACCTCGATTCCTTGCTTTCCCTACGTTGCTTGGCTCCTAGAGGCTCGCCCCGTAGCCCGAGATCCGCCCTTCAAAGGCCGGTTGTAGAGTTGGAGTGTAGAGAGAGAAATTAGAGAGAAGGAAGAGAGAAGGAGAGGAGAGAAAGTGAAGAGAGAGAGAGGAAAGGAGAAAAATGAATAAAAAATAGGTGAGGCCACCTATATACTCGCCCGGGGTGAAATTATCACTTGCTCTGCAATTGACCCTCAGTCAAGACTAGCAAAAGCAAATTCATAAAATCTCACCTCAGGTGTTTCTAAATCCTCGGTGCCCCACAAATTTCCTTATTTCACTTTAGTCCCTCTCAATATCTCAAACTACACTTTAACCTCGAATCGATCATCTTTTCGGTATCGGACTCATAATTCATTCCCATAAGCTCTATTCTTCTTCTCGGGTTCCTACTTGGTCATTTCTCAAAAGTCCTCTATACTTTCTTTTCTTTTCACTTTAGTCCTTGAGAATTTGTAAAAATTTCCTAAATTAAAAATAAAAATTTCTATTCCCACATTTTCTTCACTAATTCAAAAAGAAAATTTTTCACATAATTAAATTTTTCACTAAACTTCAAATCAGACTTTAAATATTCATAAAAATTCTTGGGATATTACATTCTTCCCCCCTTAAAAGAATTCGGTCCTCCGAATTCAAAACTTACCTCAAGATTGAAACAAATGCAGATATTTTGTCTATATCTCATTCTCTCTCTTAGAATTTTCACAATCAAGTACAAAATATAACAAGTTCAATATATTTTTATTTCTCAAGTTTCTTCAGTAAAAGAATTGCCTCAACAACAAAAAAATCAAATACGAAAATTTTTATTTCTAATACATAAGTTACAGGCAACAAGCTGAACTTGATTTACAAAACAGATAATTTTAATACGTAAACATTAGATCAAACAGCAACTTTCGGTACAAACAAAAGAAAGGATAAATTAAGAACGAGGAGGCTTTTGAAATGCAGAAGGTGCTCCAGGTCTAGAAGAAGAAGGTGCTTCAGACCTTAAGTAGTAAGTTAATCGTTGCAGCCTAGAAAGAGTTTCTAGAGGAAACGTCTGGGAAATTTGGCGAAGTGCAGAAGTCACTCCATTCATACAGTCAATACATCTCGCTTGTTGGTCACGAAAATTTTGAGTTGCAAACATCGAATGTCTATCAACTCTATTCGCCAATTCCCTAAAATGACGGTTCAAAAGCTTCTCTTGTTCTGTAAAGAGACGATTTATCTATCTTCCCTGTTCCTCAAAGTGGCGGTTTATCAATCTTTCCAAGTCCTCCATCTTTTGTCTTATAAGCGCAAGCTCATTATTAGAAGATGTTGCTGTGCTAACATCCTCTAACTCTACTACATCCCTTTTTCTTTTCTTAGCCTCTGGTGACTCTTCCATGGATCTCTTATTCTTATAATTCTCCAGGCTAAGATTTAGATCTAGCTCTACCTTGCCAGCCTCAAAGTTTAAATTGAAAGATTTATTGCCGGCCATATCTTTCTGAGCTATAAAGGTTGTACAGAAGGAGAAGTTTGATGCTAGAAAGCTTATAGATATAAACTCTTAGTGTAGTGAGCAGCGTAATGGGGCATCCATTATATATAGACGAAATTTAGGGCTATAAAACCTTTACATCATACTCTAAAGATGACCTACAGACCTTATCCGACGCAATGCCAACGGTCTCAGATAAGCATGCCAGAAAATAACAAAATATAATCTAATACAAAAGATTTTCTCAAAAATTTCGGCTAACTTTTGACTCTTGCTCAAATTATTAAACTAATCGCCGCTTCAATTTATGACTTCCTAACTCTGTATTTGTCATATCCAATAATTCTAAATCGAGATATTACTCCATGAACGGGTAGCTTCATATTAACCTTATCTAGGTTTCTAATCCGTGACTTTGCCCTAAGCTTACACATTTTCAAACATACATATTAAAATAAAAACTTCTCACATCTACATATCAAGCGTTCCATAAAGTGAGAGAAAAATTTTACCTTTCACTTGCCTCTACGAGCATATATGTATATATGTATAAACATAGAGATACATCATTATCTATATATATTTTCATCTATTCAAGTTTTTTTTTAAAATTTCAGACTTTTCATTCTCTGAATGTATGTAGAATCATTACATATTATTCCTGGCCATAACAAATAGCCTTCACTCTCTATGCATGAATAACATACATACATATCATATGTATTTAGATACATATAATCACAGTATAATTCAATCAATCATGTATATTATACTTAACTGAAGGCTTTCAAGAACAATACAAGAAAGCATAGAAATATATTTTAGTTCATCGTGAAAACATCCAAGACACTCTGTAATGGCTACATTATCGACTTCCTTCAATTTCAGAAAATGCCAACGAGAGAAATGGAAAAACCAAGTGTAAATCGGCCGCAAATCCACCGAATATTGACTTTCGTGGTTTTGCCATTAATGCGACGCGTTGTTGGTGTGCATGCCTACCCTAGACTTCTAGCTTCCAGCTTGCAGAAATCCATAGGTTAAGCGTACAGGGTGCGGCGAAGAGATATCTTCTTTGTCTCTGAGTTCAAAATTTTCCTCTATAAGAACTATCCCAACGTTCTCAGTTACCACACCACAAAGAGTAATCATCTCTGAGCCTACAACTTCTCAGCATTCCTCTCTTCTCATACTCCGACATAAATTTCTAAATTTTCCAAATCATGGCCACAAGGAAGTACATTGATCTCACAGTGGATGCCAGGAGAGAAGAGCTCGACTTAAACTTAAGTTTGGGCAAAGACAAGGGCAAAAGACCTTTTGAGGGGTCTCCAGAGAAGCAGAAGGAGAAGAAAATGAAGAAGATCGAGGAAGCTGAGGAGACTAGCACGGGCCATACCTCGGAGGACAAAATCGCCTGTCTAGAGCAGGAGGTCAAAAATCTGAAAAAGATGATAGAAAACCTGGAGAAGTTAAGTAAACGCAATCATGCAGAAATGACTTCAAGAATAGACAGGTTCTTCTATTGGTCTACCCAGTGCTTCTGCAATCAACAACAAAGAAGTGTTGATTGTATGAATGGGATTTACACTACCCTCCGCGACATTGCTCTGTCTCTCGCTCCAAGGAATGGTCGAGAGGTGATGATACAGTACAACCCTCCTAATCCGAGACCACCTCGCTTTTAGATTACTCATGCATGAGTAATTTTTTTTTTTGCAATGTAATCCTTCTGCTTTTAATGCCAGTGGTTTCTTTTATGGGATGGTACTCCAAAAATAGTAATAATAAAATTAAGAAGGATAAAAGAAATCAGTCACACAAAATCAATCATGAATGTAACATATAAAGCCCCATACATACAATTTGATCCGACAGCAACGGAATCAAAACAAATAATAACCTTTCCCTTACCGAGTTCAAAAGTATAGCCATAACTCTCTAAAACTAAAAACATAATTCATAAGAAAAGACAAGTCTTGGAGGAAAAGGAAATGAAAACATCCTACAGGACCTTTAGTGGAGCCATCTCTCTATAGTCGTGCCCGGGTTCACCACGATAGAGGAGATCCCACTAAGGTTACCTTACTCTGTAATCGGTAGGAGACCTAATCCCAAAGCTCTGATACCAACTTGTCACGTCCCAAAATTTGAGCACGTGACCGGCATGGAAAGTAAATTTCATTTCACCTCCGTAAGCCTATCTTTCTCTTAATCATCATACAATTCTGTTTCATGCAACCAAACCGAATTCTCTATACATACTACAATCATTCACATTACATCACTGAATGAACCTACCCGATTACAGAGATTTCTAGATTTATACAACTTAGAATAAGACTTAACTATTATACCTTTATCCTGAACAAATGAAAAGGTAATCATGGACTAAGGATCCATAATTCATTGTTCCGATATTTACCTTCAGCTGTCAACTCTGAAAAAAATATCAATAAGAGGGGTATGAGCAAACCACGTGCCCAGTGAGTAGATAACACAACACTATGACAAAAAAATATCATACATCATAATGATAACATGCAGCAATCATACGTAAATCGATCATCATATGATATGATATTATTCGTAGTACTTCACGACAATATCCAAATAAATCAAATACATTTCAACATAATTCAAAAGTTCACAACAACAATCGGTGAAATCAATTTCACACAAATTTCCCGTACCAACCGGGTCGTCCAGAATACCTCTGGATCGTTGCCTGCGGCCCCCGCCGCATCCACCCTTATCGCTCCATTTATAATCTCCACCCTTATAACTTCACATAAATTTCTCCATGGGGTGCACCACCATGCCTTTCCTTTCCAGTCAAACACAATCACAATCATATATAAAAACATCCTCAATCATAATCTTGAGCCACATACACAACTCAGTCATTTACAATTCAAGCCACAACATAATCAATGTGGTTCCAGCAACATAGCATGTATACAACATAACCCATAATATAGAACAATTATTCAACTCAGTTCACATGCCATTCACAATCCATCATATAACCTCCATTCATGGGAAAATAAAAAAATATAATTATATACATTACCAGACACGTTCCACAATTGTTTATGCCTCATCGTTCCACATCATCCTCTTCAAACTTGGATATACAACATATTTCCACTATGATGCAAAAAGTCAATAACAGATATTTAATCATAGCAAGTATTAACCCACTCACCTAGATTTCACACTCTCGGCACTCCCACTTTGCACCTTGACCATTCCTATTGTAACCAGACAAAAACCATCAGGGTTACGAAATAGAGAAATTTCCTACCACTACTCTCGACCTTCACTTACTTCTCGAATCATAACTCCTAACTGGTAATGAATATTCAAATGAAACTTATACCATTGGAAACTAGACTTAAAGAGCTTTCCAACGATATAAAGTTTGCCCAAAACGGAGTTCGGATGAAGAAGTTATGGCCGATTGAAAAATAAACTAAAATTTCCCGGTACACCTGGCGCCTGGGCGCCACCTATGGCGCTTGAGCGCCACCCATGCCCGGCGCCTAGGCGCCCCACGTGGCGCGTGGGCGCCATGCCTTTCTCTTCCCCACATGTTCTTGGCGCCTAGGCGCCACACATGGCGCCTGGGCGCCACGATCGCGACCCTTCGCGACTTTCTCTCGGTTTTGGCCCGAATCTGGCCAAATCTTCACCGTTTTTCATGATTTCTTCCATGGGATCTCAGCCTTAATGTCTAAGGAGCATTTAGACACCAAAATCACCAATTTTAATCGAGAAACGAAGCCGGAATCCCGATTTTTCCTCAAACACTCTTAAAACTAGAAAATAGGGAAAAACTTAAGAAATAGAAATTTCTACCTCGATTCCTTGCTTTCCCTACGTTGCTTGGCTCCTAGAGGCTCGCCCCGTAGCCCGAGATCCGCCCTTCAAAGGCCGGTTGTAGAGTTGGAGTGTAGAGAGAGAAATTAGAGAGAAGGAAGAGAGAAGGAGAGGAGAGAAAGTGAAGAGAGAGAGAGGAAAGGAGAAAAATGAATAAAAAATAGGTGAGGCCACCTATATACTCGCCCGGGGTGAAATTATCACTTGCTCTGCAATTGACCCTCAGTCAAGACTAGCAAAAGCAAATTCATAAAATCTCACCTCAGGTGTTTCTAAATCCTCGGTGCCCCACAAATTTCCTTATTTCACTTTAGTCCCTCTCAATATCTCAAACTACACTTTAACCTCGAATCGATCATCTTTTCGGTATCGGACTCATAATTCATTCCCATAAGCTCTATTCTTCTTCTCGGGTTCCTACTTGGTCATTTCTCAAAAGTCCTCTATACTTTCTTTTCTTTTCACTTTAGTCCTTGAGAATTTGTAAAAATTTCCTAAATTAAAAATAAAAATTTCTATTCCCACATTTTCTTCACTAATTCAAAAAGAAAATTTTTCACATAATTAAATTTTTCACTAAACTTCAAATCAGACTGTAAATATTCATAAAAATTCTTGGGATATTACATAATATGTATCTAACTAGGCTCTGATACCAATTGAAGGATTTATTTGATCTAATTTACAAGCATAGATCGATGTAGATACCGATTACAGCATATTAAAACAGTATAATATAAAAGAGATGAATTGAGAATGTGTACCTGGCATTATCGCAGTATCCACCTCGAACAACAGAATAGAGAATTTTAAATTTTGTGAAAGTGATACTATTCTCTATCTGATAGGTTTTCTATCTAGAGTTAAACTAATTAATGAGGAGTCAGTTTATGTAATACCCATAAAAAATAAAATATAAATGCGTGTTTTCAAACTATTATTACTATTTCAGTATATGGTACTATTCACCCGTATAATACTATTTACATATATGGTACTGTTCATTTATACAATCAAAATGTCAAGTACTAGATGTGGTTTGGTTATAAGAGAAAACTAGAAAGAAGTTTGTAGGAGAAAATGACGTTTTATGTGTAAAAATATCCTCAGTGTCACGACCCGTTTTCTAGGCACATGACCGGCACAATGATGAATCTCTCATCACTGTAAGCCTTCCGATAAATATATCAAATTTTTCTTATCTGAAAATCATAGAGATGATTTGCATGTAATCATAGATTATCAATTTAAAATACATTATTATACTGACATACAAGCCAAATGTCGAACCCCTGAACTAGATGTCCTAAACGATTACAGAGCAACATAATCTATAATAGAAGAGAGGTCTACCCGACAACGGGAAGGTCCAAAGTGATCTACTCCTCTAGCAGATATTCTTCGATGGCAACCTGATCTGAACAAAAAGGTTGTACAAACAATGTGAGCTTTTAAACTGAATGAGCGAATCGGCCTCGCATTAATAAAATTCAAATACATTACCAGTCATGCAAGCATATCCAAAGGCTCATACTCAACCAATAGACAGAAGATAAAAATTTATCCAATTCAACAAACGTTACTAGTACTCGTCAATGGCAATATATCCCGGAGAGCGCACACAGGCCGGCTCACCAATTATGTATATTTCCGCCATGACGCACAACATCATCCTCTTACATACAAGATAAAAATTCATCCAATTCAACAAACGTTACTAGTACTCGTCAATGACAATATATCCCGGAGAGCGCACACAGGCCGGCTCACCAATTATGTATATTTCCGCCATGACGCACAACCTCATCCTCTTAGCTAGGGCGCCTCACGGATTTATCACCAATCCGGGCTATATCCCTACTGAGGGAATCGTTGTCTCCACACTCATTGGTCAAGACACCCTGTCAACCGGGTTTTCCGCCTTGCCGTGAGAGGGGGTACTGTCCCGCTCAATTACAATCAATAGCATTTCATATCATAATCAGAAGCTCAATATAATATTCATCCATATAACAGGTATAGTATATAACTATATTATGGATTTATAAACCACATATCAAGATAACAATTAATCCATTTTTGAAAACATTCAAACTTCACATCATCATAAGATACTTATTTTATCCATACTTATGGATTAATTATCTCATTTAGATTCGTCATTCTGAATCCAATTTCCCCTATGAATCTTGGGAGTGTCCTACGACATACTTTTTATCACCAGTAATGCTAAAACTCTATTAAAACGGGGTCGTTTCACTCACTTGGATTCCGTACGAATATCGCTTCTCTAAGTTGTTACAGATAAGAGTACACAGATGAATTTCAGTATTCCGCTACGGAGATTTTCATGAAAGATTAGAGAAAACAAGTTAGGATTGTTTTCATACAGATACTGTTCATACATATGGTACTATTTATATATACGGTCACTATTCATATATACGGTCACTATTCATATGCATACGGATAATATTCGTACATACGGTCACTATTCATACGTATGAATACTATTTTTTACGTATGGATACTATTTATATGTACAGTTACTATTTATACAGTTACTATTTATACGTACGGGTACTATTCATACCAGAAATAGAGAATACAATCTGTAAAAGAGTACACCAGGTAAGTTCCCAAGAAAGAGTGGCGGGTTACACTGGACACACTTAAAAACCAGGTCTTTCCTTAGCTAAAACTTTCCTAAACATGTATTCTTCACAATTTACATTCTATTTCGGTAATCAGAGAATCAAAATAACATATAAACAGCTAAGGACAGTTTTTCTGATGTGGAAGATCGGCCAAAACCGCAACCACAGAGCATACTTAAGAAATTAACTTCTAAAATTTGAAAGAAATAGAAAGGGCATAGTATCCTTACCTAAGCTGAAAAGGAAAGGCCCAAAATCTCAGAGGCCTAGTTTTGGAGTAAGAGAAACTTAAGGAGAGAAGAAGAGAAGTTGAAGGTGTGAGTTTAGAAGTGAAATGGAAGGGCCTATTTATAGCAAAAGTCAAGGGTACTATTTGACACTATGCGCTAATAAAATATTCAATTTACTATTTATGAAAATGACATTTCTAATAATGCACTGTGCACCGCGTACGATGAAAATTTTTCTGTTATTACTATTGGAAACTTAAAAGGGAAAAATATCCTTTCACCTTAAACCTTTAAGTTTCTTTTCAATTCAGTCCTTTCACTTTAGTCCCTGAGGGTATTTTCACACATAAAACGTCAGTTTCTCCTACGAACTTCTTTCTAGTTTTCTCTTATGACCAAACAACATCTAGTACTTGACATTTTGATTGTATAAATGAACAGTATCATATACGTAAATAGTATTATATTGGTGAATAGTACCGTATACTGAAATAGTAACAGTAGTTTGTAAACAAATATTTATATTTTATTTTTCTTGGGTATTACACTCAGGGACTAAATTGAAATGACTGAATTGAAAAGAAACTTAAAGGTTTCAGGTGAAAGGATAGTTTTCCCTTTAAGTTTCTAATAGTAAATAAACAAAAAATTTTCTATCCTAAGGTATATTGCATTATTAGAAATGTCGTTTTCATAAATAGTAAATTGAATATTTTATTAGTGCATAGTGTCAAATAGTACCATTGACTTTTGCTATAAATAGGCCCTTCCATTTCACTTCTAAACTTACACCTTCAACTTCTCATCTTCTCTCCTTAAGTTTCTGTTGCTCCGACGCTAGGCTTCTGAGATTTTGGGCCTTTCCGTTTTTGCTTAGGTAAGGATACTATGCCCTTTCTATGTCTTTCAAATTTTAGAAGTTATTTTCTTAAGTATACTCTGTGGTTGCGGCTTTGGCCGATCTTCCACATCAGAAAAACTGTCGTTAGCTGTTATTTTGATTATCTGATTACCGAAATAGAATATAAACTGTGGAGAATACATGTCTAGGAAAGTTCTGGCTAAGAAAAGACCTGGTTTTTAAGTGTGTCCAGTGTGACCCTCCACTCTTTCCTGGGAACTTACCTGGTGTACTCTTTTACAGATTGTATTCTGTATTTCCGGTCTGAATAGTACCCGTACGTATGAATAGTGACTGTATGAATAGTACCCGTACATATGAATAGTGACTATATGAATAGTAACTGTACATATGAACAGTATTTTTATGAAAACAATCTTAAGGTATTTTCTCTAATCTTTCATGAAAATCTCCGTAGCAGAACACTAAAATTCACCTGTGTACTCTTGTCCGTAACGACTTAAATAAGTGATACTCGTACGGAATCCAAGTGAGTGAAACGACCCCGTTTTAATAGAGTTTTAGCATTACTGGTGATAAAAAGTATGTCGTAGGACACTCCCAAGATTCATAGGGGGAAATTGGATTCATAATGACGAATATAATGAGATAATTAATCCAGAAGTATGGATAAGACGAAGCAAGTATCTCATGATGATATGAAATTTGAATCATATAGTTATATACTATACCTGTTATATGGATGAATATTATATTGTGCTTCTGATTATGATATGAACTGTTATTGATTGTGATTGAGCGGTACAGTACCTCCTCTCACGGCAAGACGGAAAACCCAGTTTAAAGGGTGTCTTGACCAATGAGTGTGGAGACAACGATTCCCTCAGTGGGGATATAGCTCGGATTGGTGATAAATCCGTAAGGCGCCCTAGCTAAGAGGATGAGGTTGTGCGTCATGGCGAAAATATACAAAATTGGTGAGCCGGCCTGTGTGCGCTCTCCGGGATATATTGTCATTGACAAGAACTAGTATCGTTTGTTGAATTGGATGAATTTTTATCTTCTTGTATGTAATTTCTAACTATGTCTATTGGTTGAGCTTGAGCCTTCGGATATGCTTGCATGACTGGTGATGTATTTGAATTTTATTAACGCGAGGCCGATTTGCTCACTGAGTTTAAAAGCTCACACTCTCTGTACAAACTTTTGTTCAGATCAGGTTGCCGCCGAAGAACATCCGCTAGAGAAGTAGATCACGTTGGACCTTCCCGCTGTCGGGTAGGCCCTTCTTTTGTTATACAGTATGTTGCTCTGTAACCGTCTAGGACATCTAGGTCAGGGGTTTGGTATTTGGCTTGTATTTCAGTATGATAATGTATTTTGTACTGAGGATCTATTATTTTTAATTAAGAAAATCTGATGTATTTTCTTTGTATTTATTAAGGAATGATATTTTGAGAATATAGAGATAATGACTAACAATTTTACTTGTGGGAAGAATTTATCGAAAGGTTTACAGTGATGGGATATTCATCATTGTGCCGGTCATGTGCCTAGAAAATGGGTCGTGACAGTTTATGTAATACCCGTTAATTTCAAAATATAATTCGCTTAAGAGTATTTTAGAATTCTACAACGTTACTTTAGTTATTTATTTTGGTCATTTTTAATTTTCATATTTAATTGTTCTCTTTGAATATTATTTATGAAAATTGAGTTAAATGACTGGACTAAATATTTGCACAATGAGGGATATATTCTAAGAATGGTGAAATTCATGGAAAAGTGGTTTCAGAATGGTCAATTAATCCATTTATTGTAAATTGACTGGATGGGTTTGGATGTTGGGTTATGGATACCCATGGGTTATTGAATAACCCATTAGAAATATTTAATATAAAGTTTCAATAGTAACCCTCATTTTTCACTCAGCCGAAGGAGGCAGAAAAGCATTTCTCTCTCAGTTCTTCATTTTCTTCTCAAATCCTTCCCTTGATCTTCAGAGTTTCGATTATTTGTTCGGTTCAAAAGCTTTGTAAGGATCAAAGGTAAGCTTTAATCCGATTATTTTCCTTAAATTTCAGTTTATGTAGAAGATCAGAGGAGGTTTTGTTCTTGAAGATTTTGATGATAATTCATGAATCTCAGTAGTTTTAGAAGTTATATTTGAGTTATAATCGGTTAAAAGAGTTGAAATTCTGGTTTTGAAACAAGAAAGGAAAGGATGAATTTTTGAAAGATTTTTCTGCAAAAATTCGAGTTACTGTAGCGACCAGAGATTTCGGAAAAATTCTGGAAAATTTTCTTCGGGTACTGTAGTGTCGGCAATCAACGGTACTGTAGCAGTCAACGTTACTGTAGCGAATCGTTACTGTAGCAAACCGTTACTGTAGCAACCCGTTACTGTAGCAATCAGAAAATTTTGTGTATTTTCGTGATTTTGTTTCCTTTCTTATGTTTCCTTGTAATATATTTTACTAGGAAATTTTCCTACACAAATTCTAGTGTGGAACAAGGTAAACTTGGACAAACATCAAGGTGAGTGAATAACCTTGCTCAGCTAATTTGATATTACTAGTTAAAGTACAATATAAGTCCCATTTACAATATTATTTGGGTAGCAAGCAATCAATTTTCATATGGGAGTATATGATGATCGGTAGAAATAACAGTATGTAGAAATTATTTTATTTCATGACAATTGTGCTATGTGATAAATTCTCACTATCTTGTCAATGAGTAAAGATCTACGAGATCTAATACACGAGTTTGAAAGGGTTAAAGTCCCATACTACTCAGTGCATATCTATGAAACCCATACACGAGTTGAAAGGGTTAAAGTCCCATACTACTCGGTGTATATCTAAGAAAGCTTATACACGAGTTGAAAGGGTTAGAGTCCCATACTACTCGGTGTATACCGATGAGATCTTATTCACGAGTTTGAAAGGGTTAGAGTCCCATACTACTCGTTGTATATCTAAGAAATCTTATTCATGAGTTTGAAAGGGTTAGAGTCCCATACTACTCGAATAAGACAATTAATTATATGAGTAAATGTGGTATTTGTACTTTTGATATTTTATATAGTACAGTTATTTACTTACTGAGTTTTTAAATAAACTCACACTCCCTATGATTATTTTTTTCAGATACAGAAAACAAAGAACAAGAGTATCCGTTTGAAGAATAGAAGCCCCTTGGAATTATTCTCTATTTCTGTCTGGTGGGATACCAGTACTTATTAATGTGGATACTAGGAACGCTCTGTACTTTCTATAGGTCTCCTAGGCTTGCGATGAGATAGAAATATCAGACTATGTATGTCTATATTTGCTTATCAGATGAATATAATTCTGTAGTGTGGAATGAATGATTAAGGTTGAATGTAAAACCTTACACAATATATGTAAATAACGTATGTTTGAGAATTTTATCAAATGAGTAGTATCTTTTCACATGCTCAATTTTTTGGGATGTGACAAATTTGGTATCAGAGGAAAGGTTTTATAGGTCCCCTATAGAGTACAGAGCAAAGTGATCTTTGTGGGCCCTTCCCTATTGTCATGAGCCGCGGCATGACCATAGGATTAGGTTCCATAAAAGACCTTATAGAGTATAACGTCATGTTATAGATAATTTTCAGTGGGGCTAGTAAGTGATATTTTGTTTATGTCTGAAAATTGTTTGTTATGTGTGTAGATCTGTGACAGATCAATGTCAGAAGGATCTTCTAGTAATAATGAGCATATGGGTCCAAGGAGGGCCATAAATCCACCAGTACATGTGTAAGATGATCCTAACCGTGGTGATAGTTTACATGCTCAAAGTACTGAGGGTGCAACTAGTGAGCAAGCAAGGAGAGTCGAACCTGATGCTCACGTTGGCAATGCAACTATTGCACATATGATTAATTTGATGAATGAACGATTTGACCGATTTGAGGCTGAAATGAGAGGTCGAGCTGCACAAGCTAACCTGCCAGTGGATCCTCCTATTGTTGAAGCTGAAATTGTACCACCAGCTCAGTTAGCTGGAGGAGATAACGTAAGGGAGGTAAGAATGTCTGAATTTCAAAAAAATGAGGCCTCCTACTTTTTCAGGGGAAGATCCCAAAGAGGACCCACAATGTTTCCTTGAAAATTGTGAAACAATCTGTGATGCTATAGGGTGTTCTCCTACTCAAAAGGTAGAATTCACTTCCTTTCAGTTAAAAGGTAGGGCTGGTAAATGGTGGAAGAACTGGAAGAAAGCTAGAATTCAAGGCACACCGCCAGTTATGTGGACGGAGTTTTACAGATTGGTTATGGAAAGGAGGTCAAAGAATAAAGAAGAATATCGACAAAAGAAGAAAGCTAGATATAGGAGATCTTTTGATCAAAGGGAAGACTCAGGGACTTTGAAACCCTTTACTGCATCACAACATGCTCCAGCCACTCCTACTAAGTCATTTTATTCTACAGCCAGTGTGGCTAAGCCTCGTTCAGAGAGTAGGGGTGGTTTTAGCTCTTCTAGTAGAGGAGGTACTCAAGGTAGAAGGGAAAAACCTCAATGTCCTGAATGTGGAAAGTTTCACTTCGGAGAATGCAGGTTAAACACTGTTGGTACAGGTTGTTTTAACTGTGGACAAAAAGGACATTTTATAAGGGAGTGCGCTCAGCTCATGACAGGACCAGGTTAAGGGTCTACTTTGCCACCTCGACCACAATTTATTACTCGAACACCAACCCCTTCAATAGGGGGTAGTATGGGAAGAGGTTCTGGAAGAGGCCAAGGTGACCGTGGAAAACAAGCTACTGGCAGAGGAAATGCAAGAGTATATGCTCTAACCCGACAGGATGCTCCAACATCCAATGCTATAGTTACAGGTATATTATCTGTCAATACTTTTGTTGCACGTATTTTGTTTGATCCTGGTTCTACTCACTCATATGTGTCACCCCTATTTGCCAAGAGATTTGCATTTGATTCGATTACTCTTAAGGAACCATTCATAGTTTCCACACCGATGAGAGAGACTTGGATAGTTAAAACATGTTATCGTTCTTGGAAAATAATTGTTAGGGGCATGGAAACTGAGATAGATCTTATGATTCTCAATATGTTAGATTTTGATGTGATTTTAGGGATGAACTGGCTATCTTCTTGTCATGCTACTATAAATTATCGTGACAAAGTTATTTCCTTTAATATGCCGGGGAGGAGTAATTTTGTGTTTCAAGGAGATCGAAGTGATGTACCTTGCAACATGATATCTATGTTAAGTGCCTGGCGTATGTTGCGAAAGGGATGTCAGGGATTTCTAGCTTTTATCAAAGATTTAGAAAAGAAAGAACAGAAGTTAGAAGACATTCATGTGGTTAATGAATTCCCAGATGTGTTCCCAGAAGATTTACCTGGATTACCGCCAGAAAGAGATATTGAGTTCAGTATTGATTTGGTCCCAGACACACGACCAATTTCTATTCCACCTTATCGTATGGCTCCTGTTGAGCTAAAAGAACTCAAAGAACAATTGGAAGATTTGTTGAACAAAGGGTTCATTCACCTAAGTTTTTCACCTTGGGGTGCTCCTGTTCTTTTTGTGAAAAAGAAAGATGGTTCTATGAGATTATGTATAGATTATCGTCAGCTGAATAAAGTCACAGTGAAGAATAAGTATCCTTTACCAAGGATAGATGATTTGTTTGATCAACTTCAAGGAGCAAAATACTTCTCAAAGATTGATCTAAGGTCTGGATATCATCAGTTACGAATTAAGAATGATGATATACCTAAGACTGCTTTTCGTACACGGTATGGACATTATGAGTTTCTTGTGATGTCTTTTGGGTTGACAAATGCACCAGCAGCATTTATGGATTTAATGAACAGAGTGTTCAAATCATTCCTTGATAAGTTTGTAATTTTATTTATTGATGATATTTTGGTGTATTCAAAGAGTCATGAAAAACATACTGAGCATTTGAGAATAGTGCTTCAGACCTTGAGAGAGCATCAGTTGTACGCAAAGCTCTCAAAATGTGAATTCTGGATGAGTCATGTAACGTTTTTGGGACATGTTATTTCCCAAGAAGGTATTCATGTAGATCCAAGTAAAATTGAAGCAGTTAAACAATGGCCTAGACCAACAACTGTGTCTGAAGTACGTAGTTTTCTTGGCTTAGCAGGGTATTACCGTCGCTTTGTCAAAGATTTCTCTAAGACGGCTCTCCCATTAAATAATTTAACCCGAAAGAATGTTAAATACATTTGGGATGATTCATGTGAGCAAAGTTTCACCCAATTGAAAGAGTGTTTAACTTCTGCACCAGTCTTAATCATACCATCAGGACCAGGGGGTTACTCTGTATTCTGTGATGCCTCAAAGATAGGCTTAGGATGTGTGTTGATACAACATAGTAAAGTTAAAGCTTATAGCTCACGTCAGCTTAAAAAGCATGAATTGAATTACCCCACTCATGATTTGGAAATGGCAGCTGTAGTGTTTGCCCTAAAGATATGGAGACATTACTTGTATGGGGAAACTTGTAAAATTTTTACAGATCACAAAAGCCTTAAGTACATTTTTGAGCAAAGAGATCTCAATCTAAGGCAACGAAGGTGGATGAAACTTTTGAAAGATTATGATTGTACCATCCTTTACCATCCAGGTAAAGCAAATGTAGTGGCTGATTCTCTAAGTCGAAAGTCTATGGGAAGTTTAGCTCACATTGCCACTATAAGGAGGTCTCTAATACATGAACTACAAGAATTGAAAGCTGATGGAGTATTCTTCGAGATCACTGAGTCAGGTACATTTCTGGCTCATTTAACAGTTAGATCATCCCTTGTAGAAAAAGTAAAAGCAACTTTAGAAAATAACATTGATATGGTCAAAATCAGAGATAAGGCAAGGCAAGGTCTAGCACCAAGTTTCTTGGTAGATGAAGAGGGAGTCTTATGGTTTAATGGGAGACTCTGTGTCCCCAACATTGAATCTTTGAAACATGAAATCTTAATGGAAGCTCATGGTTCGCCCTACGTTGTACATCCTGGTGCTGTGAAAATGTATCAGGACTTGAAACAAGTTTACTGGTGGGAGGGCATGAAGCGAGATGTGACTGACTTTGTAGCTCGATGTTTGACTTGTCAGCAAGTTAAAGCTGAACATCGACGACCACCTGGATTGATGCAAAAACTAGATATTCCCGAATGGAAGTGGGAAAGGATCACTATGGATTTTGTAGTAGGTTTACCTCGGTCAACAAAAGGAAATGACTCAATATGGGTCATAGTGGATCGACTTACTAAGTCAGCACATTTTCTTCCTGTTTATACCACTTTCAGTGTAGCAAAACTTGCTCGAATTTATGTTAAAGAAATAGTGAAACTTCATGGTATACCAATATCCATTATATCAGATCGAGGACCTCAGTTTACTTCTCGGTTCTGGAAAGTCTTTCAAGAGGCTTTGGGTACCAAAGTGAATCTTAGCACAGCATTCCATCCTCAGACTGATGGACAGTCCGAAAGGACAATTCAGACTTTAGAGGATATGCTAAGAGCTTGTGTGATGGATTTCAGTGGAAGTTGGGAAGATCATTTGTCTCTTATTGAATTTGCTTATAACAACAGTTACCAAGCCAGTATTCAGATGGCACCTTTTGAGGCTTTATATGGGAGACGGTGTCGATCTCCTATAGGTTGGTTTGAACTTGGTGAAACCAAAATATTTGGACCTGAGATGATTCAGGAAGATATAAATAAAGTTAAACTGATCAGAGAAAAGTTGTTAACTGCTCAGAGTAGACAGAAGTCTTATGCGGACAACCGACGACGTGACCTTGAATTTGCAATAGGTGATATGGTTTTCTTACGAATCTCACCTATGAAGGGAGTAATGAGATTCGGGAAGAAAGGCAAGCTTAGTCCGAGGTATGTTGGCCCATATGAGGTTGTAGACAGAGTGGGTAATGTGGCATATCGCCTAGACCTACCTTCCAACCTAGAGGGAGTTCATCCAATATTTCATGTGTCCATGCTACGGAAGTATCTTCCTGATCCTTCTCATGTCATTCAACCCCAAGAAGTTCATTTTGATGAAACTCTCACCTACGAAGAGGTACCAGTAGCTATCCTTGATAGAAAAGTCAAGAAATTGCGTACCAAAGAAATTCCTACTGTCAAGGTTCTTTGGAGAAATCATTCTCGCGAGGAAGCTACGTGGGAGGCAGAAGATGAGATGTGGAAAAACTATCCACATTTATTTGAAACTTGAGGTAAGATTTTAATTCGGAGGACCGAATTCTTTTAAGGGGGGTAGAATGTAATACCCGTTAATTTCAAAATATAATTCGCTTAAGAGTATTTTAGAATTCTACAACGTTACTTTAGTTATTTATTTTGGTCATTTTTAATTTTCATATTTAATTGTTCTCTTTGAATATTATTTATGAAAATTGAGTTAAATGACTGGACTAAATATTTACACAATGAGGGATATATTCTAAGAATGGTGAAATTCATGGAAAAGTGGTTTCAGAATGGTCAATTAATCCATTTATTGTAAATTGACTGGATGGGTTTGGATGTTGGGTTATGGATACCCATGGGTTATTGAATAACCCATTAGAAATATTTAATATAAAGTTTCAATAGTAACCCTCATTTTTCACTCAGCCGAAGGAAGCAGAAAAGTATTTCTCTCTCAGTTCTTCATTTTCTTCTCAAATCCTTCCCTTGATCTTCAGAGTTTCGATTATTTGTTCGGTTCAAAAGCTTTGTAAGGATCAAAGGTAAGCTTTAATCCGATTATTTTCCTTAAATTTCAGTTTATGTAGAAGATCAGAGAAGGTTTTGTTCTTGAAGATTTTGATGATAATTCATGAATCTCAGTAGTTTTAGAAGTTATATTTGAGTTATAATCGGTTAAAAGAGTTGAAATTCTGGTTTTGAAACAAGAAAGGAAAGGATGAATTTTTGAAAGATTTTTCTGCAAAAATTCGAGTTACTGTAGCGACCAGAGATTTCGGAAAAATTCTGAAAAATTTTCTTCGGGTACTGTAGCAGTACTGTAGTGTCGGCAGTCAACGGTACTGTAGCAATCAGAAAATTTTGCGTATTTTCGTGATTTTGTTTCCTTTCTTATGTTTCCTTGTAATATATTTTACTAGGAAATTTTCCTACACAAATTCTAGTGTGGAACAAGGTAAACTTGGACAAACATCAAGGTGAGTGAATAACCTTGCTCAGCTAATTTTATATTACTAGTCAAAGTATAATATAAGTCCCATTTACAATATTATTTGGGTAGCAAGCAATCAATTTTCATATGGGAGTATATGATGATCGGTAGAAATAACAGTATGTAGAAATTATTTTATTTCATGACAATTGTGCTATGTGATAAATTCTCACTATCTTGTCAATGAGTAAAGATCTACGAGATCTAATACACGAGTTTGAAAGGGTTAAAGTCCCATACTACTCAATGCATATCTATGAAACCCATACACGAGTTGAAAGGGTTAAAGTCCCATACTACTCGGTGTATATCTAAGAAAGCTTATACACGAGTTGAAAGGGTTAGAGTCCCATACTACTCGGTGTATATCTAAGAAAGCTTATACACGAGTTGAAAGGGTTAGAGTCCCATACTACTCGGTGTATACCGATGAGATCTTATTCACGAGTTTGAAAGGGTTAGAGTCCCATACTACTCGAATAAGACAATTAATTATATGAGTAAATGTGGTATTTGTACTTTTGATATTTTATATAGTACAGTTATTTACTTACTGAGTTTTTAAATAAACTCACACTCCCTATGATTATTTTTTTCAGATACAGAAAACAAAGAACAAGAGTATCCGTTTGAAGAATAGAAGCCCCTTGGAATTATTCTCTATTTCTGTCTGGTGGGATACCAGTACTTATTAATGTGGATACTAGGAACGCTCTGTACTTTCTATAGGTCTCCTAGGCTTGCGATGAGATAGAAATATCAGACTATGTATGTCTATATTTGCTTATCAGATGAATATAATTCTGTAGTGTGGAATGAATGATTAAGGTTGAATGTAAAACCTTACACAATATATGTAAATAACGTATGTTTGAGAATTTTATCAAATGAGTAGTATCTTTTCACATGCTCAATTTTTTGGGATGTGACAGTTTATTTATTATCAGATGAGAGCATGGACTTCTCAACGGACTACCATATGAATGGCCCAACCCATCACGGGCCACTCACAACAGGAAAGCCCAGTTATAATATTCATTAAATGTATTAAAAACTATATTAAAATTATGAATAATATAGTTGATATATTAATGATACTTTAATAATTTAATCATTGATTAATGCTAATCCAAATAGGATATATATATATATATATATATATATATGTATGTATGTATGTATATTAAAATTAAAATTCACCAAATTTTACCCTCATAAACTATTCAATTATAGAAATAATTTATATATAAGTGTTTATATGATAAGTGTTTATTCTATAAGCACTTAAATAAGTTGTTTACTTAAACATGACCTTAGAAGTGTTTGGTAAAAGTAACTATTGAAGTAGGTGAAAAATGTAAAATGAGATAAAAGAGCATATATTTTATAATTCTAAAATAATACAAAATAAACATATTATTTTTTAATTAAATTAATTTAAATGATTATATATATAATTTATTAAATATATATGTTATATATATTTTTTATTATATATATATATATATTATTATATATATAATGTATGTGATATAAGAGTATAATAAATATTTTTATAAAATAACAATAATAAAAAAATATAAAAGTTATAAACTACTAAAAGTAACATATAAGAATAAATTATAAATTATTGAAATAAACTCGTTTATCAAATATTTTTAACGAATTTATAAACTAATCAAATAAATTATAAACTAACTTAAACAATTTATCTAACAAAGCCTTAGTTTCACTGAAAGAATGACAATAAATTTTAAAGATTAAAATGATGGGGATATTTTATTTTATGATTCAGTGTAGTAATTAACTTTTCGACGGTTTGCCTTGACCGCTTTAGCTTTCTTCCCTTGATTTTAGCCAGATGTTTCCTTTCTTTTATGCTTACATGCAGTCCCTAATTAAACAGCCTGATTATGCCTCATAAAAAACGTCAATATAACTTTCCACATGGTTGACTAAGTTTTAAAGGGAATTATCATTATCAAAAAAAAAAAGTTAAAGGGAATTATCAATCAAAGCAGAAATTTAGCCACAAGAGAAAATCTAGTTCAATGGTTTTTTAAATATAATTATTCAGAAATAATTTGTGGTCGTCAGAAAAATAGAAGTTAGAATTCCGTGTACACTTGATTCATGAAAAATTTTGATGATTTTGAAGTACGAGTCGCGAGCCAGAGGCCTGGAAAATTGAAAACATGAATGTGGACCTTGTGAATGCGTTGCGCAGGAGCGAATTATAGTCGATTTTGATTTAATGATTTTGATTTATTTAATTTTTTAAATTTTTATATAAATATCAACTAATTTAATAATAATTATAAATACAATAATAAATATAAAATAATAATATTAAATAAATAAAAATCGTTTAATCAATTTTAATCTAACAATTTTTCAGTACACTGAAGGCAAACTCATTACGTGGACCTTGACCGACAGGTCGTCTTCTAAATAAAATAGTTTGTCATGTAAATTCAATCGGTGGGCAGCCACAGGCGAAAATAATTAAGAGACAAGGTCAAAAATTGAATGGCACCAGACATGCTAAATGGGAAGAGGCATGATCATGAACCTTCAGTCACTCCGCAGCTTGTATTTCTCAATTCAGCTGCAGTCCACAGTCCACGGTATCGAAAAGAGAGCAAAAGCTTAAATAGTGTGTCCCTTTAAAGGAAGCCAACTCAGAGCACAAATCTAAATAAACCGATCCACATTATTATTAGTTCACGTCACATTAATGGCCCGTAATAATCACCCCTCTTTGAAGCTGCATTAAATAATTTTCATGGGTCGAAGCCACATGGCTTTAATTTTGACAAATTCTAAGCTGATATTTTATGTGGCCACGGGGCAACCACATAGAAAATGCAATGGCACAAAGGGAGTGGTACGGACGTAGAATGTACTAGAGGCAGGATTTAAAAGGAGGAGCATCGAGACCGCAAGAAAAGTAGAGGAAAGAGAGTGAAGATTGTGGAGCCGTAAATGATTCGTATACCAATTGATATCTAGCATGATCAAAATATCTATATGAGAATAAGAATGTCCATTTGAGTAATTAAGAGACCAGTGGCACTTGGCGGGAATAAGCCGCCCTTATCGCCAACATACTGTGATTGTGGCCCGAAAGCAGATTCAAAAGCGAAAAAAGTTTCAGCTTCAACCGTAGAATATAATATATATTGAATTTGATGATCACTTGGTAGTTAATATTTTTTTTAAATAAACAAATATAAAAAAAATATAAATTATTAAATGTGAAATATCCAACAATCTGTATTAGAATTAGAACTGAAGCCTCGTATGCTTTCACTTCTCAATGGCTGCAGTTGGATGAAAAGACGCAAAAGGAGTCCATCTTTATAGCAACGCCATACACCCACTTTTCTAACATACTCTTTCTCATTTGGAGATCCATCATACTAACAATACAAATTCCTTTTCTTTTTGTGATAAATGAGATGATGAGGACGAACTGATCAATTTTTATTTAAATGATTGATTCAAAGTTTTTTTAAAAATATAATCTTATTATTCTTTCAAATTAATTAAAATTTGACACATGGGAGGTGCACATACCCATATAAGAGACTGGCCTCTTTATATTTAGTTCATGAATAGACTTATGAAAGAATTAACTGTGGACAAGAGATTTGTTTAGTAATAATTAAAGGATCAAAGACCTACAAAATTAAAGTATATGATTATCCAGTCTTTTAAACTGTAGAGCTATATATGATTTTTTTTTCTGGGAAGGTGATGTGTTATAGACAAGGTTTAAGACACGCATTCAAACAAGTTAGCTTAATTGGTAAGAAGATAATAGTATTTCATTTTAGATACACTGGATCAGTACTAGTAAGGATGGAACCCATAACATCATTTGCAGCTTCAAGAGGGTGCTATGCTAATAAGCTTGGGTCCATAGGGGATAAGATTTGTACCTTTTATTTTATGTTTGAGGATATAAAGCTACATTTTCGTTGTTTTTTTTAGTAAATTCGCGCTTAAAAATGTTTAAAACATGAAGTTACTCATTGAAAGTTTATTTACATTAATTATTAGATTAAGTTGATAGCTACATTATTTAAGGACTAAACTTGATGTTAAGTTGTTAACAATATCTTTTAGACAGTACTATGGATATACATTGGTTTTAATGAAATTTTTGGTGAATATACAACATTCCATGTAGTGAACCTCAATTAAATTTATATTGAGTCTCATAATGTCACATCATTTTAAGTAATTTTTTATTATTTTAAATAACTTTTTACTCTAATGATAAATTTTTTAAAAATTTACAAATAGGTCCGACAAACAATTTTTAACTATTTTAATATTTATTACTCTCAATTTTGAGTTGATTATTTTATTGTTATTATTTATATAAGAATAATTTATTATATAAAAATCATTCTTATAAGTGACAGCTAACATAACAAACTCTAGTAATAAACTAAAATAAGAATATATCTTTAAATTTAAAAACTTTTTAAAAATCATCACCAAAATATACTTTAATTCGTTTTCGTCAGTCCAAACAAAAAAATCCATTGAAACTAGAATTGGGTTTACCAAAAACCGTATATTTTTTTTGGTCAATACGAATTGGGTTTCCCCAATTAAAGGTGGACATATGCTCTTAGGTGGGCCGGACCTGATGGACAGTTTGCTTAGATCGTAGGGTATGCCAGGCTAAGCCTATCAGAGCCTCACACGTGTACTTCTCGTCGTTTCTGGGTCTCGACCTCGGGCGCCACCGTACCATTGCTACCAGTTCCAGTTCTCTTTGGCTTCCGCGAGTAACTTCTATCGACCACTCCATTCTCACGAAGCATCCATCGCCATGTACAGAAACGTAGCCTCCCGCCTCAGGTCTTTCAGGGTTAGTAGGCTTCTCACTGCTCCTTGTACCTGATTTTTCCCGCCGATTTCATCTTGCTTTCCCCTTGATCTTCGTCATGCGCCGGCATACTGACCAGTTTCTTCTTGTCTTGCAAATGCGGATTCCATGTCTGTTTGACAAGTTAGATCTGACCACACTTCTATATTATGCTCGTTGATTTTAATATGTTATTTAGTTAGTCATGCATTATTGTATCAATCAACAATGGTTTCGAATTCGAAGCTATCTGAGATCACAGATTCAATTAATTGGCCACAATTCATACTTATGTTTCTTATCTTTTGCCCATACATTTCCCGCGCAATCCCGCCGTATTCTACTTATTTCTATGTTTGAAATTCCAACCAACCACTCTGATTGTTTTGGCTTCTCATGCACCCAACACTAGAAATTCTTACAATAGCACATGAAAGTTGGAGGACACAATAATTTGCCTTCCATTGTGGGTTTTTTGTTGGAGTTTGTTTTCATATAATTTTCGTATTAAAAATTAGAAAGGGAATAAATCTTCTAACTCTTTTAAGTTCACATGATATCACTTGAGTTACTGAGCGTGAAAATTTCCTGCACGTATATTTCAGTTTCTATATTTAAATAAGTCGATTGTCTGATTGTTTGGATATATGTTATGTTCTGCTTTCAAACCATGAGATTAGGCCCGTTCATGCAATAGGGTGCCAACCAGATTTGCAAGTTCAAGTTCTGTTGCCACAAAACAATCCTCTTCTGGCTTGGGCGGTATATTTGGCTGGCTCACTGGTGACCGATCCAGTTCTTTACCTCCTCTGGATTTCCCACTTCCAGGGGTCACACTTCCACCTCCATTGCCTGATTATGTCGAGCCGGGTAAAACTAAAATTACTACCCTGCCAAATGGTGTCAAAGTGGCCTCCGAAACATCAGCGGTATGAAATGTTGATTACGTACTGTCTGATCTATATCTTTGTAATTCTGAAGAATAATAAGATTGAACATGCCATATTCCATTTATTCTTCTGGCTGTTCAGACCCCTGCAGCCTCGATAGGCTTATACGTTGATTGTGGTTCAATCTATGAGACACCATCATCATTTGGGGCTACACATCTGCTTGAACGTATGGCCTTCAAAAGCACTAGAAACCGAAGTCACTTTCGAGTAGTTCGTGAGGTAGAGGCAATTGGTGGTAATGTGCAGGCCTCTGCTTCTAGAGAGCAGATGGGTTACACCTTTGATGCATTGAAGACATATGTTCCAGAGATGGTAGAGCTACTTGTTGATTGTGTGAGGAACCCTGTGTTTCTTGATTGGGAGGTCAATGAGCAGGTACTTTTCTATAACTTTTCTTGAAGATGCCTGCACTGCTTTTACTGCTAGTTTCCCATATAGCTTGAACTATTGTTGTCAAAAGGGTACCTTTATAAATGGCATAATAACGAGGGCTATGGGTAGTTTGCAGGGGCTCTTAGGTTCAAACTTTAGTGGTACTGGTAAAATTATTTATTTACTTAAGCACAATGTGGCCTGACGGACTGATATGCTGGTCTTTTTTGGTATTTTCTTCTGCTATCTCACTTCAGACCATTTATTTTGATTGTGAAACTCATGAACCCTTTGGCTGATTTGTTATTTAAGCTTTGAATAGGGACAAATGGGTGGTCTTGCCAAAATTTAGGTGGGCAACAGAAGTGCATTACTTCTGTTTTGCCTCATTGGATCTGCCCTGCCTTGGGCTAGCAGGAAGGCAGTCAGGCATCTCAAGACAAGTGCTGCATTTAATCCCCTTTTTAACAAATGATTCTAGCAAGTGTAAAATCTAATCCATCAAAAGCATTAAGTACTAGAAGAACCCGATCTTGGCCAACAAATCTCAAGTGAGATTCATTCAGGAATTAGATTATACGTTTTCATTACAGAATCCAAGGGTTGCGACACAATCAGATGATGTAAACTTCCACTTGAGTTAGTTTGATTAGACAATTACAGATTTAATCTTACTAACTGGATGTTTGCTGTTCTATCAATCTAACAATCGCCCCAATTGTAAAATCAACAAAGCAACAGTTTCAGATAGTGTTTCTGGTATGCTCAGAAAACGCATAAATGTAATAAAGATTAAAGAGGAAAAGAACAATTTGGAGGAAACATTGACTTTGAATTAAGTTTTAACTAGAAAATGAAGTTTAGCCACACATGGCCATGGAAGAAAATTACAGAAGTGTAAAAAAAGGAGAACAGAGTATAGTACCCTAAAAGGTAGAAGAAGAAGATGATGCCATACTATTTTCAGATCCTCCTTATATATAGCTAAATAAGGTCTTTTCTTGCCCAGAAAGAGAGAAATCCTCTATTCCCCAAATACCCCTAAACCTGCTTGAAAGATCCCTAACTAACTCCTAGGGTACAACTGTCATCAGCCCAAAACGGAGAGCCCTAGTTGGCCGTTACTGAGTAATTGAGCTGTTCACTTATCAAGATAAACTTTGACAAGGGTAGCAGCTGGGTCTAGAAAATTAGCCTTGCCCAATGTTAAGGTAACAAGTTCCAAACAATTAACAACGACCTTCACGCATCCTCTTCATCTTCCTTTAGCATCTCCAAAGCATCCCAAAACAGCTTCAGAGGCCTCTTTCTCAACAAATTCAGTAGAACCTGTGCAAAACAACAGAATTAAATGAAAATCTCGAATTATCTACAATTATGCATAGATAACCAATCAAAAAGTAATCACAAAAGATGCCAAACTGACTACTTATCATTTGGAGAACATATCTATGTGGTCATACTTTTGTGCCTTTTTTTTTTTTTGGGGTACATGATAGAGTTGAGTTGAGGCTTGTACTAACTACACCCTTTACCACTAGATTGCACCTAGTGATTTAACTTATAATGTGATATGAAAAAAATAAGAATGAATTGCAATATGGTAGTTTTGAGTAAGAAGCTTCTTGCTGTCCTTTAGTATTGTCCGAAGACTTTATATACCCATCAATAATCTTATCTTAATTTGAGTAAGAAGCTTCTTGCGTGTCCTCTAGTATTGTCCGGAGGATGGTATTACGGTGAGGGACAATGAGGGGATCTCTGAAGAGTCGACTAGTTTCTTCAAGAAACTCTACAAGGAGGACATGCAAGAACGACCCACAATTGAGGGTTTGGATTGGATCCCCATCGATGATACCCAAAGGACTTGGATAGAAAGACCCTTTGAGGAGGAAGAAGTTAGAAATGCAATTTTCAAGATGGATAAGGATAAAGCTCCTGGGCCTGACGGTTTCAATATGGCTTTCTTCCAAGCCTGCTGGTTGATAGTGAAGGACGATTTGCTGAAAGTCTTTGATGAATTCTTCCATACTGGCCGTATTCCTACTAGCATGAATTCTACCTTCATCACCCTTATTCCCAAAAAAAACAGATCCATTAAGGTGGGGGATTTCAGACCTATAAGCCTGGTTACTAGTGTCTACAAGATCATCGCCAAGGTCCTCTCCGACAGATTGAGTACGGTTATTGGGTTTTCCATATCGGAGAACCAAAGCGCCTTCATCGCTGACCGTCAAATTCTTGATGCCAGCCTGATAGCTAATGAGCTAGTTGATGATGTCAAACGCAGAAAACAACAGGGCTTAGTATTTAAATTAGACTTTGAAAAGGCCTATGATATGGTCAATTGGGACTTCTTGGACTTGATTTTTCATCGCAAGGGTTTCGGTGTTAGATGGAGACGGTGGATGAATGGATGTCTTTCCTCTGTCGTTTTTTCGGTTATTATCAATGGACAGCCCAAAGACTGGTTCAAGGGGCAACGCGGGATCAGGCAAGGAGATCTGTTATCTCCATTCCTCTTTACCCTGGTGGCCGACGTGTTTAGCTGCATGTTGAGGCGGGGGTCCGAGAGAGGGATTCTCAAAGGACTATCAATAAAGGGAGATGGATGTATGGTTACTCATTTGCAGTTTGCTGACGACACAATACTCTTCTTGCCCAAGGATAAGGATAACTTTCTTAGAGTGCTTACACTGATTCAGATTTTTGAACTGGTCTCAGGTCTCCGTGTTAACTTAGGCAAAAGTGGCCTAGCTGGCATTAACATTCAGGATGATTCTCTCGGGCAGATGGCGGAGCAAGCGGGTTGCGCGGTTCTCAACTGGCCTCTTAACTATCTAGGTGTCCCTCTTGGAGGTAATCCTAGAGCCAAATCTTTTTGGGATCCCATTATTCAAAGAATTTCTCGCAAGCTTGACAGTTGGAAAGGCCCTTACTTTTCCTTAGGAGGCAGATTGACCCTTATTCAGGCCTCCTTATCTAGTGTGCCCCTGTACTTTCTGTCCTTGTTCAAAATCCCTTCCGAAGTGGCTAAAACGATTGAGAGAATTATGAGGGACTTTCTCTGGAATGACAGTGGGGGGGAAAAGAAGGGCCACTTGGTTAGTTGGGAGGTGTGTTGCAAACCTAAGGATGAAGGCGGCTTGGGTCTTGGAAATCTTGTGTCTAAAAACATCTCTCTTTTGGCTAAATGGTTATGGAGATTTCCCTTAGAGCCTAACTCCCTTTGGCACAAGGTGATCAAAGCTAAGTATGGGCTTCACCGGAATGGATGGGACGCTGGCTTGGGGGATGTCGTTACGCACGCAAGTCCTTGGAAAGCGATTTCTCAAGTATATCACCTCTTCTCTCCTTCGATATCTCTTATTGTTGGTGATGGTTCCCGTTTTCGGTTTTGGGAGGACTGTTGGATTGATCCCACCCCCTTCAAAGAAAGATTCCCGCGCCTTTATTCCTTATCTTCCCTCCATGACGCCCCCATTTCTGAATTTTTTTGCTTACAAGGGGATCACCCTTGTTGGAATTTGCATTTTGCCAGGAATGTTAATGATAGACTTTTGCCTGACCTTTCCGTATTGCTTAACATCCTTGATCCTATTCGCCTTTCTCCTTTTCCTGATAGGAGAATGTGGAAGCTTGATTCCTCAGGCTCTTACACTTGTGCTTCCTTCCTCAATTATCTCGCCCGTAACCCTATCGTCTCCCCTTTGTTTAAAAAATCTTATTGGAAAGTTAAGGCTCCTTCAAAGGTTAAAGCCTTTTTGTGGCTTGCAGTGCTCAATAAAATTAATACAAACGATCTGTGTCAAATCAGAAGGCCACTTAAGGCTTTATCCCCGGACGTTTGCATTATGTGCTTCAAACATTCAGAGACAAGTAATCATTTATTCTTGCACTGCGACGTGGCTTGGAGTATTTGGAATAGGTTATTTGATCTCTTTGACGAGAGTTGGGTTTGCCCAAACGACCTTGGTGATTTCCTTGCGACTAAATTTATTGGTTTTGGCCATAGGAAGGACAACAGAACTCTTTGGAATACGGCTCTGTTCGCATCTGTGTGGTGCATATGGCTGGAAAGAAATGCCAGAGTTTTTAATGATCGGTGTATGCCTACTCAGATGTTATGGGATCGAATTCGTTACGTGGTTTCACTGTGGGTTTCAGCCAATGGGCTGTTCAAGGGGATGCCTATATCTGATGTTTATAGGGACTGGAGGGCGTTATTGCATTAATACGTTGTTAGGGACTATGTGGGGTGTTTGCGCTGTCTGTTAGTTTCTCTTACTTTACTTTATGTTCATGTTTTTTCTTAGGAGGATCTCTTGTCCTCCACCTTTTGTAACCATTCCCTTTGTATCTCTCCTTTCTACTTAATAATATTTTTTTTTCTATCAAAAAAAAAAAAAAACAACTAGAGACTTTTCTTTGCTGCCAAAGTTAGTAGTAATGCAGTATGCAATGAAGAAAAGATTATTTAATTAATTATTTTATAATGTAATTATTGATTTTGGATTAGTGTTCACAATTGGGAACAGTTTCTTTATTATAAATTACGCATTTGAATAAAGGTGTTTGGACTTGGGGATATTTTTTGCATAGTAGATCTTTTTAAGATTCCAGTATTCATGTTTTAGTTTCATTAGGATTGCTTGTTTAGGACTGATATAAATAGATGTGTACTCAGTTGGGAAAAGCATCCTTCATTATTATTCTGTCGAGTGTTTTGTTATTTTTTCGGTCCTCTGGTTGTTCTACAGCAGTCAGTTTATCACACCATGTTTCAAGTAACCCTCGATTTGTGGTTCATTTCGGTAGTGATGTATAACAAATCAACACTTGGCCATCCCTGTTTAAAAGTTTCATGGACTTCTGGAATTTGTTTCTGTGACTAATGTTGCATTTTATATAGCTTTTAAAGGTGAAATCAGAGATTGGTGAAGCTTCCAAAAATCCTCAAGACTTGCTCCTGGAGGCTGTTCATTCTGCTGGTTATTCTGGTGCCTTGGCAAATCCACTTTTAGCCCCAGAATCAGCATTAAATAGACTAAATAGTACAATTCTAGAGGAATTTGTTGCTGTAAGTCATGAAGTTGACACTTACATTTAATATTTTTATCTGTATCTTCCCTATACAACAACAACAACAACAATAAAACCTTATCTTACTAGGTGGAGTTGGCTACATGAATTGCACGACGCTATTGAGCTAATATTGAACGATTTTTTTAGCTAATATACCGCCTTCTCATTAAACATGGGTTATGAAATGTCAGGAAAACTACACTGCACCTCGGATGGTACTTGCTGCTTCCGGTGTTGAACACGAGGAATTGTTATCTATTGCAGAACCTCTTTTGTCTGATTTACCCAGTGTCCCTTGTCCAGTGGAGCCGAAATCTGTATACACTGGTGGTGATTATCGATGCCAAAGCGAATCAGGGGTGTGTATTACAAATATTGATTGATTTAATACTAACTTTCCTTTTCTATTTTAATTTTAGTACTAACTTTCCTTGAATGTCCAGAGGACCCATTTTGCTCTTGCATTTGAACTGCCTGGTGGTTGGCATAACTTGAAGGATTCAATGGCTTTAACAGTTCTTCAGGTCTTGATATGTTGTCTTTTAATTTGCATTTTTTTTGCTAGAGATTTTTTCCCCCTCTTTTAAAGTTTGACCAGATTGTTCCTAATAATGTACTATCTAGTTTACTTCTTAAGGTATCTGTAAGTGGTATAAGATTTTCTGTAATTCCTGATGAATAAGATTACAAATTTATAGGGATTTTCTGACCTTGTAGATAAGGTTCAACTCCCTTAAATCTAGGGTACAAATCTGGAACAAGATTTCTCTAACTATCCTAATCCTTAAACAATGTGGATAGACTTAAACAATTAGGAAACTAATTACATCTAAATCCCTAAAAATAAGGAAACAAAATATATACAAGATAACTCCTAAATAATTAAAATAATATTTTGACATATCTACAGTATCTTTGCATGGTTAATTGGTTTAGCATTTGAAAATCACTGGATTGTCTTACTTTACTATAGATGCTACTGGGAGGCGGTGGATCATTCTCAGCCGGTGGACCTGGTAAAGGGATGTATTCACGGCTCTGTAAGTCATCTCTAAGTAGTCAGTCTCTTTATGCCTGTATTTAAAGCCAGGAACATAGAATGAAAGGAAAGATGCCCACATACATATAAAAGTCCAGTATATTCAGCTGGTCATGACATGTGTATATAATATTTAGTTGTTCCACATGCTTTCTCTATATTCCTCTTTAATTGCACTAACTTTCTTCTACTAGACACTTTATGGTTTTTCTCCCTATGTCTTTATACTCCTTGTAAATTTGTTACCTGAATATATTTGCTTCCATCATGTGCAGATCTCCGTGTTTTGAATGAGTATCCACAAGTTCATTCCATTTCTGCATTCAACAACATATACAATAACACTGGCATATTTGGTATCCAAGTCACAACAGTAAGTACCTTTGAAGCCTTGAATCTTATGTCACTCTGTTTGCATGTAATTAATTAAGAGGTGCTTCTAATAAACCTGCAACCATAAAAATGTTCAAATGGGTTTGCTGCTGTGAGATTTTCTAGAGACTTGACCACTATAGTAATTTTAGTCCATTTAAATCACTAATAGGAATAATTAACAAGGACTTGGTGCCTTAGTGTATGAATATGGTTGGTAGCTTTTGTAGGCCTCGGTAAGTTTACCATAATGCTCAAGATGATTGTGTACACTTCTTTTTGTCCCGTGTGGTTTGGTTGATTTGTCAAGTCTAAATAAGCTTCAGCACAGTCAAGGTGCACCTTTCTACCATTAAGGATCATGTGCAGTGGTGTTATGGAACTTATAAATATATATAGCTTCTATCATTATTGATATATATATATTTCATATCAACGGGGTTTGGATTTAGTAGAAGGATATAGTCTTAAACAATGTGGTGAACCCAGGTTCGAATTCCTGCTGGGAGAGGTCTTCATATTTAATGTTCGATTGTGTCTTAAGCAAGATTGTTTCCAATAGTGGATACTTGTGGAAAAAAAAAAAGATATATATATATATATATATATTTCATGCTATCAGGATAAGGATGCTTAAGAAACTATAAAAAGTTAAATTTTTTTTGAGCAGTTCATCTGGAAGATCAGAATAATGAATTGTAGTAGAGTTATTTGAAAAGATACAACGATTCCCTATCTGATATTACAAGATAAAATGTAGTCAATCGGATGAGTGTTTTTGTTTTCCTAATTTTTTGTTATTTTTATCAGAGTATATAGAGCCATTTAGATGAATAGAGGCTTGTGACTCTTCTGTGGCAACTGTGACAAAGTTGTATTCTAAACTTTTGTTACCAACTTGGATGTTTATTCAATGTTGTAGCCTATTGGCTAGAAGTGTATGTAAGCACTGTATTCTATGCTGTATAAGGTTTTTCCTTTCCTTGCAAGTCTTTGCATGTAATGGTGACAAGAATCTGCTTATTTTTCTGCATGTCTGGTTGCACAATCTACATTTTTGTTGTTATTATTATTATCTAATATCATCTGTGAACATATTCATCTTTTTTTGTTAGGGTTCAGATTTTGTATCAAAAGCCATTGATATAGCAGCAAATGAGCTTCTTGGAGTTGCTACTGCTGGACAAGGTATGCAGTCATGCTCTTCACTGGACTGGTATTTTGCTTCTTGATGAGTGATCACCAATTTGGGTTGACTTTCTACTCATTTTTTGGGTTCTCATCTGCAGTTGATGAGGCACAGCTGGATCGTGCCAAACAGGCTACTAAATCAGCAATTTTGATGAATTTGGAATCAAGAGTATGTAAATTATGTCAAATGTCAGCTGATATTATGAGCTGTGTTACTTTTTCATAGACCATAGTGATTCCTTTCTTCTCGTTCCTCTGTAACTAATTTATGCTTGCCTTTTAAACTTCATGTTCAGATGGTTGTTTCAGAAGATATAGGAAGACAGGTTTTGACATATGGCGAGAGGTATGGCTAAGTTTGACAATCTAATTGCCATTACTTTGATGTTATTAATAAATTTATTCAAAACTGCATATTTTTGTCCTGTTTTCTTGCTTTCCGTGCACTGATTTTCATGCAGATAACATGTTGAAAATACTCCATAAATTTAGAATATTAATGAACATTATATAGTCATTATTGGAAGAATTTATCGTGGACATTGATATTGGTGTATACTGTATAGTGGTCTGACTGAGGCGGGGGCTGAGTTCTAGAGGCTTGAGTTTGATAAAATATTGTTTTTGTATTGGAATGGTCTGCTTTTATGGTCCAGCTGAATCTATTCAAAATCACAGATTATGGACAACTGCTATTGGATACTGATTTCATATTGAATAAAGTTGATCTTGTTTGATTATAAGTGCAACCGTACATATATCCACCTTTTTTAAAAAATAGAACGAATCCGTAGCTGATTATCAAGTTTCCCGTCTTCATTTTCTTAATAGAGATTCCATTCTGTATCAGTTATGCAATTGAGAGTTATGTTCTGAGTATGCATTGACACTTCATCAGTCTTTTGCTTTTCTGGTTGTCATCTTTATGAGGAATGTAGCGCTTTCTTACCCACCCTATCCTCAAAGAAGAAAGAAAAAACAAAAATCCGTTTTAGTATTAAATCTTGCATTTGTTCTTTGCTTGGAAGAATCAAGAATATGGTCTCTGCCATTCTTAAGAGATGCCTTTCCCCTTCAGGAAACCTGTCGAGAATTTCTTGAAGGCAGTTGACGAAGTAACTTTGAAGGATATTGCCTCAATTTCTCAAAAACTCATCTCTTCCCCTCTCACAATGGCATCATATGGAGATGGTAATTCCTTGTCCACAGTGAATCTACATGATTTGTTTTTATCTTTTTGACGGTAATCTTGCCTCTCCATGTCTTGCAGTTATATATGTTCCAAGCTATGAGTCCGTGAGCAGCAAGTTTCGTTTAAAATGAGATTGCTTTTGCCTATCGTATTTGGAGGTTATACTTATGTCTTGTACGATGTAAAATTAAGTTAATCCTTAAACATCTTGTAGTCAATAAAGTGATGATTGTGAGCAAGCAGCATCTGCATATACCTATTTTTTTTTTTGGGGTACATAATTCATTGACCTGAATAGGTCTTCAAATATATATTTTGGTGTCAAACTGAACTGAACTCTCTCCTACTGGATTATTTTGGATTTTATCCCAATTACTGAAACTATAAAAATCAATCACTCATTTTGAATTATATGTTGAAATTTCCTTTTTCATGGTGATTAGAGTTATAAACTAACGTTGATGTATGCTGATTATATTTTCCCCTTAACTTTTATTGATGTGCACTGATCTTTTTCCCCCATTGCTATGGACCTTGCTTTTTCTTGGATTAGACTGAGCAAAGTTTATCAAGTGTTTATAATATACAAAAGAAGTATGTTGGAAGATTCACTCATGTGATGATGAGAAGTGATGCTTGTCATGTTTTTATTAAAAGATGACAGAAAATCAGGAATATTTAGCACAAGGGTTTAAAAATTTGGGACAGTTTTGCAAATGCAAGATATAGGTCTCGGTTACCCTGTTCTGGTTATAGGTGGAATAATATAATAATAAAGAAATTTCTTGTCTCATCCTATGTTCCTTTTTTAGTTATCTTTGGGCCAGCACATCATTTATCGGTCTACGATTGACACTTGTGTCTACAATTTCCTCCCCTGCAGATATAAACAGAGAGAGAGAGAGAACATATGCTAGTCAGTAATTAGTTGGTGATAAATCGAGTGAATAGTTATGCATCTGAAAGGAATCGTGTTCTTTAAATGCTAAGCAACTCCAATCCGATCATTTAAAAGCAAACCGAAAATGTGATATGAGTTTTTTACTTTATTCAATTACAAGGTGCGTTGTTTTATGGATAAACGATATTATGTAATGTTATAGCATCTCAACTAATGTTACATAATGTTAATTTATGCTTTGGATTATATATTCGGTAGTCGATACTCGATACCATAATCTTGCTACCAAGTCCAATGCATTATTAGAGTCTCAAAATTGCTTCCAAAAAAAAAAAGCCCTTTCTATGCACGCATGAATAATATCGGGCTGCCATACCTTGAAAGTACAAGACTAATCTAAGATATATATTCTCATCGGTTTCCTGCCAAACATGTCATGTCATAGTTTTACTTGCACAGGCTGCTTGTAGGGGAATCGAAAATTCCTTTTCTTTTCTTTTTTTTTTGGTGGGGTTCTATGATGTAACTTGTTTCTTACCCTATCAAGACTATAGCTTGGATACTGTGAAAGAGTGGTCAAAACAAATTTTTTGAGGAGTATAATGGAAGAAAAGTAATATCAGATAAACTAACATGAATATGATCAGATCAGAAGTCATACCCACTTCTGCACTTGCCATATCTGGTTCATTCTTTTGGCGACAGATTCGTGATCCGATCGAGTATCTGTCCGACAACCTAAAAAATGACTCATTCAGTTCTTAATCTGAATGTGGATTTGTGCTCTTCAAGTTTTCACCCACCAAAGAATTCAACCTCACAAGCAACATTATACTCACGCTCTCTTGACTCTAAAACTCGAAAACTTTCTTCTCCTTCGTCAACTTGCTTGCTTATCCCTCTCTATCAATCTGATGCTGTTAGTTATGCAGATTTCTTTTACATTCATTTCACTTGCTGATGATGAAAAGAACGCTAATACATACAAAATTATTCTAATAAAAGGTGTGCAAGTAAATTCTATTATGTAAATATTCCTTTCAATGATTTTTTTATTGCTTATTTACAAAGTTTGTTAATATATTATATATAAAAAAAATTGCCTTGCAGTGTTCTCTTATTCTCAATCTAAGTGTAATTACTTTGTACTTATTTAATAGGAACCTTGATGCGCTTCGTGTCTTTCGTATTACTTTTATTAATGATGACTACAACTGGGGATACAAATTTTGGCAATTTTATAATAAATACACCAATTATGCAAGGGATAATAATATTCCGCTGCAAGAAAGCTAATATATACTGTATAATTAATGTTCAAAGTCATCTTAATTTTTCCTTTGCTCTCTAGAATATACACAAGAGCCGTACGCACCCAGCATTGTACTGTTTAAAAAGTCTTCGTAAAGTCTTCGTATAAAAGAATTTTGCAGAAAAAGAGTATTTTTGGAATATTAGAATGTATTTAAGATTACATTTTATCACGATAACTGATATTCCTCGGAACTGTATCACCAACCATTTATGGGTGACATTTATATTATATATAAACACAAGAATATATATATATATATATATATATATATCTTTATGGTTCATGCAAGCAAAGCAATGATAAAACTGTACGAAGGTTTGTGGGGTCCATCTGGCTGGGTTAGTCAAAGGACAGCTTAAAATATAATGGATAATCAAAGCAGTTTGATTCTTGTATTTCTGTGTTTTCTTAAATTGGTCGGAAGAAATCTATAAAAATGATGTTTTAGAAATTGAATGTTCGTGCTTGCTCTCTAAAAGACACAAGATATTCCTCAGGTCTTTCATATATAACTTAATAAAATCAAAAGTTGCAATTTCCATTTGGAGGGGAAAAAAATTAAAAGGACAGCAGACAAAGAGGCAATCATATCCATTTATCCATACTGCGAACATCATTAGAGACCCTTCATCATATTGCATTTCTTTTTTTTTTTTTTTGGGGGGGGGCTCTCTCTCTCTGTAATATTGTTATATATATAAACGTGAAGCCTAACCATCATCTGATGAAGATACATCATGGGACCCGCAGATTTGGAAGCTGGACCCACAAACTAATGTGGGTCATCTCCCTCAGTTCTTTTATGGAACCCTACATAATTTGTGTGGGGGGCTGATGTATACTTTACATTACCCTCCCTGAATAGAAATAACCCAAGTTACATTCAACACAACCCCAAAATTGACGTCGTGAAAAAAAGAAAAGGAAGTATTCACATCACATTGAGAAGTATTAAATATATAATAACTGTCCATTATTTAATTTGGTAAGCATGGTCCAAATAAATTAATATAATATCGATATTGGGGCAAAAGGTTATAGTAAATAGAAAAAAGGGTTAGGGGGTCCATCAAGTGCACTGCTCATTTGTCTTGCTAATCAAGCAACGCCCTAACACTCTCCACACATTCATGCCGAAAGCATCATGATCAACCCTCCAGCTCAAAACCCATGTGGATTTCTATCACCCCTTTTCCCCCTATTTCTCTCTGCAACCAACAAATTATTAATTTGGATCTATTCACAATAATATGTTACATATATGCCTCTATATATATTATTAAATAAAGAGACTGTAATTTTGGCTGATATATATATGCCGTCTCTATTACTCAAAGTTGGAAGCACAATTTGTGACACGTAACAAGAGGAAGTGAGGTATTATTACATATTGTATTCAAATGGGTTAAGCTGTAACTCTGTTGAGTTAAACTGTAACTAGTGATAGATACCATTGTTGTGCGTATAAACCACTGATTAAGTTTGCCTTTTGAGGCTATTTATTTTAAATTTATTGAAATCATTTTGAATAGTGGCAACTATAGAGAGATTGTGTTACTCTGCTTTTGAAGAGGGTGGCGTGATAGTCGTTTTCCGCCCTTTTGCTTTAGTAGTCAAGGCTTAAAACAAAGGGAGGGAGAGAGAGAGAGAGAGAGAGAGAGAGAGAGAGAGAGAGAGGGGTCTGGGGCTTTAGGAAAAACCAAACCAACCGGGTTTTATAATTTTTAATCTTGGTATTGTGTTTGTTGGTCTGGCTTTCTCAGCCAGAAACCGCCTACATACTGGGGCTAGCTTCTTAAAGGCGGTATTTCTGTGTGTGTCTGTGTATGTGTGTGTGTGTGTTGAAGCAGCTAGCTAGCTATACCCAGCTTTTTCTTTTTATTAATTTTCTCTCTGGGTTCAGTTAAAGTGGAGAGGGATTTCTGGGGTTTTCCATGGTTAAAGCTGAATCCCACTCTCATAGTTCCCTTTTTTCCTCTCATCTCTTCTAATCCTCGGTACATATATATTGTCCTGTTTAATTTCCTTCCTTACTAATTCTCATCTGGGTTCTGCAAAACTTATCTGTCTCTTCTCTCAAATACTCATGTTTGAGTCAAGAATTAATACTTGCAATATTCTGTTTTTGTGCATAAGTTTCTGTTTATAAAACCATTTAGCTTGTTTGATGTCTAGTTTCCCAATCGAAGAATCACCATATATCAGCTCGTCAAGGTGGAAGTGGAAGAGAAAAGTGGGACATGCTGCTGATTTGTGACAGAAAAAGCAAGCCAATAATAAAAGACAAGAACAAGTTTGGTGAAGAAGATGAGTAATTTGAGGTCAGTAAGCAGCTCCGATCTCATAGATGCGAAGCTGGAACAGCATCAGTTCTGTGGATCCAAGCAGTGCCCTGGTTGTGGCCACAAGTTCGATTCCAAGCCCGTACGTTCATTTTCTTTTCTTCATCCAAAACCCTTAATTTCTCGCTCACAGTGCTTTATATATCATCATATCTATATATCATATATTATATATATATAGATATGAATATGGTTATAGCTGTTTTGATATATGCAGTGATATGTGCTAAAGCCTAAAGTAGTGTGTGTTTGTTAGAGGTTCTATATATAATTCATCCTCTTTTTCTTTTGAAATTAGTATATATGCTTCCTACTTTGGCTTGTGATCTGACTTTTGCTTTTGGTTTGGCTTTGAATTAATGATTTAAATTTGAAAATGGAGGGTGCAGGACTGGGTGGGTCTACCAGCAGGAGTGAAATTCGATCCCACAGACCAAGAACTGATAGAACATCTGGAAGCCAAAGTAGAGGCCAAGCACATGAAATCACACCCACTCATTGATGAGTTCATTCCTACTATCGAAGGCGAAGATGGGATTTGCTATACTCATCCCGACAAACTTCCAGGTCTCACTTTCTTCTTCTAATTCTAATACTTTAATTAATTTTCCGCTCTACCCTCTAACATTCAATAATTAGGTTTAACTATATAACATGTATATATTTATCTGATTACCAATTATTAATTGGCTTCTCAGTTCTCTACTCCCTAGTAGAAAAATCATAAGCAGTATTCTTTTTTTGAATAAATTATTAACTTTTGATCATTGAAATATTATACTTATTTCAACTTAGTACTTAAAAGATCAAATATTTTAATTGAGTTTCTAAAAGATTATATTTTATTTCAATTTCATTCATTTGTTTATTAAAGTGAATTTTTTTTCTAACAATAAAAATTTAAGATTCAAGAATGGTAGATTTTCCAAATGAGAATAAAATAGACCAAATTGGTGTAAATGTAATTTTTCAAAGATTAAATTAAGATACTTGATTTTTTAGGGACTAAATTAAAATAATAGTAATTTTTTAGAAACCAAATTTGTAATTTTCTCGTTTTTTTTCCTTGGAACTCCAGGCTAGTAAATGGTAGAGTCTCTGAAATAAATTTTTTTCAGATGATAAAATATCACTGGGTTATTGTATGTGTTTGAAGTTGAACAAAGGGGGAGTAGTGATATTTAGAGGAATTAGTGCAGGAGTTAGAAGAGATGGGTTGAACAGGCACTTCTTCCACAGGCCATCAAAGGCGTACACCACAGGGACCAGAAAGAGAAGGAAGATCCAGAACGAGGCATGTGAGATTGAAGGATCAGGAGAGACCCGATGGCACAAGACTGGGAAGACGAGGGCAGTGATGTTGAATGGGAAGCAGAAAGGGTGCAAGAAGATTCTGGTGCTCTACACCAACTTCGGCAAGAACAGGAAGCCCCAGAAGACCAACTGGGTGATGCACCAGTACCACCTGGGTGTCCAGGAGGACGAGAAAGAAGGCGAGCTCGTTGTCTCCAAGATTTTCTATCAGACACAGCCCAGGCAATGCAACGCCAATAACTGGTCGGAGAGAAGTGGAACCACCGGCGAAGCAAGTACTGGAGAACCAAATAGCAATAGCAGAAGAGAGAGTGGAAGTGCCAGTGGGAGTTGTTCTTCTTCGAAGGAAATACTTAACGCTACTCATCACACTCACAGAGATGACATGTCCACTGTTGGCCTTCCTCCACTGGCCACGACGTCGTACGCTGCCTCCTTGGACAATATCCACCACCTCAAATCTCCCCATTTCAGCTTCATTCCATTCACTAAAAGCTTCGACCATCAGGTATCTCTCTCTCTCTCTCTCTCTCTCTCTCTCTCTCTCTCTCTCTCTCTCTCTCTCTATATATATATATATATATATATATATATAAATCTCTCTCTCTATATATCATTTTTTCATGTCTACATGGACAACCTGAAGTCTTGGTTTTGGTGGTGGAATATATACAAGCATTGCTTTGCTTTCATTTTCATATATGCACCTGATTTGAGATCCTATATCAGTGTCAATTAACCACCACCAACCACCCGAAAATTTTTTTTTGAGGAAAAAAAAAGTATCTTTGGATAGACAAAAATTGGATTTGAACTTTTCTATTTAAATTTAAATAAAAGTTTTTTCTATCATTTTCATCCATATTTTCAATTTAAATATTTTTTAAGAAAAAATTTTAAATTTCGATTTAAATTTAAAAAAATCTAAATTAAAATTTCAGAGTTTTTTTTATCTTCAATCCAGTTAATAGGAAATACAATTTTGATAGCTAGGCCTAAGCCTAGAGCTATGTATGTACGTAACACTAGAGATGTGATGAAAGGAATTAATATATAATTAAATATGAAAAAGATGAGATTGAGAATGGACTAATTAACTAGATATAGGTATGTATGACAGTGGTGATTGGTGAATGTGAAATTGCAGGTGGGAATAGAGGATGCTTCGAGAGGAAGAGAAGTGGTGCAAGTGCAAGCATCAGCATCATGCGAAGAAGTACATGAGGCGCATCATCATCATCAACATAATCATCAGCAACATATTGCATCTGCAGCCTTTCATATCACTAGGCCTTCACATCCAGTCTCTACCATCATCTCTCCACCTCCTCCCCACCACACATCCATCATCCTCGATGATGTCTCCCGGTTAATGCTTCAAAATGATCATTTCCAGGTAATTCATTACCCCATCCGATCCCCATTAATTTCTTAACACATTATAGGTGAATGAAGAAATTAATGGACTGAGTCTGCTATATGCTGGTGTTCATTTTAATTACTATATATTTTCTTATTGATTGAATTTGATTGTGGTCCTCTAAAAATTGAAGTGCATGGACAATAAATAAATAATATAATTGTATATCCACACATGGCAGCAACAACATCATAAACTAGGAGGAAGGACGTCTGCGTCTGGTTTGGAGGAACTCATTATGGGGTGCACTTCGGCTGATACTAATAAACAGGTACGTATCAAACCTTTTGACTCTCAAATAGTAAAATATAGACATAGTGTCATAATCCCCATTAATTAGAGAGAAACTGAAAAGAGGTTGAAAATAAATCTTTAATTTATTTTTTCTCTTCATTTTGGCATATCTCTATATATATCGTACAGCTTTATATATGTTTTTCCCTTGAATCCTCCTTTGTTTTGGCATAAACCCTAAACCTAGCTAATTATATATATTGCATGTGTTATTTGCAGGAGTCATCCATCACAAATCCACAAGAAGCAGAATGGCTGAAGTACTCTTCATACTGGTCTGATCCTCCTGGCTGGGTAGAAGGCGGAAGAAAACAATAGGCAAGAAACAAAAATAATAGAGACAACAACATCATCATCATCATCATCATCATCATTAATACTTGAAGCCTCCTACAAGTTTCTTGACAAAAACAAAAAGGCCAAGAAATTACTGTGTTTCGTTCTTTTCCCACGGGAGCCTGTCTATACTACAACCGTTGGTGGCTCTCAAAGGAAGAAGCTGATAAGAAAGACAGAAAGAACAAAGTGTAAAGAATGGAAATCAAAGGAGGAAAAAAGAAAAGAAAAGAAAAGAAAAGGAAGAAAACCCACAAAGGCTGCTCTCCCTTCTGACACACATAAGGAGAACCCAAGACCCAAAGTAAATACATCCTACATCAAATCATCACTTTTAATATTACATCATCATCTTTCTTATATTCATATATATTATTTAATTATTTTGAGAAGTTTGTATAATTTCTTTCTCTTTTTTTTTTTTCAGTTGTATACGTGAAACATACGAATGTGTTTGTGCAAACAGCAAACCATCAAGTATTAATTACAGAATTACCGTCATTTTGTTACAGTAATTAAATCATGAATTAATTAATTTTGCAAATGTTCTAATACGAAATCTCTTCATATAGAATTAATGAGATATTTACGTACCTTCCATAGAGTTTGTCACGTCGGTGCTTCACTTTCCATTTCTTTTTCACATTTTTTTAAAGGTTTAAAGTCATCGAAGGGCTTTATCTTTCTCTTTTAGAATTATCATCAACTAGAACTTTACGTGGATGTTGTAACCTCAAGCGGTCCAAGAATTTCGAGGTTCAAGTTAGCCTAGCCACTCCCAAATATATATATATATATATATATAGCAGTAGATGATTATTTCTCCCATAAGCTTATATTAATTGCTCCGCTGATTTCATTTTGAAGTTCTCATTTCTCAGCATCATAAGCAGAATTAACTGTGCTTTCTTTTAATCTTTTTTTCACATAATCGTTCCTTCATAATTGTACTAATCACCGATATATGTTCACCAAATTGCTTAATTTATATTGCATTGATCAGTTATGGATGCAAAAACCAAATATTATTTTTTTTATTTTAAGTTAGGCTTGAATGTTTCATACAGCTGCACATATATATATATATATATATATATATATCTTAGCACAGTAATCTTCACTTGTAATGGCTGCTTAATTAGGTTGGAGGGAGCTTTCACTGGTGCTGATGTTTCTTCGACAATAAAAAGAAAATTAACTTTTTCACATTTTTTTGGGTTTAATGACTATCCAAAGAGTTGATGTGTTTGAATAATTAATTTAAACATGAAAATATATCGAACATATTTAATTTTGTTTTTCGCCCCACTTGTTTTACACTTTACTTCTCTAAAGGCAGTTATCGTCTGATTTATGCGTCATAGAAAAAGAGGGAGCTGCATAAGTTTGAATTTCTTACTGAAACATTGGAGTCTTTGATTATATGAGTCACATCTGAGGGCACAATTTATAGGAGAATGAGTTTTTAATTTCTTTACTTTATCTTTTCTTGGTTTTGAAGGGCTTGGGGGGAGTGTTACTAGGAGACAGAAACTTCTTTATTGCTTTATTCTGTGTAAGATTCGAGCTTTCCTGGCAGTATTATTATCAGAGTAAAGATTGTGCTTATCGCATCTGTGAGAGAGAGAGAGAGTAACGTGAATGCTATCTTTTTCATGGGACATGCATGCAATAAAGCTAATGGAGAAGAAGAAGAGAGGGGGGGGGGGTGTGTGGCGCAACTTCATCCTAGTTTCTCAAAGAGAGAGAATAAAGGGAATGAGAAGACAAGAATAAACTTTTTAGCTTCTTTTATTTCTGTTTTCTTTTTCAAATGAATAGCATCTTCGCATTGTCCAGCTCCTACCTTACTGGGAAAAATTGATTGGTAGACAAATTAATAATAAAGATGGAAGCATGCATAATCTTATCTAAATAAATTACTAATAGGAAATTATCTGAAATGGAGCTAACTTCGGATCTCTTGCCAGCAAGTGCTTGGAGAATCTTGGAAGTGTTGTTCTCGGAGGAATATATGTGTTAAATATGAAGAAGCAAACAAATTAGGAAGGTTGATGATAAGAAATATATATTTATTTAAGGAAGAGGGAAGTGTACAGTGTCTCTTTCGACGTTCCATTTAAAATTCGAAAGAAACCCTTAAAAAGGTGGTATTCAGTGCTTGCACTTTTGTGGAAGATTTTGGATGCTTTTGAGAGGAGCATAGAGAGAGAGAATTCATTAGGGAACTGTTAAGGAGGGTTAGGGTTTGTTGGTTTAACTTGGTCCCATAAAGAAGTCGCAAGAGGAATAGTGGTAGTATACCTCCCAACCTTTTTTGGATTCTTCCACAGGACCCACCTTTGGGCTCTGGGCCTGCTTAGCCCATATCCTTTTTTTTTTTTAAATACTGCTTCCCTCAGCAAAAGCACTTTTTTCATAACCAATTTTATAATTGTTTCCAATTTTCCATTTCAAGGTTTAATCGAGCTTGCCGGTCACCATTAAAGTACAAATATTTTTACCGACAAATTTTTGTAGATAATGATTATACCACATCATTTTTACATTTTTCATTTACATCAAGCGATTTCATTTTAAATTTACATATACTTGAACTCACAATGTAACATTAATTAAACCAAAAAGTTGATTGGCTATCTAATTTTATGTAGCTTTTGGGTCTATGTCAAGAGAGGCCCATAAAATGCATTGGCACCTGCAGAAGATGTTCAAACAACGTTGTCATATCTTCAATCTTTTGTGGGAGTATTTCCCTTCTTATTTTGAAGATGTTCCCTTTTCTTGGTGGAAGATTGCTCTTTTTCTGTAGAAGTATACCTGAAGGTTTGCAACTCTATTTCCATGTGCACAAATTGTAATACCCGTAATAATTTGTATAAATGTGTGTTCACAAACTACGGTTACTATTATAATATATAGTACTATTCATATATATTATACGGTTTACATACATAATCATCTTGGCAAATATAAGATGTGATTTAGGCTTAAAGGGATCGTAGGAAGAAATTGGGAAACCAAGTGATGTTTTATGTGAGAAAATCCCTTAGGGACTAAACTGAAAGTTAAAAGTGGAACTGGTAGATGAGACTGGTAGATGAAAACTGGTAAGCGAAACTGGTAGATGAGACTGGTAGATGAAAACTGGTAAGCGAAACTGGTAGATGAAAACTGGTAAGCGAAACTGGTAGATGAGACTGGTAGATGAAAACTGGTAAGTGAAACTGGTAGATGAAAACTGTTAGATGTAATAGTATAGGAGAACGGTAGATGGAATAGTAGCAAATAGTACCATAACTTCTCCTATAAATAGGTCATTCCATTTCATTTCTAATCACACCTTCAGTTTCTCTTCTCTTCTCTTCTCTCCTCAAAAGTTCTCTTACTCCGACGTTAGGGTTCTGAAATTCTAGATCTTTCTTCCTTAGTCTAGATCCAAGGTAAGGATACTATGCGCTTCTAATGTCTTTAAAATTTTAGAGATTATATTATTAGGTATTCTCTATGGATGCGGCTTATACAACTGTATATATGAATAGTAACCATACATATAAATAGTGCATATATGTATGAATAGTAACTATACGTATAAATAGTGCATGTATGTATGAATAGTAACTATATATATAAATAGTACATATATGTATGAATAGTAATTATACATATAAATAGTGTATATATATATGAATAGTGACCATACGTATAAATAGTATATGTATATATGAATAGTACTGTATGTATAAATAGTATATGTATGTATAAATAGTAACTATATATAAATAGTATTTATATGTATTTTTGAATAGTACATATACGTATATATTTTTATATGTATTTTTGAATAGTACACGTATACCAAATTGTCACATCCCAAAAATTGAACATGTGAAAAGATACTACTCATTTGTTAAAATTCTCAAACATAAGTTATTTACATATATTCTGTAAGGTTTTACATTCAACTTTAATCATTCATTCCACATGACAGAATTATATTTATCTGATAAGCAAATATAGGCATACATAATCTGATGTTTCTATCTCATCGCAAGCCTAGGAGACCTATAGAAAGTACAGAGCGTTCCTAGTATCCACATTAATAAGTACTGGTATCCCACTAGACAGAAATATAGAATAATCCCAAGGGGCTTCTAATCTTCAAACGGATACTTTTCTTCCTTGTTTTCTGTATCTGAAAAGATAATCATAGGGAGTGTGAGTTTATTTAAAAACTCAGTAAGTAAATAACTGTACTATATAAAATATCAAAAGTACAAATACCACATTTATTCATATAATTAATTGTCTTATACATCGAGTAGTATGGGACTCTAACCCTTTCACACTCGTGAATAAGATTTCATAGATATACACCGAGTAGTATGGGACTCTAACCCTTTCAAACTCGTGAATAATATTTCATAGGTATACACCGAGTAGTATGAGACTCTAACCCTTTCAAACTCGTGAATAAGATTTCATAGGTATACACCGAGTAGTATGGGACTCTAACCCTTTCAAACTCGTGAATAAGATTTCATAAATATACACCGAGTAGTATGGGACTCTAACCCTTTCAAACTCGTGAATAAGATTTCATAGATATACACTGAGTAGTATGAGACTCTAACCCTTTCAACTCGTGTATAGGTTTCATAGATATGCGCTGAGTAGTATGGGACTTTAACCCTTTCAAACTCATGTATTAAAACCCGTAGATCTTTACTCATTAATAAAATAATGAGAATTCATCACATAGTACAATTTCCATGAAACAAAATAATTTATACATACTCTTGTTCCTTTGAATTTCTGTAAAAAAAATATACCAATCATCATATACTGTCATATGAAAAATTGATTGGTTAATATTCAATTAATATTGTCAATGAGACTTATATTGTACTTTGACTAGTAATATCAAACTAGCTTAGCAAGGTTATTCACTCACCTTGATATTTGTCCAAGTTTACCTTGTTCCACACTAGAATTTGTGTAGGAAAATTTCCTAGTAAAATATATTACAAGGAAACATAAGAAAGGAAACAAAATCACGAAAATATGTAAAATTTTCTGATTGCGACAGTAACGGTTCGCTACAGTAACGGTTCGCTACAGTGACGGTTCACTACAGTAACGTTGACTGCTACAGTACCATTGACTGCCGACAGTACAGTAACTGCTACAGTAACTCGAAAAATTTTTCCAAATTTTCTGGTCGCTACAGTAAGTTCAAGTTTGCAGAAACTTCCCCAGAAAATTTCATCCTTTCCTTTCTTGATTCAAAACCAGAATCTCAACTCTTTTAACCGACTATAACTCAATCCTAATTGACAATAAATGGGTATCCATAACCCAACATCCAAACCCATCCAGTCAATTTACAATAAATGGACTAATTGACCATTCTTAAACCACTTTAGGATTGAGTTATAGTCGGTTAAAAGAGTTGAGATTCTGGTTTTGAATCAAGAAAGGAAAGGATGAAATTTTCTGGGGAAGTTTCTGCAAACTTGAACTTACTGTAGCGACCAGAAAATTTGGGAAAATTTTTCGAGTTACTGTAGCAGTTACTGTACTGTCGGCAGTCAACGGTACTGTAGCAGTCAACGTTACTGTAGCGAACCGTCACTGTAGCGAACAGTTACTGTAGCGAACCGTTACTGTCGCAATCAGAAAATTTTGCATATTTTCGTGATTTTGTTTCCTTTCTTATGTTTCCTTGTAATATATTTTACTAGGAAATTTTCCTACACAAATTCTAGTGTGGAACAAGGTAAACTTGGACAAATATCAAGGTGAGTGAATAACCTTGCTAAGCTAGTTTGATATTACTAGTCAAAGTACAATATAAGTCCCATTGACAATATTAATTGAATATTAACCAATCAATTTTTCATATGACAGTATATGATGATTGATATATTTTTTTTACAGAAATTCAAAGGAACAAGAGTATGTATAAATTATTTTGTTTCATGGAAATTGTACTATGTGATGAATTCTCATTATTTTATTAATGAGTAAAGATCTACGGGTTCTAATACATGAGTTTGAAAGGGTTAAAGTCCCATACTACTCAGTGCATATCTATGAAACCTATACACGAGTTGAAAGGGTAAGAGTCCCATACTACTCGGTGTATATCTATGAAATCTTATTCACGAGTTTGAAAGGGTTAGAGTCTCATACTACTCGGTGTATATCTATGAAATCTTATTCACAAGTTTGAAAGGGTTAGAGTCCCATACTACTCGGTGTATACCTATGAAATCTTATTCACGAGTTTGAAAGGGTTAGAGTCCCATACTACTCGGTGTATACCTATGAAATATTATTCACGAGTTTGAAAGGGTTAGAGTCTCATACTACTCGATGTATAAGACAATTAATTATATGAGTAAATGTGGTATTTGTACTTTTGATATTTTATATAGTACAGTTATTTACTTACTGAGTTTTTAAATAAACTCACACTCCCTATGATTATCTTTTCAGATGCAGAAAACAAGGAAGAAGAGTATCCGTTTGAAGATTAGAAGCCCCTTGGGATTATTCTCTATTTCTGTCTGGTGGGATACCAGTACTTATTAATGTGGATACTAAGAACGCTCTGTACTTTCTATAGGTCTCCTAGGCTTGCGATGAGATAGAAACATCAGATTATGTATGCCTATATTTGCTTATCAGATGAATATAATTCTATCGTGTGGAATGAATGATTAAGGTTGAATGTAAAACCTTAAGAATATATGTAAATAACTTATGTTTGAGAATTTTAACAAATGAGTAGTATCTTTTCACATGTTTAATTTTTGGGATATGACAATTTGGTATCAGAGGAAGGTTCTATAGGTCCCTTATAGAGTACAGAGCAAAGTGATCTTTGTGGGCCCTTCCCTATTGTCATGAGCCACGGCATGACCATAGGATTAGGTTCCATAAAAGACCTTATAGAGTATAACGTCATTTTATAGATAACTTTTTAGTGGGGCTAGTAAGTGATATTTTGTTTATATCTGAAAATTATTTGTTATGTGTGTAGATCTTTGACAGTTCAATGTCAGAAGGATCTTCTAATAATAATGAGCATATGGGTCCAAGGAGGGCCATAATTCCACCAGTATATGTGCAAGATGATCCTAACCGTGGTGATAGTTTACATGCTCAAAATACTGAGGGCGCAACTAGTGATCAAGCAAGGAGAGTCGAACTTGACGCTCACATTGATAATGCGACTATTGCACATATGATTAATTTAATGAATGAACGGTTTGACCGATTTGAGGTTGAAGTGAGAGGCCGAGCTGCACAAGCTAACCTGCCAGTGGATCCTCCTATTGTTGAAGCAGAAATTGCACCACCAGCTCAGTTAGCTGTAGGGGGTAATGTAAGGGAGGTAAAAATGTCTGAATTTCAAAAAATGAGGCCTCCTACTTTTTCAGGGGAAGATCCTAAAGAGGATCCACAATGTTTCCTTGAAGATTGTGAAGCAATCTGTGATGCTATAGGGTGTTCTCCTACTCAAAAGGTAGAATTCACTTCCTTTCAGTTAAAGGGTAGGGCTGGTAAATGGTGGAGGAACTGGAAGAAAGCTAGAATTCAAGGCGCACCGTCAGTTATGTGGACGGAGTTTTACAGATTGGTTATAGATGAATTTCTCCCGGCAAGTGAACGATCATCTCGGGCAAGGAATTTTCTGTATCTACGGCAAGGAACCATGACTGTTGATGAATATTCAGCTCAGTTTGTTAAATTATCTGAATATGCCCCTGAAATCATTCCTTCTGAAAGGAAGAAAATAGAAACGTTTGTGGAAGGACTTCGTGACGCCTTATATGATCAAGTGGGTTCCAATATGAACGATTACTCTTCATACTCAGAAGCTGTTGATGTGGCCAGAAGAATGGAAAAGAGGTCAAAGAATAAAGAAGAATATCGACAAAAGAAGAAAGCTAGATATAGGAGATCTTTTGATCAAGGGGAAGACTCAGGGACTTTGAAACCCTTTACTGTATCACAAAATGCTCCAGCCACTCCTACTAAGTCATCTTATTCTACAGCCAGTGTGGCTAAGCCTCGTTCAGAGAGCAGGGGTGGTTTCAGCTCTTCTAGTAGAGGAGGTACTCAAGCTAGAAGGGAAAAACCTCAATGTCCTGAATGTGGAAAGTTTCACTTCGGAGAATGCAGGTTAAACACTGTTGGTACAGGTTGTTTTAACTGTGGACAAAAAGGACATTTTATAAGGGAGTGCCCTCAGCTCATGACAAGACCAGGTCAAGGGTCTATTTTACCACCTCGACCACAATCTATTTCTGCTTCTATTACTCGAACACCAACCCCTTCAATAGGGGTTAGTATAGGAAGAGGTTCTGGAAGAGGCCAAGGTGACTGTGGAAAACAAGCTGCTGGCAGAGGAAATGCAAGAGTATATGCTCTAACCCGACAGGATGCTCAAACATCCAATGCTGTAGTTACAGGTATATTATCTGTCAATACTTTTGCTGCACGTATTTTGTTTGATCCCGATTCTACTCACTCGTATGTGTCACCCCTATTTGCCAAGAGATTTGTATTTGATCCGATTACTCTCAAGGAACCATTCTTGGTTTCCACACCGATGAGAGAGACTTGGATAGTTAAAACATGTTATCGTTCTTGTAAAATAATTGTTAGAGGCATGGAAACTGAGATAGATCTTATGATTCTCAATATGTTAGATTTTGATGTGATTTTAGGGATGGACTGGTTATCTTCTTGTCATGCTACTATAAATTGTCGTGACAAAGTTATTTTCTTTAATATGCCGGGGAGGAGTAATTTTGTGTTTCAAGGAGATCGAAGTGATGTACCTTGCAACATGATATCTATGTTAAGTGCCCGGTGTATGTTGCGAAAGAGATGTCAGGGATTTCTAGCTTTTGTCAAAGATTTAGAAAAGAAAGAACAGAAGTTGGAAGACATGCATGTGGTTAATGAATTCCCAGATGTGTTCCCAGAAGATTTACCTAGATTACCGCCAGAAAGAGATATTGAGTTCGGTATTGATTTGGTCCCAAACACACGACTAATTTCAATTCCACCTTATCGTATGGCTCCTGCTGAGCTAAAAGAACTCAAAGGACAATTGGAAGATTTGTTGAACAAATGGTTCATTCGCCCAAGTTTTTTACCTTGGGGTGCTCCTGTTCTTTTTGTGAAGAAGAAAGATGGTTCTATGAGATTATGTATAGATTATCGTCAGCTGAATAAAGTCACGGTGAAGAATAAGTATCATTTACCAAGGATAGATGATTTATTTGATCAGCTTCAAGGAGTAAAATATTTCTCAAAGATTGACCTAAGGTCTGGATATCATCAGTTACGAATTAAGAATGATGATATACCTAAGACTGCTTTTCGTACACGGTATGGACATTATGAGTTTCTCGTGATGTCTTTTGGGTTGACAAATGCACCAGCAGCATTTATGGATTTAATGAACAGAGTGTTCAAATCATTTCTTGATAAGTTTGTAATTGTATTTATTGATGATATTTTGGTATATTCAAAGAGTCATGAAGAACATACTGAACATTTGAGAATGGTGCTTCAGACCTTGAGAGAGCGTCAGTTGTACGCAAAGTTCTCAAAATGTGAATTCTGGATGACTCATGTGACGTTCTTGGGACATGTCATTTCTCAGGAAGGTATTCATGTAGATCCAAGTAAAATTGAAGCAATAAAACAATGGCCTAGACCAACAACTGTGTCTGAAGTGAGTAGTTTTCTTGGCTTAGCAGGATATTATCGTCGCTTTGTTAAAGATTTCTCTAAGATGGCTCTCCCATTGAATAAGTTAACTCGAAAGAATGTTAAATACATTTGGGATGATTCATGTGAGCAAAGTTTCACCCAATTGAAAGAGTGTTTAACTTCTGCACCAGTCTTAATCTTACCATCAGGACCAGGGGGTTACTCTGTATTTTGTGATGCCTCAAAGATATGTTTAGGGTGTGTGCCGAATATGATTATGGTCATATGTTATGGCTGTGTGCCGAATGTGAAGATGGCTGTGTGCCGAATATGAATATGGCTGTGTGCCAAATGTGAAGATGGCTGTGTACCGAATATGAATATGGCTGTGTGCCAAATATGATTATGGTCATATGCTATGGCTGTGTGCCGAATATGATTATGGTCATATGTTATGGTTGTGTGCCGAATGTGAAGATGACTGTGTGCCGAATATGAATATGGCTGTGTGCCAAATATGATTATGGTCATATGCTATGGCTGTGTGCCGAATGTGGAGATGGCTGTGTGCTGAATATGATTATGGTCATATTCTATGGCTGTGTGTCGATTATGAGTATGATATGATTACAGTTATATGCTAAGGATCGAAAAATTTTACTTATGTATTTTATACATATACTTGTGTATTGTTAATCACTTGATGATTATCTGTAATTAAGTTTCTATCCTTGTAACGTTATCTATTCATTGAGATTATTATCTCATATTGTGGTGGATATATTTTTTTCAGATCCTGAGGTTAACGAAAAACATCCGCCTGAGGAGTAGCGGAAGTTCAATATCCTAACCCTCTTTGCTCCAAGGGTTGGTGTTTATTTGAATTAAAGCTGTTTCTTCAGTTTTAAATTCTAGAAAGCTCTGCAGTCAAATAGGACATCTAGGAGGAAGTGGTTATTGTACATAATTATGTTATTACAGTACTTTAAGTTTACTGTATGTTTTGTGAGATTGTAGCTTATTAAGTAAAATCGGAGTGTTTAAATAAGATAAGACTTTACTATATTATTACTCTCACATTTTAGAATAATTATTCTATAGTGATATGAGTATTATATGGAGCTAAAAGCATAGACTTACAACTAGAGAGTATCTCTAAGTTGTGCCGGTCATGTACAATTTTGAGGGTCGTAACATAAATCTTACAAGATCTTGATTTTGTATGCCATTTTCCTCAAGATCCTCCAGGCAAGAGGTTTAAAAGAGTTGTGTTGCCTCTATGACACTGGCTTCTGTATAGATAGTGGTGAAGATGTTGTATTTCTTTAGGTAGTTAGTGTTGCCTTAGTTTTTGCTTCCCCTTTTATTTTTTTTTTTTCAGAAGTTAAAAGCTTGATTGGTAAAAGATTTTCTTTTGTGCCTTGTAATATCCTGTGTGTGTCTAGTTTGGTGCCAACCAATAATATCTCACTCTGTTCCAAAAAAAAAAAGACAAATAAAAGAGTAGATTACCAAAAGATCACTCATTTGACAAATATCCCTATTAAGTTAATTCATTTATGTATATATTATCTCAACCTTTAATGGTACAAGATAAATAACTAAAATTATCTTGAGTACAATTATTATACTAATGCTATTTATACAGTAATTATCTAATAAGTTTGTTTAAATTTGCGCACTATTTGACCATACAAAACAGCATTCATTATATAATGGATGGAGAGAACCATTACAGCATCGGAGAGAACCATCACTACTTTTTCCAAAGAGCATTCCATTCCAACCTGCAAACAAGCTCTATTTGATAGAAAAGTATGCTATTGCATGAATCTGTTATTTCATTTGATTCAGAATGGTACTTCAACGGATGAAGGAACCACAGCAGCAAGAGGATCAGCTAGCTACAAGATGCAAAGTGTTTTCAAGATCAAAAATATTGTCCACTATATCATCTACAACATACAATTTAAGAGGATCAGCTAGCTACAACATACAAAAAGTTTTCAAGATAAAAAATGTTGGCCACTACATCAGCTACAACAAACAATTTGATCGTTTGGCCAATGAAAATCCTCCCAATCTCACATCGATGCTCATTGTACACAAGGATTTAACTTGAATTACAAACATGTAACAGATAATGATGTTTAATGTACAAAACAGGATAGCTTTTGAGAAAAAGTGATTATAGGAGTATGTACAAGGAGAACTATCAGTAAACACAAACTGGGAGAAATCTCCCCTCTTATCTTTCTTCCTATACGTCCTCTTTTCATGTAACAGTTACAGTGTTACACCGACTACATAGGAAATGTATGATCGAAAGAAACTTATTTTCATTATCTTCTATACAGGCCCACCAGCTGTCTATGTCCATGACAAGCTAGCTTAGCAAGCACGTGCCTCAGAAAGAGGCAGCCGCTGGCTTACAGGTACACTACTGCCAGAAACTTTTAACAATGCAAATAAGCAAGATAGTCTCGCGATCATGGGCATAGACTTAGTCTTTGGCACTTTGGGAACAATGGCCAGCTCCATACCAGCATCGCATGTGCTATGGTAACCCTCAAGATCAGCTTTGGTTATAAGAACAGCATCTCCTGAGGGAGAGTGTGGTATGGGACAAGATCTGCGCTTGCTATAGTTTTGAACAGCCTGCTTATAATCATCATTAGCATGCAAAAATGCCAAGAGATACCATTACTCTAATGCAAAAATTACATCAAGTTACAAGATAAATGTAATTATACCTTCCACTGTGATGGTGCTAATAAAACTCTAGGTCGTCTAGACTGTACGTATTCCAGGGCAGCAAGAGGTGTCATATGCTTGTACTCAACCTAAAAGAAATAAGTGGGCCATTAGGGAAATTATTAGTACCTTGAAATTTCAGCTTGGGACACAAATGTAACTCTAGAAGCTAAATTTACCAAATAGCAAAGCACGATTGTCGTACTCCTTCCTCGCCCAGCTTTACAATGAACATAAGTAGTTTTACCACAGGTTGCATTCTCTGAAACCAAAAACAAATTGGTAAGACAAAAGAATGTGTCCAATTAAACCGTGCGACCAATAATAGATGCATCTACACCCCCCCCCCCCCAACTCCAAAAAAAAAATAATTAAAAGATAAAAAAGATAAGAGAATCAGAAACTCACGATGAATGAATTGAACAGCTCGGCTTATATCCACAAATGAAGGGGCAAAGAGATAATCCCTTGTAGGAATAACTAGATGGTCAATCCCATGTGCCTGAAACACATTAAAAAATAGAAAATGAAAAAAATTAAGACAATTAGCTTTGTTTTTCCAATTAAACATATATATACCCAAAAGATTGACTGTCCTAGTTAGTGTTAAAAAAAAAAGCAATGATATTCTATTCTATCTATTTCACATACACACTCCTTGTTGGACATACAATACCCAGTAGATAGGCCTTTGGGGTAGCATATAATAAGCAAAAATGAAAGAGTCAGAATAGAAAATGGGATAACTTACAAGATATAGTGATGATGGTACCAAAGTTTCATAAGGCTCATTCAAAGTAATAACACCACCTACACCAAGCTTCTTCAGATGGGGAACGTCTTTGGGGAATGGAACAGCGCCCAATAATAAAAACTGGAAAAAATAATTAATAGAATTATAGAACAGCTTGATTGTTTTTCCAAAATAAGAAAAACATAAAGAACCACCCATAATCAAAGGGAGGGGAATAAAACAACAGCAGCTGAGCAGCATGAGCACATCGTCATTCATGGTGGGGAGAATCAAAGTCAGCCCATCTGATGAATAAGAGATCTTTAAGTTCTAACTTGAAAATTGAAATTGTCTTTTCAAAAATTGCATAACTAATATATCCACCTGAGGCTCTCAAACAGGGGATGCAGTTTAAATTTTGGAGCTCCCTGTTCCCTTGCCTCCCATTCACAATCACAAAACAAAATTATAGAACTAAAATTTCATTTTTCTTTTTTTCAATGAGCACTCAGCAAATAAATCAAGATCAAGCCACCAATTTTATTTTTGTATCCATAAAAGTTTAAGTGCATGAACAGTTAGCCGTAGCAGGACAAAAACCAAAATTATGAATTTCTTTTGACCTACACTTTCATAGGAATCTAAACATAAATTGATGAAACAAAACAGCTGAAAGGGGTTCAAAAACAGTATGGCAAAACAGGCGAATATATTAACTAGAAAAAGAAATAACAATTGTACTAATAAGCATATAAAACGACCATGAAAAGATGATAACAGTGAGAGCAAAACCTCATCGACTTCATCCCACCACCTGAACTCAGCTTCAATCTTGTTTCGAAGCACATTATACAAAAGTGTTGGGTAAAACAAGATGCGGGCACCTGCGCCGACTAACGCTCTCTTTGCACCAACCCTCACAATCTGCCTCTCGTAATTTCCTTGGTCCCCACCGGAATCCACATCTTCCAATTCCTCGATCTTCATACCACACAGAGAACTCAAAAACCCTAAAACCAACTACGATCAAATTCTAAAGCCCAAATTCACCGACTGAAAGCAGAAACCAGAAAAAATGAAAAAAAAAAAAAAAGAAAAGAAAAGCTAGAACCAAAAATTAAGGGGAAACAAATAGCTTACCACTGGCTTGGGAATCAGGGTAGATGCGTAATCTGCGAGAAGCGAATTCAATGGAAGAACATGAAAAATGAAATAATTGAACGACCAAATGGGTGAGTGAATCAATAAGAGTCCTGCGATTCGGAAAAGTGTAGGTCAAAAGAAATTACAGAAAAGTGTAGAGTATTACAGAAAAGTGGAAACTCCGGAATAAATTGGATAGTGTATAGTCAAAATGCAAGAGCAGAGGAGTTCAAATAAATAATAATGCCCTTGTAGGTAAGATTTATTACCAAAAATGCCCCTTTGTCGCTGAATATTGAATAACAGAACCATGTTCATGTTGGTACTTTCGCCCATCCAAATACATGAATTATTCCTTCGCTAACGTAGGATAGGATGTAGGACCACATAACATATTACTTTCCGTTTACAAATTTTTCTTACGATCCATAGTTTTCTATGCACGTTTCTCGTACATTACTGGCTATGTGCTTAATTATTGAATTCACTCTTGAAATTGGTAATGTCTCTAATAAAATTTTTATTTTAAAACAAATTAATATAGCTCAAAGTCAAATATATTTTAGATTTTCTATTGATTTTTTTTTTAAATTCCTTGTACATACTGAAGAAAAAGTTCTCACTTAAACTGATGTATTTAATATAAATATGAAATTAAAAAAAGTAATGTGAACGCAAATTAAAAGAACATGATTCTAACTTGTTCTATGGAAAGAATATTTGAGACATATAGTCACGGGATGCTTTGTTGTATTGCGCATAATGTGTGTGTGTGTTTTTTTTCTTGTTGTCGTGTTTATTTTTAGTCTGGCCATTATAGTTGTTAAAGTAAAATTAATTACAATTAAATATATATAAAAAATTATTTTAACTTAATTAAAAATTTTGAATTCAATCTTAAAAATATTGTTATATTAAAACTTAATAAGAAGAATTTTACTATCTATTATAATTTTACTTAATTTAAATATAAATTAATCGATACAAACGTAATATTTAAATATTAGATAATTATTTATAAAAAAAAAACAACCCATTTGAAAATAACCCTTTTAGATTTAATTGGTTAGAGCAGTATGTAACTAGTAACCGTACCTGTCTTCAAATTATGTGGTTATTGTGATTGGACTCTAAATATGGACAACTGAGTTAAATTCAAAACTTATCCATCCCTTGCTTTTTCTTTGTTTTTATTTCATTGTTCATATTTGTGGAAAGCACATTCATTGGATCGCTCAATAGACATGTTAATTTTAGACAGTGTCACTACTGGGTATATATATAACTGTTATGCACTTTTATGCATGTCAAGCTACTCATTTAGAATTATCAGTGATTTTAATTTCGAGGTTAATTATAATTATATTAATTGGTCTCTTAAGTAGTATTATTCAAGATTGATAAGTCCTCTAATTGGTGGAAAAAGCATGTTTTTATAGCCAAATATTTCCAAAATGTGACAATATCACTAGCGAAAGGAAGCAATAATATTTAAGCCAATTAAAAATCTAACGAGTAATAAGCAAACCCTCATCTATTCACAAATAACAATGATAAAGTTAACATCCATTATAACACGAAGCTAAAGGGGCACCTTTTATTCACTAGTCCACGACCATGCTTATAGATTCTTCGTTTGAAATTAATATAGGCCGCATAGATTCTTTAATATGTTTTTCTTGCTCGTGATGAAAATTTGAAACATGAAAACGAATCAACTATAGACATTTAAAGGTTTCAATTCTTTGTTAGTTACGATTTTAATAATGATTAAATTAAATCGTAGTTAAAATTTACATTTAGTCACAGTTAAAATTGTGGTTAAATAAAAAAAATTATAACTAATAAAGAGATAGAGCTTTCAAATGCCTATAACTGCTCTATCCATCTAAAGATAAATTAGAGAGAGACACTTATGCTTCAAAATCTTACTCTTGTCATGACCTTCACCCCATCATCAATTTTTTTTTACAATTGACCTGGGAACCTTGATTGCCCAAAATTGCATCAACCAAACCTCAATTTCCTTCGGCATTCCTTAGAACACGTTTTTTCCTTTCAAACTAGGAGCAATATGGGTAAGTCAAAACCAAAAAATATTTAAAAACAAACACATCCAAACAAGCGAGACTATCAAATAAGCTACCGTTGAAAAAAAAAAAACATACTCTTGTCCTAATCCAACAAGGAAATTAAAGGCAGTGCATAGCATAAGAGAGGAGAAGTTAATGCCAATGAATGACGACATTTATATGCAGCAACTACTTCCCAGTATCAGAGATGGGACCTCCATCTCATGTTTGCTACATTAATTACACAACTGAACCACATAACACCTATTCCTATTGGCTCTTCCTCAAAACCACATATATATCCTTTTCAACTCTGTCTGCATATTGAATTGGAACCTACTTAAAACCCCAGAAACACACGGAATCACCCATAACAGGATGCCTCCATTAATTGAGCATTTCTTCTTTATACTCCTCCTATTAAGAAAAGAATGACATTTCATTCAAATAAGTGTGTTAATAGGGTTTATAACCTAAAATATTTAAGATGACAATGCTAGGTACAACTTTTCTTTTTCTTCAACAAGCTGAATATTTTTACTATTACATCTGCTTTGACATTCTCACTTTTCACTTTTTTACAATGAAGTTAGAATTTCAAAGCGAATTTAACGGTGAAAAAAAAAACTCAATTATTTGAGAAATACAATTTTTTACAATATTAGTTATTAGCGAATCTAATTACTCACATATTTACATTTTATTTGTAAGAAGTAGACATATTTTTAAGTAGATTCAATTTATGAAAGTTAAATAGATTGAACTAATTATGAAATTTTCTCTCAAGACGGACCTGAAGGTCTTAACTAGGTTATGGTTTGACAGTTGCAGAAAATTATAAAACAAATCGATCCCAAGGAAAGAAACTTATCCATAACAAGAATCATATATAGTATTGTAAGCTTTAAAACCTTTCAGAAATAGGATTGAAAATGTAATGCTTAATTTTATGCAAGTGAGACTTTAGAATGTTTGGACTATAAGAGTGATATTTATGTACACAAATTAGATTAGTGCTATCTGGGGTTGGTGGGTATCACTATCGTTATAAAAATGTACTGGAGTTTTGGTAGCTAAGTTTAGAATATTCAAATGCTTAGAGGCACTTCCATTGATGTGGAAGAAGTGGGACTGAACAAGTTGGAATCTTTTTTTGGTTTTGTTAATTTATTTTCCAAATAGAAGATGAATTAATGATCAACCATGAAATTTGGAAGCTGACTGCTTTCCACTATTAGTCAAGATGGCCAGCTATAACACTATTGTTTTCTCAGTCTCCCTTTCACCCCACTTCTTCTATCCCAATCATTAAGTTGTGGACCATTCTCCCAACATGTAGGTAAGGGAATTCAACATTGCATTTCACTAACTTTTCTTGAACTTAATTAATTGTATAATTATAAAATTGAACATAAATTAAATTCCCTTTCCCCCCCCCCTTTCCCCCATAGATTATACACAAATATTAGTAATGTCAAAATAGCTCATGACTTGTTTATAAATGGACAGACTCAAGAAATTAAGTTCGTTTAAAATGAGCCTAAATGAATAAACCTTTTTTTTGTTTTTATAAAATTGTATTATTTAGTATAAATAATCTCATTTTGTTATATTTTTATATTTTATAACATCATATTCAATAAATATAATAAATTTGGATGTGAAAAATTTTGTATTTTTTTAAAAATAAATATAGAATTTTCAAATTTAAATATAATATAATTAATTTAAAAAGAAAATGTAAAAAATTAAAGTTATTGGTATTTAAAAATATTAAAGAAGTAATATTTTACATGAAAAAATTGTATTTTAATAAAAATATTATTATTTTTTACTAAAATTTTTAAAAATTGTATTATTTAAATATATATATTTTAAAAAAAAAAGCAGCATGTCAGTCGGTCTGTTTAGGCCTACGATTCATGATGGGAGGTCTTAAATATGCAATTTGAACTTGTGACTGATTTCTTTATTTATGATTCGATTCAGACGAATCTGTTTAACACTATTGTACACGAATGTATGTATATAAATATGTTCTTATTTTTTCTTTTGTCTTCTTATTGTTTGGTGGTATTTGAGATTTACTCAACCCATTTTTCCCCAAAAAAAAAATTTACACAACCCAAGCGGATTTCTTTTGACGAAAACAGAGTATGTTGGACAAGCTTTAGCTCATCACAAATATGCATTAGTCGTTCTCTGCATCTGAAGTTTCAAGAATGTTACTCACACACATTTCAATCTAAAAAAAAAAATCCTACAAAGGAGCACTGCACAATCAATGCTCAGTAGCATTAGTCTTCAAGTTAAAGTATGTGTGAAGGAGCAAATCAATGGCAATGATAAGGGTTAGATATCTTGTGCAGCAATACTAAATATTATAACAAGCCTCTCTCGTAACTTTCATCAATGTGTTTTAGCACTCAATGATCCCAACAACCCCCACCATTTCTTATCTCTCTCTAGAAGTCATCTCAGTCTTCATATTCAAGTATGGAATACTTATCAAGTTATTGGTAGAGTTATTTATATCTGCAGTTAATACATGTTAAATTATTGATTTGCAGTGTAATGTCCAGATCATCCAATTTAGAAAGCCACTAGTCTTGACGAAATGAAAGTTTTTGTAACCGCTAATCAAACACCAAGAAGTGATGAATGCCCTTGTACTGTATAAAACTTAATGCAAACTTCACCTGCGTGCGTCTGACATTGAAAATTTTTTATCCAACACAACAATTCAATAAGTGTATGGGAATTTTTTTTCTTAAAAAAAAAGTTGTATAAAGCTATAGCTACCCAGACGCATTACATAAAATCAGAAAGAAAAACTAGGCAGCCACATTCAAGAGTCAAGACTAACTAATTAACCCCACCACCACTCTCTCTCTCTCTCTCTTCAATGCAGCATTTTTATATGAACAAGCTTACAATGATAACCTCAAATCAGCATCATCTTCCTATCCTCTCCCCAAAATGGACAAGAGTTGGATTCTAGCTTTACTCCTCCTTCTCCTCCATTTATGTCCGGCAAAAGCTTCCTTTGGTATTGGGGTTGGTGTTGGTGTAGGTGTAGGTGTAGGTGTAGGTGTAGGTGTCGGCAATGGAGGTGGAGGGACTAACAGCCCAGAGCCCCCTGGAGCTTCGACGTCAAAGATGGAGATAGCTTACACAGCTCTACAGGCTTGGAAATCAGCCATTACTGATGACCCATCAAAGATTTTAGATAGTTGGGTTGGTTCTAATGTGTGTTCTTATAGTGGGGTGTTTTGCGCGAATCCTGAAGATGAAAATGAAATGGCTGCATCAGGTGGTTCATTTATTGCAGGAATAGATCTTAACCACGCAAATCTTCAGGGAACTCTTGTCAAAGAGCTATCTTTACTCACGGATATGTCTGTTCTCCACCTCAACAGTAATAGGTTCGCAGGAACTGTTCCTGACACATTCAAAGACCTCTCGTCTCTTCAAGAGTTAGACCTCAGTAACAACCAACTTTCAGGTGGTTTTCCCGTTGTTACTTTGTACATTCCAAGTCTCATTTACTTGGACCTCAGATTCAACTCCTTCTCTGGACCCCTCCCCGAGCAACTCTTCGACAAAAATCTGGACGCAATATTTCTCAACAACAATCAATTCGAAGGTGAAATTCCCCAAAATTTGGGTAATTCCCCTGCTTCTGTCATAAACTTAGCTAACAACAAGTTCACTGGAAGCATCCCTGCTAGCTTGGGGTTTGTGGGTTCTAAGCTAAAGGAAGTCCTGTTCTTGAATAACCAGTTAACAGGTTGTATTCCTGAAGGAGTGGGGTTGTTCACAGATATACAAGTTTTGGATGTGAGCTTCAATTCGCTGATGGGTCATTTACCAGACACACTATCGTGTCTGCAAGACATAGAGGTCCTCAATTTGGCGCATAACAAGCTTTCGGGGGAATTATCAGACGTGATCTGCTCTCTCAGAAATTTACTGAACCTAACAGTTGCTTACAATTTCTTTAATGGGTTTAGCCAGGAGTGCTCGAGGCTTTTCTTCAGGAATGTGGGTTTTGATCTCTCAGATAATTGCATTCCAGGGAGGGACATGCAGAGACCTCAACCAGAGTGCTCTGTGATCCCAGGTGGTAGCCTAAGTTGTCTGAGAATCCCCACACCCAAGCCTCTTGTTTGTGCCTCACTGGCTGTAAGTACCTCTAAACACCCTCATCCCACTCCATCTTCATCTTCCCCCTGATACTTGGCTGTTTATGAGTTATTATTAGCTTCTAGCTATATTATGATTCACATCCTGCTAATTTCATTCTTCTTGATTCGGTACACCTCTATTTGTAGAAGGATTTGCCAGATTTCTGAGTTCTAATACTTTTGACTTGACAAGCATAAAATTGTTGCACATAATGGTATTAGTATTAGCAAGCAAAATGATTTGTGGCACGTGAGATGGTTCTTTGATTTGGTTACTGTAATCTGTCTATAAATGGTGGAGAAATTAAGCATTGATTATGTTTCAAGATGATCCATTATAATTAGACAAGAATTAGTGGTTTATCCTTAGCTCCCAGCTAAGAGAAATATAATGATGATATATATATAGTTATAAATTACTAACATGCTTTTCATATATACTTAAAAAATTGATAAACAAGGTCCAGAAAAATTTATACTTGATCAAATTTTATTTTGAACGAAAGGCATGAAATTATAGACAGACAATCGTATTTGATAACTAATGATATATATTAATAATTAAATAAAAATCCGCCTTTTATCTCTGTACAGTTCAAATCTTATGTTGGGATTTGTACATCAAAGACGTTATTCTCCTCTATGCTACTGTTAAAATCTGCAACACTGTGTGACTCTCAGATTTGGTAGCATCCTAAGACTAAGAACCTTAACAAACCAGATCAGCTGAAGCATTATATGGATATGCACTCCCAAATTAATGGAAATAATTAACAAATAAATTATCTTCGAAATTAGTGGGAGGAAAAAAAAAAGAATGAGAAGGTTAAAAACTTTCTGCTGAAATCAAAGAAATGATTGGCCATCATTGCACAGATTGCTGCCAATTCAAGAGAAGTAGGGTATGAAAAGAAAAGTTGTTCATGATGGCCAAAGCTCCTTGCGAAGCTTATGGGAGAAAAGCCGACAAGCATCCATGCTAAGATCAATGGCAGCTGAGAGTGCAATGAAGAGAGCAGCATCAGCCATGCGCGTGACATGCCGTACCCCAACTTGCACAACAGGTTTGCTTGCTTTGCCTTCACCCTCCACACTCGAGCCCATCACAAACCCTCTCAACCCAGAATCCTTCATCGCTCTGTGATCGATGCAGAATTGGCCTCCCTTTTTCACACTCATTGTGGCTTCCGCAATGGATATTCCTCTCACGGGTCCATTCTCAGTGAGAAGCTCAAACTTGTAGCCCAAGCCATCTATCGGACCCGTTTCTCGCCATGCCTCCAGACGACCCCATGGCTTCCAGCTGCTCACGGAGGTCCTGTTGGGGCGGAGGATGAGCCATGCACCGGGGTTTGATGGGGACACGCGGTCTGAGCCAGGGGAAGGGACAAATGGAGTGATCATGGAGGCTGCAGCAACTGGTGAGCCCGAGAGGTCGTGTATCATTATCATCCAACCCTTTCTCTCTCTCCCTTGACGGTCTCTTTCACCTGTGAAAGTTCTTCTCCATCTACTGGGAGTGTTGGTGAAGTCCGATGGAAGAGATCTGAATTGAAGTAAGCAAGAAACAATATGTATGATCAACCACGCAGCCTTATTCAATTACTATTTTATAATAATCATAGTAGCACATGGGATGGAATCCAAGGTGGTTCATGTCCCACTGTTAGGAAGATGCTTGTCTGTTTGACCAAACTTGGCTACGCAAAATAAAATTTGACCCATCGGGGTCTCTACTTGCTCATATTTCAGTTTGAGACAGGTGAAACAGTGAGTCCACACTAAATCATTTCTTATAAGATTTTTTGTTTAACACCACATGAATCTAAATTCACAAAGAGAAAGATCTGAAATTGCCCCCCACCCCACAGAAAGAAGAAATGAACTTACCGGGATCTGTAGTTTCGATCTGCACTGAACTTGCAGCTGAAAACGGGTTGTCTGATCTGACCCTGAATCTGGAAGACAACAGGACTACATTCAGGTTCACCCCCGAACTGGAACACGTACCGCGGGTCGGGTTCAGACCGGACTAAGAGGTGAAGCCGGGCCAATGGCTCGTCCGCTTTGTTTTTGTTCGTCCCCAGCTTAAACCATCCATTCTTGAACGTATTGGGACGAGACAGAGCAGTGGCTAAGTCAATGCTCACAAAAACACGACCCAGTAACTTGGTACTGCTTGCTCCACAAGAGGGGCCCATTCGGCTGGTGTAGACGGACACGTGGACACTTAGGGGCTTACCGGAAAGACGCCGGAGGGCGGCGGAGTCCAAGTCGAAGCAGGAAGCAGAGGTGGTGGAGTGGGGTACAGAGTTGGCATTTGCAGAACAGAGAGGAAGCAGAGCAGTCTGGGAGGGAAAATTCTTGATTCGAATTTTACAGAAGCAGGGAGTGGTGGATGGGTGAACAACAGAAGTAGGAGGAGTTTTGTTTAGTAATGGAAGTTGGAGAGCCAAAGAGTCAACCATAAGGCGCACAAAGGGACAGGGATCCATTGGTCCCTATTCTCCTTTCTCTGAAACTATTACGGTGTTTTTTGGGTTGAGCAGAACTTGGAAAAGATGTGGATTTATAGAGTAGAAGGGAATGGACAGTTTAAACGATAGGAAGAGGAGGAGGAGTTGTTAAGGGAATTTGGTTTTGTCTTGTCGGAAGAAAATGACAGAAGGAGATACGATGATGCATGGGAGGGAGGATGTGATCGTATGATACGAGACGACGATCCCAATTTACAGATGGATGCCAGTTTTTGTGTATGTATTATTATCCATTTACTTGGAAAAGGTGAGTATGTTAATTTGAGTTTGAGATTTTGCTCTATATCACAGTCCCTTTGTATTTTGATCAAAAAAGTAAACGGAGATTCTTAAATTCAGGGTGATTGTGATCCCATTATTATAGAATTTTCTTATGTCAGTAAAAGAAAATGGTGGAAATGTGGGGATGGGAACAGCTGGGTTGAGGCCAGGGTGTCATGGGTGATGATGTGGGTGGAGTTCTTTAATTGGATACTCAATATCTATCAGGCACCGGTTGTTTCGGTTAAACCTGATGTATGACGTGGCATTGTGTTGGCACTTGGCACATTGTGGTTGGGCTGGGCTTCTACTTGATGGCGTTACTCTTATTTTGTTTTTGTTGTAAGGTGAAAGGAATCGGACGCCGTTCAGTTTCAGCGTTACTGTTAAATATTATTTGTTTATTGCTATTATAATAATTTTATCCATTTGACAGCGTGGCCCCGTATATTTTATGAGCCAAACTAATATAATGACAAAATTCAATCTGGAGTTGATTGATGATGTTGATAATGTAATTGTCTTTTAATCTCTATCCAGTAATTTACTATCATTTATTATCTTCTTTTGAATTTTATGGATCTTATGTTTCCATCTAAGCGTCTCTCTTTGAAATTGAGGGGAGCAACGTGTTGGTTTTTCATTTGTGAATTTATGTTGGCTTGCTGGCTTCCCTTACTTCCTAAGCTACCAATTATTTGGATTCATGACATGTTTCCACTTCACACACTTCGGCCATCCCCCTACAACTTTTAAAACTCATATCATTCCCAATAAATAAAGTCACTTACTTTTCAGAGTTGGCGTTATAAACAAATATTTGGTTTTAATTATAAATCGTTGTGTTTCTTCTATGTAAATGTGAAGAGGCTAGTATTTTCTGACATCAATGTTTAAAAGAAAAAAGAAAAAGCTGTATAGATAGTGAGAGGAGGAACATACCCAAATAATTGAGATTGTGTAGAGAGATTATTGTCTAAATTGACGTGGGCATGCAATGTGGTAGTGTGGGGCATGGTGGAGTAAGCACATGGGAAAATCCAAACAAGATGTGTATGATATGAAATGGATTTTTTTTAATTTAGTTTTAAAAGTAAAGTAGAGTATGTTGATTTATCTGGACTGATAATTTTTATAATCAGTAGTTTAATTTTAAATTTTTTTAATATTTTTTTAAAAATAATTATAAAATATGAGCTATTAAAATTAATAGATAAGCCAAACATCCTGTTTAATTTTCAAAATCAGAATCCATTCTATGCATGGTGGATCCCCAACAAACCAATGAAGCAAACGAGGCAAACACATGTTACAACTTACATTAATGTCTGTGTTAACGCTGTAATGCCAATTTTGCATTGTCCCCTCTCAACAAACAAACACTAGAACAGCCTGGAGCCTTATTCACTTTCTAACCTTTTATCAAGTACCCGGGTCCAACCACTCTTCAAATTGTTGGCTAATCTCTGCTTCTTCTTCTTCTTCTTCTTCTTATTATTATTATTTAAAGCACCCCCAACTAATTATAAGATAATAATACGCTATTTCTGTTACTACTACCTCACCTCCACTGCACCGCAGTGCAGGCAATTCAACTATCATGGCTTCGTCATAACGTCTTTAATCTCTAAACTTTATAATCAGTTAGTTGCTTCCAATATTCTTCATTATTCTTCTCTCTTTACATCACATAATCTCTAATAGCACCCAAGTGATTTTGATAATTCCTCATTCTGTTCTCATCTCTCTTTTCTTGTTAATATATATACGCACACCAACTTTCAGCAAGTTGTTTAACAGCTTTATAACCTCTGTTACGGAAATTCATACACAAAAAAGATTATACATTTAAAGATTGAAAGAAAATTTTGTATTTCTTTTGAAAAAGTTCTATTGAGTTGTGCTCCCAAAATAATAAGTTGGATCATAATCAAAATCATTATATAATTCAAGTCACTTAACAAGTTTAGATCTCAAAAGAAAAAAAAAAAGCATTTATAGGCTTTGTTTTATTTTTTATTCATTCATTAGTAGCATTGGCAAAACGGGTTTTGACTCGCGGGCTAAGCCCGACCAGTCGGCATATGAGTGGGTTTAAAAATTAAAAAATAGACCCATTTAAAAAGGGGTATAAACAGGCCGACTCGTTTGGGCTAAATGGGTGGGGCCAACGGGCAAGCTCCTATTTTTTTTAAAAAAATTTTAGGATAAATTTATAATTTCATATTGTACAATTTTAGAATTTATTTTAAATTTTTTTGTCTATTCTATAATTTTGAAATTTATCTATCTATTCTTAACTTTTTTTTTGCTTAACTAATCAATTTATTTTAGAATTTATTCTCAATAATTAATTTGGATGAGTTAGCATACAATTTTAGAATGGATAAATTCTAAAATTCTAGAAAACATACAATTTTGGAATATATTAACTTATTTTTTTTGTTTTAATATATTTGATTATTTTTTATTTTTTACCCAAAAGAAATCAACCAAATTAATTTTATATTATATTATTAAATTTTTTTTTTTTAAAAAAAGAAGCTTATCCCCCAAGCCGGCCTTTTGGGTAGACTCATACGAAGAAGTCTCATATGCGTTTCCATTATTTATTTGGGTAGATAATCTATGGCCTAGGTAGTAGGAGAGTTGAAAGGCAAATATTTGTTTTTTAAAGGTTACATATTGGTCAAAAAAAATGGCACATCTAATTTTGGTTTTGTGGACCATTAAATTGGGCCTATGGACTTTTCGTGGGCTTGGATGTAGGTTGGTCTATGCACGTGCAAGCAGAATGCATCAGCGGAGACCTGCACGAAATAGAAACTTCTGGGTCATTCACAACAACAACACAACTTGTACAACCGCCCCAATTGAATTCTGCTCCAAGATTTTCATTTTCTGTGTCAAAAGATTTTCCAAGAATCACTGTTTTAGGAGGGAGATCTGAAACTGGGATTGGGTCGAACTAGCTTCTTAAAGCGGCAATGTCTTCTCCCGCCGAGTATAATCGCTTTTCACCCTTCACTGTCCCTTCTTGCTTCCACTTTCTTGTTGCCTTGAATCTGTTGTATTATTTTGATCATCTGAGTGCTCGAGTATGAATTTCTTTGTACTTGTCGCACTATAATGTAATTTGATTTTAATTGTCTCAGGTTTAGGTTTATTCTACTGCAGTTTTCCAGTTTGGGAACTGTCACGGACTTACGGTCTTTAAACCATTTGAGCATGGTTCATACAAAAATCTTAGTGTAATTAATTAATTACTCTACCCTCTCTCTCAATTCTACCGGGCAGGACGGAGAATATTGATGATCCTACCCAAAATGCCATATTGTAACTTAATTTGAAAATAGAAGTCGATATCGCTGTTTACGCGAAGCAAGTTTTTCAGAGTTACCCCTTTGTGTTTATATCGATGTTTTAATACAATTGCATGTGTTAGTTAGACGTGACATGGTAACTGAGCGGCCTTTGTTATGTATACTGACAAAATTTTACTATGCTGAATTCCTTATCAATTTATGGAACTGGTAACAGTAGCATAACTTTTAGCACTTGACTTTAGAATTATTCCATCTGCTATTTGCTTGCTGCTTTACTGTTAACTAAAGTAATTTTACTATAAACTGATAGTTCACTTAAGTTGTATTCTATCTTTTATTCCTTGCATATTTTGTAATAGTTGTATTTCTTTTTTAAACCAATAAAATGTTTCAAATTTCGTTTCCTTTCAGGTTTTATAACTCCCTTCCCCCTATAACCAAGGCTTATGGCACCCTTTGCCTGTTGGCTACTACAGCTTTTCAACTTGGATTATATAATCCAGTACACATTGCGTTACTGTACGAAGATGTATTCTATCGCTTTCAGGTGAGGATTCCATAGGAACATTGGTTTAAGAGGGAAAAAAAAAAAAAGGAATGTGTAGTTGATGCTATAGGAAAGGGTTGTATTATTCTAAGCCTTTGTATCTTAAAACTTTATCGGAATGCCTCTAATTGAATACGGGTAAAACTTAAGTTTAATGAGATTTGTAAAGTTGAGACCTTACTGAATTATGTTGGCAACTTCCAGTCGAAGTATCCAATAAAACTTTTTGTAATATCGCATCATTTGTAGGTCTGGAGGCTGTTCACAAACTTCTTTTTCCTCGGAAAATTCTCTGTCAATTTTGGGATTCGTCTATTAATGATGTAAGTCACTACATGATCATATGCATGACATGTTTTTTCCATTATTTTAAATAAGGGGGTATTTAGAAAGCTAAGAGAAGGTAGCTTATATTTCTTATAAATCTATTCTCAAAATTTACAGAGCAAGGTATGGGGTCCAACTTGAGAACGGACCATTTGACAGGCGAACTGCAGACTTCTTGTGGATGATGATATTTGGAGCCTTTACTTTATTGGTGCGTGACGTCATTTCAGTATATATTTTCTTGATAGTTTGTCAAATACATATGTTCTGCCTTCAAAATGGACTGCAATTTTGTGTTTTTTAGAAGCCATTCTACTGGTTCTGGTAATTTGAACAGTACAAGAAGATGACAAACTACGGTTGATTTAATTTCTTTATTTTCTTTTTCTCTTATTATTATTATTTTTTTAATTTGGTTCTGTCTTAACCATTCTAGCCATAGTTAATTACTGCTGAATATATTTGGTATAAAATGATAGGTTATTTTCTCTTTAGTGATTTATCTATTCATGAGTTAATAAGAAACGAAAGAGGTTGAATAAGGAGGATGAGAAAATAAACTATATAACGTGTGAGGAAAACTATTACTGATTGACAGAAAGTGGCTGTTCGTTTGTGATAGATGTTTAGCAATTGATGTGTGGCGATAATTGATTGTTGGAGATCTATTGGAGATGAAAATTGATAAATGCTGGGTTGAGGTAGGAGGGGAAGTTCCTATAAAGGTTTGAGCTGGATGTTAGAAATTACATCTTTGAGTGAAAAAAAAAAGTCACTGGAAAAATTAAAAGAACATTAAAGGGAAGTTAATTTTAGAGAAATAATGTATTCATTATAAGATGTTGAGTTTAATTATTCATACAAACTCCCTTCCCCAACCTTAGATGTTATTCTTTTTAGTCTCACTATACTTTGTATGCTAACGTCAGTTCCGTTTCCTTTTGTCTTCTTATCTGGATTGTAGGCTTTGTCTGCCATCCCCATTTTTTGGTCCCCTTTCTTGGGAGTATCACTTGTTTTTATGCTTCTCTATGTCTGGAGTAGAGAATTTCCAAATGCCCAAATTAACATATATGGACTTGTTTCTCTTAAGGTATGTCCAGTCTTAAGTCAGCTGGAGGAAATTATAATTTTTCTGTCTTTTTCCATCAGTTATATAAACTTTGCGGATTAGATCTTGCAGCATCTGATAGGAACCATACCCTTATGACTTCTTCCAGGCTTTTTATTTCCCGTGGGCGATGCTTGCTTTGGATGTCATATTTGGTTCACCTTTGGCGCCAGACCTGCTAGGTATCATTGCAGGACATTTGTACTACTTTTTGACGGTGTTGCATCCACTTGCAGGTGGAAGAAACGTATTAAAGACTCCAATGTGGGTGTATCCTTACTGTCTTTGGTTCTTTAAGGTGTTCAGTAGGTATATATATATATATATATTTATATATTATACTGATGTGGTTGGGCCCCTCTATCCCCCACCCACCCCCCCAAAATATGTATATATATATATATATAATTGACAATAAAGAAATGAAGATTCATGTAGTTTTTTTAAGCTATGATTTTTTCTTTCCTTGCTTTGGGGAACTTCTTGTCCTCTTCTCCTTTCATTAATAATTATTTTTTCTATCAAGAAAAATTTATGGAGTAAAACACTTTAAAAATCAAGTTGTGTCTGTGTTTGACACTGGAATTATTTCCTGTGTTTGACACTGGAATTATTTCCACACTTCAAGTTACATAGACATCTTAGTTGTTCATTGTATTTGACATGATGCCATCGCCGTGTTCATACTTCTGTATGTATTGTATGCTTTAGTTACTCATATTTACTTTGCAGATTGCAGTTGGTAAGGCCCATGTAAAAATAACCATGTGTTGTTAAATGATTGTTTTTTTTTTGTTCTGTTGTTGAATGATTGATAACTCGTTGGTTTAAAGCTGAAGCTAGTTCTGTTGTGTCCTTGACTGTTATTTGTAAGACATAAAATTGTTGCGAGGTGGAGAATAGGAGCCCGGCCAATGAACCGTGGCCAGCCAGCCAGTGCTGCCCAGGCCCAGCCAGAGGCAGAGAGGAGTTCGGGCGTGGCTTTCAGGGGAAGATCCTACCGACTAAGTGGATAAATCATAGATGTAAATTGATTAGGGGGAGTAAATTTCCCCTGCGAATGCGTTTCTTCAGCCCTGATTGGTTGAGGATTTGACTCCACTGACAAATGTCGATAAGCCTTCTTTGGGAATACAAATGAGAGAAGCAGAATATGAACCTTGAAACTTCATTGCAAGCGAATTTTCTTTGGGGGCTGTTGCCTTGTAATTTTCTTTGACTTCAGGTTACTTTCTGGCAATTTTTTTGATGGTAACAAAAAAAAGTGAGGGGCTTGAAATCTTTTTTGTATGGAGTTGAATGTTAATTGTTAATCCTTCTTGAATCTTGGATGCGTAACATTTTAAATAACTTTTACCTCTATAGAAATCGATTCCGGCAGAAAAGCAGGGCGCTTTTCTTTTTAACGACGGTTTTACCCGTTGTTAAATTTTAGCAACGATTATAACCGTTGCTAAAATTCAAAAAACCGTTGCTAAAATTAAAGTGTTACGAAACATGTTAAAATTAGTTACATTTATATGTTAGTAACGGTTTATTTTACTTTAACAACGGTTAAAATCGTTGCTAAAGAAAAAAGTACCTGCCGAAAGCAGGGAGGCCGCTCGCATAGAAATCATACACGAGACAGTCAGTAGTGTGTTACCGTAACTAAATCTATTACCATGTAACTGTCTCCCGTGAACCATGCGTTCTTATGTGTAGTTTGTAGCTTTCTTGTCTCTCCAGTGAACCATGCGTTCTTATCTGTATTTTTTAGTTCTTTACTGCAAGGTTATGAAAATTGGATATTGAATTGGTGAAATTATTGGTTTAAGAGTTAATGGTTAAAAATAATACATAAAATTATAATTTAAATAAAATAAGTAAAAGTTAAGAAAATTTTAAAAAGTAGAATTAAAAAATAAAAAAATTGTCAAGTGTATTGGTTTAATCTATTTATTTAATATTAATTTTTATTTAATTTAATTAGTTTTTGGTTAATTCAACCATTCACTAGTTTTAAAAATTATTTTAGATTATACTTTTAGTTGATGTTTAATCCAACTAATGGAATCCGATTCTAATAACACTATGCGGCACCTTTCATACCAAAAAAATAAAGCAGCTTTGGTATAAGATGAATAATAAAATGATGAGAGATGATTAAATTGATTTAAAGAATGAAAAATGTAAAATATTGAGAATGAGGAATATAGAGGAGAAGATGAGAGGAGGACAGGAATGGGGAAAAATATGAATAGAAAGGAGTAGAGTGAGATGGAGTGAAAAAAGGAAGGGGAAAGGAGGGGAAGGAAAAGGAGAAGGGGAATATGAGGACGGGAAAGAAAATAGAGCGGGAATGACGGGCATCTTCAAACATGGCTATAATTAGTAATTACCACTTCCCTAAAGCCTCTTGCATCAATCATCATTGCCAAATTCTATACTAGTCACACCTCTACTACACCCACAACCCCCCTCTCTCCTCTCCTCTCCACAACACTCACTCTGGCCTCTGCTCCCCATCTTCAACACAAAATGTCGTGGCAAACTTACGTTGATGAGCACTTGATGTGCGACATCGACGGCCAAGGCCAGCATCTCGCCACCGCTGCCATCCTCGGCCTCGACGGCTCTGTCTGGGCTCAGAGCTCCAACTTCCCTAAGGTTCCTCCTCATATTTCATCTCTTCCCTATTCCTTCCTTTCTATGTATGCAATTTCAACCTTAACGGCGAATTTTTATAATTAATTCACAACTTACATATTAGTTTCTTCAAGATCTGATATTATACATTTGAATCGAATGTCCCTTTTTCCAGTTTCAACCTGATGAGATCAAAGATATCTTGAAAGATTTTGACGAACCGGGCCATCTTGCTCCCAAAGGCTTGCACGTTGCGGGCGCCAAGTACATGGTAATCCAGGGAGAGCCTGGAGCTGTCATCCGCGGGAAGAAGGTAACACTTGATTCACGTTCCTCTGAAATCTCCTACTTGTCTCCTGTTTGATTCCTGATTAGATTAGTGCTGTTTTATAAATGGAACTCACTTGGATTGGATGCATTGCATGCGTAGGGATCTGGAGGTATCACCATCAAGAAAACTGGGCAGGCTCTAATTGTTGGGACCTATGAGGAGCCAGTGACTCCTGGACAATGCAACATGGTCGTGGAGAGGCTGGGAGATTATCTCGTTGATCAGGGTCTCTAGACCTCCATTTCTTCTTATTTCAACATCCATCCTTTTCTCTTTTCTTTTTTGCCTCACTTTCGGTCTGCATCTCCAGCATTTCAACCCTTCAATTCAGAGTTGTTGCAATGCACACAATAATAGTATGAGAATTTTATCACTTGTTTGTGCCTTGGACTTGGAACTTTCAATTACATCCTGGTGACTTTGTCCCCAATTCCTCTGTATTTATTCAATCATTTTGTGTCACTTAATTTTACCAGTCTCTTTGGCTTCGGCTTCTTTAATCAGCAAATTTATATGCCACAGTTGGACCCCAGAAAGAAGAATTCCCATTTACAATCTGTCTTGAGTAAATCTTATCACAAACCGTTTCTCTTTATATCTCCTGGAGCCAAGTAAGGCCAAGTAAGGTATTTAGTTTAATCTAAAATGTTTAGACTTCACAACTAACAATTCATATTTTATGACATCTTAAAACTTGAATCGTTAGTTATAAAATCTAATAATTCAGATTGAGTCAAGCGCTTTACTTAATTTTAAGGTTTTATTTGACTTTAAGGTCAAACGGTGAATCCATTCTCATTATAGAATAACTTTAAGTAGTGAAATTTTTTTAATAAATTTAATTAATAAAATGTAGTTACATAACACTAGCCATAAAAAAAAATGACATATGAATTGTTTAATTGATCTTGAAAGGAAAATAATTTTCAAAAAAATAAATAATATAATGAGAAATTATTATTTTAATACTTTCTACTCTACCCTTATGTCACTAATTATAGAGTAAATTATTTATTAGCTTCCAAAAAATAATAGTTATCACAAATTTTATCTTCATGTCTCTAATGTTTACATCAACTTTTATTTATGCTCATAATATTAATTTTTGGTTGCAAATATGCTCTTTTTTTAACACCGTCAAAGAAATTAACAGAAAACGCTGATTGAGCTACCACGTGGCAAATTTTATTTATCATATTACTCACCACGTGGACCATCACTTGAAATTACAAAAATATCTTTAATAATAATTTTTTTAAAAAAATTGCTCTCTCTCTCTCCACCTCATTCGTCTCTACTTCTCTCTTCCTCTAGTGCTCTCTCCCTCTCTTAAATGGCCTTCAAATTATTAGTAGACATGTCTCCCTTTTATCTTCTTGATCCGCCCTTTTAAATTTCTTTTTGTTCCAACAGGTTAGCTCCTTGGACATAGCCCCCAAATTAGGAGAAAAAAAAATTAGAAAATTCCTTAACATTCCTTGCTTCACTTTCCCTGTGCCAAGAATCATACACAACTCTATCAAAATCTTCATTTTAATTCCCCCCAAAAAGGCTCGTATTCAGAGGACGGTTGCTTCTTTCTCCAGCTCTCCTCTAACTCCATAATAGTCAAGCTATGATGAAATCCAATTACATGCAATGTTGTTTAAAAGTTGGGAAAAGAAAACTACCAATCCCAGTTGAAGTTAAATTGACAACCTTTCTATTACGTCTCAAAAATAGGGTACGTGAATAAAGTATAAACGCTAAGGTGTACCTTTGAGGTACCCCAGACATTTTTTAAATAGTCATAATATTCACAATTATGTAAATCATAAATTTTGAAGAAAAGAGATTTACATTAATATTAAGGAAAGTTAAACATTCATATCTTTTTCCATATTCCAATACAACAGGAAATATAATATAATCAACAAAATACAACGTTAATTTTCTAAAATACATCCGGACCTAGGTAGCTTATAGAATTACAAAGCGTTTCTTAGGCATAACGGTAAAAACTTGGTTCCATGAACTCACCAATAAAAAATGAAAGATATCTCTAAAAGCCGTTACATTTCCAGTAGATATCCTTCCTCCTTAGTTCCTGTATCTAAAAAATGATAACCACAAGAGGTGTGAGTCATCAAAACTCAGTGAACAAATGAATGTGTAATAAATTAATATATGGCACAAGTACAAATATCATAATCACTATCATAATCAGAACAAATACCTCCATTACATACAAACACAAATAAATACAGACACACAAAACATACCATACTATGCAACAATGACATGTTATTCCCATGCGAGTCTACATTCTCGTAACAATGACATGCTATGTCACCCGTGAGTTTACATTCTCACAAATGTCACATTAAATCGCAGCTCAATAGAAAATCACTAAGAATCTACGTTCTCTTAGTCTTAAATTTCCCGAAGTACATCCACAACGGTTTGTCCACCTAAGGATTTACAACTTGGTGTTGTGGCAGGTCCATATTCCCACCATCTTTATCTTTCTCTTATGCAACCCACGCACAAATACCACATAACATGTTCAACATTCAAATACAACTCCCAAACCAAAACCCACAACATAATTTTTCATTACATAATTGTCCTATTTTCCTCAATTCATCTAAAAATTACCACACAACATTAAAAATACCCAATCTAGTTATTTATCTCAATTTATACAATTATCATTCAAAATAGCGCAAACAAATTACGGAAAATGAAATGACTAAATTAAATTAAATAATTTAACGCTGTGAAATACCATAATACCCCCAAACACGTGACCCCAATTTTAGCAGGTATTACACTTCCAAAGGTGCATCCAACAAACCATTACAATTTAAAGACTCTTAAAAGCAATTAATTTGGTATTGATGATGGTTCCTAACTCTTTCCTTTTCTTTTCGCCCCAAGATATGGTTAAAGCCTCCTACACAACACCAAGCTTTGTCATAGCTTTTAAACAAGTTTCAATAATTGTCCACAAAAACTTACATCATCTAAAATCTGAATGCTACTTCTACCTTCATTCTTCCAACAACATCTTAAGCGTATAACATTTTGGCAACTCTAAATAACTTTAATATCCACGTCATCTTTCGACATGAGACAAAGGCCCCTCATTATGCCTTAAGAATCCACATTATCATGTTAACAAAATTGTGTTTCCTTTGACGATTGCTAGGCCTCTTCCTTTTAGCTTTAATATTTGTCAAAAATACCACTTGAGGAATTGTAAGAGAGGCACATATCTCTAAGATTCCAGACTATTAAGGAAATCTCCACCCATTGACAGGATCGTCATTCGGAGGGTTGTGATTACTTTAGACATCTTCTATCCATCAATGCCTTCCTTCCTCTTGCATTTCGCACACTCTTTTGTTCACAATGAAACAAAGCACCAGGAGGTACACACACAGAGGGACGAATGAGAGAAAGAAAGAGAGAGAGACGACAAAACAAAGAGGGTGAGCTGAGAAGGAGAAAGAAAATCGAGAGAGAGATAGAGAGAGAGAGGATGAAACAAAGAGGGAGAGTGTGAAACAAAGAGGGAGATGTCCATAGCCTTTGTTTTTCAATTGTGAAACAGAGGTCGTACATTGGTGGAGAAGTACAATGACGATCAAGAGGAGAAGTCACCGATGGTGAAGATGAAGAGAGGGAGGAGCCAGGCGTTGCCGTATAGGTTTAGAGACTTTGTCATTGAGTCGCTAAAATGCATGAGAAGGCCTCACAAACCGTTATCAACCAACGTGGCTTCCAAGAAACGATTAATTGGTTCTTGAGATCATAGTTATTGAATCCAACCCGGCCATTGATCTGAGTAGGCCTTTGGGTCACCGATTCAACTACTAGGTCACCAAATTAATTGTTAATCTGGGTAAAAAAATTAAAAATTAAAAATTATATGTATACTTATATTTGTTTACAAATAAATTTAAAACTAAGTAAAATAAATAATTTATATATAAATTTTACACTTTAAAGTCTTAAAATCAATGTTTTAAAAACCGAATCGGTCATTAAATTAGTGAAGGCACTAATTCAAGGTTCAATGGTTCAACTGTTGTTGAATTGGTACTAATTAAATATATATATATATATATATATATATATATTAATTTTATATTAATAAATAAAAATAAAAAATACTATTATATATATTTATATTATATTAAAATTTAAAACAAAAAATAATATGAATGGTGTTGTCATCCTTTATTATGTTGAACAACTTCTCATTCCCTATGCTCCTCCAGTTAGCACTCACCACTTCCCAATGTTTTAATCTCTTCCCATTCTTACTTCCCGTTACCTCTGTGGCTCTATCACTTCGTCCCTTTCTCTCTCACGCCTCACGCTTTTGGTTCCATTCCATCATCCCTCTCACTGTCTTTCTTCTTTCATCGTTTCAGTATACACACATAGAGTGAAAACTATGAAGAACGCCGGAAGCACTCGTCATTCTCTAGCCACCAGAAGACACAGACCTCGCCTTAGTCACCCACGGATGCCTCACCATCATCTTCCCACTCTCTCACTTCTTCTGACTTTTTCTTCCTCTCATTCCTATCCCCTTCATCGACCTCATTTTTGGCAAAAAAAAGAAGATTTAGATCAAGGGTCAAGAACAGGTGGAGACATCAATGGCAGCACTACCATTGGCGACGTCAATGTGCAAGATCCCTTCTTTTTTTTCCTCCCTTAAACAAGAATCGAGGAGAACCGGCCAACTGCCTGATTTCTCTGGTTCTCCCAGTTCGAAACCAGTTTGATTGGTTCCGTATCAATTTGTGTTATACCGATTTTTTTAGTGAACTGGACTGGACCCCTGCCAGTTCTCGGTTAAACCGGTCCGATTCTTTAATTCTTGCTTTAAACCATAGTCATTAGTCATAAATAATTAAAGTAAAAATATCCATAAATAATTTTTTAAAATAATTGATTGTTAGTTTTTGAATTAGATATCATATAAAATTTTTTGTTTATGCTCTTTAATATTTCTTGATTTAATTTTTTACATCAAATAATTATATAAATATAATTATTTTTTTCCTTATCTCCTAATTCATTAGTAATAATATATTTATTTTTTGTTAAATTAAATATCTTTTTCATTTTAGTTTTTGTCATCTTGCCACATGCACATTTTAGTTTTTGGGATAGAATAATTTTAACACCTTATATATATAATACTTCACCCATATAAATTAAGAACAAGTTGATAGTAAAATGGTAAGACACACAACCTATATGTGGGGGATAAAGTTTGATTCTTGATAAGTGCACATTTTTCTAAATTTTCATATAATTTTGAATATTGAAAAAAGAAAAGAGGTTCGGGTCAACCCCAAGTCAATTGTAGAACGGTTCAAATGACTGACTTGGATCAGTTTCAGCCCTCGGTCACTGAGTCCCAAGTCGACCCGTCGAGCTGGTTTAGGTCCAATAACTATGCATGAGATGACAACGGAGTGAGACGAGAGAGGGAGAGAGAAGTAAAGATGGAGGAGGTAGAGAGAGGGAGAGAGAAGTAGAGACGAAGGAGGTAGAGAGAGGGGGAGAGAGAGAGAGCAGTATTTTTTAAAATTATTATTATTATTATTAAAGACAGTTTTGTAATTTTAGATGATGGATTTGATGTGACAAATAACGTGGCAGATGATATTTGTCATGTGGTACCTAGTCAGCATTTCTATTAATTTTTTTAATGGTATTAAAAAAAGGTATATTTGTAAAAAAAATAAAATATATGGAATATATTTAACCAAAAATAAACTTTAAAGATATAAATAAAAATCGATATAAATGTTAGGGACGTGATTTGAATAAAATGACTTTATGACAATACAAATTTAGAATTTAGCAATGATTTATTTAGTGTTTTAGCAATAACAAAAATTGAATTAAGACAAATATAATTTTTTATGGATTAAATAAAAATGTTTGATATTTCAAGAATTAAATTAAGATAATTATAATATTTTGACGACTAAATTAATAATTTAATCATAATTATATATTTTTTCACAAACTTCTAAGATATTAAATAACTTTTCATCTTCTTCTCATATAAAGTTTTTGGTCATAAATTAAACTGAAATAGAATCCTGAAGACAAACCAAAGCCACTCTTATTTTCATAGTGGCAAAGGTGTTTGTTTGATTTTGTTTTGAACAAATACTAGTTCACATGACAACCGACGTTGTCAGAACTTTAATGGGTATCCCAAGAAGATCAAATTCAAGCCTTGAACAAATCATTTGGTTTTCTTTTTTCCTTCACAGATAGACATGAAGAAAATCAAGATAAAATTTGAAAGTGATTGATTGCTTGCTTTCAAAAGATTTTTCTTTTAAAATGCTTGTGATGGGCATTGGCATTACAATCCGGTGTCCTCACGAATCATTCATATATTGAAATATCCAATTCCAGTTGTCCCTCTTCCCACTTGGGACCTCAATTCCTTTTCTTATTTCACATCTACAAAGAAAAGAAAAAGATGAAAAGGCATTGTATATTCAAGAGAGAATGATAGTCTGATCTGATATAAAGGGAAATGGAAGAAAATGGAACCTCTCTGGACTTTGAACTTGAACTTTTAAAGCATAAAGATGAAAAGGCATTGTATATTCAAGAGAGAATGATAGTCTGATCTGATATAAAGGGAAATGGAAGAAAATGGAACCTCTCTGGACTTTGAACTTGAACTTTTAAAGCATATAGATAGTATGAGTTGTAAAGAAGAGATGGAGAAGGTGGTCCATCAATTCTCCCACTCAAAGGGAGTATATGTGTTAGAGAGTAAATCTGCAACTTATCTTCAAAAATAAGTAACATATTTATCTTTTTATAAATAGTTAAATTTGATATCTAACGATCAAGATTTAATTTTTTTTAAAAAAGATCACTTTTTAAAATTTAAGTTGTTAGATCTTAAATTTAACTATTTATAAAAAAAAACATGTAGCACATCTGTTCTCATATGTGGTGATACTGTGATAGAGCCACTCTATCTTCTTTTAACATCAATTGTTGTTTTCGGTTAAAGCGGAAATGAATTGGTCATCCAAAGTGGTCTCAATGACAAGCCACATGCATCTAACTCAATCAATGCTTTTTGTTTTTCTTTTAATTAAAAGCATTTTGTTATCATTACTGCTTAATGGGTATATCACTGTTTTTGTCTTTGTGAAAAATTCCTTTAATACTTAATAATCACCATTGTTAATGGAGTAGGGACCTTATAGAGGAAATGTTATTTGGGGAAAAGTTACGCCTCCCTCTCACAGAATGCATTCTGCAAGAAACCATTTGGTATACTGTTTAGGCCGTTGAGTAAGAGAGACTGATAATATGAAATTGAAAGAAAATGATTAAAGAAGACAAAGAGCTAAATGTATAATTATTCAAACTCTAATCACTAAAACGCTCTTTTTTCTTTAAAAAAAATCATCTTTTAATTTTAAAATGTAACTGTCTTAATTTAATTCTTCATTAGTTTTTGTTTCTCCATCCAACAAAGTTACAAAAACTAAATTGTTTATTTGGTCAATCAAAAAGATGTAAATAATATATTTATATATATAGCTGATTTTTAAATATATCTCCTCATTCTACTAAATAGAAGACTAACACAACAAATAAAATACTCTCATCTTTAAAAATTGAAACTATGTATGCTGTAGAGTCCAATTCTCTGTTAAGTATTGCACTCCCCAGCATAGTCTAATCAAGGGGACATAACCCCCACTTTGATCGAATAATGCTGAGAGCCTAGTATTATGTTACGCGTACAACGCTCAATAAAAATTTTGTTCGCGTATGATACAGATCATTCCTTATTAATTTTTTCACACTTTCAATTCAATGGCTAAATTAGCAATGAGTGCCTAGAAAGAAAAAAAAAATCAAAGTTATTGATCTCTAAGATTAACTACTCAAGTTGGGCCATCAATTTTTCAAATTCTAGTAGGACGTTTGGTACAAAATAAACAATAAAAAAAAAGGGAAGATTGTAAAAAATTGTCTAAAGAAAACTGTTACGGAAAGCTTCTTTTTTGGAGATCGAGTTTTTTACATACTAATGTGTTTTGAAATTTGTGTCATCCGTTTTTTTGGTTAGAGAATGAATCCCAAAAAAAAAGAAAGAAAGTCAAGGGTTGAAAAAAATAGAGAAGCATAAATTTCAAGACAAATAGTATGTGAGAAGCTTCCCACAACAAAATTATTGTCTAAATTATTCTTCTCATACGTACTAATCTATATTTTATTTTATTTTATTTTTAAGTTAAGATATTACAGTACCTTATTTCCATTCATTTCTTCTTTTTGCGTATCAAACGTAAATTCTCTTGCCAATTCTAACCTCCTCTTTATCTTCTTTTTCAATGCCTTCCTATTTCTCTCCCACACGTTAAAATTTATTTAGTTACATATAAGGTGTGGCATTAAACGAATCATTTAAAAATAAAAAAAAAGCTAATGAAAACACTAACGAATAATGAATTAAGAATTTTAAGAATTAAATTATGTTCTCTAAAAATTTAAAATCCAAAGAACTATTATTATTATTTTTTTTTTAAATCATGTTTAAAAAGGGAATGCAATTGACTGTTTTCAAAATGTTGCAGAGCTTGAAGTTCAAGAATCGGGAACAGCGAAATTCGGGGGTAACAGTAAGGGTATTATAGTAAATTAAGGCCAGTTATAACATCATCATTACAAGGACTTAAAGGTCCGTGGATTCAACCCTACAGTCTGCAGTTTAGCTGGAGAGAAGCAGAGGAGGCTCCCATTTTCTGAGCAAAGAGAAGCACAAAACTTGCGAGAAATCAAGGCTCAAGAAGGAGATGTCGTGGCAAACCTACGTCGATGAGCACCTTATGTGCGAGATCGAAGGTAATCATCTCTCTTCTGCGGCTATCCTTGGCCAAGACGGCAGCGTTTGGGCCCAGAGCTCTACTTTCCCTCAGGTTTCATTCTTTACTCTTCTCTTCCCTGATTTCAACTCCCTTTCTTTTACTTCACATAACTATTTCTTCACCTAATTGCATTCATGTCTTGATGCAAACTGCAGTGTTGATTACGACGATCATCTGTTGATTTAGATGTTTCTTCCATTAGTTGTGCAGTTGATGATTATTTTGTTGCTGATTCATTGGGTCTGCCCGGCATTTCTTCTTCATCTTCTTTTTTTATTGCGATTGATTTATCAGATTATCAGATATGCATAGTTCGTAGACCATGGTCTTACTTTTGCTTTGATCACGATGCTTCTTTGATTAGGGGTTGAGCTTATAGTTTAACTTGGCAGACAAATTTTGAAAATTTATGTTCAGTTGGGTGGTGAATTGAGCTATAGTCACAGATCAAAATCATAATGGTAAAGCGTTTGGAACTTGGGCATGTTTGATAGGAGATCCGATCAGAAAAGAAAGCTGAGTGGCCTGGAATGCTTAATTAGAAGATGGGTTTATTTATTTATTTTCGATCCATTTTGTTTCATAACAATGAGAACAGAAGCTCGTTCATACTGTGTTGCTGTCGATATGAAATTAACTGACCGACATCACTTGATACTTGAAGTGTGTTTGGTTCGTAACATACAATGTGTTGCTCGCTTTCTTAGCCTTTAAATCCAGTAGATCCTTTTTATTATTGTTCAATTTGATCTATTCTTATGCACTCTTTATCCATGTCGTATTAGTTGAAGCCTGAGGAGATAACTGCTGTTAATAATGACTTTGCGGAGCCTGGATCCCTTGCTCCAACTGGATTATATCTTGGTGGCACAAAATATATGGTGATTCAAGGTGAATCAGGAGCAGTCATTCGAGGGAAGAAGGTATGAAATGTTAGTAATATTAGCTTTATGGCTGTCCATTGAACGTTGTAGGGTAGTATTGGTGGAGCCATTCATTAAATTTTGACGTGAGCTGCAATCCTATCAACTGACCATTGTCAATGCACTAATTTCTTTGAAAAATTTACAATTGAGCTTGTTTGATGAGAGTAACAGGGTGACCTCCAAGAAGTCTAGAACCCTCACCCACTCTTTTTTAATAAAGTAGTACTGCAATAATACAAGAGAAAACTTATATCCTTTCTAAACCTTAATTAATATTTGCAATTCATCCTACTAAAAACTCTGCCCTCTTCATGTGTCTGTTTTTCACATCAAATACTAGACAGATATACACGAATGCATATAAGAGATATTTGTGCATAGCGTCTTTCAACAATTTTCTGTATACAAGGATTGTCTGGCATCAAGTCTCACTCTCACCTTAAATTTACAGCCTCAAAATCAAGTTTTGAATATAGCTATGAAACATAAACTATTATGTGGTTGGTTTTTTTGCTCAATATCCTGTGTAAATAATACCTTGTAATGGTGATTTCCATGATAGTTATATTTTCAGCCTTTTCCCCCATTATCCAGGGTCCCGGTGGTGTTACTGTCAAGAAGACTAATCAGGCCTTAATCATTGGCATTTATGATGAACCAATGACTCCAGGACAGTGCAACATGATAGTGGAAAGGCTTGGAGATTATCTTATTGATCAGGGTCTTTAATTTTTGTTTGGTCTGTCTTGTTATCGTGCATATTTTATTGGCTTCCATACAAGGCTTTGCATCGACCTGCCGTGGGAATGCTTGATTGCAGTGTAATAATATTTTGGGTATTGAAAAAGTCATGGGATCTGCGTGTGGCAAAGAAGTGTTTGGTGCTTGAGAAGTGATTACTATAATCTCTCTTGTACGTTTTTAGTGGGTACTTGTATACATTACAGTGGTTTCATTGCTAATTTGCTATGGTATAATGATTGGCATAATTTATTAAAACATCGCAGTTTCTTATTCATATGTTTATGCCTCTTCTCTTTAGTTCATTACTGATTATTACTTAGTTATATTGAGGGCAATAGGGGTAGCGTCCAGATTTGCTGCTTGTCCAATCACAGCAGTTGGATCGTTTTGATCCAACGGCCACAGTTCGCGTATGCCAATTCGCGTATGCCAACAAATGAGAAGTTGCCATTTGTCCTGCCCCCACCCACCATCCAGATCACCTACTCACGCACATGCAATTTAACATACACACAACAATGCATTAACTCATCGTCAGTTTACTCATTCGTCCTTCATCCCTATCCTTCTCTTACATTCTCGCTCTCTCTTCTGTCTCATGTTCTCGCTCACTCGTCTGTCTCTCTCCCTTTCTCACGCTCTCTATCTCTTGTCCATCTCTCTCACCTTTGAATCGCTTTCTTTCTCTTGGTTTTGACTGACATGGAGGTATATGCCAACTAGACACAAATAAAGAGACTCGAGACTTACCTCTGTGTCCCCGTGCTGTCTTCACGTTCTCTCACCATTCTCATCGTCGTGTCGCCTTTGTTTTCCATGTCAGAAATAGAGTTGTTTTGCAGTGAAGATGAGCTTCTTTGCCTCTGTTTCTTGTCGTTGTTCGTGCTTTAACCTCACCAAAATTCTGTTGTTGCGTTGTCGTCCACGGTGGAAGCTTGACCTGCTCCTTTGTACGTTCCCTGAGTCTCTCAAACTTGCATGAGCGTGCTCTGTTCTCATGTCACCTTGCCACCTTCTACAACCCTTCGTCTGGTTCGTCGTCGACCATCTTCTGTGTTGTCTTCATCATCAGCGTTCATCATCTGGTTACCCTACATTCCCCTTTGTGCACGTTCTCTGACAGTCTTCTCAGCATTTTAACAGTCATCAACCACCATTTCCGTCGTCGGTTTGCTTTGCTCTCTCTCAATTTTGATTTGTGAATGGTTTGCTGATTTTGGTTGTCTTGTTCCCCTGCATTCCCCCTGTGAATGGTTAGCTGGTTATCATAGTGTGTTGTATTGAAAAAAAAAAAAAAGGATCATCTTGTATTTTTCCTTTATTTGTGATATGGTCAAGATGTCTTATTTTTGTTTGTTGATCTTGTATTTTTCCTTTGTATCTTATATGGTCTTGTGGTGGTGCCTCTTATCTCATTGAACTTGTAACCTTAAATAGGCTGAATTTGTAATCTTTATAAGTGATGCAATACAAATTGTTAGTTGTTACTTCTCCTAGAATTTTGTTGTTGTATCCTGGAATGAGTTATCTGTGTCAGTCGAAACCAAGCAAAAGAGAGCGAGAGATCCAAAAGGTGTGAGAGAAATGGACAAGATATAGAGAGCGTGAGAGAGGGAAAGAGAGACAAACGAATGAGTGAGAACATGAGACATAGAGAGAGCGAGAATGAAATGATAGGGTACTAGGAGTTTGTAATCGTTTGTTATCCAGTTAAAAGAGTAGTTTGTGAGTTAGAGGAGTGAGTTAGCTATAAATAGGAGAATGGGGTTATGAGAATGGGGATGAAAAAATAGTTTTGTTGTGTTTAGTAGCTTTGCTCTGGGAGAGTCTTGTGACTCTAGGAAACTTAGTCTATGGAATTATCTTGTTCTTTGCCATTCTTGTAATCTTGTTCCACCATCTAAGAAATAACGTTAAGTTGATGTATTGCTATGTGCATGTTAAACTGCATGTGTGAGTGGGCAGTATTCGGATGGTGGGTAGGGGCAGGACAGATGGCGACTTCTCATTTACTGACAAGCGAATTGTGGCCTTTGAATCAAAGTGATCCAACGGCTATCATTGGACGAGCAGCAAATCCGAATGCGATAAAGTAGCTTTTAATTTTTCTATTGGTAGAATCTGTCTTATCAGTAATGTTTGCCAGTACCTATGTTGTAGGAAATCCCCGATGTCATCCTGTTGTCTTCTAGTTTGAGCTTGAATCACTGTCCATTGTTTAAAGCATGGTTTTGAGTCCTTAGGATGCAAGATCATCTTCTTGTCATGGTTTATTTTCTTAAGGTTTATCTGAATGAAACACGATCATCGCTGTCTTTTTACATTATGCTTTTGAGAGAACATAATCTCGTTTCTGTAAATCCGAGAGCCTTGGTTCACGCCTCACGTGGCATTTTTCCTAGATATAAATTTTGATGATTGAGAGTTTGATAGCTTTTCTGTTTTCTTTTTCCACTCTTTTTTCCCCAAGTTTTGTGCCTCTTTATTTTTTTTTTATTTTACCATTTAAAGTTCAGGTTGACAGAGAAAAAAAAAATTGAGAGTGAAAGCTATAAACTGTTCTAGAATGGTTCCAGCATACTTGATAGTGAGAAATATAAAGTGAAGTTGAAATTTTAATTATCTGATCATAAAATAGATGGTTAGAATTGAATAGTTAAAGTTAGAGATATAATATTTTTTTTTATTGATTCAATTATAATATTTCATTTGATAATCTAAAGAATTGAGATTTTAACTTGAGTCTATATTTTTTATCACCAAATGATATAACAAATAACATAACAGTTTATATCCGTTTTATGACTTTTTTCAATAACATTATGTCATAGGTTCAAGATTTTTACGTAGTGTCATTGGTTGCATATAATTTTTTGGTGGAATTAAAAACCATAATTGTTGTCAACAATCCTTTAGAGAACCGCAATGTAAATGGTATATGACTGGAAAGCCCATCCTTCACTCCCTCCCGCAAATGAGGCGTGATATCCTATTGTGTCAACTGTAGTTCGCATGAAAATTTTCAACAATTATCCACAGCAAATATTGTACCAACAAAAATAAAAATAATATTTAGTGAGTTTAATCTGTCTTATTTGAATTCTCAAATCCCACACTAGCTCTTCGGACTATAAAAATACGTACTGTACTCTCAGTATTATGAGTCTGAACATTGCTATCATATACTTCTTAGGAAAATAAATAATTTTATATGAAAATTCAAAATCTAATTCAGTTGTGCTTCTCTGTACTCGTTTCCGGTTTATGTCGCCATTAGCATTTTTCTGCATGCATGCATGCATCGTTTTATAGATTTTTCACCTTTTTCTCGTGTATATATACTTGAACCATAAATTGCGGACATACACAATACACATATGCCTTTTTGAGCAGCCTTGTGATAGCAAGGAACTCGACTCTTTTCACGTTTGAAAACTAAGGTACTCACTTTCATAACTAAATAACACTAGTTGTAAACTTGTAACATAACAATACAAAGAGGTTTAGCTTGACTGATTTAGTTGGCAAACTGAGTAAACTAATTGTCAACTTGTAATGAACACAGACATTTACGAACTGCAATTTTGTAATGTCAAGAGTAGTGAGTTAATTAGCTTGGACGGCAAATTTAGTAATGCCATATATATGGATATTGATTATAGTATATGATATGATATGGTGGCAAATTTTACGTGGCAAAAAGCGACTCGTAAATTACAACAGCTTCTGTTTCATATATATATATATATATATATATTCATGTTAATGTTGTTTCTCCCTTTTTGATTGTCCTGGCTGGCTTAGAACTTTGAGATGGTAAAAGTCATCCTTTCCTTAAGCCACTTCATAATTTCTCGATGCTTTCATTTCTGACAGTTCCGTAGTTTGATGTGTTTATTGACCACTTGACTTGACCAAAACTAAAGGTTCGATTTGTTTATGAATATCCCAAAGCCCAGCGAACGTTACAATGTAAGGATCTATCATGAAGAATCCGGACTGGGACCAACGAAATTATAATTAATATTTAGTGAGAAAAATAATAATTTGAGTGCAGCTTAATATATAGCCAATTCCAAGTGCAGCCATAAAATGTTTTTGTTTTTGAGGGAAGCAGAAGCAGAACCAACCTGTGGGCACTCATAACATTATGTCTAGAAAACACTTCATTTTATCTAAAAAACGATATGTAAGAAATTTTTTTCCAGAAAAAAAAAAGATTATATAAAGTTGAATTGTAAAAAAGTAACTTTACATTTTTATTAAAAAAAATTATTAATAAATATTCAAAAGCTTTATTTAGACCTTATGAATCAACATATATATATATATATATATATATATAAAGACTAACATTGATTGCCTTACATGATTCAACACTCAATTTCAAAAAAAAAAAAATACTACGAGTTTTACAATTATGGTCTAATCTAACACCATTTAAATCAAATTAATCAAAATTTAATAGATTTTTAGATACTAATAATTTTAAGTATATATGTGTTTGTGTATGTATATACATATGTATATCGTGAAACATGTGGATGATTGGGCATCCAACTCCGAGGACCACGTAGCGGTGCTGGATACAGTGTAGTCAACCTCCTTATCTTATCGAATGTGATATATATCCGCCCATGTCATATCCTTCTCGTACAAATCCAGCTCATTCTATATTAATAATACGACTTTTTTGGATTCTTAATTATTCATATTCGCTTAAGTTGTAACCATAACACCTTGTGATATTACTAAGACGACACGTGGGTGGAATATTTGTGAATGTGACAAGAAGCTACAAAGAAGACGCTATTAGTCGTCGAATTCGTCAATTCCACAGAGATTATTTGAGGCTAAACAATTGGGAATATACAGTAAAAGTGGTGTTCAACGTCATGCCAAAATAAGGTTTGTTGCAGTTATTTTCTCGTGCAGATTTCATATTTCTTCTTCTTTTTCATTCTGTTATACTTTTTCCTCTATATACATATATAAGTGTGTGAGAGAGAGAGAGAGAGAGAGAGAGATAAATGATGCATTAAAAGGAGTATATATAGTCAACTACCTACCCCTCATCCTATGAAGAAAAGTTGGCTTAATTATAGGTGGCCTCAGATTCACCACAAAAAAAGGTGAAGGAAAGAAAGATGACTCAGGATATGGTGTCATCAAATTTAGACCTTATCCTCTATCCTCTATTCTAGTAGTCTGAAAGAAGCAACTAATTTTACACCATATAACGTTATTTGACAATGAATGTTTTAAGATAAAGTGTTAGCAAACATTATAAAAACAATAAAATTGGTCAATGCTATCCAGTTAATTCTTCATTGGTGATCCAATATATATAAGACCCCCTTTCATTTTCCACTTCATGCAGTGTAGTATATGCGATTTTCATAAACATATGCTGCTGCTCACTCATTGAACAACTCTGAAAGGAGAATCTTTCTGAAAATACAAAGGCAAGAGAATGGATGGTAATGGAGTTGCAAACACAAATTGGGTTTTGAAGGATCATGATATCTGCGATTCAACATCCATTGGATCCTTCTCAGAAGATTCAATCGACTCTCTGAGTTCATCTTCTTCATCACAGTTGAATGAGGAGGCAGACTCTGCAACATCAATCTCAACCTCATCTTCATCATCACATTCAAATGGGCCTTTATATGAACTGTCTCAACTCATCCACCATCTTCCTATAAAGTAAGCAATTTCTTGCCCTTGGTTGAATGAAAGACTCAAATTGAAGATTCCCCTTTTTATTTTATGTGTGCTGAATTGATGGGGGTGATGAAATGTGGTGCAGGAGAGGTCTGTCCAAGTTCTATGAAGGGAAGGCACAATCTTTCACGTCTCTAGCAAGGATACAGAGCATAGAAGATCTGCCAAAGAAGGTCACACCTCACAGAAAGAAGATGAAGTCAAGCAAAAGTTATGGAGCAGGTTTGGATGGCCACAGAATATCACACACTCCCAAGCCTGCAATTTTCAAGAAATCTTCAAGAGCATCTTCCATATCTGTAGTGAGTCAAAGAGGGAGCTTTCTGGGTATTAGAGTTCACAACAACTTTTGATGTCCAAACCAGTTAAGGCTCTGCTTATTTCATTCACAAAATCGAAATTTTTGGGTGGATTAATTAGCAAATGTGAGAACAGTTTCTTCTGATAGATATTAGAGTAATCTATTCTTTCTCAGTATTTATTATTTACAAACTATGTTATTTCTAATTTGAATTAAATTCAACTGGTATATATTAAATTGTTAAAGAATCATTGATTACTGAGGTAGAGCCATGTGATCAAAGCTACAGATAATCACTGCTTTATTTGCCATGGTGGTGCTTGTCTCTGACTGCTTCGGCTAATAATACGACTCATTAACGGATCATGCATCAGCTATCATTATCATAAATAAGAATTGAGACACGGTGCTCCACAAAAAGAAAAAGAAATCTATGAAGCATTTTATGTGGAAAATGTGATCATACTATATGAGATCTGGATGTAAGATGAGCCTAAATTTTGAAGGCTCTTACAAAATTATTTCAAGTTTTATTTATCGTACTAACTTACAAAAAAAGGATAAGAGTGATTTTCTCCTGTCTTTTCAATATCATGTAACTAACACAGAGCAGAAGCATGGGATTTTTTAAAAAGAGAACTTCTGTTCTTTTTAAAGTACACTTTGTTATCAAATTTTTCAATAAAAACGTAAAAGGTGATTATTTTTATGACTTCAGATAGTTTTATTAAAAAAATTTAATAACAAAATTTTTTTAAAAAAATATTACATAAACTTAATACATTTTTTATTATATCAAACCACCTGCAGTTATATGTTGAGGGAATTATTGTTTTGATCTTTGTAAAATGATTAATTTCTCAGTTTGATCCTCTAAAATATGAACTCTTAATTAGGTTGTTCCATATTAATTATTTTTCTTGCCACTCATTTCATTTGTCATAGTTACTGGTTTATAAGACTTTACACTTCGATTCATTAACTTGAGAGAATTCTATTTTTGAAGGACCAAATTTAGAAATAAACCATCTCAAAAACGAAAATGTTCACATGCTTATATGTACTTTCTAATGTTGGATGCATCATTGCCCAAATACGTATACCTGAATGTGAGGACCGAATCGTTCTGCGTATTGGATACCCTTATAAAAGGCTTTATGGTACCATAATCTTTTAACAATAAACATAGCAGAAAAATGATAAGCTTCCACTGCCATTACATTGTTCTGAGGAAAATTCAGGGATGAAAGGCCTTTCTTGTTAAATTACTGTCAAGAAAATATTACAATGCAACTGAACTATATCAAGCACTCCGACTAATTTCGCGTTTCAACCTAAGTGGACATAACTGGAAAACAAGACCCTGGGCTGGGAAGGGACAACATTTGCCAGTTAGGTTTATAATTTATAAGTTTTGAAAGGATACAACTTGTGTACAAAAAATGGCAACGCAAAAATTTGTGTATGAAGCCCTTCAGATGGATCATATCTTGTAGACGGGTACAATTCCAAGGAGATAAAAGCACTTCCTCATCACAGTTGCTGTTGCTTCGCATAGCAGCAGTCTACTTGTTTCCTCAGGCGATCCAACAACCTGCATCAGATGCCTTGAGTCAAACAATATTCATTCAACTAAATCTTACTAATCACTGAGTGGTTTATTGTCGCTGAGAGTAACGTTCAAGAAAATTGCTTGGTAAAGGACAGGTTTTAGCAGATAAATAATCAACTGGTGCTATTCGAAGTTGTAACTGGCCAGTGGTATAAGAGACATAGAAGCCATCTTTCAGCAGGTGTCACAAGAAATGTTGCAAACGTGCTAGTTGGCACTTGGCAGCTTTAATATTCTCCATCACCACTTAGATGGATGTCAAAACATAGATATAAAGCATCAACCAATTGTGTTAGAACTATACCTGACAATTGGAATAAAACTTTTTTGTAAAGATCTCTGCTAAATTATATAGGTATTCACACAACACATTGGGCAATAAATTGGTGCATGCCTCCTCAACAACCTGAAAAATAAAGCAGCAGGAAATCCCATATGGGAATAGTAAGCATCTTTTTGGATTATCACAGGTATAAATGCGTAAGGACTAAGGTCCACATATCCTTTTGACGTTTCCTACCTCAGAGAACTGTAGCAAATGAAACCCCAATACACGCTCATCTTGATGATCCAACGCTATTTTCCCAGTCTGTCACAATAAGTAGATAAACATGGAATACACAGTAAGGCGTCCAACAGGTTGGATATTTAGCATACTGACTATATACAAACATGAATAGAATATAGCATTTAACAACACCAATAGGTGGGCAACTTGTACTGAAAATTAAATCATGGTTCAATTTTAGTAATGAGAGTCATATCAACCAAGAAAAAATGCAATTTATGCAAACCCAGGCACAATCTAACTAGATAGGTGGCAGCCCCAGGAAGAAAAAGGAACGTACTCTCTTTAATTCTTCTATGTCTTTACCAGATTTCCTGATAATGGAACAGATCCTAGCATGAGCATATAATAGATAAACAGCAGTATTTCCCTGTTTCACAAGAAGTTGGTAAGACATTGTTAATATTAGAACTAATAGTTTTGTGGGGCACAAAGAGTTCAGCAACGACTAACTGAAGTTTAACATACACACATTTATGGCTAACTGTTTAACGTTTAGCAAAACAAATTGTCAATAAAAAGGAGGAAATGATTATGGTTGCCAAACTTTGGGGTAAGAAATGATGATCCTCAAATCTGCTAGCTTCTTCCCCGTAGCTTCAATAGAATACACTTAAAATTGCATATTGTTAACGTACCTTATCATTAAGCATTTGATCAAAGTTGAACGTGTAATTTGTCAATCTGTTGTTCTTCAGGTCAGCATACCTGTCAAGACAAATTGAAGAAACAGATATAAGGGGCAACAACTCACTTAGCATTCCCACTGCTGACATCACATAATTTGCTATGTTAGAGCAAAATCATTAGAATAATCATGTTACTAAAACAAATCTTCATGACTGGGACAAAGTAGAATGGTTGCATATTTGGAAGGATAAAAGCTGCTCTAGTTTTGTCACGATATATTACTTAGTTCATAGAACAATGTTTGTAATTGTTTGTGCAAACAGAATTCAGAGTAATAGCTCAAATTTAAGTTTAAAAGCACCCCAACTAAAATACTGTCTTTGATAGCCAACACATCTATCTCCAAAGCATCACCAGTTTAGCAATATACAAGTGAGTATCACAGAACAGAATGTTGACTATGCTAAAAGTAGAAAAAAGGGGGGGGGGGGGGGGGAAGAAGATGGCCTCCACCATTAATATAGTTTCACTAATTAACTAAACATAGAAATACATTTGAAAGTAAAAGTAACTTACTTAACAGCACCATAACCAACAGCCTCTGCAGTCTTCTCAATTTCCTCCTCAGACCAATCTTTAGCAGCATCTAATGAACATCAAAATAGGCATATGCACTCATATAAATCTTAATGTATAGAAAAAAATTTAGCCATGGATGCTTGCACGCAGACAAAGATGAAATAGAAATTTCATGCAGTAAGCATAAAGTAGGCATCCAGTAATTTACCACGCTCAATGAGGGCACTTTTACTGCGATTCTTGGCTTCATCAAGCAAATCAACCAATCGAACAACTTCTGTGTTGCGAGTTCGAAAACGTTTTCCATCTTCCCCAAGAACAAGACCAAAGCCTACATGAGTAGTTTTGGGATATAAAGAATCATCTGCTGGCAGCCAACCCGCACGCTTAACAGCCTGAAATAATAATAGAAGGGGGATGCCTCACATTTTATTTCATCGAAACACTGGCAGCAGCTATTTATCATGACCAGTGAAGCACAATAACTTCAAATATGGATCCATGGCCATGTTCAACGCTCATGTGACACTTGAATTGCTCATGGGCACTTCATATTTGTGTCACAGAGCCTATTTCTGTGCTTCTTAGGTCATATACTTTTATTATTTTAAGGATTAAAAAAGAATAGGCCATCACTGACTAATTACTAAAAAAACAAAAAGTAAGTACAAGACATAAAAGCCAATCAATGAGAGCAACTCTATTGGCAAAAGCAATTAGCAAAAGCACCACATGATAACACCAAAATGCAGGTATCATAAAATATTATAGACATTAGCATCTGAGAGATACCTTAAATACCATATCAAAATGCTGCTGTTGCCCTACATCTGTGACATATATAATCCACTCAGCTTTTTCTTCATTTAGTCTATACCTAAATGAGAGGAGGGAGCGTTGTCATATTTTGAAGGATTTTCAGAAACGTGTCTAAATAAACCAGTACAAGAAAGAAAGACACAAATGTTACCAAAGTGCAGCAAGATCAGTTGAAGCGTAGTTGTAGCCACCATCACTCTTCACAACAATAAGTGGTATGTTTACCCCTTCAAGAAATATTACACGAGCACCTTCACTTTCTTCAATCAGTCCTTTTTTATTCAGTTCCTCTAAAACCCCAGGGATATATGGATTGTAAAAACTCTCTCCCTGTGAAAAAAAGACAATATCATTCAGTACACTGTAAGGAACAATAAAGCATCCAGAGGAGTCCTGTTTCAATAAAAGGGCCCTATTTCAAAATTTTCACCTTTGTTGAGAATATAAGCAAAACCAAACACCCTTGTGGGACAGTATACGCAAAATTCCTAATGTCAGGTTGTGCAAGTCATCAAATAACATAAGATACAAGATCAGAATCTAAGCCATTCAATAAATAGACCAATAAGCATTGCAACTACTAGATTTTCCATTAAACCCAAGGAATAATAAGTATGCATAGAAGTATATAACTCCTAGCAACAAATCCTTCGGGAAGGTACCAGCAAGAAGCTATAATGGCTATCCTCCCCAGTTTCAATAAGAAACCAGAACATTTACCTTTTCCTCCAAATGAACTCCAAGACGTTGATAGACCCTGTGGAATTCAGTCCGGCTAATTTCACAAATTTGTGCCCATGCCTTATGGTATTTGGTTTCTCCACCCTGAAATCAAAATTGATCCAGGCAATTTAAAACCAAGTCATCTAAGATCTCAAATGAGTAGATAAAAAAGGAAAATTCATTAGCTGAAAATTGGTACACTTTACCTGAAGACGGACTACAGCCTGTTGTGCCCTCTGCTTAAATTCAGGATCACTATCAAATCTCTGTTTAGAGGCCTTGTAGAATGCCTAAAAAAGTAGGGCTCACAAGAGCATTAGAAAATGATCAACCATAATTCACTTTTTAAGCATTAAATAGATATGTGCAACAACAACCATAAAGAGAAACATAGCGAATATTAATAAGAACTTTATCCCACAAGGCATATGTATATTGCCTGCCCAATGTTGAAGGTCTATTTTGCAGGCATTAAAAAAGAGAAGTCTTATTAATAAATCCTACATTCACCCAATGTTATTTAACTTCATTCCATAACCTCCTTAGAAAGATGACAGAATTTCAGAGACACCAAACTGCCAACTATTTGCAATGCTACATGCAGAGAAGAATTTAATCACTGCTGACGCAACTCTTTATTTAAGCCCTTTGCTTAATCATTAATAGGAACTTATATTAAATACTAGTTATAGAACAAATGCTTCATACAGACTTCTGAAACATGAAATTAATTTAGTTAGAAGAAAGTCATGCAGTGAATAAGCTAGTTTATCAGAAGTTCAGAGTTGAATGAAGAAATCCCAGCAAAAATATATATATATATATATTAAATATCTAAATAAGAATACATGGAATTGTGTTCATTTCAAATAACTATATAGGAATAAACGGAATTTTTTCATTTTAATATATCTTATTACCTGAAGATCTCCAATGGCTGCTTCATTAACATCTTCTGGGTTTGGAAATTTTTCAAAGAGGAATTCAATCAGCATACCAAACTGCAAAGCAAATACATGAACTTTGTGGCTTGAGCAATATGATATCAATACCAAAAAGGAAAATTTTCCCAAGTTCAAACAGAATATTTTATAATTCAATCAATTATGAGGTAAATCAATGGACATTGCATTATAGTAAGACAAAGAAGAATATCAGAGAGCACAAACTCTGCCATCATCAGATTAGGAGGAACGTAAAAAAATATGTTCTTGATCTAGACCATGATGATGGTGAATAAAGCACCTTATGTCAGTCGCTGTCCAAAATATTATTTAGCTCTCAGCACCATGTAAATGTTAATGAACATTGAACACAAAGCAGCGTGAAGTTAAACAGTGGCAATAAAGGAAAAATTCAGAGTCATTAAGTTATTTGAACAAACCTAGCTATGATAACACATATCAAGGAGCCAGTTTCATCATGAACAATTTAACCTCATACTGAACATGCACTACTTTTATGGCACAGAAAGCAAGATTCTGGAATCAAATCTACCTGTGTTCCCCAATCACCAACATGATTCCGGCGGAGAACTTCAACATGTGAAAATTCAAGCATACGAGCTAAGGTATCCCCAATAATGGTAGATCTCAGGTGACCAACATGCATTTCTTTTGCTATATTGGGTGAGGAAAAATCAACCACTGCCCTCTTGAGTGGAAGTCGTGGTGCCCATGTATCAATACCATCAATTAGCATCCTTTGCAAGTTCTGTAGCAGAACATTTACTGTAAGTATTAACAGACCACTTAAAGAAGTAAACTAAATCACACAACGTGAAACGTTTATCTTTTCTAAAAGCAGCTTCTTCCTTTAACATAGACACGCACACTAGGTACATACAAGTGGCAATTTTGAACTAGAAGATTAAAAAAAAAAAAATGCAATCACCTGTGCTATCCAATTCTTTGATAAGACAACATTGACAAATCCAGGCCCAGCTACAGAGCAGGACTCTATAATTTCAGAGGGAGGAAGATTCTTCATGATGGCCTACACAAACAAAAACATACAGATAATCAAAATGTAACAAATGAAAACCTAATTCCAAAATCAAGTTATAAAGAAAATGTATAATGGCGAGGAGACCAAATAAAGAAATCATCACTGGCTATACCTGTCCAACAGATGGGGGACCCCTAAATTCTGTCTTCTTTCCTTTTATTTTAGACCATAGGCCCATTGCATTATTACTGCAGGAAGGAAAAACAACCGAGTTTAGCTTTAAAAAGTAAGTCGAAGACAGATTATAGAAGAAATTATGTCTTCTTATAGTTCTATTCTACAGATGATATACAATATATTTAGATTCTCAAATTCACATAAATGTCGACCAGGAATAGAGTTTAACCCACCATTGGTAATCACCAAACTTTGCAGTGCAAGCAGCAATTAAAGGCTCCACATCAGTCTCATCAGGTACTGTTGCCTTTAGAGATACCTCAAACAGTTTTGCTAATTGTCGCTTGACGTTGCCCACATTATCTTGATCCTGCATCCAAACAATGAAAATTAGTTTTATACTCTTATGACATGGAACAAGCATGGATATTTCACAACGCTACCAAATTTTGTAGTCGAACATGTGTTGTCCTTGCAACAACAAAAAGGTAGGAAAAATTATATATGTACTAGTGAAAATAACTTACAACTGCCATAGTAGATATGGATTGCGTCTTTGTTGCAAAAGTGAGTCTTCTAGATGCAACCTTCAGTAAATCTGTCTAGTTTCACAATGACAACATTAAATTGGCACAAGAACAGTAAGCAATTACCTAATTTTTGAAATGACACAAAGAAATAGTTAATCAGGAGACTTTTAGCCAAAGAAGCTTAAATTTTGGAAGGAAATCCAGAGCTGCATGATTATTGTGAAAAGCAATGAATGTTACGTAAAAGGAATAGTCTGGTGATAACAACATAAAAGTTCTTCTTTAACTTCACAGGGTAATAAGGAAAAAGGGTTGGGGGAGAGGAGGGGGATGGGCGGGTATCTCTAAACCCAATATTGGAAATGCGAGCGTATGGTTATATTTAGAACAAAAGAATGCCAAAAGAAACTAAAGCAATGTCATGACTCATGAACTCCAAAACACCTATTACCCAGTTAAAAAAAAAAGGTGGGATAAAACTAAAAAATAAAACGTAATTGAAAATGAGCATATGTAAACACCTAAGCTCTTCATAAATGGCGAATCGGCTTCCTCGAAAAACTCAAATTATCTTTAGCATAAAAGGAAAAAGAAAATAAGAAGCGAGAAAGAGAAAGAGGTGGAAGCAAAAGAGGGAAGGGGGTGGGGAGGGAGAGAGAGTGGAAGCTGACCAGCGGGTGCGGGAGCGGGAGGCAGAGGAGGATGCGAGGGAAAGTGAGAGAGGCGATTGAAGGAGAGGAGTGGAGATTCAGAAAACGGCGCTACTAAATGAGCGAGGTAACTACTACTACACCCTAACATTTTAGTTTCCCTTAATTTTTGTAATTATTTTAATAATATAGCGTTGGTTTAAAGTTCCTGCTTTTCAGCGTAGCGTACAGAATTGAGAATCCCCCTTACTCCCAGTCTCCCACTCGCTCCGTGCTTCTGTTGTGAATCTGATGCTCCCCTTTACCCTCGCCACGCTACCGTTTCTTCTGTCGTTTCAGTTTTTAGTTTGGCCGTTTTATGTTAACCAATCACCTATTCCCATTATCCACGGCCCCGAACAAGAAAAATTTGGAGGTTATGGAGCGAGAACCAATACTTTCAAGCCCGTAAACGTATTAGGGTGACCCATGACCTACTGTGTATTGTTTTTAACATATATTTTTCAATTTTCATCATATTTTGTACAGTTTTTATCAATGAATAATAAGAAATTTTCTTTCTCTCTAAATATAGATTACATTAATTAAATTACGTTAAATTTATGTATTTCTTGTGTTTTTTTTTTGTTTATCATCCCTTTCTATACGTTAATTCTGTAACAAAAATTATAACAAAAAAAAAAAAACTCTTGCTGACTTCTCACTGACCACACACAGTGGCGGAGCCACTTAGAATTCAGGGGGTGCAGTTGCACCCCCTGAAATTTAGAGAAGTTTATGTAAAAAATTTTTTTTTTTCAATTTGCCCCCCCTCTTTGTTTTTTTTGAACCCCCTTAATATTTTTTTGAACCAATTCAGTGACTCACTCCCTCTCTACTACTCACAGTCACAAGACTCTTACTTCCCAGAGTCACAAAATATTTTCTTGATGATGGTTAATTTCTCATTCCATTATTAGGGACCTCTTTGTAAAAGTTTAAAATTTACATTTTTTGTACATATGTCTAATTCTATTAAATTGGTTAATTGATTATGTAATTATGATTATGAGTAACATATTTGTGAAGTCAATTTTATGAAATTTATTTTTGATGATGGTTAATTTATCATTCCATTGTTAGGGACCTCTTTGTAAAAGCTTGAAATTTGAGATTTTTGTATATATGTCTAATTCTATCAAATTGATTGATTGATTGTATAATTAGGATCATGAGTAATATATTTGTGCAGTCAATTTTATGAAATTTTTTCTTGATGATAGTTAATTTATCATTCCATTATTAGGGACCTCTTTGTAAAAGCTAATTTATGATTTTTGTACATAGGTCTAATTCTATCAAATTAGTTGATTTATTATACAATTATGATCATGAGTAATATATTTATGAAGTCAATTTCATGAAATTTTTTTTTGACGATGATTAATTTATCATTACAGTATTAGGGACCTCTTTGTAAAAGTTTGAAATTTGTGGTTTTTGTATATAGGCCTAATTCAATCAAATTAGTTGATTGATTATGCAATTAGGATTTAGAAGAAAAACAATTTTTTTGTAATAGAAATATTTTTAAGAGGAAATTACTATTAAATAAATAATAAATTAAAATTAATTTAGAAGAGTTACTATCAGATTCAGAAAAGCAAATGTAAATTTTGCCCCCCTGACCAAGGGGTCCTGGATACGCCACTGACCACACATGTTGTTACTTCTTATAATTTTATTAAAACTTTAATTTATTTTCTTAGATCAAAAAATTATTACTTGGTCTCTATAACTTTTAATTTAATATGATATTGAACTTCTATTAATGTGCCATTCCATTAATGCAATCAATATTATTAACACTCCAAGTATAAGGATTTATGTTAACTAAAAGGTAAAAATACATAATAAATAAAATTTACTTAAATATATTACATATGATACTAAGTACGTAAAATTATTTGAGCTAGACATGCCTAACATATCAAAATAGCAAAATTTAATGGTATACTATAGAACTTTAATGGTTGTGCTTCATTGAACAAACTCCACGCCCACACTATCCAGATCGCGATAACTCCAATTCCAATCAAATGAAGAGTTAAAAGTATAAATAGAGACTAAGTAGTGCAAAGATTTTATTACGTAATAATTACAAATGCAGATGCTGGCCTAATTACATTACACTTCGCTGTCCACCATGCAAGAGCAAGAGATGAAGTTGTAAATTGCAACTAATTATTCAAAGGGCATCTGACATGCTAGCTGCCGATAATCCTCGATAACATTTATGAACCATCCTAATTCCATGCATATAGCTACTTAATCTATATTCTGCATTTGTAAAATATTCATGTTGGTTGACCTATTAGAACTAGGGAGGCATGTTTGATGACTCTTGACACTCTCCAAACTTCGTGTTGCACACGATCCCATGATTCTGCAGTCTTCACATTTTCTGCCACTTTTACTGCATCATCTATCCCTGGGAAGGATTGTGATCCATAGTCATCATGTTTTGACGGTCCATAGATCTGCAAAATGGGAGCTTGATGATTTAATGACTTCATCACTTCATCAATAATATCTTATAGATAAACCAGGTAAGTGTAGAAATATGAAAGCAAAAGGACGAGGGAGATGGGCCTGAAATGGCTCATTCTTAGTTCTTACCAAGAGCTTATACCATGACATCCCAAAGAGGCCATCTCGGTCAGTAAATGCACGCTCAGCCATCATCACTCTATCATTTACCTCTCTCACTTTCAACTGCTCTTTATTCCATGTTCCTATCCACCCTCTACTATCTTCTATTGCCTTCAAGCATCACATCTCAATTTCAGAAATGAAAAATCCCCAAAGAAAGAGACAAAATGATACCTTTTTTTTTTTTTCAGGTATATAATGCTGATATAAGATACTCAAGTTTGCTACCTTTCTCAGGTCATTTATACTGGTTGCTGCTTTCTCAAGTTCTCTAATGGACCTGAATATGGGAGACAAGTTTATGTCTTTATTTGCAATCTCATCTTCCAGGTGCTTTGCGCTAATCTGTGATTTAAAAATCTGATGTAATTATCTTTCATGAAACTTAACTCAGTGAGGAAATCCTAATATGTGAAGAATGATTTACATAACCATCTGATGTGGGCATATATACCTGGAGCTCCTTAGCATAGGAGAGATAGTCAAAAGGCAAGAACTCCTCATCTGCTAGCCAAAGTGCTACCAGACCCCAAACACTTGCCACTGGTAATTTCCACAGCATAAGCACAAGCCAACAAAGGGCTTTAAAGCTTATATCTCAGATGCTGTAACGGAAGCTCATAAGTCATAAGGCTCACTCACCTGCTATATGCCTACGAAACATAGGGTCACCGAATTTCTCCATCCAGATGAAATCATCATACATTGAGTGGTATACGGGGTTTCCTACAATTGATTTGAATCAAGTCCAAATCTTAGTTTTTGCCCCAATTTTAAGTCTCATGCAGACCATACATAATTAGATATGACTTGAAAAATATATAATTAAATATGTTCTAGGATAGGACAACACAAAATTCTTTTTTTTTTTCTGCACAAAACAAAATTCAAGACAATTGTTTGATGGAATCAATTTTGGCTTTTACCTCCCCTAACTCTAAGAGATACGTCAGCTGACGGAATTCCCACATGCTGCACAAAAGGTGCATAATCTGATCCTCCACCTCCTAACCTTCCAAACTTTCCATGAAGAAACAAGTTGGTTATGAGCATAGATATTCAGATTATACAGATCCCAACGTTGTAACCCCATTGATCACTGGCTAGTTCGTAAAAAGAAATAAGAAATGAAGTGTAATATCCCAAGAATTTTTATGAATATTTAAAGTCTGATTTGAAGTTTAGTGAAAAATTTAATTATGTGAAAAATTTTCTTTTTGAATTAGTGAAGAAAATGTGGGAATAGAAATTTTTATTTTTAATTTAGGAAATTTTTACAAATTCTCAAGGACTAAAGTGAAAAGAAAAGAAAGTATAGAGGACTTTTGAGAAATGACCAAGTAGGAACCCGAGAAGAAGAATAGAGCTTATGGGAATGAATTATGAGTCCGGTACCGAAAAGATGATGGATTCGAGGTTAAAGTGGAGTTTGAGATATTGAGAGGGACTAAAGTGAAATAAGAAAATTTGTGGGGCACCGAGGATTTAGAAACACCTGAGGTGAGATTTTATGAATTTGCTTTTGCTAGTCTTGACTGAGGGTCAATTGCAGAGCAAGTGATAATTTCACCCCGGGCGAGTATATAGGTGGCCTCACCTATTTTTTATTCATTTTTCTCCTTTCCTCTCTCTCTCTTCACTTTCTCTCCTCTCCTTCTCTCTTCCTTCTCTCTAATTTCTCTCTCTACACTCCAACTCTACAACCGGGCTTTGGAGGGTGGATCTCGGGCTACGGGGCGAGCCTCTAGGAGCCAAGCAACATAGGAAAAGCAAGGAATCGAGGTAGAAATTTCTATTTCTTAAGCTTTTCTCTATTTTCTAGTTTTAAGAGTGTTTGAGGTAAAATCGAGATTCCGGCTTCGTTTCTCGATTAAAATTGGTGATTTTGGTGTCTAAATGCTCCTTAGACATTAAGGGTGAGATCCCATGGAAGAAATCATGAAAAACGGTGAAGATTTGGCCAGATTTGGGCCAAAACCGAGAGAAATCGCGAAGGGGTCGCGATCGTGGCGCCTAGGCGCCAAGGTGAGATGGGAAGAAGAAGGAATTGGCGCCCAAGCGCCACGTGTGGCTCCAGGCATGGTTGGCGCGCAGGCGCCAGGTGTACCGGGAAATTTTAGTTTATTTTTCAATCGGCCATAACTTCTTCATCCGAACTCCGTTTTGGGCAAACTTTATATCGTTGGAAAGCTCTTTAAGTCTAGTTTCCAATGGTATAATTTCATTTGAATATTCATTACCAGTTAGGAGTTATGATTCGAGAAGTAAGTGAAGGTCAAGAGTAGTGGTAGGAAATTTCTCTATTTCGTAACTCTGATGGTTTTTGTCTGGTTACAATAGGAATGGTCAAAGTGCAAAGTGGGAGTGCCGAGAGCGTGAAATCCAGGTGAGTGGGTTAATACTTGCTATGATTAAATATCTGTTATTGACTTTTTGCATCATAGTGGAAATATGTTGTATATCCAAGTTTGAAGAGGATGATGTGGAACGATGAGGCATAAACAAATGTGGAACGTGTCTAGTAATGTATATAATTATATTTTCTTATTTTCCCATGAATGGAGGTTATATGATGGATTGTGAATGGCATGTGAACCGAGTTGAATAATTGTTCTATATTATGGGTTATGTTATATACATGCTATGTTGCTGGAACCACATTGATTATGTTGTGGCTTGAATTGTAAATGACTGAGTTGTGTATGTGGCTCAAGATTATGATTGAGGATGTTTTTATATGTGATTGTGATTGTGTTTGACTGGAAAGGAAAGGCATGATGGTGCACCGCATGGAGAAATCTATGTGAAGCTATAAGGGTGGAGAATATAAATGGAGCGATAAGGGTGGATGCGGCGGGGGCCGCAGGCAACGATCCAGAGGTATTCTGGACGACCCGGTTGATACGGGAATTGTGTGTGAAATTGATTTCATCGATTGCTGTTGTGAATTTTGAATTTTGTTGAAATGCATTTGATTCACTTGGATATTGTTGTGAAGTATTATGAATAATATTATATCATATGATGATCGATCTACGTATGATTGCTGCATGTTATCATTATGATGCATGATTTTTATTTTGTCATAGTATTGTGTTATCTACTCACTGGACACGTGGTTTGCTCATACCCCTCTTATTGATATTTTTTTTCAGAATTGACAGCTGAAGGTAAATATCGGAACAAGGAATTATGGATCCTTAGTCCATAATTACCTTTTCATTTGTTCAGGATAAAGGTATAATAGTTAAGTTTTATTCTAAGTTGTATAAATCTAGAAATCTCTGTAATCGGGTAGGTTCATTCAGTGATGTAATGTGAGTAATTGTAGTATGTATAGAGAACTCGTTTTGGTTGCATGAAAAAGAATTGTATGATTTTTAAGAGAAAGATAGGCTTACGGAGGTGAAATGAAATTCACTTTCCGTGCCGGTCACGTGCTCAAATTTTGGGACGTGACATGAAGTGACTTCTTCTCTCGGTATCTCTCCTCAACCCTTCCCCTAGGTGTAATTAATTTATATATGGAGACGTAGATCGACAAGAGCAATATTCTTACCAGAGGAGAACTAGCAGAACCAGCCCATGAATCATAGATGGTCAATGATGAGTTATCTGGATCCTTGACCTTCAAAAGAATCAATAACAAAATTGATAGGCAAGAACTAGCAGAAACCAGGAAAGAAATGGAAACGTAGAGACAGTGGCATTAAATCATTACCATCATTTATACTCTTTTCGGGATTAATTTTGTATATACCTGTTGAGTTGCCCGTTTGATCAATTCATCAAGCTGGGGAGTAGCAAGGGCACGAAACTCCGGTCCACTTACTGCAGCGTCAGCATTCAAGTAAGCAACCGCCCTTGAAGCAAGAATTTCTCTGTTCTCTTCAACCCATTCGGTTGATCCTATCTGGAAGAGCAATGAAATCAAACATTTGTAGGGTGGAACAAAAGAGAAGACAGAGAAAAAGAAATACAAGGCCATATTCCTCTGCATCCCAATTGCATAAGCTAATTGTTCTTCTAGGTTTCCACCCTCTTTTCTGAAGCTTACTCAGTCTTTGAGCAACCTGCATTACACAAGAATCACTTGCTCTGTTTTGCTATTGTGGCCGTATCTCTTTAAACTCCATTTGGTTTTCCAAAGACGCATTCAGTATCAAAAGCCAAATTTTGTTTTATTTTCATCCTTTCGGAAGTGCTACAATAATTGCCTAATCATGGGGTCATCTTTGGACAACCAGAATGGGATTTTAGTCCAAACAAAAGGACATCAACGAAGCCACGTCACCTCAAGTAATGCTGCAGTTCCACTATTGGGATCAACAGCTCCAAATGTCCAAGCATCCCTGTGGTTACCTATGATGACATATCTGCAGGTAGTAGCAACATTCTAAGTCACTGCTTATTGAATGCAAATGATTGCCTGATGAAGATGTTTATGCCAAGTTACAAATAAAGGAAATTCGACACACCGGTCAGGTTCTTCTGCTCCTTCTACTATACCGATGACATTCTCAATTTTGGCTAATATCTGCTCCCCCTGAAACGAAACATTCAATTACTGTTGGGTTTGACTTGAATTTTGTGAGTGACCCGGTTTGTAACCCGACCCACGACCCATTACCCATTTGTCTCTATATATATGAGTGTGAGGGAATTCATTGTGAAGAGTGGTTGATGTAATTTCTCTCTGTATAGCCTCCGTCAGAAAATAATACAGATATTCTCTCTGTCCGTGGACGTAGGTCGCATTGACCGAACCACGTAATTTCTTTTTGTGTTATTCTCTATCCTTCTCCTTGATTAATTGCATTTCAGTAACCTAACAAGTGGTATCAGAGCCTCGGTTCATTTTTTGGTTCGTCGATTACTGTAGCACATCCGAAAATTTTCAGATCCGGCTCCAAAATTTCAGATCTTACCCCGATTTGGTTGATTTGGAGCATAGGAGACCATTCTGTGCATCTTTGGTGCGTTGAAGAACGTTGGAGACCAATTTTTGGTGGTAAGAAAATTTTCAGATCTAGTTTTAAATTTCAGATCTAGCTTGATTCGCTTGTTTTTGGGCAAAAAGAGACCGTTTATTGTATTTCTAGTGCATTGGAGATCGTTTTTCAGTTGTTTTGGTGAGTTTTTACGGTTGCGAGTACTGTTCATCGCCGGAATCTTCATCGAAAGTACTGTTCATTACCGGAATCTTCATCGGAAGTACTGTTCATCGTCTTCTACGACGAGGCACAGTAGCACGGTCAACGGTCAATGGCACTGTAGCGACTCAGAACTGTAGTGACTCGGCACTGTAGCACGGTCAACGGTCAACGGTACTATTTGGTCAAAGTTACTGTTTGGTCAAAGTTGCTGTTTGGTCAAAGCTGTTGTTTGGTCAAAGCTGCTGTTTGGTTAAAGCTGCTGTTTGGTCAAAAATTGCTGTTTGGTCATAGTTGTTGTTTGGACCAAGTTTTCTGTTGCGATCGTTATTGTTTCCTCGACACAGTTCCGGTGAGTTTATGTTTAATTCAGAAAAGAATTCTGAATTTCTGTGTGAATTTACTGGATTGTGCTGGATTGAATTTCTGGTTTACTGCTGTGAATTTTGTTGGACTGCTGTGTTGAATTTCTGTTAGTGAAGTTCTGGTCAGTTTGCAAGGTTCTGAACAGTTTTGTGAAATTCAATTTCTGATTGCGAAATTTGCTAGTAATTTATCTGTTGTTATTTGAGAAGATGTCGACTTATAAATTCGATATTGAGAAGTTCAATGGATCGAATGATTTCACTTTGTGGAAGGTAAAAATGAGGGCACTTCTGGTTCAGCAGGGATGTGCAGTGGCATTAGAAGGAGAAAGTAGTCTACCTAACACGTTGAAAGAAGAGGAGAAGAAGGAAATTTTGGCAAAGGCTCATAGTGCATTACTATTGAGTCTGACAGATGAGGTGTTGAGAGAAGTAGTTGATGAATCAACTGCTGCAGGTTTGTGGAAGAAATTGGATGATAAATACCAGAAAAAGTCTCTCACAAACCGGTTATATCAGAAGCAGCGTTTGTATACCCTGCGGATGACAGAAAATATGCAGGTAAAAGATCATCTTGATAATTTTAACCGAATTATCCTGGATTTACAGGGTGTTGGGGTTAAGATAGATGATGAAGATCAGGCTATCATTCTTTTGTGTTCTCTACCAAATTCATATGAGAACTTTGTTGACACTATGTTGTATGGTAGAGATAGTATCTCTGTTAATGATGTCAAAGATGCTTTGCAGTCTAAAGAGCTGAAGAGAAGAGTCTCTAGTTCTAATGAGGATGGTGCAGAAGCAGGTTTGTATGTTGGCAGAGGCAGAGACACTAAAAGGGATGATGGAAAAAGAAGCAAGTCACGGTCTAAGTCGAGGAACAAAGGAGGACCTCGATGTTATCACTGTAAACAAAAGGGGCACATCAGGAAGAATTGTCCACAAAGGAAGAAGGGAAATGACGAGAAGGAATCGAATACCAGTGGTAGTGCTGCGGTGGTGCAAGATAGTTCTGACGAAGAAGAAGACATTGATGTTCTTACAGTCAGCACCTCTGGTTTTGCAAATACTTGGGTCTTGGACACAGGTGCATCTTATCATATGACTTTCTCACGTGAACTATTTACTTCTTTCAAGGAGTGGAATGGTGTTGTGAGATTGGGTGATGATGAGCAGCTTAGTGTTAAGGGCAGTGGTTCTGTGCAGATTTAGATGTATGATGGAATAGTCAGGACGCTTGATGCTTGGTATGTTCCTGGTCTACGGAAGAACTTGATTTCTCTTGGTACTATAGACAAACAAGGGTACAAGTACTCTGGAGAAAATGGACAGTTGAGAATTTCCAAAGGTGCTCTGGTTATAATGAAGGGTAAATTGCAGCATAGCATTTACTTGCTGATTGGTAGTTCTGTGATGGGGACAGTGGCTGTATCTAAATCTTTAGGGAATAATGATGATTGTACAGAGTTGTGGCATTGCCGATTGGGACACATGAGTGAGAAAGGGCTGTCAATTCTAAGTAAACAAGGATTGTTAGAAGGGGCAGAAACTGGGAAGCTAAAATTCTGTGAAGTTTGTGTTATGGGTAAACAACGCAGAATTAAGTTCAGTTCTGGGAAGCATACTTCTACGGATGTTCTGCAATATGTTCACTCAGACTTGTGGGGTCCTTCTCCAGTTGAATCTCAGGGCAAATGCAAGTACTTTGTTACTTTCATTGATGACTACTCTAGAAGGGTTTGGGTATATTTTCTGAAATCCAAAGATGAAGTGTTTGGGAAGTTCAAGGAGTGGAAGACCATGGTTGAGAAACGGACTGGAAAATAGGTCAAAACACTCATAACTGATAATGGGTTGGAGTTCTGTAACGCTCCATTTGATGAATTTTGCAGGAAAGAAGGTATAGTGAGGCATCGCACTGTACGTCATACACCACAGCAAAATGGAGTTGCAGAACGTATGAATCAAACACTGTTGCAGCGTGCGAGATGCATGCAATTAAACGCTGGCTTGCCAAAACAATTCTGGACTGAAGCAGTTAACACTGCTTGTTATCTGGTGAATAGATCGCCATCTACTGCAATTGATTTTAAGACTCCTCAAGAGGTATGGTCCGGTAAACCTTCTGATTATTCTGGCCTACGTATATTTAGTTGTCCTGCTTATGCTCATGTGAATGATGGTAAACTAGAGCCTAGGGCAATGAAATGCATATTTCTAGGGTATGCACCTGGAGTTAAAGGGTACAGACTGTGGTGTACTGAAAAGGATAGAACTCCAAAATTTATTACTAGCAGAGATGTAACTTTTGATGAGTCTGCTATGTTTGGTCAGAAGGAGGAGCTTGGTAGTCATGCAGGTAATAATGATCAAGGTGCTAACCAGAAGGTGGAAATTGAAGTTCAAACTTCAAAAAGGGTTATAACAGACCCTGTAGGGCAGCCCAGGGAAGAAGAAGAATCACAACCTATAGCAACAAGGAGGGAAAGAAGGGAAATCAGAAAACCTATAAGGTATGCAGATTGTGTTGATATAGTTGATATTAATTCAGTTGCTTATGCCTTGGCAGTAGGTGAAAGCATTGATTCTGATGACCCGAGATCATATAAAGAAGCAGTTGAGAGTAGAGAAGCATCAGAATGGCTGGTTGCAATGAATGAAGAGATGCAATCTCTTGAAAAGAATGAAACATGGGATCTTGTACCGTTACCAAAGGGAGTGAAACCGGTAGGATGCAAATGGGTCTTCAAGAAGAAAGAAGGTATTCCTAGAATTGAACCAGCAAGGTTCAAAGCACGACTCGTGGCCAAGGGTTTTTCACAAAAGGAGGGAATTGATTATCATGAAGTTTTCTCCCCAGTTGTGAAGCATAAAACCATTCGTGTCCTTTTGTCTATGGTAAGTGTTTTTGACTTGGAGTTGGAACAACTGGATGTGAAAACTGCTTTCTTACATGAAAATTTAGAGGAGCAGATCTATATGTCACAGCCAGAAGGATTTCTTGATTATGGGAAGAAAGATCATGTATGTTTGCTGAAAAAGTCCTTGTATGGTTTGAAGCAGTCTCCTAGACAGTGGTACAAGAAATTTGATGCATTCATGACTTCCCATGGTTTTCTGCGTAATCAGTTTGATAACTGTGTCTACTCTAAGAAACTTGCAGATGATTCTTATATTTATTTGTTGCTATATGTTGATGATATGTTAATTGCTGCAAAGAACAAGATTGAAATTGATAGTTTGAAAGCCTTGTTGAGCAGTGAGTTTGAGATGAAGGATTTGGGTGCAGCCAAGAAGATATTGGGCATGGAGATTTGGAGAGATAGAAGTGCAGGTTTACTGTATGTATCTCAACAGAAATACATAGAAAAATTATTGCATTCTTTCCAGATGAATAATTCTAAGCCGGTTAGTACTCCGTTGGCGGCACATTTTAAACTTGATGCTAGTACAATACCTACTACAGTTGAGGAAAAAGGGTACATGAGTTCAGTGCCCTACTGTAATGCTGTTGGAAGCTTGATGTATGCAATGGTGTGTACTAGGCCTGATCTGGCTCATGCAGTCAGTGTGGTAAGCAGGTTTATGAGTAATCCTGGGAGAGCTCACTGGAGTGCAGTTAAATGGATTATGCGGTATCTGAAAGGTACGAGTAATATTTGCTTGGTTTATGGTGCTGATAAATCTGATAGTGGCTTGGTTGGTTATACAGATTCAGATTATGCTGGAGACCTTTTGAGGAGGAGATCCTTAACATGTTATGTCTTGACTCTGAATGGATGTGCTGTCAGTTGGAAGGCAACACTTCAATCTACAGTTGCCTTGTCTACCACTGAAGCAGAATATATGTCATTGGCAGAAGGAGTTAAGGAAGGTATGTGGTTACATGGTTTGATTGATAGTCTGGGGTTAAATATTAAGAGACCTATCATTTATTGTGATAGTCAGAGTGCATTAAGTTTGGCCAAGAATCCAGTATACCATGAGAGGTCGAAGCATATCGATATCAGATTGAATTTTATTCGAGATGTGATAGAAGACAAGAAATTATCTATCGAGAAGATAGCCACAGCAGATAATCCAGCAGATATGTTGACAAAGGCTCTACCTTCAGAGAAGTTCAAGCATAGCTTGGATTTGGTGAATGTTTGCATTCCATGAAGCCCTACAGGGCTTGAATGACAGAGATGAATTTGTACTTAGTTCTAATAATTTGAGATAATTCAAGTCAAGGAGGGAAATTGTTGGGTTTGACTTAAATTTTGTGGGTGACCCGGTTTGTAACCCGACCCACGACCCATGACCCATGACCCATTTGTCTCTATATATATGAGTGTGAGGGAATTCATTGTGAAGAGTGGTTGATGTAATTTCTCTCTGTATAGCCTCCGTTAAAAAATAATACAGATATTCTCTCTGTCCGTAGACGTAGGTCGCATTGACCGAACCACGTAATTTCTTTGTGTGTTATTCTCTATCCTTCTCCTTGATTAATTGCATTTCAGTAACCTAACAATTACCAATTCAGCAATTGATATTTTGTGACTTTTCTGTGTGACAATTTCACAATCACATTATCGACAATAGATTGATAAAACTTAGACTAGCTAGATACATACTGTGTAATTGAGATCGAGAATTCCTGGTCCTGGTCCTGGTCCAACCCTGTAAGCAGGTGCATCTTTGCTTCCCTGCCAATCATCGTCTGCAAGTGGACCCCCAATTGACCGCATTACCTTTTCACCATCTGCTCCTGATACTGGTAATGAAGGTATAAGAAAAATATCCCCTTCTCTCTCCACCTCATATTTTGATAGTCTTTCACACTCATCATCATCATCATCTCTACTCGCCCAACCAGGAGTCGTAGGATCACCCGCCCCATTATACACCGTCCCCACCTGAACACCGCTCGGCGGCATCCATTTGTCGTCGGGGAACCACCGTGCTTCACCGGCGCCGCCGTAATCCTTCCTATCTGTATATATCACAGCCCCGATAGCTCCTTCCTTATAAGCATTCTTCACAATGTCCCCTCGGTAGATTTTCCCATATCTTGCCAATACAACAGTACCCGAAATGTTGATCCCCAACTTTTTCAGAGTCAAATAGTCCTCGACGCGCCCATAGTTGACGTAAACCACAGGACCGCTTGTGGAGCCTGACTTAGCATACGCATGGAATGTGGGTAGAACCTCGTGGGCAACATCGGCGTAAGGATCGCCGTCGTAGATTTCTTACCGTAGAGCGAAGCTAGTGGGTGGTTCTGGAGTTGGGTTTATCAGCAATAAGGAGCGTGAAAGTGGGTATGAGAGTAAAACCCTATAGGAAACTATGTGGGATGGAATTCCGAGGGAGTAGAGAACCGAAAGAACATAAGCTGCGTGTCACGACCCGTTTTCTGGGCACATGACCGGCACAATGATGAATCTCTCATCACTGTAAGCCTTCCGATAAATATATCAAATTTTCTTATCTGAAAATCATAGAGATGATTTGCATGTAATCATAGATTATCAATTTAAAATACATTATTATACTGACATACAAGCCAAATGTCGAACCCCTGAACTAGATGTCCTAGACGATTACAGAGCAACATAATCTATAACAAAAGAGGGGACTACCCGACAACGGGAAGGTCCAAAGTGATCTACTCCTCTAGCAGATATTCTTCGCTAGCAACCTGATCTGAACAAAAAGGTTGTACAAACAGTGTGAGCTTTTAAACTCAATGAGCGAATCGGCCTCGCGTTAATAAAATTTAAATACATTACCAGTCATGCAAGCATATCCAAAGGCTCATACTCAACCAATAGACAGAAGATAAAAATTCATCCAATTCAACAAACGTTACTAGTACTCGTCAATGGCAATATATCCCGGAGAGCGCACACAGGCCGGCTCACCAATTATGTATATTTCCGCCATGACGCACTACAGCATCCTTTTACATACAAGAAGATAAAAATTCATCCAATTCAACAAACGTTACTAGTACTCGTCAATGGCAATATATCCCGGAGAGCGCACACAGGCCGGCTCACCAATTATGTATATTTCCGCCATGACGCACAACCTCATCCTCTTAGCTAGGGCGCCTCACGGATTTATCACCAATCCGGGCTATATCCCTACTGAGGGAATCGTTGTCTCCACACTCATTGGTCAAGACACCCTGTCAACCGGGTTTTCCGCCTTGCCGTGAGAGGGGGTACTGTCCCACTCAATCACAATCAATAGCATTTCATATCATAATCAGAAGCTCAGTATAATATTCATCCATATAACAGGTATAGTATATAACTATATTATAGCTTTATAAACCACAATTCAAGAGATTCAATCTTCACATCATCATGAGATACTTGCTTTTTCTTATCCATACTTCTGGATTAATTATCTCATTATATTCGCCATTCTGAATCCAATTTCCCCCTATGAATCTTGGGAGTGTCCTACGACATACTTTTTATCACCAGTAATGCTAAAACTCTATTAAAACGGGGTTGTTTCACTCACCTGGATTCCGTACGAATATCACTCCTCTAAGTCATTACAGACAAGAGTGCTCAGGTGAATTTCGGTGTTCTGCTACGGAGATTTTCATGAAAGATTAGAGAAAATACGTTAGGATTGTTTTCATACAGATACTGTTCATACATATGGTACTATTCATATATACGGTCACTATTTATATATATGGTCATTATTCATACATACGGATACTATTTATATATACGGATAATATTCGTACATACGGTCACTATTCATATGTATGAATACTATTTTTATGTACGGATACTATTCATATGTACAGTTACTATTCATACAGTTACTATTCATACGTACGGGTACTATTCATACCAGAAATAGAGAATACAATCTGTAAAAGAGTACATCAGATAAGTTCCCAGGAAAGAGTGGAGGGTCACACTGGACACACTTAAAAACCAGATCTTTCCTTAGCCAGAACTTTCCTAGACATGTATTCTTCACAGTTTACATTCTATTTCGGTAATCAGAGAATCAAAATAACATATAAACAGCTAAGGACAGTTTTTCTGATGTAGAAGATCGGCCAAAACCGCAACCACAGAGCATACTTAAGAAATTAACTTCTAAAATTTGAAAGACATAGAAAGGGCATAGTATCCTTACCTAAGCTGAAAAGGAAAGGCCCAAAATCTCATAAGCCTAACATTGGAGTAAGAGAAACTTAAGGAGAGAAGAAGAGAAGTTGAAGGTGTGAGTTTAGAAGTGAAATGGAAGGGCCTATTTATAGCAAAAGTCAAGGGTACTATTTGATACTATGCGCTAATAAAATATTCAATTTACTATTTATGAAAATGACATTTCTAATAAAATAATCCACGTTAATCATTTACAGTTACTGTGCAACGCAGGTGGCTTACTATTGAAAACTTAAGGGAAAAACTATCATTTCACCTTAAACCTTTATGTTTCTTTTCAATTCAGTCCTTTCACTTTAGTCCCTGAGGGTATTTTTACACATAAAACGTCATTTTCTCCCACGAACTTCTTTCTAGTTTTCTCTTATGACCAAACCACTTCTAGTACTTGATATTTCAATTGTATAAGTGAACAGTATCATATACGTAAATAGTATTATACAGGTGAACAGTACCGTATACTGAAATAGTAACAGTAGTTTGTAAACAAATATTTATATTTTATTTTTCTTGGGTATTACACTGCGGCTTCGGCGTTGGCTTCAGAGCCGGCGACGTGGGGGCGACGCGTGAGGGTGTGGAGGTGGTGGGATATAGAGGCGTTGTCCGCGAGGGAATCGGATATGAAGAGTGTCACATCCCAAAAATTGAGCATGTGAAAAGATACTACTCATTTGATATAATTCTCAAACATACGATATATACATATATTCGGTAAGGTTTTACATTCAACCTTAATCATTCATTCCACACTACAGAATTATATTCATCTAATAAGCAAATATAGACATACATAGTCTGATATTTCTATCTCATCGCAAGCCTAGGAGACCTATAGAAAATACAGAGCTTTTCTAATATCCACATTAATAAGTACTGGTGTCCCACCAGACAGAAATAGAGAATAAACCCAAGGGGCTTCTAATCTTCAAACGGATACTCTTGTTCTTTATTTTCTGTATCTGAAAAAAATAATCATAGGGAGTGTGAGTTTATTTAAAAACTCAGTAAGTAAATAACTGTACTATATAGAATATCAAAAGTACAAATACCACATTTACTCATATAATTAATTGTCTTATACATCGAGTAGTATGGGACTCTAACCCTTTCAAACTCATGAATAAGATTTCTTAGATATACAACGAGTAGTATGGGACTCTAACCCTTTCAAACTCGTGAATAAGATCTCATCGATATACACCGAGTAGTATGGGACTCTAACCCTTTCAACTCGTGTATAGGTTTCATAGATATGCACTGAGTAGTATGGGACTTTAACCCTTTCAAACTCGTGTATAAGATTTCTTAGATATACGCCGAGTAGTATGGGACTTTAACCCTTTCACACTCGTGTATTAGATCCCGTAGATCTTTACTCATTAATAAGATAGTGAGAATTCATCACATAGTACAATTGTCATGAAATAAATAATTTCTACATACTCTTATTTCTATTGATCATCATATACTCCCATATGAAAAATTAATTGCTTATTATCCAAATAATATTGTAAATGAGACTTATATTGTACTTTGACTAGTAATATCAAATTAACTGAGCAAGGTTATTCACTCACCTTGATGTTTGTCCAAGTTTACCTTGTTCCACACTAGAATTTGTGTAGGAAAATTTCCTAGTAAAATATATTACAAGGAAACATAAGAAAGGAAACAAAATCACGAAAAATACGCAAAATTTTCTGACTGCTACAGTAACGGTTTGCTACAGTGTCGGTTCGCTACAGTAACGGTTCGCTACAGTAACGGTTCGCTACAGTAACGGTTCGCTACAGTAACGTTGACTGCTACAGTGCCGTTGACTGCCGACACTACAGTACTGCTACAGTAACCCGAAGAAAATTTTCCAGAATTTTTCCGAAATCTCTGGTCGCTACAGTAACTCGAATTTTTGCAGAAAAATCTTTCAAAAATTCATCCTTTCCTTTCTTGTTTCAAAACCAGAATTTCAACTCTTTTAACCGATTATAACTCAAATATAACTTCTAAAACTACTGAGATTCATGAATTATCATCAAAATCTTCAAGAACAAAACCTCCTCTGATCTTCTACATAAACTGAAATTTAAGGAAAATAATCGGATTAAAGCTTACCTTTGATCCTTACAAAGCTTTTGAACCGAACAAATAATCGAAACTCTGAAGATCAAGGGAAGGATTTGAGAAGAAAATGAAGAACTGAGAGAGAAATGCTTTTCTGCTTCCTTCGGCTGAGTGAAAATTGAGGGTTACTATTGAAACTTTATATTAAATATTTCTAATGGGTTATTCAATAACCCATGGGTATCCATAACCCAACATCCAAACCCATCCAGTCAATTTACAATAAATGGACTAATTGACCATTCTGAAACCACTTTTCCATGAATTTCACCATTCTTAGAATATATCCCTCATTGTGCAAATATTTAGTCCAGTCATTTAACTCAATTTTCATAAATAATATTCAAAGAGAACAATTAAATATGAAAATTAAAAATGACCAAAATAAATAACTAAAGTAACGTTGTAGAATTCTAAAATACTCTTAAGCGAATTATATTCTGAAATTAACGGGTATTACATTCTACCCCCCTTAAAAGAATTCGGTCCTCCGAATTAAAACCTTACCTCAAGTTTCAAATAAATGTGGATAGTTTTTCCACATCTCATCTTCTGCTTCCCATGTAGCTTCCTCGCGAGAATGATTTCTCCAAAGAACTTTGACAGTAGGAATTTCTTTGGTACGCAATTTCTTGACTTTTCTATCAAGGATAGCTACTGGTACCTCTTCGTAGGTGAGAGTTTCATCAAAATGAACTTCTTGGGGTTGAATGATATGAGAAGGATCAGGAAGATACTTCCGTAGCATGGACACATGAAATATTGGATGAACTCCCTCTAGGTTGGAAGGTAGGTCTAGGCGATATGCCACATTACCCACTCTGTCTACAACCTCATATGGGCCAACATACCTCGGACTAAGCTTGCCTTTCTTCCCGAATCTCATTACTCCCTTCATAGGTGAGATTCGTAAGAAAACCATATCACCTATTGCAAATTCAAGGTCACGTCGTCGGTTGTCCGCATAAGACTTCTGTCTACTCTGAGCAGTTAACAACTTTTCTCTGATCAGTTTAACTTTATTTATATCTTCCTGTATCATCTTAGGTCCAAATATTTTGGTTTCACCAAGTTCAAACCAACCTATAGGAGATCAACACCGTCTCCCATACAAAGCCTCAAAAGGTGCCATCTGAATACTGGCTTGGTAACTGTTGTTATAAACAAATTCAATAAGAGACAAATGATCTTCCCAACTTCCACTGAAATCCATCACACAAGCTCTTAGCATATCCTCTAAAATCTGAATTGTCCTTTCGGACTGTCCATCAGTCTGAGGATGGAATGCTGTGCTAAGATTCACTTTGGTACCCAAAGCCTCTTGAAAGACTTTCCAGAACCGAGAAGTAAACTGAGGTCCTCGATCTGATATAATGGATATTGGTACACCATGAAGTTTCACTATTTCTTTAACATAAATTCGAGCAAGTTTTGCTACATTGAAAGTGGTATGAACAGGAAGAAAATGTGCTAACTTAGTAAGTCGATCCACTATGACCCATATTGAGTCATTTCCTTTTGTTGACCGAGGTAAACCTACTACAAAATCCATAGTGATCCTTTCCCACTTCCATTCGGGAATATCTAGTTTTTGCATCAATCCAGGTGGTCGTCGATGTTCAGCTTTAACTTGCTGACAAGTCAAACATCGAGCTACAAAGTCAGTCACGTCTCGCTTCATGCCCTCCCACCAGTAAACTTGTTTCAAGTCCTGATACATTTTCACAGCACCAGGATGTACAACGTAGGGTGAACCATGAGCTTCCATTAAGATTTCATGTTTCAAAGATTCAATGTTGGGGACACAGAGTCTCCCATTAAACCATAAGACTCCTTCTTCATCTACCAAGAAATTTGGTGCTAGACCTTACCTTGCCTTGCCTTATCTCTGACTTTGACCATATCAATGTCACCTTCTAAAGTTGCTTTTACTTTTTCAACAAGGGATGATCTAACTGTTAAATGAGCCAGAAATGTACCTGACTCAGTGATCTCGAAGAATACTCCATCAGCTTCCAATTCTTGTAGTTCATGTATTAGAGACCTCCTTATAGTGGCAATGTGAGCTAAACTTCCCATAGACTTTCGACTTAGAGCATCAGCCACTACATTTGCTTTACCTGGATGATAAAGGATGGTACAATCATAATCTTTCAGAAGTTCCATCCACCTTCGTTGCCTTAGATTGAGATCTCTCTGCTCAAAAATGTACTTAAGGCTTTTGTGATCTGTAAAAATTTTACAAGTTTCCCCATACAAGTAATGTCTCCATATCTTTAGGGCAAACACTACAGCTGCCATTTCCAAATCATGAGTGGGGTAATTCAATTCATGCTTTTTAAGCTGACGTGAGCCATAAGCTATGACTTTACCATGTTGCATCAACACACATCCTAAGCCTATCTTTGAGGCATCACAGAATACAGAGTAACCCCCTGGTCCTGATGGTAGGATTAAGACTGGTGCAGAAGTTAAACACTCTTTCAATTGGGTGAAACTTTGCTCACATGAATCATCCCAAATGTATTTAACATTCTTTCGGGTTAACTTATTTAATGGGAGAGCCGTCTTAGAGAAATCTTTGACAAAGCGACGGTAATACCCTGCTAAGCCAAGAAAACTACGTACTTCAGACACAGTTGTTGGTCTAGGCCACTGTTTAACTGCTTCAATTTTACTTGGATCTACATGAATACCTTCTTGGGAAATAACATGTCCCAAAAATGTTACATGACTCATCCAGAATTCACATTTTGAGAGCTTTGCGTACAACTGATGCTCTCTCAAAGTCTGAAGCACTATTCTCAAATGTTCAGTATGTTCTTCATGACTCTTTGAATACACCAAAATATCATCAATAAATACAATTACAAACTTATCAAGGAATGATTTGAACACTCTGTTCATTAAATCCATAAATGCTGCTGGTGCATTTGTCAACCCAAAAGACATCACAAGAAACTCATAATGTCCATACCGTGTACGAAAAGCAGTCTTAGGTATATCATCACTCTTAATTCGTAACTGATGATATCCAGACCTTAGATCAATCTTTGAGAAGTATTTTGCTCCTTGAAGCTGATCAAACAAATCATCTATCCTTGGTAAAGGATACTTATTCTTCACTGTGACTTTATTTAGCTGACGATAATCTATACATAATCTCATAGAACCATCTTTCTTTTTCACAAAAAGAACAGGAGCACCCGAAGGTGAAAAACTTGGGCGAATGAACCCTTTGTTCAACAAATCTTCCAATTGTTCTTTGAGTTCTTTTAGCTCAACAGGAGCCATACGATAAGGTGGAATATAAATTGGTCGTGTGTCTGGGACCAAATCAATACTGAACTCAATATCTCTTTCTGGCGGTAATCCAGGTAAATCTTCTAGGAACACATCTGGGAATTCATTAACCACATGAATGTCTTCTAACTTCTGTTCTTTCTTTTCTAAATCTTTGATAAAAGCTAGAAATCCCTGACATCCCTTTCGCAACATACGCTGGGCACTTAACATAGATATCATGTTGCAAGGTACATCACTTCGATCTCCTTGAAACACAAAATTACTACTCCCCGGTATATTAAAGGAAATAACTTTGTCACGACAATTTATAGTAGCATGACAAGAAGATAGCCAGTCCATCCCTAGAATCACATCAAAATCTAACATATTGAGAACCATAAGATCTATCTCAGTTTCCATGCCTCCAACGATTATTTTACAAGAACGATAACATGTTTTAACCATCAAAGTCTTTCTCATCGATGTGGAAACCAAGAATGGTTCTTTAAGAATAATCGAATCAAATGCAAATCTCTTGGCAAATAGGGGCGACACATATGAGTGAGTAGAACCGGGGTCAAACAAAATACGTGCAGCAAAAGTATTAACAGATAATATACCTGTAACTACAGCATTGGATGTTTGAGCATCCTGTCGGGTTAGAGCATATACTCTTGCATTTCCTCTGCCAGCAGCTTGTTTTCCACGGTCACCTTGGCCTCTTCCAGAACCTCTTCCCATACTACCCCCTATTGAAGGGGTTGGTGTTTGAGTAATAGAAGCAGAAATAGACTGTGGCCGAGGTGGCAAAGTAGACCCTTGACCTGGTCTTGTCATGAGCTGAGGGCACTCCCTTATAAAATGTCCTTTTTGTCCACAGTGAAAACAGCCTGTACCAACAGTGTTTAACCTGCATTCTCCGAAGTGAAACTTTCCACATTCAGGACATTGAGGTTTTTCCCTTCTACCTTGAGTACCTCCTCTACTAGAAGAGCTAAAACCACCCCTGCTCTCTGAACGAGGCTTAGCCACACTGGCTGTAGAATAAGTTGACTTAGTAGGAGTGGCTGGAGCATTTTGTGATGCAGTAAAGGGTTTCAAAGTTCCTGAGTCTTCCCCTTGATCAAAAGATCTTCTATATCTAGCTTTCTTCTTTTGACGATATTTTTCTTTATTCTTTGACCTCTTTTCCATTCTTCGGGCCACATCAACAGCCTCTGAGTACGAAGAGTAATCGTTCATATTAGAACCCACTTGATCATATAAGGCATCACGAAGCCCTTCCACAAACTTTTCTATTTTCTTCCTTTCAGAAGGAATGATTTCAGGGGCATATTCAGATAATTTAACAAACTGAGCTGAATATTCATCAACAGTCATGGTTCCCTGCCGTAGATACAGAAAATCTCTGGCCCTGGATGATCGTTCACTTGCCGGAAGAAATTCATCCATAACCAATCTGTAAAATTCTGTCCATATAACTGGCGGTGCGCCTTGAATTCTAGCTTTCTTCCAGTTCCTCCACCATTTACCAGCCCTACCTTTTAACTGAAAGGAAGTGAATTCTACCTTTTGAGTAGGAGAACACCCTATAGCATCACAGATTGCTTCACAATCTTCAAGGAAACATTGTGGGTCCTCTTTGGGATCTTCCCCTGAAAAAGTAGGAGGCCTCATTTTCTGGAATTCAGACATTCTTACCTCTCTTACATTAACTCCTCCCGCTAACGGAGCTGGTGGTACATTTTCAGCTTCAACAATAGGAGGATCCACTGGCAGGTTAGCTTGTGCAGCTCGACCTCTCATTTCAGCCTCAAATCGGTCAAATCGTTCATTCATCAAATGAATCACATGTGCAATAGTTGCATTACCGACGTGAGCATCAGGTTCGACTCTTCTTGCTTGCTCACTAGTTGCGCCCTCAGTACTTTGAGCATGTAAACTATCACCACGGTTAGGATCATCTTGCACATGTACTGGTGGATTTATGGCCCTCCTTGGACCCATATGCTCATTATTATTAAAAGATCCTTCTGACATTGATCTGTCACAGATCTACACACATAACAAACAATTTTCAGACATAAACAAAATATCACTTACTAGCCCCACTGAGAAGTTATATATAAAATGACGTTATACTCTACAAGGTCTTTTATGGAACCTAATCCTATGGTCATGCCGCGGCTCAAGACAATAGGGAAGGGCCCACAAAGATCACTTTGCTCTGTACTCTATAGGGGACCTATAAAACCTTTCCTCTGATACCAAATTTGTCACATCCCAAAAATTGAGCATGTGAAAAGATACTACTCATTTGATATAATTCTCAAACATACGATATATACATATATTCGGTAAGGTTTTACATTCAACCTTAATCATTCATTCCACACTACAGAATTATATTCATCTGATAAGCAAATATAGATATACAACGAGTAGTATGGGACTCTAACCCTTTCAAACTCGTGAATAAGATCTCATCGATATACACTGAGTAGTATGAGACTCTAACCCTTTCAACTCGTGTATAGGTTTCATAGATATGCACTGAGTAGTATGGGACTTTAACCCTTTCAAACTCGTGTATAAGATTTCTTAGATATACGCCGAGTAGTATGAGACTTTAACCCTTTCACACTCGTGTATTAGATCTCGTAGATCTTTACTCATTAATAAGATAGTGAGAATTCATCACATAGTACAATTGTCATGAAATAAATAATTTCTACATACTCTTATTTCTATTGATCATCATATACTCCCATATGAAAAATTAATTGCTTATTATCCAAATAATATTGTAAATGAGACTTATATTGTACTTTGACTAGTAATATCAAATTAACTGAGCAAGGTTATTCACTCACCTTGATGTTTGTCCAAGTTTACCTTGTTCCACACTAGAATTTGTGTAGGAAAATTTCCTAGTAAAATATATTACAAGGAAACATAAGAAAGGAAACAAAATCACGAAAAATACGCAAAATTTTCTGACTGCTACAGTAACGGTTTGCTACAGTACGGTTTGCTACAGTAACGGTTCGCTACAGTAACGTTGACTGCTACAGTGCCGTTGACTGCCGACACTACAGTACTGCTACAGTAACCCGAAGAAAATTTTCCAGAATTTTTCCGAAATCTCTGGTCGCTACAGTAACTCGAATTTTTGCAGAAAAATCTTTCAAAAATTCATCCTTTCCTTTCTTGTTTCAAAACCAGAATTTCAACTCTTTTAACCGATTATAACTCAAATATAACTTCTAAAACTACTGAGATTCATGAATTATCATCAAAATCTTCAAGAACAAAACCTCCTCTGATCTTCTACATAAACTGAAATTTAAGGAAAATAATCGGATTAAAGCTTACCTTTGATCCTTACAAAGCTTTTGAACCGAACAAATAATCGAAACTCTGAAGATCAAGGGAAGGATTTGAGAAGAAAATGAAGAACTGAGAGAGAAATGCTTTTCTGCTTCCTTCGGCTGAGTGAAAATTGAGGGTTACTATTGAAACTTTATATTAAATATTTCTAATGGGTTATTCAATAACCCATGGGTATCCATAACCCAACATCCAAACCCATCCAGTCAATTTACAATAAATGGACTAATTGACCATTCTGAAACCATTTTTCCATGAATTTCACCATTCTTAGAATATATCCCTCATTGTGCAAATATTTAGTCCAGTCATTTAACTCAATTTTCATAAATAATATTCAAAGAGAACAATTAAATATGAAAATTAAAAATGACCAAAATAAATAACTAAAGTAACGTTGTAGAATTCTAAAATACTCTTAAGCGAATTATATTCTGAAATTAACGGGTATTACAAAGAGGGAATGATATGTGGATTTCGGAGGTGCAACGAAAAGAAAGAAATAAGAGGTGGCTATGGCTAAAACGGTTGCAATGCCTGTTTTCACCATGGGTACTTCACTTCAGAGCGAACAGATTCTATTCTACTAGTTGATTGGTACTGAGTAATAATTCTTTTGGTTAATGTTTAGCGGGTTCTTGGGCTCGCTGGATTGGTATCTCTGTAAGATGATTCTGGTTAGCGAGAGAGAGAGAGAGAGAGAGAGAGAGAGAGAGAGAGAGAGAGAGAGAGAGAGAGAGAGAGAGAGAGAGAAAGAGAGAGAGAGAGAGCGTTAGTTTGTTTGTTTACACACTGATTGATTCCTTATATATCTTGCTTATCCTAATCCAAATTAAAATATATCAAGTTGGCCATACATCAAATCAAGGAACATAAGTAAGAGGATATGTTTAGTAGTAAGTGGTAACTCATCACCATGCTTGAAATTGTGTGTTATAATAAGATTAAGACTCAACAGTCAGTGCGTTCAGTTCTTCTTCAATACTTGGATTCAAATCCCGCCAATAGTTGATTTGGTGATTATGCTTAATGGATTGGATATTTTGGTTCAAAGTTTCTCGGCGGATGTGAAGAATAGAATCGACATTTTTATCTTATCTGCATGTCCATTTGGTGTGCTCTGAAGTCAGAACAAAAGAAGCGAAATAAGCGGGTATCACAGAATGCTATAAATCCCAGGAAAGTAAAAAATGGATGGGTGTGGGGCTGATACAGAATCACTAGGGATGGTCTGATGCAGATGTTGAAGCTGACTAATGCATTCACGGATCATAATATTTCTTGTCTTTTAGAACTAAATGAAGTGCATTTATTTCTTAAAGAAGCTTGAATTGATTTGTGTATGGTGGCATCAGTCCAAGAATTTAGTGGTTATATGTGACTGCATCTTCCCAGTATGGGAAATAGAAAGGAAAGGTATAATATCCCAATAATTTGTATGAATATTTAAAATCTATTTTGAAGTATAGTGAAAAATTTAATTACATGAAAAATGTGCTTTTTGAATTAGTGAAGAAAATCTGGAAATAGAAATTTTAATTTTTAATTTAGGAAATTTTTACAAATTCTCAAGAACTTAAGTGAACAAATCTTATAAGCTAAGGTAGCTATGAGCGATTTTATCGAAAAAGAAATTAGTGGGGCCCACACGTATACATTTCTCTCTTATTCTTTTCTTTCTCTCATTCTCCCGTATAGCTTCTTCACTCTCTCTCGATTATGCATCTAAGGGAATTTCTTCATCAATCATTTATGCAATTTTTGCTTGGGGAAGGAAGCCACGAAAGTTAGGAGGATTGGTAAGTTGATGTTCTTCTTCTTCTTCCTCTTATTACAAGAACAAATCCTTAGTTATCAATTTGCAAAATTTTTGTAGAATATTTTAATGGATGAATTTAAGTGTGGATGTTAATCTAGAACATTCCTAGGTGGTTTATGATGTTATTAGAACAAGAAATTTGGAAAAAACTAGGAGAAATTCGTAGAATTTGGATATTTGAAAAAAGTTAGTGTTCTTAATGAAAATTTGAGATTTGAGCTTGGAGTGTTGCTAAAAATTAGGGATTTTGGTGTTAAAACACTCCTTAGACATTAAGAATGAAAACCCATAGAAGAAATCAAAAGAAATGTTGTTTTAGATGTGATTTTAGGATTTTTGGATGAAGAACACGAAGAACATCACTGTTCATTATGGAAATTTTTCAGAAAATACTGTTCACCGAGAAATTTTTCCATATTTTCTCGTTACTGTAGCATTGACTCGGTCAACGTTACTGTAGCATTGACTTAGTCAACGACACTGTAATTGTGTTGACCGTTGACCGTTACTGTAGCATTAGTTTTTTTATATATCGTTGAAAAGCTCTTTGAATCTAGTTTCCAATGGTATAAGTTTCATCTGAATATTCATTACCAGTTAGGAGTTATGATTTGAGAAGTAAGTGAAGGTCGGGAATAGTGATAGAAAATTTATCTATTTCGTAACCCTGATGGTTTTTATATGGTTACAATAGGAATGGTCAAAGCGCAAGGTGGGAGTGCCGAGAGCGTGAAATCCATGTGAGTGGGTTAATACTTGCTATGATTAAATATCTGTGTTATTGACTTTTTGCATCATAGTGAAAATATGTTGTATATCCAAGTTTGAAGAAGATGATGTGGGACGATGAGACATAAACAATTGTGGAACTTGCCTGGTGATTCTTATTTTCTCATGAATGGAGGTTCTATGATGGATTGTGAATGGCATGTGAACTGAGTTGAAATGTGTCATATTCTGATTGTTGAGTTCATTCATATGCGGATAGTTGAAATATGTTATTGTTGAATAATTGTTCTATATTGTGGGTTATGTTGTATACATGCTATGTTGCTGGAACCATATTGATTATGTTGTGACTTTAATTGTAAATGACTGAGTTGTGTATGTGGCTCATGATTATGATTGAGGATGTTCTTAGATATGATTGTGATTGTGTTTGACTAGAAAGGAAAGACATGGTGGTGCACCCCATGAAAAAATCTATGTGAAGCTATAAGGGTAGAGAATACAAATGGAGCGATAAGGGTGAATGCGGCGGGGGCCGCGGGCAACGATCCAGAGGTACCCTAGACGACTCAGTTGGTACGGAAAAATGTGTGAAATTGATTTCACTGTTTGTTGTTGTGAATTATTTGAATTATGTTGAAATGTATTTGATTTACTTGGATATTGTTGTGAAATATTATGAATTATATTATATTATGATCGATTACGTTTGATTGCTGCATGTTATCATTATGATGCATGATATTTTTTTTGTCATAGTATTGTGTTGTCTGCTCACTGGGCACGTGGTTTGCTCATACCCCTCTTATTAACATTTTTTTTTCAGAGTTGACAGTTGAAGGTAAATATCTATACAAAGAGTTATGGATCCTTAGCCCATGATTACCCTTTTCATTTGTTCAGGGTAAAGGTATAATGTTTAGGTCTTATTCTAAGTTGTATAAATCTAGAAAATCTCTGTAATCGGGTATGTTCATTCAGTGATGTAATGTGAATAACTGTAGTGTGTATAGAGAACTCGGTTTAACCGTATTTTCTTATCTTTTGTGAAAAGATGAATAATTCTCTTATTTTAGTTCTTAAATTATGTAATTTAGATTAATTGTATTTAAAAGAATGGTATGATACTTAAGAGAAAGATAGGCTTACGGAGGTGAAATGAAATTCACTTTCCGTACCGGTCATGTGCTCAGATTTTGGGACGTGACAAAAAGTGTTGGTAGGATAACTAATTGGTAGTATGATGTGGTTTATCCAGCAACAGAAGCCGCTTAACTCGCTACATAATCAAAGTAGTAAAAGAATAATAGCCATTTAGCCAACTTTAATGGTCTACTACTATAAGTTTAACCATGATAACTAAATTTCAAATTATTAGAATGCACTCATAAATTGTTATATTATAGAACTCAATCTAAAAACCAAATAAAATTATAAAAATTAACAAAATAATTTTATAATTTGATGCGCGTGTGATCTAATAATTAGGAATCTGAATAATTAACAAAACGCCTTCCGTTTAGATTTCATTCCTCATATATTAAAATACACGATTCTTTTTCTAACAAATACCTGAATACTTTAATCATTAAATTTATTTAATTACATAATTCAATTCCATTATTTTATATAACTTATTTTAAATTATATAAAAATTTAGAAATTATAATAACAGATCTTATAATATAAATTTAATTATTATTTATACTTAATAAAAATTAAATTTATATTAAAAATAATTATAAAAATATATTATACATATTAAAATTATTTTTTAATATAAAATTTGATATTATAATTTTTAGTAATAATTAAATTTTAATATAATTTAAAATGATTTGACATTATAATATAAAATTTTAATATAATTTTAAGATTTGTTATTGTTTTATAAGATACAATAATTTGTGTATATTATTTTAAATTTTGAATACAAAAATAAAGGTTTCTATATATATATATGTTGAATGTGTATCAGTGGCTAGATGATAGAGAGTTTTTTTTTCTTTTACGCAAGCCCAAGTTCAAATCTTACTGTGTATGTGCTGCATTGATTTTTCTTCAAAGCTCATATGCCACATAGAGCAAACTTCGGGTGGGTTGTGACAAGTCTTAATATCATTCTAATGTATTATTATTTTAGACAAAATATATTTTTTATTTCATAAAATTTATCTTATGCGCATTTTATCCCTCCTAAATTTTAAAACTTAATAAGAAAACTCACTCAAATTTTACAATCTGTGTAAAATAACCCTTTGTTAAATATTTCATTATCAATCAATGCCCATCTGTTATGTTTTAAATTATTTTCATTCAATATATAATTCACTTTTATTAATTTCGACTCCATCGTTTTTTCATAATATATGTTCAATTATTAATTTATTTGAATATTATTTTTTACTAATAAATTTTTGTCACGCATTCAAATGTTAAAAAAAATCTTAATCATTCACTATTAAAAAAAAAAAATGCCCCCTTACATCACTCTAAAAAAAGAAAAGAAAAAAGAACCATTGTTATGTCAGGGAATGGGCAAATGGAAGTGGGAAGGGAGGTGATAACACTGAATAACCATCAAAGCCAAAATGAAAATAAGATGATACTGGCCCATAAATAAAGCTGTAGGAAATTTACAATACACAGGCACGTCTAAAATTAATTAATTTCATTGCCAGCTAAGTTTTAAAATTGTTTCACATAAATATTTTAAAGATCAATAGAAATGGATCCAGTTCACGATAACTCTAATTCCTATCAAATGAAGAATGAACAATATAAATAGAGACTTACAGCTAGTTCAAGATCATGTATCGAGATAGGCAACAATCATAAACTCAGTGAAAGAGGATTCACATGCTGGCATCATTACATTAGACGTCACTATCTTCCACCATGCAAGAGCAACAGAGATTAGGTCGCAAGTTGCAAAAAAACAATGCAAAGGGCGTTTAACAGGTGTTTGATGGCGAATACTCAATAACTGATGAGGCAACAATTATGAACCATCCATATTCCATCACATGCTACTCAATCTCTGTGCATTTGTAGGTTCACATCAAGTGGGAATGTACAGCACAGGTAAATATTCACGTTAGCTGACCCATTAGAACTAGGGAGGCTTGTCTGATGGCTCTTGACACTCTCCAAACTTCGTGTTGCACACGATCCCATGATTCTTCAGTCTTCACATTTTCTGCCATTTTTACTGCATCATCTATCCCAGGGAACGACTGTGATCCGTAGTCATCATGTTTTGACGGTCCATATATCTACAAAATAGGAGCTTGATGATTTAATGACTTCACCACTTCATCACTAATATCTTATAGATAAACCAGGCAAGTGTAGAAATATAAAAGGAAAAGGATGAGGGAGGGAGAAGGGCCTGAAATGACTAATTCTTAGTTCTTACCAAATGCTTATACCATGACATTCCAAAGAGACCATCTCGGTCAGTAAATGCACGCTCAGCCATCATCACTCTATCATTTACCTCTCTTACTTTCAGCTCCTCCTTTTTCCATGCTGCTATCCACCCTCTATTTTCTTCTATTGCCTTGAAGGATCACGTTTCAATTTAAGAAATCAAATATCCCCAAAATTAAAAACACGTAATGCTACTGGTTTTTTTTTTCAATATAATTGATGGTCTAAGATACTCAAGTTTGCTACCTTTCTCTGGTAATTTATACTGATTGCTGCGTTCTCGAGTTCTCTGATGGACCTGAATATGGGAGACAAGTTTATGTCTTTATTTGAAATCTCATCTTCCAGATGCTTTGTGCTAGTCTGTGATTTAAAAATTTGATGTAATTATCTTTCATGATACTTAACTCAGTGAGGATAATCCAAGTAGTATAAGAAGAACGATTTACAGAACCAACTGATATGGGCATATACCTGAAGCTCCTTAGCATAGGAGAGATAGTCAAAAGGCAAGAACTCCTCATCTGCTAGCCAAAGTGCTACCAGACCCCAAACACTTGCCACTGGTAATTTCCACAACATATGCTATTATTGACTGGTTATAAGCATGAGCCATTTAAGGAGATTTAAGGCATATTTTTCAGATGCTGTAACAGAAGCTCATAACACCAACCTGCTACGTGCCTTTGAAACATAGGGTCACCGAATTTCTCCATCCAGGTGAAATCATCATACATTGAGTGGTATACGGGATATCCTACAAAAGATTTGAATCAAGTGCAAGTCTTCAAAACAAAATTATATACCTCTGATTAATGGGAGAGAGTTTTCCGAGTGACGGACCGATTGCTACCAAAAAGAAAAGGCATATAAAAAAATTGACAATTCTAAAACATTAAGGTGTCTATAGAACATGGAGCATTTTTTAAAGCAATGTTATAAACTCCCTTAATGCAATGGTGACGTGAGCATCTGTCCATCCCTTGCTTTTAAGTCGAAGTAGTTATAATTATACTAACATTTTAATTTTTTAGTCCCAGTTCTTGAAATAGCCTACTATTTTCATGCACCAAACGATAGTCTGCACAACAATACTTGAGACATGCATGTTCTACAAGTATGACTTGGACAATATATAACTAAATATTTTCTAGAATAGGACACTAGAACAGAATTCCTTCTACAGAAGGGGAAGAAAAAAAAGTTTTCAATGCTTATCCATTTGGTGTCAGAACTTTAACGGGTTCGATTCTGAATTTGCCTATGGAGGATGTTGATAACATATATTCCAGTTAATATTTTTTTGCCATAAATATTTAAACTTCAAAAAACAAGCTGTTTTAAACTCTGTTTTGTTAGAATCGTTGTTTGTTTCACGAGCGTATTATATAAATAACACTATTGTTAAACCCGAATCCGGGTTTTTACCTCCTCCAAAGGCTACATCAGCTGATGGAATTCCCACATGCTGCACAAAAGGTGCATAATCTGATCCTCCACCTCCTAATCTTCCAAACTTCGATGTAGAAACAAGTTGTTTATCAGCATAGATATTCAGCTTATACAGAACACTCAATGTTTAACCCCAATGATCAATGGATAGTTTCTTAAAATTAGAAGTGAAATGATTTCTTCGCTCGGTATCTCTCCTCAACCCTTCCCCTAAGCATTATTAATCAATATATAGAGATGTGGACAACTGCAATATGCTTACCAGAGGAGAACTAGTAGAACCAGCCCATGATTCATAGATAGTCAACGATGAGTTATCTGGGTCCTTGACCTTCAAAAGAATCAATAACAAAATTGACGGGCAAGAATTAAAAGCAACCAGGAAATAAATTGAAATGCTGAGACACTGGCCTTAAATCATTACTATCATCTATATTCTTTTCCTGATAAATTTTGTAATACCTGCTGAGTTGCTCGTTTGATCAATTCATCAAGCTGGGGAGTAGCAAGGACCCGGAACCCTGGTCCGGCTACTGCACAGTCAGCATTCAAGTAAGCAACGGCCCTTGAAGCAAGAATTTCTCTGTTCTCTTCAACCCATTCGGTTGATCCTGTCTGGAGGGAGCAATGAAATCATGCACTTGCAGGACGTAAGAAAAGAGAAGACAGAGAGATAGAAATGTACAAGGCCATATTCCTCTGCATCCCAATTGCATAAGATAATCGTTCTTCTAGGTTTCCACCCTCTTTTCTGAAGCTTCCTCAGTCTTTGAGCAACCTGCATCACACAAGAATCACTTGCCCTGTTGTGACATTGTGGCCGTGTCTCTTCAAACTCCATTTGGTTTTCCAAAGATACTTTAGCATCGAAAATCAAATTCTCATCCTTTTAGAAGTACTACAATAATACTATTTGATCTTTTGAAGATCAAATACTTTCAAGCTTTGTAATAGTAAAGTGATATAAGAAGTCTTTGAAGAAACTAATTCATTCAGGGGTCATCTTTGAACAGCCAGAATGGGATTATAGTCCAAATAAAACGACATCTACGAAGCCAACGTCACCTCAAGTAATGCTGCAGTTCCACTATTGGGATCAACAGCTCCAAATGTCCATGCATCCCTGTGGTTACCTAGGATGACATATCTGTAGGTAGTAGCAACATTCTAAGTCACTGCTTATTGAATGCAAATGATTGCCTAATGAAGACTATGTTTATGCCAAGTTACAAAAAATGGAAATTCTACACACCGGTCAGGTTCTTCCGCTCCCTCTATTACACCGATAACGTTCTCAATTTTGGTTAATGTCTGCTCCCCCTGAAACCAGACATTCAATTACAAGTTCAGCAATGGATATTTTGTGGCTTTTCTGTGTGACATTTTCACAATCACATTATCGACAATAGATTGATAAAACATGGCTTATGAAGTAATAATGACCTTGCCGAAACTTCAACTAGCTAGATACATACTATGTAAGTGAGATTGAGAATTCCTGGTCCTGGTCCAACCCTGTAAGTAGGTGCATCTTTGCTTCCCTGCCAATCATCATCTGCAAGTGGACCACCAATTGACCTAATTATCTTTTCACCATCTGCTCCTGATACTGGTAATGAAGGTATAAGAGGAACATCCCCTTCTCTCTCCACCTTATCCATCGATTGCCTTTCGCACTCATCATCATCATCTCGACTCGCCCAACCAGGGGTCGTAGGATCACCTAACCCATTATACACCGACCCCACCTGAACACCGCTCGGCGGCATCCACTTGTCGTCGGGAAACCACCGTGCTTCACCGGCGCCGCCGTAATCCTTCCTATCTGTATATATCACCGCCCCAATAGCTCCTTCCTCGTACGCATTCTTCACAATGTCCCCTCTGTAGATTTTCCCATAACGTGCCAATACAACAGTACCCGAAACGTTAACCCCCAATTTTTTCAGGGTCAAATAGTCCTCGACGCGCCCATAGTTGACGTAAACCACAGGACCGCTCGCGGAGCCTGACTTGGCATACGCATGGAATGTGGGTAGAACCTCATCCGCAACATCGGCGTAAGGATCGCCGTCGTAGATTTCTTGGAACAGAGGGAAGCTAGTGGGTGGCTCTGGAGGTGGGTTTATCAGTAATAAGGAGCGCGAAAGAGGGTATGTGAGTAAAACCTTATAGGAAGCTATGTGCGATGGAATACCGAGGGAGGTGAGAACCGAAAGAATATAAGCCGCAGCCTCAGCGTTGGCTTCGGAGCCGGCGACGTGGGGGCGACGCGTGAGGGTGTGGAGGTGGTGGGATATGGAGTCATTGTCTGTTAGGGAATTGGATATGAAGAGGGAATGATATGAGGATTTTGGAGGTGGAGTAAAGAAGAGGAAGAAATAAGAAGTGGCTATGGCTAATAAGGTAGCAGTGGCTGTTTTGATCATGGGCACTTGTGAGTGATCCGATTCTATTCGACTACTGGACTGGTGAGTACTGAGTAACAATTCGTTTGCCTTATCTATAGCAGGTTCTTGGCCTCTCTAAATTTGGATTGGTGTCTCTAAGATGATTCTGGTGAGCAAGAGCGAAAGTGAGCCAGAGTTTTGTTTGTTTGTTATGATGTTTTTGGTCGAGGCACTGATTGATTCCGTATACAAAGTTCCTTTTTTTATATTTGTTTTTTGCCAAATCCTCCAAATAAAGTCAAGCTAAAACAAATCAGTATGGTAATACATCAAATCAAGGTGCATAGGATTCTCAAGTTTAAGATAATCCCGAAATTTGAGTTTGTGATTATCTGAAGGTCTCCTGCCGAAGCGGGTGTAGCGAGGGTCTCCACATATTGGATTTGGATATTGTGGGTCAAAGTTTGTAGGCCGATGTGGAGTAGTATCCTATTCCTATCCGCATATCCATATGTTGTGCTTAGAACAAAAAAAGCTAAACTAGTTTGTAACATAGGAAGCTGATAAGTCCCAGGAAAACGAAAATTGGATGGGCATGGAGCTGATGGTACATGTTCGGCGAACGTTTGGGCAAACCTTGTTGTGAGTCTTATGAATCACCACGTTGTCGGTTGGAAATGTGTGGAGCGATGCAATCACGGACCATAGTATTACTTGTCTTGTAATAACCCCTTCAATCAACAATTAAGGCTCTCTTCGCCAAACGAGCTTATATCTTATTTGATTAGTTTATAAGCTCGTTTAAAATGTTCAATAAATGAGTTTATTTTAGTAGCTTATAGCTTATTGTGATAAACTACTTTAACTAGCTTGTAGCTTATAGTTAAAATTTTTTGTTCCTATTTTGTCCTTATTATTTTTTCAAAATACCCATTATGTCCATTACTGTATTATATCATATTTACTCATCTTTTATTATATTTATATTTATATATAATATATTATACATATATAATATTATATATATGATAAAAATACATAAATATATTACAAATATGTATAATATATATAAAAATAATAAAATATGTAAATATATTTTATTATATATAATAATATATATAAATTATTATTATATATGTAAAAATATATTATTCATATATAAATATATATTTTTAATGAATTTTATATTTATAATAATTCAAATTAATTTAATTAAAAACAAAAATGATAGATTTATTTATATTATTCTAGAATTAAAAAATATATGCTCTTTTATGTCATTTTACATTTTTCAGCTACTCAATCAGCTACTTTTACCGAATACTTCTTATTCAAATAAGTTAGCTTAAAGATATAAGCTATCAGCTATAAGCTATAAACTAAAAATTAGCTTATAAGCTATCAGCTAGCTTATAAGCTATCCACTAGCTTATAAGCTAATTTTACCGAACAGAGCCTAACACGTTTACTCACTTTTTCTTTCCAAATGATCAACTTAGGACTAATATTCTGCATTTATTTCTTAAATATGTTTACGTGCATCGGCATCATTGTGGTGCTTCTTATATCTAAGAGTATGTAAAAACTCGTTGGATAAATTTAAATTTGAGCAGAATTAATTTTGTGTATAATTGATTTTGCATAAATGTGATTTATGTTTGGAAATTGTTATCAGAAAAGTTATTTTGAAAAATGAATTTCGTTTGAATATTTATTGATAGAAGTATTTTTGAATGTGTAATTACCAGAAAGGGTATGAATATTGTATTATTTTATTTCATTTATCCTTATTTAATTTCTCATATCAAATTAAATATAAAAAATAATTAAAAAATAGATGTCATAAAATATTTTTTTAATTTAAACTGTATAATTACAACAATAATTAAAATATTTGAAATTCTTAAATGGATTAATAAGTATAATAATAATAATTAAATAATATAAATAAATTAAGTTATCTATTTAGAATATTGTCACGTCCCAAAATCTGAGCACGTGACCGGCACGGAAAATGAATTTCACCTCACCTCCGTAAACCTATCTTTCTCTTAAGCACAATACTAAACTTTATTCTTGTTATTCTTTTAAATGTAATTAATTTAAATTACACAATTTAAGAAATAAAAAAAGAACTATTTATCTTCTCACAAAACAATAAGAAATTATGGCTAAACCGAATTTTCCATACACGTTACAATTATACACATTACGTCGCTGAACAAACTTATCCGATTACAGAGCTTTTCTAAATTTATACATTACAATAAGACCTAAACATTATACCTTTATCCCAAATAAATGAAAAAGTAATCTTGGCGTGAACGTCATCGGATTAACAAGTTATCCATATCTGAAACTGAAGACAGCTTCTACTTGAGACAATCCTACCACATTCACACACAATATAGGTGTATATATATATATATGTATATATATATACACATGCAGATATACATAATTGATCTAACGGTATAATCATCTAAGTTTTGGTGTACAAGATATTATCAAGACACACATTAAAATCACCTTGCAATTATTAACAATACATTTAAGATTAAGTCAAATCACATTTTAAACAATTCAAACAATTCATACAATTATAAATCAAGTTCCTAAACATTTTTCAGGTCCCGTCCACAATAAATGGCCATTGCCCCATGGCCCTTGCCGCATTGTCCCTTATTTCACCCATGTTCTCAAAAGGACAAATCTGTAGTCTAACCTTATTTCACCATGTCTTTAAAAGGACGAATATCATATTCAATATCACGTGGCCATAATGATTTCATTCCACCCTTATTTCATCCCATGGGATCCTATAAACTTCATTTCTGTTTCTCTCAAGATCAAACACAATCACATTACACAATCATAGGCAATCATATGCATCTCATTTCAAGAAAAGTTCACAACAGTCTCATATTTGCACATTTCAATGCATAACATAAATGCATGAATTTCATGTCACACACACACACACACACATATATATATATATATATATATATATATATATATATATATATTATAGTACACTTTTAATATATACATTAAATAAGCAAACAAGGTAAGGTAGAATCTCTTACCTCGATTCCAAGTTATATTTATACACTTTACACTCAAAAAGAGACACCAAGAGCCTCATCATAAACCTAAAAATTTCTAGTAAGTATCAATACCAACTCAAAACATAAGATATTAATCATTTAACTTTATTTTATTTTGAGGCTAAAATATGAACCAATCTTTAAGAAATTTCAGGGAATGAACTGTAGCTCCAAAAATTATGAAATTTAGTACATATCCTTATTAGTATGTTGACGTTCTAGAATAAAAATTTCAAAATTTAATTTCACCGTTAGACCTTAAAAAGATCTTATTAGTGATTAAAGGTCAGAGCTGTCTAAATTCTAAATAGGTACAGTTTTATGCATTTTAGACTTAGTTAATCATGTCCAAACGTCGTGAAATTTTGTAGATCCTTAGATATATGTCTTATCTATGTGCCGTAAAAATTTTAGATCAAAAAGAGGTTTTTAGCTATTAAAACCAAATTAATTTCCGAAACTGTTCAGATTTGCTCTATATTGAACAAAGTGTTGTTTTCATGTTTATTTGACTAATCAAACCAATTTTGATAAGCTTGAAACTTCCCAAATCAAAGTAATAACATGTTAGGAGTTCCCCACAAAAATTTCATAATTTTAGGAATTAATTTGGTTAACCAAAAACACATAAAACTAGTAGCATGACAAATCAGTTTTGTTCTGCCTTTTACAAATATCAATCACTGTTTTAGGTATATTAAGGATACCAAACCAACCCAGAAAATTATGAAATAATTTAAGTATATTCTTGGACACCATTTCTAGTTGCGTACCAAGTTTCATGACCATTGAAGTTCATTTGATACCTCAATCAGTCCAAACAATTCTTAGTAGTAAAGAAAAATTCTGCAGAAACATAATCAGCTCTGTTCTTTGTCTCCTTACCATTTCCTTTGATTTTTGCTTCTTAATTCATGCCTTATGTTTGTTTACTTCATTTTTAATCTATAATAGCTTGTATAATCACCTCTACCCAAAGACTAAACAAAAAGAGATGAATTAAACTCATATATTCAAATGATTCAAGCTTATCGTTACCTTGCTCTATTTTTATGGTAAGAATCACATCCATGATCATGTTTCCATCAATTTGATCTCTAGGGTTCTTAGCTCATGATAGAAAAAGAGAAGAGCAAAGGAAGATGAAAAAGAAAAGAGGAGAAGAAGAAGAACCTTGCTTCATGATAGAAAAGGAAAGATGTGATCTCTATAGCAAGACTTCACCTTCCTTTTCCCTAGCTTTCGGTCTCTCTCTCTCTGAAACTCTCCTTCGTAGATATCCTTTCTCCCTTAGCACACACACTTGACGGAAATGACAGAGAAGACAAGAGTGGATGTATGTGTTGTCTCCTTCCCTTTTTTTTTTCCTTGTTATGATAGATGATGAGTGTCACGACCCATTTTCTAGGCACATGACCGGCACAATGATGAATATCCCATCACTGTAAGCCTTTCGATAAATTCTTCCCACAAGTAAAATCGTTAGTCATTATCTCTATATTCTCAAAATACCATTCCTTAATAAATACAAAGAAAATACATCAGATTTTCTTAATTAAAAATAATAGATCCTCAGTACGAAATACATTATCATACTGAAATACAAGCCAAATACCAAACCCCTGACCTAGATGTCCTAGACGGTTACAGAGCAACATACTGTATAACAAAAGAAGGGCCTACCCGACAGCGGAAAGGTCCAACGTGATCTACTCCTCTAGCGGATGTACTTCGGCGGCAACCTGATCTGAACAAAAAGTTTGTACAAACAGTGTGAGCTTTTAAACTCAGTGAGCAAATCGGCCTTGCGTTAATAAAATTCAAATACATCACCAGTCATGCAAGCATATCCGAAGGCTCAAGCTCAACCAATAGACATAGTTAGAAATTACATACAAGAAAAATTCATCCAATTCAACAAACGATACTAGTACTCGTCAATGGCAATATATCCCGGAGAGCGCACACAGGCCGGCTCACCAATTTTGTATTTTTCCGCCATGACGCACAACCTCATCCTCTTAGCTAGGGCGCCTCACGGATTTATCACCAATCCGGGCTATATCCCTACTGAGGGAATCGTTGTCTCCACACTCATTGGTCAAGACACCCTTTAACCCGGGTTTTCCGCCTTGCCGTGAGAGGGGGTACTGTACCGCTCAATCACAATCAATAGTACAACAGTTCATATCATAATCAGAAGCACAATATAATACTCATCCATATAACATGTATAGTATATAACTATATGATTCAAATTTCATATCATCATGAGATACTTGCTTTGTCTTATCCATACTTCTGGATTAATTATCTCATTATATTCGTCATTCTGAATCCAATTTCTCCCTATGAATCTTGGGAGTGTCCTACGACATACTTTTTATCACCAGTAATGCTAAAACTCTATTAAAACAGGGTCGTTTCACTCACCTGGATTCCGTACGAGTATCACTTCTCTAAATCGTTACGGACAAGAGTACGCAGGTGAATTTCAGTGTTCCGCTACAGAGATTTTCATGAAAGATTACAGAAAATACGTTAAGATCATTTTCGTACAGATACTGTTTATATGTACGGGTACTATTCATACGGTCACTATTCATACGTACGGTACTATTCATACGGTCACTATTCATACGTACGGGTACTATTCATACCGGAAATACATAATACAATCTGTAAAAGAGTACACCAGGTAAGTTCCCAAGAAAGAGTGGAGGGTCACACTGGACACACTTAAAAACCAGGTCTTTCCTTAGCCAGAACTTTCCTAGACATGTATTCTCCACAGATTATATTCTATTTCGGTAATCAGAGAATCAAAATAACAGCTAACGACAGTTTTTCTGATGTGGAAGATCGGCCAAAGCCGCAACCACAGAGCATACTTAAGAAAATAACTTCTAAAATTTGAAAGACATAGAAAGGGCATAGTATCCTTACCTAAGCAAAAACGGAAAGGCCCAAAATCTCAGAAGCCTAGCGTCGGAGCAAGAGAAACTTAAGGAGGGAAGAAGAGAAGTTGAAGGTGTGAGTTTAGAAGTGAAATGGAAGGGCCTATTTATAGCAAAAGTCAAGGGTACTATTTGACACTATGCACTAATAAAATATTCAATTTACTATTCATAAAAATTACATTTCTAATAATGCAGTTACTGTGCACCGATGGAAAATTTTCGTTTATTTACTATTAGAAACTTTAAAGGGAAAACTATCCTTTCACCTTAAACCTTTAAGTTTCTTTTCAATTCAGTCCTTTCAATTTAGTCCCTGAGGGTATTTTTACACATAAAACGTCATTTTCTCCTACAAACTTCTTTCTAGTTTTCAAACCACATCTAGTATTTGACATTTTGATTGTATAAATGAACAGTACCATATACGTAAATAGTAACAGTAGTTTGAAAACACGCATTTTTATATTTTATTTTTCATGGGTATTACAATGAGTCACCCTATTTTTTTTATAATTTGTTACTTGTTATGAGTTCTTACATCCAGCACGTCCAAGGGGGAAGATGGCCCATATATCTACCGCTAATTCTCCCTTTGCTTAAATTTCATTTAACTCCCTTCCTTCAGTTTCTTATTTCACTTGGGTCCTTCTAATAATCCTAATATTTTATATTTTGCCCAAATTTACTCCAACACCACTTTAATCTATTTTTCTACCAAGTAACAAAATAAAAACTCCACACAACTTAGAAAAATTTTCACCTACGTCCTTATGAAATTAAATCTTCCAATAAATTTCTAACTTTTTTTTAATAAATCTCCGGGATATTACAAATATATATAAAGTAAGCAGATCTCTCAGTCTCAGATCTATTTAAATTTGAAATATATTAAGTTACCTATTTAACTGCCTCTATCATTGTCTCAGATCTCTCTCTCGACTAATTTCACTTTGTTTCATTCTGCTTTTTGTATCAAAAAACAGAGGAAGAGTCGAGGCTTCTGTGGACAGAAAACCAAAGTCCTTCTTCTTCTTGTTCCTCCATCTCTCTCCCACGGTCTTCGTCTCCCACACAGGAAATTATGCGAAGAAAAATGGGAAGAGAACAAGAAGGTATCACGGGAAAAATATATCAACGCACTTTGGCTTCACTACAAAAGCTAAATGTTTTCACATCTGAGAAAAATCGATTTTGAAGCAATAATCGATTCTGGAAATTGTGTAAATACTGAACCAAACATCATTGACTTTGCTGAAGAATCGATTTTGAGGATATGAATGTGTAATTACTCTCCATAAACGCAAAACCAAACAAGCACTAACTACTTCTTCAACTTTTGGTATTGAGCAAGAGAAGGCGTTTACTGACAACGGTGGCTACTAAGGACATGAATCTAATGTGGCAAATGGAAAATGGCAGTGCCCTGAGAGAAAAGGGAGTCATCCAAAACCAATGCCTATTTCTAAGGACCGTTTGTTATGTAGAAAATAAAAATAAATAAAAGAAAAAAATGTTTGGTATACGATAAAAAAATAAAAAAAAGATGTATTATTTTGTTTGATATATTTTTTTAATAAAAAGAAAAAAAATATATGGAGTAATTTTACTAAATTACCTCTAATTTAAAATTATTTTTTAATAAAAAAATCATCTCTCATCTTCATAATATCATCTCGTCTTCTTTCATTCTTTTTTTCTCTCTCTCTCCCTCTCGTCTTCATCTTTATTCTATCTTTCTATCCATCAGAATATCTCATTTTCACCATCGCCCTCATCATCAGAACAGAGCATAGACAAAGTGAAAAATGGAGGGAAATTGACGGGAAGCAGAACATGAATTAGAAGGCCCAAAATCTCAGAAGCCTAGCGTCGGAGCAAGAGAAACTTAAGGAGGGAAGAAGAGAAGTTGAAGGTGTGAGTTTAGAAGTGAAATGGAAGGGCCTATTTATAGCAAAAGTCAAGGGTACTATTTGACACTATGCACTAATAAAATATTCAATTTACTATTCATGAAAATGACATTTCTAATAATGCAGTTACTGTGCACCTTACGCGTACGATGGAAAATTTTCGTTTATTTACTATTAGAAACTTTAAAGGGAAAACTATCCTTTCACCTTAAACCTTTAAGTTTCTTTTCAATTCAGTCCTTTCAATTTAGTCCCTGAGGGTATTTTTACACATAAAACGTCATTTTCTCCTACAAACTTCTTTCTAGTTTTCAAACCACATCTAGTATTTGACATTTTGATTGTATAAATGAACAGTACCATATACGTAAATAGTAACAGTAGTTTGAAAACACGCATTTTTATATTTTATTTTTCATGGGTATTACATTATCACCCCCTTTAAGAAATTCGGTCCTCCGAATTTAAATTACCTCAAGTCGTAAAAAGATGGGGATATCTAGAACGCATGTCGGCCTCGGCTTCCCATGTGGCTTCTTCGTGAGTTTGATTCCTCCACAAAACCTTGACGGATGGAATCTCCTTAGATCGGAGTTTCTTTACTTGACTATCGAGGATAGCTACCGGTATCTCCTCGTATGACAAGTTTTCATCTACTAGGATAGAATCATTCTGAGAAGGGTGAAGTATGTGAGAAGGGTCATGAAGGTACTTCCTTAACATGGATACGTGAAAAACATGGTGAATCCCTTCCAAATCCATAGGTAGGGCAAGCCGATAAGCCACTTTTCCCACTCGTTCTAGAATCTCATAAGGCCCGATGTATCTAGGACTCAACTTTCCTTTCCTTCCAAATCTCAACACACCTTTCATTGGAGAGACCTTAAGGAATACCATATCGCCGACTGAGAACTCCAAATCACGTCGTCTGTGGTCAGCGTATGCCTTTTGTCTACTTTGAGCTGCTCGCATCCTATCTTGTATTGTCTTAACCTTGGTTAGGGCATCCTGGGCCAAGTCAGGTCCTAATGCTTTCGCATCACCTACCTCGAACCAACCGATCGGAGATCTGCAACGTCTCCCATACAAGGCCTCAAAGGGTGCCATCCCAATAGTGGCCTGGTAGCTGTTGTTATATGCGAACTCTACAAGATACAAATGCTTTTCCCAGCTACCACTGAAATCTAGAATACAAGCTCGTAACATATCCTCTAGCGTCTGAATCGTTCGCTCTGACTGTCCGTCTGTCTGTGGGTGAAAAGCGGTACTAAGGTCCACTCGAGTACCTAATGCCTCCTGAAAACTTCTCCAGAAACGAGAGGTAAATTGAGGACCTCTATCAGAAATGATAGATATAGGTACTCCATGCAACTTTACTATTTCTTTAATATACAATTGTGCCAACGTTACTACACCATAAGTGGTTTTGACTGGAATGAAGTGTGCTGATTTGGTTAGTCGGTCAACAATGACCCAAACTGAGTCATAACCTCCTGTGGAACGAGGTAGACCAACAACAAAGTCCATCGTCACTAGTTCCCATTTCCATTCAGGAATCTCTAATCGTTGTAACGAGCCTCCTGGCTTTAGATGCTCAGCCTTAACCTGTTGACAGGTTAAACAACGAGACACAAATTCTACTATGTCTTGTTTCATTCCTTTCCACCAGTAGATCTGTTTCAGATCCTGATACATCTTGGTGGCTCCTGGATGTACAGCATATGCAGCACGATGACCTTCTTCCATGATGTCTCGTCTAAGAGTTCCAACATGTGGTACACACAACCGTTGTTCAAAATGTAAGACTCCTGTATCGTCGAGTGTGAAACTATTCACTTCACCAATCTTCACCTTTTCCATAATTTGGACAAGCTCAGGATCCTCCATTTGAGATATCCGTATCTGGTCAACAAGGGAAGATCTAGCCCTGATATGGGCTAAGAATGATCCTGTCCTTGTAACCTCAAGAGTAGCACCTTTTGCTCTCATCTCTTGTAGTTCTTGGATCAAGGGTCTTTTTGTTACTGCTATATGGGCTAGACTACCCATAGATTTTCGACTCAAGGCATCTGCTACCACGTTTGCTTTGCCTGGGTGGTAAAGAATATTGCAATCATAATCTTTTAGTAATTCTACCCATCTCCTCTGCCTCAAGTTTAAGTCCTTTTGGTCGAAAATATATTTTAGACTTTTATGGTCAGTGTAGATTTCGCAAGTTTCTCCGTATAGATAATGTCGCCATATCTTTAAAGCGAAAACTACTGCTGCCATTTCCAGATCGTGGGTGGGGTAGTTTTGTTCATGTTTCTTAAGTTGTCTCGATGCATATGCCACTACCTGGCCATGCTGCATGAGAACACATCCCAACCCTACTCTTGATGCATCGCAGTATACTGTAAAATCTCCTGGTCCTGAGGGTAAGACTAATACAGGTGCGGAGATTAACCTTTTCTTGAGTTCTTGAAAGCTTTCTTCACAAGCGTCATCCCATTGGTACTTTACCCCTTTCCTAGTCAATCGTGTGAGAGGGGCGGCTAACTGGGAAAAATTTTGGATGAAACGACGATAATATCCTGCCAATCCCAAGAAGCTGCGAATCTCCGTGACGGAGGTAGGTCCAGGCCACATTTTGACCGCTTCTACTTTGCTTGGGTCTGCTTGGATGCCATCTTTGGAGATTACATGTCCCAAGAAAGTTACACGATCAATCCAAAACTCGCATTTAGAGAATTTGGCGTACAATTGATGATCCCTCAATGTCTGCAACACAACACGAAGGTGTTGTTCGTGCTCTTCTGAAGTCTTTGAGTACACCAGAATGTCGTCTATGAAGACAATGACAAATTTGTCTAAAAAGGATTTAAAAATCCTATTCATTAAATCCATGAAAGCAGCTGGTGCATTCGTTAATCCAAATGACATCACCAAGAACTCGTAGTGCCCATATCTGGTACGGAAGGCTGTTTTAGACACATCCTCCTCCTTGATCTTGAGTTGGTGATAACCAGACCTCAAGTCAATCTTTGAAAAACACTTGGCTCCTTGAAGTTGATCGAAAAGGTCGTCGATGCGAGGCAACGGGTATTTATTTTTGATAGTTACCTTATTCAGTTGCCTGTAATCTATGCATAGTCTCATCGATCCGTCCTTCTTTTTCACGAACAGAACAGGAGCTCCCCAAGGTGAATAACTTGGCCTTATAAAGCCTTTGTCTAGCAAGTCCTGTAACTGAGTTTTTAACTCTTTTAATTCTGTTGGTGCCATTCTATAAGGGGGTATGGAGATTGGGCGAGTATCTGGTGCTAACTCTATCTGGAACTCAATCTCTCGATCTGGGGGTATACCTGGTAGATCATCTGGGAAGACATCTACAAACTCCTGGACTACTGGAACGTCTTCTACTTTTAGTTCTTCTTTCTTAATATCTTTAACGAATGCCAAGTATCCTTTACAGCCTTTTCGCAATAAACGTTGGGCACACATTAAAGATATAAGATTCCCAGAAATTTCACTCCGTTCACCATGAAATACGAAAGAAGGCTCCCCCGGAATATTGAACTTAACTATCTTATTATAGCAATCCAGGGTGGCATGACAAGATGCCAGCCAATCCATGCCCAAGATGACATCAAAGTCTGTCATATCTAACAGCATTAGGTCTACTGTTGTATTTATTTCTCCGACTCTTACCTTGCAAGCTCGATAGCCTCGTTCTATTAGTAAGGTGCCTCCAGTAGGCGTAGTTACTAAAAACGGACATTCTAATCTAACAAATTTTTGCTTAAAGTTCTTAGCAAAGAATGGTGACACATAGGAATGAGTAGAGCCAGAGTCAAACAAAACATGTGCAAAATTTGATTCAATCAGAAGAGTACCTGCTACCACCGTATTAGACGCCTGAGCATCTTGACGGGTTAAAGCGAATACTCGAGCGTTCCCTCGGCCTGCTGAAGCCTGCCCTCGACCACCTTGTCCTCTGCCAGCACCTCTTCCGATTCCATTGCCTCCTACAGTTACAGGGGCTCTGTTGGCAACAGTAGCCTCTGATTGATTAGGGCGTACTGACCCTTGGCCAGATCTTGTGTAGAGTTGGGGGCAATCTCTTTTGATGTGGCCCTGTTGACCACATTGGTAACAGACCCTAGTGTTGTTGTTGACAAAACAAGCTCCGAAGTGATTTCTTTCACATTTAGAGCACCAGGGCCTTTGTTGACCCCCTGTACCACTTTGTTGACGCTGTGGTGCACTAGCAGTAGAGGCTGCACGTCCAGAACTCTCTCCGTGGTAGCGTGATTTCTCATCTTGCTTCCTCTTTCTTTTGTTATTCCATTTTTCTTTTTGCATATCTCTTTCTTCCATCATACGGGCGATGTCGACGGCTTCTGTGTAAAATGAAAAATCTCGTATTTTCGATCCCACCCTGTCAAATAAAGACTCTCGAAGGCCTTTAATAAATCGTCGGATCTTTTCTTTCTCAGTTAGGACCATGTGAGTAGCATATTCAGACAACTCTATAAACAGATTGTCGTATTCATCGACGGTTCGTGATCCTTGCCGGAGTGCCTCAAACTCATTCATCTTTGCTTCTCGTATACTCTCCGGAATAAATTGTTCTCGAAAAATTCTTTTAAAGTCATTCCATTTAACGGGTGGGGCATTTCTGGCCATGCCCTTCTTCCATGTTCGCCACCAGCGGTCGGCCTTACCTCTTAACTGAAAGGTAACAAGGGTTACTTTTCGAGGTTCAGGGCATTCTAACGTGTCAAGGATTTTCTCACAGTCATCTAGAAAACGTTGTGGGTCTTCATTAACATCTCCTGCAAAGGTTGGCGGATTCAGCTTCATAAATTCTGAGATTTTGACCTCTGTACCTACCCAATCCTGAGGAGGGGGTGGAGGTGGCATCTGGTCTGTCTCTTGTACTTTTGCAGCATGTACTGATGCCTGTGAGCCATCTTCAGATGATTGTCCCATCAAAAGTTCCTTTAGCCCATTCACCTCGTTCTGCATTGCAGCTAATGCTTCCATCACTACAGTCGCGTCAATTTGTGATGGTTCTCCAGCATTTCTTCCAGGGTTTTCAGTGGATATTTCTCTGTTTTGTGCATGGTTATCTTCTGCACGGTTAGGCATCTCCAGTCTTGCATTTGCTGACTGAGCAGCTGGAGGGACCAAGGCCCTGCCAGATCTTGTGCGGATTCTAGAAGCGTTTGATTTTCTTGGTGCCATCTAAACTTATTCTACAATTAAGAATAATATATATCGTCACTATTATGCTTCAAGTGAAGACACGAAAGAAAGGGATTTTAATCTCTACAGGGCTTTTGGTGGATCTTCATCCTATGGTCGTGCTGCAGTCACGACAATAGGGGAAGGCCCACTAAAGACACCTTGCTCTGTAATCACTAGGAGACCTAACAACCTATGCTTCTGATACCAACTTTGTCACGACCCATTTTCTAGGCACATGACCGGCACAATGATGAATATCCCATCACTGTAAGCCTTTCGATAAATTCTTCCCACAAGTAAAATCGTTAGTCATTATCTCTATATTCTCAAAATACCATTCCTTAATAAATACAAAGAAAATACATCAGATTTTCTTAATTAAAAATAATAGATCCTCAGTACGAAATACATTATCATACTGAAATACAAGCCAAATACCAAACCCATGACCTAGATGTCCTAGACGGTTACAGAGCAACATACTGTATAACAAAAGAAGGGCCTACCCGACAGCGGGAAGGTCCAACGTGATCTACTCCTCTAGCGGATGTACTTCGGCGGCAACCTGATCTGAACAAAAAGTTTGTACAAACAGTGTGAGCTTTTAAACTCAGTGAGCAAATCGGCCTTGCGTTAATAAAATTCAAATACATCACCAGTCATGCAAGCATATCCGAAGGCTCAAGCTCAACCAATAGACATAGTTAGAAATTACATACAAGAAAAATTCATCCAATTCAACAAACGATACTAGTACTCGTCAATGGCAATATATCCCGGAGAGCGCACACAGGCCGGCTCACCAATTTTGTATTTTTCCGCCATGACGCACAACCTCATCCTCTTAGCTAGGGCGCCTCACGGATTTATCACCAATCCGGGCTATATCCCTACTGAGGGAATCGTTGTCTCCACACTCATTGGTCAAGACACCCTTTAACCCGGGTTTTCCGCCTTGCCGTGAGAGGGGGTACTGTACCGCTCAATCACAATCAATAGTACAACAGTTCATATCATAATCAGAAGCACAATATAATACTCATCCATATAACATGTATAGTATATAACTATATGATTCAAATTTCATATCATCATGAGATACTTGCTTTGTCTTATCCATACTTCTGGATTAATTATCTCATTATATTCGTCATTCTGAATCCAATTTCTCCCTATGAATCTTGGGAGTGTCCTACGACATACTTTTTATCACCAGTAATGCTAAAACTCTATTAAAACAGGGTCGTTTCACTCACCTGGATTCCGTACGAGTATCACTTCTCTAAATCGTTACGGACAAGAGTACGCAGGTGAATTTCAGTGTTCCGCTACAGAGATTTTCATGAAAGATTACAGAAAATACGTTAAGATCATTTTCGTACAGATACTGTTTATATGTACGGGTACTATTCATACGGTCACTATTCATACGTACGGTACTATTCATACGGTCACTATTCATACGTACGGGTACTATTCATACCGGAAATACATAATACAATCTGTAAAAGAGTACACCAGGTAAGTTCCCAAGAAAGAGTGGAGGGTCACACTGGACACACTTAAAAACCAGGTCTTTCCTTAGCCAGAACTTTCCTAGACATGTATTCTCCACAGATTATATTCTATTTCGGTAATCAGAGAATCAAAATAACAGCTAACGACAGTTTTTCTGATGTGGAAGATCGGCCAAAGCCGCAACCACAGAGCATACTTAAGAAAATAACTTCTAAAATTTGAAAGACATAGAAAGGGCATAGTATCCTTACCTAAGCAAAAACGGAAAGGCCCAAAATCTCAGAAGCCTAGCGTCGGAGCAAGAGAAACTTAAGGAGGGAAGAAGAGAAGTTGAAGGTGTGAGTTTAGAAGTGAAATGGAAGGGCCTATTTATAGCAAAAGTCAAGGGTACTATTTGACACTATGCACTAATAAAATATTCAATTTACTATTCATAAAAATTACATTTCTAATAATGCAGTTACTGTGCACCGATGGAAAATTTTCGTTTATTTACTATTAGAAACTTTAAAGGGAAAACTATCCTTTCACCTTAAACCTTTAAGTTTCTTTTCAATTCAGTCCTTTCAATTTAGTCCCTGAGGGTATTTTTACACATAAAACGTCATTTTCTCCTACAAACTTCTTTCTAGTTTTCAAACCACATCTAGTATTTGACATTTTGATTGTATAAATGAACAGTACCATATACGTAAATAGTAACAGTAGTTTGAAAACACGCATTTTTATATTTTATTTTTCATGGGTATTACAATGAGTCACCCTATTTTTTTTATAATTTGTTACTTGTTATGAGTTCTTACATCCAGCACGTCCAAGGGGGAAGATGGCCCATATATCTACCGCTAATTCTCCCTTTGCTTAAATTTCATTTAACTCCCTTCCTTCAGTTTCTTATTTCACTTGGGTCCTTCTAATAATCCTAATATTTTATATTTTGCCCAAATTTACTCCAACACCACTTTAATCTATTTTTCTACCAAGTAACAAAATAAAAACTCCACACAACTTAGAAAAATTTTCACCTACGTCCTTATGAAATTAAATCTTCCAATAAATTTCTAACTTTTTTTTAATAAATCTCCGGGATATTACAAATATATATAAAGTAAGCAGATCTCTCAGTCTCAGATCTATTTAAATTTGAAATATATTAAGTTACCTATTTAACTGCCTCTATCATTGTCTCAGATCTCTCTCTCGACTAATTTCACTTTGTTTCATTCTGCTTTTTGTATCAAAAAACAGAGGAAGAGTCGAGGCTTCTGTGGACAGAAAACCAAAGTCCTTCTTCTTCTTGTTCCTCCATCTCTCTCCCACGGTCTTCGTCTCCCACACAGGAAATTATGCGAAGAAAAATGGGAAGAGAACAAGAAGGTATCACGGGAAAAATATATCAACGCACTTTGGCTTCACTACAAAAGCTAAATGTTTTCACATCTGAGAAAAATCGATTTTGAAGCAATAATCGATTCTGGAAATTGTGTAAATACTGAACCAAACATCATTGACTTTGCTGAAGAATCGATTTTGAGGATATGAATGTGTAATTACTCTCCATAAACGCAAAACCAAACAAGCACTAACTACTTCTTCAACTTTTGGTATTGAGCAAGAGAAGGCGTTTACTGACAACGGTGGCTACTAAGGACATGAATCTAATGTGGCAAATGGAAAATGGCAGTGCCCTGAGAGAAAAGGGAGTCATCCAAAACCAATGCCTATTTCTAAGGACCGTTTGTTATGTAGAAAATAAAAATAAATAAAAGAAAAAAATGTTTGGTATACGATAAAAAAATAAAAAAAAGATGTATTATTTTGTTTGATATATTTTTTTAATAAAAAGAAAAAAAATATATGGAGTAATTTTACTAAATTACCTCTAATTTAAAATTATTTTTTAATAAAAAAATCATCTCTCATCTTCATAATATCATCTCGTCTTCTTTCATTCTTTTTTTCTCTCTCTCTCCCTCTCGTCTTCATCTTTATTCTATCTTTCTATCCATCAGAATATCTCATTTTCACCATCGCCCTCATCATCAGAACAGAGCATAGACAAAGTGAAAAATGGAGGGAAATTGACGGGAAGCAAAACATGAATTAGATAAGAGAATCGAGAGTGAGAGGAACAAAATCAAAGCGACAAAAGATGGAGGTGAACCGAAAAATAGAGGTGACGAAACAAAAAAAGAAAAGAAAGAGGAGTAGCACAACAGAAAAAGAAGCTCGCTCAAGTGATCAAAAGGGCAAAATAGGCATCACATACAAGCTTCAGTTTTCCTTTCCATTCTACACTTTTCCATCAAGAACCGAATGGAAAGAATCCGTAACAAAAAATGAAAAACAAATTTCCCTTTTCATTGCTGCACTGTACAAAAATTGATCCCAAATGTGTGAACCATGTACAATACTGGAAGGGAGGTGTTCCATTCTAGCACAAAAGCCATACCAAACCCGTCTTAAATCTTGGCTGGCTGGCACCACCACCAGAAAGTTATTAATCTAAAGCATTAAACTTAGTGCTTAGGAAAAGATATTATGTGAAAAATTTTTATATTATAAATATATTTTAAATTAAGTTATTTAGTGTTTTGATATATATCTAAAGAAATGATTTTAAATTATGACGGGAGAACAAGTGAGGTAAAATGTTTGATTTTTATAGAATTTCAAATTATGATTAAAGACATATTTGTTTTATAAGTGCAAAACAACTTCTAATTATGTGAATTTGAATTTTCGCACAAAACTTTTTAAAAAAACTTAAAAAATTAACTTCATAAAAATAAGGTAAAATAAGTTTTTTTTAACATAAAAACACTTATAATAATAAAAAAACTCTAACAAGTTATAATATTCAAATGGACATTAATCAAATAACAGTAATCAAATAAACAATAAACGAATGTCTTCAACATTAAGAAAGTCCAATTATTGGACGGTGATAATAGAGGTTTGGTGACAAGCATACAGCCGCACAGAGTTTCTTATTGGTGAGTGACCCACTAGATTACCTTAATTTATCTTTAAATTTAGTTAAAGTACAACTTAGGTAAATGACTTCTTCGTTTAAAAAATGAGTTTCCTCCAGACTCCAGCACTACTCTGCCCTCATTTTTTTTTTTTGTAATGTTTATGTTTTAGCATACACGCTATTTATTTGACAGAAAAGGTCTAGTTAGTGCGGTGATTATTACTATGATGTCAAACATTAATATGAAACTTATTTTATTTTAGAACACTGAATTTCATAAATAAAAAGCATCAAATCTATGAAATTTTTTGTGATTTTTTTAAAAGATTTTTTAAATATATTTCTCATTTAGTAAAATAAAGACTAATCTCTTTTAAATTTATGAGGGATAAAAGATAAAACTTTTTTTCAAATTTATGTTTTCAAGAATTGAACTGTATTCATTTTTTAAGTTTAAACAATTATTATCATTTTAATTTGATGATGTTAGATCAAATTTTAGTATTACATATTAAATGTTAAAAAAAGCATAACAACAAAACATTAAATATAATATAATTTGTAATAGACAGTTAATATTAAAATAGTTAATAGAAGGAGGAGGAGGATGGGACCGAATCTATTCCCACAAATTTTGACCGTCAATCAAAATTTATCATACAACTCAGAAAATACATATCTTTTGAATCACACGAGCTAAAAAGTTTTAAAAACTAAAACAAACCGACGAGCCAAAAGGGAGCATTAGCGGAAGTTAAGCCAAGGAGAATATTATGAGGATCACACACAAACAGAAAGAGGGTACTCACGGGCAACACCAAACAACAACAACAAAGAAAAAGAGGCCAAAAATGTTTTGAGAGAGTGAGAGACAACGTTTTAATAAGCAAAAAAGTGCACCTGTCCCTGTGGTTTACATTGTTCGTCTCTCTCTCTCTGTCTCTCTCTCTCAACATGGATGTCAGTAGAAGCACCCGTGACCTCTCCTTCGCTGTCACACATTCCTCCATTTTCCACCTAAACACAACTCCCTAACTGCTTGTATATATACCCACCTCACTGCCCATTTTCTATACCTCCAAAAATTCCGAACCTCCATTTCAGAATGTCAAGTTTTCTTCATCATACTTTCTACGTTTTACTACTTCTTCTTCTTCTTCTGCAAAATCCCACTCTAACATTATGCCATACCAAGGGAGTTAGACCGAGACGTTTTGCAGGGACTGGATTATCGATCAATATGACGAGAGTCCAGAATTCAGAACAGCGATTCATGAAATGGGTCAATTTTGTTGGTAGCCTCAAACACTCTGTTTTTAGGACAGCAAAAAACAAGCTTTTTGCATCTTACACTTTGCACGTCGCTAAAAATCCGGCGCTGGGAGATTTTACCACCATTCAAGAAGCCATTGATTCCCTTCCATTGATCAATCTCGTGAGAGTGGTCATCAAGGTCCATGCAGGGGTTTACACGTGAGTTCTGATGCTATATTTCCAGATATTCTATTTTAATCTCTTTGCTCCGTGCCCTTTGTTCATGCTTTTGTCAAATTGTGGTTTGTTCTCGTAAGAAGTGGATTTTGGTATTTGTCTCTATATTCAGCTTTTTTGTTTAACAGTGATCTATATATAAGAAAGTATAACTTTTGTTTGTTGCTGTGTCTTTTTCCTTCTGATTCGAATACTGTGGCTTTTTCACTTGAGAGATCTTCGGAGTTGATGAACTGTCAGTGTCTTTTTTCCATCTCTCCCTTTCACATTCTGTACAATGTGCATTGGATTGAAAAAAAAAACCCTGTCTGGTTTTCTCATATTTCAGGGAGAAAGTAAACATCCCTCCTATGAAATCCTTCATAACCATAGAAGGAGCAGGCGCAGATAGTACCATCGTTCAATGGGGTGACACAGCTCAAACTCCTGGGCCAAGAGGGCAGCCATTGGGAACATATGGTTCTGCAACATTTGGGGTGAATTCACCTTACTTCATTGCCAAGAACATAACTTTCAAAGTAAGTAAATCTATTAAACAAATGATCTCTCTGTTCTTAGTTAACCCAATTAGAAAAGATATTAATTTCGTGAAGTTGAACGGCAGAACACAACCCCAGTTCCTCCACCAGGAGCAGTGGGGAAGCAGGCAGTGGCATTGAGAATTTCAGCAGACACGGCATCATTCGTGGGATGCAAATTCCTAGGGGCACAGGACACACTGTATGATCATGTGGGTAGGCATTATTACAAGGACTGCTACATCGAAGGCTCAGTGGATTTCATATTCGGGAACGCCCTGTCTCTGTTTGAGGTTAGATAAGTAGTTATAATTACATCATATTGGAATGCTAAGTCTAGAGTGTATAGGCATATAGTTGAGTATGGTTTGGGTTTTGCAGGGATGTCACGTGCATGCAATAGCACAGAACCTAGGAGCAGTAACAGCACAAGGGAGGAGCAGCATATTGGAGGACACAGGGTTCTCATTTGTGCACTGTAAGGTCACGGGGTCAGGGGCACTATACCTTGGAAGGGCTTGGGGTCCCTTCTCTCGCGTGGTCTTTGCCTACACTTACATGGACAACATCATCATCCCTAAGGGCTGGTATAACTGGGGCGACCCTAACCGTGAAATGTAAGTCTAACTTCTCCCATAACCAACTAACCAACCCTCTTCTTGTCCTGTGTTTCATCATGAAGTTCATTCATTCCTTCAACTCGAACCCCTTTAGGAATGAATGGGGCGGTGCCACTCTCTTTTTGTCACGTTGTGGTTTGTGTGGAGAATTTAGAAAGACTTTTTCCCATGCTTGTTATAAGCTTTAATGGTAAGCGACAAGCCTCTATGGGAGTCTGCATCATATAGTGTGTCAGCTTTCTAGCTACAGAAATGTGCGGTCAGGAAGAAACACCTAACCTCATTTGTATTGTATGTTATGTATGGATGGTGCAAAATCTACGTGCTATCCACCCCACAAAGATAATATGCTTTTTTTTTTAAATGGAAAAATGAATAATTTTGGATGAAATACAGAGATGTTAATGTATGCGTCCCGTATTTTCGTCACATAGATAAGGCAGAGAAGCATGCGCATACATATATAATGTCTGAAAAGAGCCTCAGGCAGCCACTCACCTAGTCACCTAACTAATCCAGTGGGCTTCCTCTGTTTTCTATTTTCTACTTTTTACATGGTTTATTTAATGTTTTCTATATAATGTTAATGTTAATGTTGTGATGGGGCCCACAGGACGGTGTATTACGGACAGTACAAATGCACAGGGCCAGGAGCTAGCTTCGCCGGCAGAGTATCATGGTCCAAAGAACTCACCGATGAGGAAGCTAAACCTTTTATTTCACTTACCTTCATTGATGGCTCCGAATGGATCAAATTGTAGTTCCACATCATTTTTATTCTTATTTTTTAAAACCAAACTTTCATTTCTCTATTCTCCAAATTTTGATGTATAGCATCTTGAAATCTAAACTAATAATTGTGAAATATAACAACTCAGATTAAGTCAGACAAAATATTCAAATTCACTATTTCATAGTTCCTTTCAAGTTCCTACTTTACTGCATGAATTAATGACACAAACACATCAATTTAACTTGGGGAGTTCTTACAATAACTCAACTGTTTCATCATAATTTCTTCTTTTTCTTGTCTCTTTTTTTTTTTCTCTTTTTAATGGTAGTTTAAAGCAAGTAAGAAGTCACGTTTGAGCTGGTGGGAGCATTGTCTTCAGTTTCAATCACACTGAATATTTATTTAGAAATCCGTACCATATGGGCCTCGTATCTGTAGGGGTCCGGCCCATATTGGTATCGGCTTATATGCATAACACATTTTGTTTACAAGTCCAGTCAACCATTTTCCATGATAATTTATTGCGTTAACTTGATGTGTATTTTTAAATTTATACAATAAGGACAAGAAGATTCAAATTTGAATTTGTTCACAGTTTTAAAATTTAGTAACCTTATATTTTAACCAACATAAATATTAATCAGACATCTTATATGCTATAAAAATCATGAAATATTTAATATACTAATGGCTATGTATTTTAAATTGTGTAGCATCGAAACAGGAGCAGCAAGATATAGAGATGTATGTGACTTATTATAAACCTTGAATCGTGCTTCATTATTCAATTGGATAACTATAATCTGTTGGACCCAGTTAACTCATGTGTACATGGGGGACGTAGAAGAAGAAGAAGAATAATAAAAGTGAGGGACAGAAGAACAATTTTTGAAAAGATCCAAGAGACACGCATCGCCAAGTAATTAATTGTATTTTTGAGAAATAAAATAAGAGTGCTCACATTCAAAATTCAAACTCAAAGTTGGCAATAAAATACCGACAATGGCAGGTGATGTAAATAGCATTGCATCCTATGAGATTGAAGATTCGCTTAATCAATTCAGATGAAATCTTCAATGATTAGTTGGTAATTATAGTTAGTTGAAAAGGTTGTGAGACTCACTTTGCTCAAAAGCATTCTTGCTCTAAAGGGTTTTACTTTACAACTCACAAAACCTTAAAAAGTTGAAACTGTCTTTCTTATGTTAGCTGAGAGACAACTTCTTCCACCTCTGCATTTATGGGACAGCTCAGAGGAAATCTAGATACAAGATGGCCAAACTTCGAATATAAATGGTAATGCTCTCATGGCTAATGCATGTCTTAAGGGTGAAAAAGTTCAATTTCTTAAAAGCTAGAATTAAGCTTCAGATTACACATCTTGAAGAAAGGAAAAAGATTTGAAGGACCTTTTGTTACTTTACACTTTATATTTAACAGAAAGCATTAGTAACCCATTTAGTTGTGTGATAAGTACAAAACCCCTTTTTGGCCCTTTTGTCTCCTCTTTTTCAATTATGTTTGTTAGTGCAAGTATATACTTAAAAGGAGGTGTGAACTTAGTTATATAACTATTTTGATAGATTTTTTGTTTTCCTAAAATAGTTTCAGGGTCCTAGTTATATATTCAAGGTCCTATTTGAAACTTAGTTATTAGAAATGCAATACTCTGATAGAATAATTAAGACAGTAAATAAATAACACCAAAATATATAGTAATTCGGTTGTATCTGACGATACACCTACGTCCACTCCTCAAAATATAAAGTAGTGAGAGTTTGTTAAGGGGTAACAATATCACATAGTACAAACAACCTATGTCGGGGCTCAGCTTCCTACTTTTATGTTAAATACTTTAGCAACCTCTACTACAGGTTCAACAGGACTTTGCTTTTACGCTTAACATCACTAGGCCTTCACACATCTTTAGCAAATGTATCAACAGTAAACTTTTCCTCTAGAAAGGCACAGCCACACCACTTTTACTCCTAAACAACTAGGGCCTAATGTCCACTCAAGGGATAGATACAAGAGTAGATAGAGAGATTAGTTCACAAGAACCTTTTTACATTGAGAATCAACTCACATAGAGGATAAACTTACAAATATAACTCTCTCACAAAAAGAACTACAATGAATTATGTGCACAACTCAAGTATGTTCAGATGGCTAGAGTATTTTTCTCTGAATTTCTTCGTAATGTTGAAGTGGATGGCTGTCTTTTTTATGTATTCTTCCATACTAGTCGTTGGAGAAACTTCATTTAAAATGCAATCTTGATTGCTCAATCAATCAGGTTCCTTGATAATTCTGTGAAATGGTACTATAACAGTCTTTTTTTTTTGCATCTTTGAGCTCAATTTTTATACTCTTTGCTTGAATTAACTAGTTAAGTTGATTTTATTTTTAATCTTTTGGTGAAGTCCTAAATTCATAGATTCCTCCCCCTTGTTTTGACTCGTAATGTTTGATTTTGATCTCTTTTAGTGCTGTTTTTGTAAGATAAAGTAGTGAGGAGAATTGGAGACTTAGAGTTGAAGTTCTGGAGACGCATTGCTGAGCAATGAATTGCCAGCGCTTAGCGATGTTGTGGGAGAAGAAAGTTTTTCATCAGTGACGCATTGCTAAGCGATGGCAAGTCATCGATCAGCGTTGACGTCCTATAGTTTCTGTGTTCCTTCCAGTGGGTTCAGCGCTGAGCAATGGTCTCGTAGTGATGACGTTAGTATTGCTACACGTTTTGGAAGCCTTTTTAAGCCCTGTTTTGCTACTGACCTAATCACTTTTTGATTTTAAAAATTCTTGGAAGGGAGAAGACTTAAAGACGGCTAGGAGATGTGGGAGAAGTTAAAGGAGCACGATTGGGAACTATCATATCTTCAAATCTTTTAGTTTTTCTCTAAAATTTCTCTATAATGTCAATGAACTCTGTCTTTGCTGTTTCTTCCTTCAAATTCATGTGTAACTAAACTCTTTTGAGTTAGGAGATTGATATAGCCGACTTTAACAAAGTCTTCTTGATGGAATGAATTTACTTTGATTTCAATTTTACATGTTAGTGTGGGAATTGCTGTTTTATGTGATTCTTGAATGACCGGCCACCGTTCAATAAAATTAGGATTTATATCTATGCTAGAGATAGTACAGTATAATTTGTCTTGTAATTTTCACCATAGACTAGATCAATCTAAGGATAGATAATCTAATTTATGTGGTATCATCATTCTCTGAATCATAAGGATTTTAAAATCAGACCTAAACTGGCCGATCGGACCAATCACTAGCGGTGGGTCCAGTCTAGTCTAGATAAAAAATCGGTCTAAGTTCAAATCGGTATGGAACCAATTGAATCAGTTCTGGACCGGTACAGGACCGATTGAATCTGTTCTGCACCGGTAAAATCGATGAAACGGCCGGGTCCGGTTTCATCGATTACATCCTTTAAAAAAAAATTTCCATTCTGGATGAAGAAGATGATGATGAAAGAGAATGAATGTGAACATTGGAGCCAAATAAGAAGAAGAAGAAGAATAATAAGAATAAGAAGGAGAAGGAAGGGGAGGAGGATCACTGGGCCATCATCATCGCCGTCATCGTCGTGTGGCTGAAGATGAAGAAGATGACCGAAGAAAAAGAAGAACACAGGCTGAAAAATTTTGTTATTTTGCTTCAGTGAGATCTAATTTTTTTTCTCTTTCTTTCATCTCACTTCCTTAACATCTTTTTCTCATAAAATTTTTTATTTTTTTAAAATATTTTAATATTCTTTCACTTTCTTTCATCTCATTCCCTCCTTTATTTCATAGTTAACATCTTTTTCTCATAAAATTTTAATTTTATAAAATATTTTAATATTTTATATTATATATTATATATTTTATTATTTTTTAAGTACCACCGGTTCGACCGCGATTCGACTGCGGTTCAATCATGGTCCGACCATTGACCTTTGAACCGGTCTGATTTTTAAAACATTGCTGAATCAAATCCTCTAATCAGATAATTACACTAAAGGATTAGGTAAGTGTTTGAATTAGAGAGTATTGTTAATCCAAAGAATTGGCTTCAATTATTTTTGGAAGAATAACCAACAACAAAGAATTGGAAATAGCATAACAAGATTAATTTGTCTATGAATTAATTACAGTTAAATCAGAGTGAAATCAATCCCCTACTCACTTTTTCTATCGTTGAATTTCTCAATTTGTTTTATTCTTGCCTTCTAATTTCTCTACTTTTAATTAATTTAGAATTCTCTTCGAGCTGAATAACATTTGATCCAAATAGAATTTATGTTAACGAAATTAGTAATTGTTAATAGTCGATTATTGTGGATACGATACTCTTTCATTACTATACTACTTATATGTGACCCAGTGCACTTACTGAAAAATCGCATTATTCCTAAACGGAAAACAATCAATTGCCTAATAAGGAAATAAATGACTTTGTATGATCCTCCATTTAATGTGCTTTCAATAAGAGCAAAGTTGACTTGAAATAGTTGGATAAATTATGAATTATTAGTTGCTTGATTGGCATAAATAGATTTATTCCTTAATAAGATGCTTTGACATTAATGGTGAGATCTTCCATTTAAGGGTTTTGATTCTGTAATACCCGTTAATTTCGGAATATAATTCGCCTAAGAGTATTTTAGAATTTTACAACGTTACTTTAGTTATTTATTTTGGTCATTTTTAATTTTCATATTTAATTGTTCTCTTTGAATATTTGCACAATGTGGGATATATTCTAAGAATGGTGAAATTCATAGAAAAGTGGTTTAAGAATAGTCAATTAGTCCATTTATTGTAAATTGACTGGATGGGTTTGGATGTTGGGTTATGGATACCCATGGGTTATTCAATAACCCATTAGAAATATTTAAAATAAAACTTCAATAGTAACCTCTCATAATTCACGATTCTGAAGCGAAGTAAAAGGAGCAGTGACAATTTTTCTCTCATTTCTTCATCTTCTTCTCAAATCCTTTCCTTGATCTTCAGAATTTTGATTATTTGTTCGGTTCAAAAGCTTTGTAAGGATCAAAGGCAAGCTTTAATCTCATTATTTTCCTTAAATCTAAGTTTATATGGAAGATTAGAGGAGGTTTTGTTCTTGAAGATTTTGATGATAATTCATGAATCTTAGTTGTTTTATAGGTTATATTTGAGTTAGGATTGAGTTATAGTCGGTTAAAAGAGTTGAGATTCTGGTTTTGAATCAAGAAAGGAAAGGATGAAATTTTCTGGGGAAGTTTCTGCAAACTCGAATTTACTGTAGCAGTCAACGTTACTGTAGCGACCGTCACTGTAGCAAACAGTTACTGTAGCAAACCGTTACTGTAGCAATCAGAAAATTTTACATTTTTTCGTAATTTTGTTTCCTTTCTTATGTTTCCTTGTAATATATTTTACTAGGAAATTTTTCTACACAAATTCTAGTGTGGAACAAGGTAAACTTGGACAAACATCAAGGTAAGTGAATAACCTTGCTAAGCTAATTTGATATTACTAGTCAAAGTACAATATAAGTCTCATTTACAATATTATATGGATATTAAGCAATCAATTTTTCTTATGAGAGTATATGATGATTGGTATATTTTTTTTACAGAAATTCAAAGGAATAAGAGTATGTAGAAATTATTTTATTTCATGGCAATTGTACTATGTGATAAATTCTCACTATCTTATTAATGAGTAAAGATCTACGGGATCTAATACATGAGTTTGAAAGGGTTAAAGTCTCATACTACTCAGTGCATAACGATGAAAAACTATACATGAGTTTGAAAGGGTTAAAGTCCCATACTACTCAGTGTATAACGATGAAAAACTATACACGAGTTTGAAAGGGTTAGAGTCCCATACTACTCGGTGTAAATAGGTGAAATCATAAATACGAGTTTGAAAGGGTTAGAGTCTCATACTACTCGATATATATATTTATGAAATTTTATTCACGAGTTTTAAAGGGTTAGTGTCTCATACTACTCGATGTATAAGACAATTAATTATATGAGTAAATGTGGTATTTGTATTTTTGATATTTTATATAGTACAGTTATTGTAATACCCGTTAATTTCAGAATATAATTCGCTTAAGAGTATTTTAGAATTCTACAACGTTACTTTAGTTATTTATTTTGGTCATTTTTAATTTTCATATTTAATTGTTCTCTTTGAATATTATTTATGAAAATTAAGTTAAATAACTGGACTAAATATTTGCACAATGAGGGATATATTTTAAGAATGGTGAAATTCATCGAAAAGTGGTTTCAGAATGGTCAATTAGTCCATTTATTGTAAATTGACTGGATGGGTTTGGATGTTGGGTTATGGATACCCATGGGTTATTGAATAACCCATTAGAAATATTTAATATAAAGTTTCAATAGTACCCCCCTTATTTTCTTCTCACGATCGAAGCAGCTGAAGTGAATAGTGAATTCACTTTCTCTCGTTTCTTCACCCTCTTCTCAAATCCTTTCCTTGATCTTCAGAATTTCGATTATTTGTTCGGTTCAAAAGCTTTGTAAGGATCAAAGGTAAGCTTTAATCCGATTATTTTCCTTAAATTTCAGTTTATGTAGAAGATCAGAGGAGGTTTTGTTCTTGAAGATTTTGATGATAATTCATGAATCTTAGTAGTTTTAGAAGTTATATTTGAGTTATAATCGGTTAAAAGAGTTGAAATTCTGGTTTTGAAACAAGAAAGGAAAGGATGAATTTTTGAAAGATTTTTTCTGCAAAAATTCGAGTTACTGTAGCGACCAGAGATTTCGGAAAAATTCTGGAAAATTTTCTTCGAGTTACTGTAGCAGTACTGTAGTGTCGGCAGTCAACGTACTGTAGCAGTGAACGTTACTGTAGCGAACCGTACTTGTAGCGAACCGTTACTATAGCAATCAGAAAATTTTGCGTATTTTCGTGATTTTGTTTCCTTTCTTATGTTTCCTTGTAATATATTTTACTAGGAAATTTTCCTACACAAATTCTAGTGTGGAACAAGGTAAACTTGGACAAACATCAAGGTGAGTGAATAACCTTGCTCAGCTAATTTGATATTACTAGTCAAAGTACAATATAAGTCCCATTTACAATATTATTTGGGTAATGAGCAATCAATTTTCATATGGGAGTATATGATGATCGGTAGAAATAAGAGTATGTAGAAATTATTTTATTTCATGACAATTGTGCTATGTGATAAATTCTCACTATCTTGTCAATGAGTAGAGATCTACGGGATCTAATACACGAGTTGAAAGAGTTAAAGTCCCATACTACTCGGTGTATATCTAAGAAAGCTTATACACGAGTTGAAAGGGTTAGAGTCCCATACTACTCGGTGTATACCGATGAGATCTTATTCACGAGTTTGAAAGGGTTAGAGTCCCATACTACTCGTTGTATATCTAAGAAATCTTATTCATGAGTTTGAAAGGGTTAGAGTCCCATACTACTCGATGTATAAGACAATTAATTATATGAGTAAATGTGGTATTTGTACTTTTGATATTCTATATAGTACAGTTATTTACTTACTGAGTTTTTAAATAAACTCACACTCCCTATGATTATTTTTCAGATACAGAAAACAAAGAAGAAGAGTATCCGTTGGAAGATTAGAAGCCCCTTGGGATTACACTCTATTTCTATCTGGTGGGATACCAGTACTTATTAATGTGGATACTAGAAACGCTCTGTACTTTCTATAGGTCTCCTAGGCTTGCGATGAGATAGAAATATCAGACTATGTATGTCTATATTTGCTAATCAGATGAATATAATTCTGTAGTGTGGAATGAATGATTAAGGTTAAATGTAAAACCTTACAGAATATATGTATATAACGTATGTTTGAGAATTTTATCAAAGGAGTAGTATCTTTTCACATGCTCAATTTTTGGGATATGACAAATTTGGTATCAGAGGAAAGGTTTTATAGGTCCCCTATAGAGTACAGAGCAAAGTGATCTTTGTGGGCCCTTCCCTATTGTCATGAGCCGCGGCATGACCATAGGATTAGGTTACATAAAAGACCTTGTAGAGTATAACGTCATTTTATAGATAACTTCTCAGTGGGGCTAGTAAGTGATATTTTGTTTATGTCTGAAAATTGTTTGTTATGTGTGTAGATCTATGACAGATCAATGTCAGAAGGATCTTCTAATAATAATGAGCATATGGGTCCAAGGAGGGCCATAAATCCACCAGTACATGTGCAAGATGATCATAACCGTGGTGACAGTTTACATGCTCAAAGTACTGAGGGCGCAACTAGTGAGCAAGCAAGAAGAGTCGAACCTGATGCTCACGTTGGTAATGCAACTATTGCACATGTGATTAATTTGATGAATGAACGATTTGACCGATTTGAGGCTGAAATGAGAGGTCGAGCTGCACAAGCTAACCTGCCAGTGGATCCTCCTATTGTTGAAGCTGAAATTGTACCACCAGCTCCGTTAGCGGGAGGAGTTAATGTAAGAGAGGTAAGAATGTCTGAATTTCAGAAAATGAGGCCTCCTAGTTTTTCAGGGGAAGATCCCAAAGAGGACCCACAATGTTTCCTTGAAGATTGTGAAGCAATCTGTGATGCTATAGGGTGTTCTCCTACTCAAAAGGTAGAATTCACTTCCTTTCAGTTAAAAGGCAGGGCTGGTAAATGGTGGAGGAACTGGAAGAAAGCTAGAATTCAAGGCGCACCGCCAGTTATGTGGACAAAATTTTACAGATTGGTTATGGATGAATTTCTTCCGGCAAGTGAACGATAATCTAGGGCCAGGGATTTTCTGTATCTACGACAGGGAACCATGACTGTTGATGAATATTCAGCTCAGTTTATTAAATTATCTGAATATGCCCCTGAAATCATTCCTTCTGAAAGGAAGAAAATAGAAAAGTTTGTGGAAGGGCTTCGTGATGCCTTATATGATCAAGTGGGTTCTAATATGAACGATTACTCTTCGTACTCAGAGGCTGTTGATGTGGCCCGAAGAATGGAAAAGAGGTCAAAGAATAAAGAAGAATATCGTCAAAAGAAGAAAGCTAGATATAGAAGATCTTTTGATCAAGGGGAAGACTCAGGGACTTTGAAACCCTTTACTGCGTCACAAAATGCTCCAACCACTCCTACTAAGTCAACTTATTCTACAGCCAGTGTGGCTAAGCCTCGTTCAGAGAGCAGGGGTGGTTTTAGCTCTTCTAGTAGAGGAGGTACTCAAGGTAGAAGGGAAAAACCTCAATGTCCTGAATGTGGAAAGTTTCACTTCGGAGAATGTAAGTTAAACACTGTTGGTACAGGCTGTTTTCACTGTGGACAAAAAGGACATTTTATAAGGGAGTGCCTTCAGCTCATGACAAGACCAGGTCAAGGGTCTACTTTGCCACCTCGACCACAATCTATTACTCAAACACCAACCCCTTCAATAGGGGGTAGTATGGGAAGAGGTTCTGGAAGAGGCCAAGGTGACCGTGGAAAACAAGCTGTTGGCAGAGGAAATACAAGAGTATATACTCTAACCCGACAGGATGCTCAAACATCCAATGCTGTAGTTACAGGTATATTATCTGTTAATACTTTTGCTGCACGTATTTTGTTTGACCCCGGTTCTACTCACTCATATGTGTCGCCCCTATTTGCCAAGAGATTTGCATTTGATTCGATTATTCTTAAAGAACCATTCTTGGTTTCCACACCGATGAGAGAGACTTTGATGGTTAAAACATGTTATCGTTCTTGTAAAATAATCGTTGGAGGCACGGAAACTAAGATAGATCTTATGGTTCTCAATATGTTAGATTTTGATGTGATTTTAGGGATGGACTGGCTATCTTCTTGTCATGCTACTATAAATTGTCGTGACAAAGTTATTTCCTTTAATATGCCGGGGAGGAGTAATTTTGTGTTTCAAGGAGATCGAGGTGATGTACCTTGCAACATGATATCTATGTTAAGTTCCCAGCGTATGTTGCGAAAGGGATGTCAGGGATTTCTAGCTTTTATCAAAGATTTAGAAAAGAAAGAACAGAAGTTAGAAGACATACATGTGGTTAATGAATTCCCAGATGTGTTCCCAGAAGATTTACCTGGATTACCGCCAGAAAGAGATATTGAGTTCAGTATTGATTTGGTCCCAAACACAAGACCAATTTCTATTCCACCTTATCGTATGGCTCTTTTTGAGCTAAAAGAACTCAAAGAACAATTGGAAGATTTGTTAAACAAAGGGTTCGTTCGCCCAAGTTTTTCACCTTGGGGTGCTCCTGTTCTTTTTGTGAAAAAGAAAGATGGTTCTATGAGATTATGTATAGATTATCGTCAGCTGAATAAAGTCACAGTGAAGAATAAGTATCCTTTACCAAGGATAGATGATTTGTTTGATCAGCTTCAAGGAGCAAAATACTTCTCAAAGATTGATCTAAGGTCTGGATATCATCAGTTACGAATTAAGAGTGATGATATACCTAAGACTGCTTTTCGTACACGGTATGGACATTATGAGTTTCTTGTGATGTCTTTTGGGTTGACAAATGCACCACCAGCATTTATGGATTTAATGAACAGAGTGTTTAAATCATTCCTTAATAAGTTTGTAATTGTATTTATTGATGATATTTTGGTGTATTCAAAGAGTCATGAAGAACATACTGAACATTTGAGAATAGTGCTTCAGACCTTGAGAGAGCATCAGTTGTACGCAAAGCTCTCAAAATGTGAATTCTGGATGAGTCATGTAACATTTTTGGGACATGTTATTTCCCAAGAAGGTATTCATGTTGATCCAAGTAAAATTGAAGCAGTAAAACAATGGCCTCGACCAACAACTGTGTCTGAAGTACGTAGTTTTCTTGGCTTAGCAGGGTATTACCGTCGCTTTGTCAAAGATTTCTCTAAGACAGCTCTCCCATTAAATAAGTTAACCCGAAAGAATGTTAAATACATTTGGGATGATTCATGTGAACAAAGTTTCACCCAATTGAAAGAGTGTTTAACTTCTGCACCAGTCTTAATCCTACCATCAGGACCAGGGGGTTACTCTGTATTCTGTGATGCCTCAAAGATAGGCTTAGGATGTGTGTTGATGCAACATGGTAAAGTCATAGCTTATGGCTCACGTCAGCTTAAAAAACATGAATTGAATTACCCCACTCATGATTTGGAAATAGCAGCTGTAGTGTTTGCCCTAAAGATTTGGAGACATTACTTGTATGGGGAGACTTGTCAAATTTTTACAGATCACAAAAGCCTTAAGTACATTTTTGAGCAGAGAGATCTCAATCTAAGGCAACGAAGGTGGATGGAACTTCTGAAAGATTATGATTGTACCATCCTTTACCATCCAGGTAAAGCAAATGTAGTGGCTGATGCTCTAAGTCGAAAGTCTATGGGAAGTTTAGCTCACATTGCCACTATAAGGAGATCTCTAATACATGAACTACAAGAATTGGAAGCTGATGGAGTATTTTTCGAGATCACTGAGTCAGGTACATTTCTGGCTCATTTAACAGTTAGATCATCTCTTGTTGAAAAAGTAAAAGCAACTTTAGAAAATGACATTGATATGGTCAAAATCAGAGATAAGGCAAGGCAAGGTCTAGCACCAAGTTTCTTGGTAGATGAAGAAGGAGTCTTATGGTTTAATGGGAGACTCTGTGTCCCCAACATTGAATCTTTGAAACATGAAATCTTAATGGAAGCTCATGGTTCGCCCTACGTTGTACATCCTGGTGCTGTGAAAATGTATCAGGACTTGAAACAAGTTTACTGGTGGGAGGGCATGAAGCGAGACGTGACTGACTTTGTAGCTCGATGTTTGACTTGTCAGCAAGTTAAAGCTAAACATCGACGACCACCTGGTTTGATGCAAAAACTAGATATTCCCGAGTGGAAGTGGGAAAGGATCACTATTGATTTTGTGGTAGGTTTACCTCGGTCAACAAAAGGAAATGACTCAATATGGGTCATAGTGGATCGACTTACTAAGTCAGCACATTTTTTTCCTGTTCATACCACTTTCAGTGTAGCAAAACTTGCTCGACTTTATGTTAAAGAAATAGTGAAACTTCATGGTGTACCAATATCCATTATATCAGACCGAGAACCTCAGTTTACTTCTCGGTTCTGGAAAGTCTTTCAAGAGGCTTTGGGTACCAAAGTGAATCTTAGCACAGCATTCCATCCTCAGACTGATGGACAGTCCGAAAGGACAATTCAGACTTTAGAGGATATGCTAAGAGCTTGTGTGATGGATTTCAGTGGAAGTTGGGAAGATCATTTGTCTCTTATTGAATTTGCTTATAACAACAGTTACCAATCCAGTATTCAGATGGCACCTTTTGAGGCATTATATGGGAGACGGTGTCGATCTCCTATAGGTTGGTTTGAACTTGGTGAAACCAAAATATTTGGATCTGAGATGATACAGGAAGATATAAATAAAGTTAAACTGATCAGAGAGAAGTTGTTAACTGCTCAGAGTAGACAGAAGTCTTATGCGGACAACCGGCGACGTGACCTTGAATTTGCAATAGGTGATATGGTTTTCTTACGAATCTCACCTATGAAGGGAGTAATGAGATTCGGAAAGAAAGGCAAGCTTAGTCCGAGGTATGTTGGCCCATATGAGGTTGTAGACAGAGTGGGTAATGTGGCATATCGCCTAGACCTACCTTCCAACCTAGAGGGAGTTCATCCAATATTTCATGTGTCCATGCTACGGAAGTATCTTCCTGATCCTTCTCATGTCATTCAACCCCAAGAAGTTCATTTTGATGAAACTCTCACCTACGAACAGGTACCAGTAGCTATCCTTGATAGAAAAGTCAAAAAATTGCGTACCAAAGAAATTCCTACTGTCAAGGTTCTTTGGAGAAATCATTCTCGCGAGGAGGCTACGTGGGAAGCAGAAGATGAGATGTGGAAAAACTATCCACATTTATTTGAAACTTGAGGTAAGATTTTAATTCGGAGGACCGAATTCTTTTAACGGGGGTAGAATGTAATACCCGTTAATTTCAGAATATAATTCGCTTAAGAGTATTTTAGAATTCTACAACGTTACTTTAGTTATTTATTTTGGTCATTTTTAATTTTCATATTTAATTGTTCTCTTTGAATATTATTTATGAAAATTGAGTTAAATAACTGGACTAAATATTTGCACAATGAGGGATATATTTTAAGAATGGTGAAATTCATCGAAAAGTGGTTTCAGAATGGTCAATTAGTCCATTTATTGTAAATTGACTGGATGGGTTTGGATGTTGGGTTATGGATACCCATGGGTTATTGAATAACCCATTAGAAATATTTAATATAAAGTTTCAATAGTACCCCCCTTATTTTCTTCTCACGATCGAAGCAGCTGAAGTGAATAGTGAATTCACTTTCTCTCGTTTCTTCACCCTCTTCTCAAATCCTTTCCTTGATCTTCAGAATTTCGATTATTTGTTCGGTTCAAAAGCTTTGTAAGGATCAAAGGTAAGCTTTAATCCGATTATTTTCCTTAAATTTCAGTTTATGTAGAAGATCAGAGGAGGTTTTGTTCTTGAAGATTTTGATGATAATTCATGAATCTTAGTAGTTTTAGAAGTTATATTTGAGTTATAATCGGTTAAAAGAGTTGAAATTCTGGTTTTGAAACAAGAAAGGAAAGGATGAATTTTTGAAAGATTTTTTCTGCAAAAATTCGAGTTACTGTAGCGACCAGAGATTTCGGAAAAATTCTGGAAAATTTTCTTCGAGTTACTGTAGCAGTACTGTAGTGTCGGCAGTCAACGTACTGTAGCAGTGAACGTTACTGTAGCGAACCGTTACTGTAGCAATCAGAAAATTTTGCGTATTTTTGTGATTTTGTTTCCTTTCTTATGTTTCCTTGTAATATATTTTACTAGGAAATTTTTCTACACAAATTCTAGTGTAGAACAAGGTAAACTTGGACATACATCAAGGTGAGTGAATAACCTTGCTCAGCTAATTTGATATTACTAGTCAAAGTACAATATAAGTCCCATTTACAATATTATTTGGGTAATGAGCAATCAATTTTCATATGGGAGTATATGATAATCGGTAGAAATAAGAGTATGTAGAAATTATTTTATTTCATGACAATTGTGCTATGTGATAAATTCTCACTATCTTGTCAATGAGTAGAGATCTACGGGATCTAATACACGAGTTGAAAGGGTTAAAGTCTCATACTACTCGGTGTATATCTAAGAAAGCTTATACACGAGTTGAAAGGGTTAGAGTCCCATACTACTCGGTGTATACCGATGAGATCTTATTCACGAGTTTGAAAGGGTTAGAATCCCATACTACTCGTTGTATATCTAAGAAATCTTATTCATGAGTTTGAAAGGGTTAGAGTCCCATACTACTCGATGTATAAGACAATTAATTATATGAGTAAATGTGGTATTTGTACTTTTGATATTCTATATAGTACAGTTATTTACTTACTGAGTTTTTAAATAAACTCACACTCCCTATGATTATTTTTCAGATACAGAAAACAAAGAAGAAGAGTATCCGTTGGAAGATTAGAAGCCCCTTGGGATTACACTCTATTTCTATCTGGTGGGATACCAGTACTTATTAATGTGGATACTAGAAACGCTCTGTACTTTCTATAGGTCTCCTAGGCTTGCGATGAGATAGAAATATCAGACTATGTATGTCTATATTTGCTTATCAGATGAATATAATTCTGTAGTGTGCAATGAATGATTAAGGTTAAATGTAAAACCTTACAGAATATATGTATATAACGTATGTTTGAGAATTTTATCAAAGGAGTAGTATCTTTTCACATGCTCAATTTTTGGGATGTGACAGTTATTTACGTACTGAGTTTTTAAATAAACTCACACTCCCTATGATTATCTTTTCAGATACATAAAACAAGGAAGAAGAGTATCCGTTTGAAGATTAGAAACCCCTTGGGATTATTCTCTATTTCTGTCTGGTGGGATACCAGTACTTATTAATGTGGATACTAGGAACGCTCTGTACTTTCTATAAGTCTCCTAGGCTTACGATGAGATAAAAACATCAGATTATGTATGCCTATATTTGCTTATCAGATGAATATAATTCTGTCGTGTGGAATGAATGATTAAGGTTGAATGTAAAACCTTACAGAATATATGTAAATAACTTATGTTTGAGAATTTTATCAAATGAGTAGTATCTTTTCACATGTTCAATTTTTGGGATGTGACAGATTCTTTCCGTGTTTACACTTCAGACGACATCCCTCCTTGATTTGTGCTGTAATTTGATCTAATTGAGAAATTCTAACTTGATCTTGATTCTTTCAATTTGTTGTGTTGAAAATTGACATTGACTCAATGCATTTAATGTGTTTGGTTCCAAGGCCATATAAGTTGACATTAATCAAAAACTCTGATTTGGATTCTTGCATCAACAATGTTTCTTCTCTTCTTTGCTTTAACATCATCCTCGTCTTCCCAAAAGAAAATCTTAGTTGAAATTTACTTTTTTTTCAACTACAATTGAACTTTTAACTTATTTTTTTGAGAAAAAAATATATTTTAAATATACAAGACTTAATTTTCAAAAATTGTTGCTATTGTTTTCAATGTTTAAGAACTAATGGGTAATGAGTAAAAAGAATTAAAGAAAATAAATGGTATATTTGTAACATTTATGGACAAAATATAATAGTATATATATATATATATATATATATATATATATATATATATATATATATATATAAAGTGCAACCAATAAAATAAAAAAGAATAGGAAAAATTACATTTTACCTCCTAAACATTTTACTATGTGCAAAAAACTCTTCTGAAGTTTCAAATTCAATAAAAAAAAACCTCATTAACTTTCATTCCGTGCAAAAAATGCTCTCATAGTTGACCGTTTGTTCAATGCTGACTTGGACTAGGACTTGTGCCACATCACTAGTAAATTGTATACCTTACATGTTATGTCACCAATATTTTTATAGATCACTTGCTAAGTCATCTATCTGATTCAGCCAAGACCAATTTCCCTCTTTCTCCTTTTTCTCTCTTGCCATTTGGCCACCCTTACAGCAACCCCAACATCAATGACGTCATTCTGTACTTGGAATGGATTAGACGATCATCATGTTTAATCGGTTAAAATTCATGGTTTTAGATCTTCATGTTTATATAAATTTGGGCAAGTGTATATGTGTTTGGAATGGATTAGATGATAAAGCGATTTAGTTTAGGATCAGTGTTTGTTCGATGTGTGATTTTGTAAATGCACTTTTCCCGTTTGGCATTTTCACGATTTTTTTCTTCCTTAGGTTTGACCTGGATGTCAAGTTGTTTTTGCCACTAGATTACTGGACAAAACATTATCTTTTTTTGAGTCTCTCATGGTCTCTTGACTGATATGGTGTTAAGAACTATAAAGATAGCAGGGTAGAATAAAGAAATAATAGAGGCAAAATGTAGAAAGATGATAGAAGAACAATATAGAAGGACAGAGAAAGATCACAGAAGAACAAGAACAAGAACAAGAAGAAAAAAGACAAGAGGGAAAGTTCAATCCATTTCACAACCCTGCACAGATACACTCTAACTTTGCCTTTTATACTAAATCAATAAAATTTTCTTGAATAACAAACAAATCTTAATATTTTTCTTGTTTTTTCCCTCTTATGGGGAAAGTTAAAGAGAAGAGGGGGATGGGAAATATCCCCCTTGAAACACCATGGCAGAAGCTTACACTCGACGCGAAAATCGCAGCTATCACAATCATCGTCGCCATCGATCACCAATGACGACAAATCGCAGTTGCTGTCGCAATCCTTTGGCATGACTGATGGCATCTAGGGATATCTCTAGGTTGAGATCGCCGTAGACGCCAACGACGGATGCGGTCCGTTGTAGGACATGTTACTCATGCTATTGGTGGCGGGCATCTGAATAAGAACGACATCGTTGACATTGGATGATGTAAGGGTAGCAGAACAACAAGAGAGAAGAAGTAGAAAAAGGGAAATTGGTCTTGTGATTTGTAAAAATATTAGTGATATGACATGTGAGGTGTATAATTTACTGGTGACGTGACATAGGTCTTATTCCACATCAGTGTTGAACAGATGGTCAACTGATGATCAACTAACGATGGGGTTTTCTGTATGGAATGAAAGTTAAAAAGGTCTTTTGCTGAGTTTGAAACTTTAGCAGATTTTTTGCACATAAAAAAAAGTTTAGGTGTGTAAAGTGCAATTTTTCCAAAGAATAAGATTGAGAGAATTTGTGGGCAAACTAAAAACAAATGCAATTCATAATAGTGAGAATATACGAAGAGATATTTCCTTGATTAAACTTTTAAACAAGTTACAAATACAACGGGGACCTTTCGTTCTTGTTCAAATTTGTCTTCACCCACAAATGTGAAAACTGAAATGCAGATAGACCTGCCTCTCTTCTAACGTCTATATACCTCTCTTTAACTTCATCACCATCACCATCTCCTCTGCAAATAGAAACTATCTCTATCCTTCTCTCTACCAAACTCTCTGGACTTCTCAAGCTTACCCATCACAGCATTCTTGAAATTAATGGCGTCCTGAACCTGCGAGCATGACCTCTGCATTCTAACCCCACTCAAGCTACTCCTTGACTCCATCATTTCATTCAGCGAAAGCCTCTTCTTCGCTCCTCCTGCTTCTGGCCGTTGCTTTGGAGCACTCCGTGACCTCAATTTCGCCTTGAATGATTGAGTATTCGCCATGTAATTCGGAAAATTCCCATATTGCCACACCAGTCTATCCGCACACACGCTCTTCGGCGTCGCCACTGACCCACAAGAACAAGAATTGGCAAAACGTGGAGTGCTATGTGCTGTGGAGAACCTACATTCTTCCCCTGTTAGCCCCCACTCCGACTCCTGCAACATCCTTCGATCCGCCATTGATAACTGAGCTGGGGTACGAATCTGTGGGATTGGCAATGGAGAAGACAGCGTTTGGAATGCTGGGTCATCGCCAAAATCTGACATTGACGTGTTGCTCCGGCGAGACCTCGATTTCGGCCGGCAACCTGTGTCCACTTCCACTATCTTTGGGCTTCCATCGATACTGTTAGTATTATTGAATGTAGCATCGAAAGAAGACGATAGCCTCCTGCTCTCATCGAATCTCTCCTGCAAAACAAAGATTAAAGCAACATATAATATATTTTATTTACACACACAGAGGGGTTGTGAAAGTTGAGATCTTCACCATGGATCTTCGAGCTTGGGTTTCGAATCTATACGCTTCGTTGGTTTTGTTCATGAGCCCACGACCACGAGCTTTATGAGACCGAACGGTGGCTTGAGCTCTTATAAGAGCTTGCATACTATGTAACGTTGCCGTTGCTTGCTTCCGAACTAGAAATCCTCTCACAAGTGCTTGTAACTTCACTAATCCTTTTAAGGCTCTCAGTGCCTTCCTTGCCTGGGCAAAATCGAAACCAAAAATGTCGACTTCAGTTTTTCATAAATGCAAAAAGTATGGAAATCTTTCATGAAGGACGCTAAACTTACCAAAAATCCCCTGAATACTGTTTGAATCTTGACGGCGGCCAACCTCTCGTGTCCGCCGCCGAACATGGTGCCTCTGCCTTGGCTGGTCAGCCTGACCACCGCTACCGCCGCCTGTGCGGCAGCCACAGCGGCATCGGCTGCTGCGGCGGTGGCAGCGGCCACCGCAATGGCGTGCTTGTTCTGCTCATTCTCTGTTTCTGTGTAAAATGATTGGAGCCAAGCAGCCTCTGCAGATGAAACGTTGGGTGGTGCTGCTGCCGATGATGTCGTGTTCCTACGGTGGTCGGAGTTCGAATTCTCTTTTCTCTCTCTGTCTCTCTTCATCCCAAACAACCCCTTCAACCACCTTGTCGCTCTTCCCATTTGCTCAGAAAAGACTGAAACGCCACTGGGATTTTTTTTTTTTCAAAGGGAAAAGAGAGTGTTGAAACAACGGAAGATTTCAGAGAAAATTGGGGTTTTTTACAGGTTGAAGCTCAAGAACAAGGCCCATTTCCATATGGAGGAAAGAGATGAAACAGAGTAGTTATAGAACAGCATTTGAAAATCCTCCAAAAGAAACGAGAAACGAGAGAGAAAGAAGAGGAAGAAGAAGAAGAAAAGAGAAACAATGAGAGAGAATGCGAAAATGGAAAATCTCTGCCTAGCTTCAAAGGAAAAAAAGGAATCGTAAAAACAAGAAACGGAAAAAACTCTGGCAGGACCTCGTGAAAATCTGCATTACATGACAAAATATTGCCGCTGGAACTTGCAGGGGGTGGTGGTAACACCACTCAAACAAATTTAAATAACTGTAATATAATAGGGTTACTTAACGGAGAGTTATATAAACTAACAGAGTAAGCTCCTATCCTTTCCTATTAAACAATGAGATCATAGTAAAATAATCCCACAAACCCACCTTGGTAGACTCAGATTCTCGAAAGAAAAGCAATTTAAAAAGTTATAAAAGGAAAAAGGAAGGAAGGTAAGTGAAGCCCCCCTGTTTTTCCACTTCGCCAATGGGAACACCAAAAAAGCCCTTTCTTTAGAGATAACAAAAGCAAATGTATACGTTAATCTTTTTTTATTTTTTCAAAAAAAAACCTTCAATTATTTGATTCATAAATTTTATACATATATATTATTAGAAAAAATGGCACTAAACCTTTATGAATTTTGGAGTCTTTACAATTTATTTCTATGAACTTTTAAATGTAGAAAAAGATTCCTTTTAATTTTTAAATATTTGTAAAAAAAACCTTCTGTTAGGTTAAGATAGTCAATAATTTATTAGTTTTTTTTAATACTCAGCTAAATCTGAAACACAATAATTTTGATTCAATTTTTATTATTTTTATGAGAATTTTTTACTTTTTCTTGATTTATTAATTTGCTAAATTTTTTATGTTAAAATGACAAATATACCCTTACTAGATTAGTATCAATGTGGCACATTTATGCTGAATAAACATAAAAAAAATTGATTGAACCATTTGGTGAACTTAACAAAAGGGTCTTTTATAAACATTTGAAAGTTAAAGAAAGTTTTTTGATAAGTTTGGAAATTCATGGGGTAAATTGCAAGGTCCCAAAATTTATGGGGGTTTTGTGTAATTCCCTATATTATTTAATATATAAAAAGTTTGAACAATGGAGCGCGTGCATTTTCATAGTTCTATTTTGATCAACAGAAATTTCATAAAAAAAATAGCTAAAATTTTTCAGGTATTAAAAAATTAAACAAAAAGTAGATTTTATTTGTTTGTTCATGTAAATAAAGAAAGAAAGAAAGAAACGGAAAAGAGGCAGCGTGAAATCCCTATCTCTATCTGAAATCTGTATCGCATTACACAGTGGAGCGACGTGTCCTGAAAAACGAAAGATACCTCAGTGTCCTACCATGTCTGACACCTTCGTCAAGAATTCTTATTTTATATGTTGTTCTTCTATCACAGATCAACTTCCTCTGTTCTCTCTGCTTTCTCTGCAACTGTTATACACTTTTACTTCCTCCTCTCCTTCCTTCCTTCCCTCTTCAACACTTTGCCATACAAAACTGGCTGTGAAATAGCTTCTTCTATCATCCTTCTCTGCGTTACTGCAGAGCCCATGAAAGCTGCCTCTTTCTTCAATGAATGCTGTTCTTCTTCTCTGCCCCAATGCCTACCCTCCCTTTTTTCTTTCTCTCTCTTTTGGGGTTTCAAAAAAAACTAATCTTTCTATCCCTAGCAGCGTCTAATGGAATAATAGGGTTCTTTTTTCATTCTTCTGTTTGACTCTTACCTTTCCACCATTATTTCTGTACTCATTTTTAACTCTCTCATTTGTTTTTCGTGTCATCCTGCAACTCTGAAACCATATCATACAAGTTCATAACAGGGGTCCTCATTCCACTCATGTGCTTTTACAGTTATATTTTCATCAATTAAAAAAAAAAGTGACAAGCTCGGATATTTACAAACTTTACAGTTTACAACTGAAACCCTTTTTTTCTTTTTCGTTGTTCTGTAAATATAGCACATTTTTGAACGCTCTGAATCATCTGATAAAGCCAGAGCGAATATGGACCATTAACGTTCAAAAGCATGAAATTCGAATATTTACGGAAATGGTACTCAAATATGGGTTTGACTATTTTATTTGACACACCTTCGCTCACCTCACTCTAATCCACTGACATCATTTACTTGGGTAATTTAGCGTTGTCAAATCGCGGGCCTGGCCCACTCCAGTCCAGATCCAATCAGGTTAATATTGAGAATGGGATGAATTATATCGAGTTTTATATAATTTATAATTAAAAAATTATAATCTATCTCACTATATTATCATGGGTTATAGGTTAGTTTCATACATCTATTTATCTTATTTAAAAAATTATTTTAATGATAGAAACTAAATATTATAACAAGATAAAAATATATTTGAAATTCTTACAGTTTCATCCAAAAATAATATTAGTCCCTATACTTTAAAAGTAATGAATTTAGTCTTTGTAGTTTTAAAAATATAAAATTGGTCTCTGTAGTTAGTCATAGGTTAATCAATATTTTAACCAGTACATGTGACATTGACTAGAATACTTACATCAGCATTAAATCTATGTCAGCGCGACATGAGTAAGCTGTAAGCTGACATGACGCCACGTCAACATTTTTTTCTTCTTCTCTCGCATATATGAAAACATAATTAAAAGAAAAAAGATAGAAATTTACATAAAGATTTAAAGAATGATAGGATAACTACCAATAGTTAACCGACAGAATCAGTGCCACAAATGAGCGAGGATGGCGGATATTGGGGGCTTCCGAATAAGAGATCGAGTGGGTCAAGGAGGAGGAGATACCTAGGGACATTGAGCCTATCCTTATGCTAACCAAGCATATTCTCGATTCACCTAGGCACAATATTCCCATATTCTTGACTTGCCATGCTCACTCTGTTGTGGTATTGGTTGGGTCGGTTATCAGTCGACGATTATCCTATCTTTCTTTCAATCCTTATGTAAGTTTCTTTTTTTTTTTTTAATTATGTTTTTGGATATGCTAAGATGAGAGAATAAGGGGGGAAATTTGCTGACGTGACGCTATATCAACTTAGGCCTTACATGTGTATTGTTGACGTGGATTTTAATGTTGAAGTATGCATCTTATTCACTGTTACATGTATTAATCAAAATATTGACTAATTTATGACTAATTCTAATGATCATTTTCATGATTTTTAAAACTATATTGACTAAAATTATTATTAAGTGAAATTATAGGGAGTTCAAGTATATTTTTACCTTAAAACAATAAAATTTCAAAAAATTAAATTAAACTTTTAAAAATATATATTAACCATTTTTAACAGCTTTATTAATTTATGAAACCTAAACTAAGTTATTTTTTTTTTCATTTTTTCATTTTGTTTTTTCTCGTTCCAGCTTCAACCGTACTCCAGTAGAGTACAATACTAACTTTTTCTCCCATTTTCTGCCCTTTAAATATCTGTGGGCCAATGCATTGGGTGTCATTTATTTTGATTTTCCCCCTAAAAAAACACTAACCAAATTAAGATATATCTCCAATTTAACAGCTATTTTCTTGCCTGTATTACGCTACCATCCAAACGAGCTTGTCCTTTTCATTTCCTTTTAAGTTTTATCAGGAATGGGTCCTGGAAGCCATTTTTTTAAAAAAAACGTCTGTGTTAGTTAAATGTAACGCCCAAACCCTACGTACCAATCGTGAAATTTGCTCAAGTTAAAATCATGTGCACATGACTTGAAATGCACGAGGTGGTGCAAGGCCTGTTTTCAATAGAACCTTCAAAGACCTCAATAATTACCACTAGAGATGGTGATGGTACTAGTAACACAAACAAAAATTTCAAAAAATAAAACAGCATGTGTCTGCCCTAAGTGGTCGCGGATGGATTCAATAGGTGGTTCAATGTTGTTGCAATAGGCTCTTTTGCCTATTCTGTGTCGTCTTTTCCACTTGGTTAGTTCACCTATTTATTTTACCTAAAACGGTTTGAAATCTGTATGCTTCTTTAAGATATTGCCCTTTTTAACCAAAAAATAGAACACATAAGCTTCATTTCACCCCCAATCTTCGGCTATGCTTGAGAAATGAAACTTTTGTGTGCGTTTGCAGTTTGGGCAGATTTCACATGAAAAACTAAAACTTTTTATGTGTTCATGTGTGTGTTTCAAACAGAGAGAGGCGTGATGGGATTGAGTATTGAGTATGTAAATGATGATCATCCTGATGGGGGCCACAAAGAAAAGGCTTCTTTTTGTTTTTAAAATGTTGAGAAACTGAGATTAGACACAGTGATCTCTCGAAAAAGGAAGCAAAAGGTGCATGTTTAGACAATGGGGACCATCAAAGTATGGTTCAAGGACCTATTGAGAGAAAGCATTAAGAGCCATGATGCCTGCAAAATCATGTTGTCCCTACCTACTTCATTTTCCTTTCCATGTGAGCTTGATTGGCACGCGGAAACATGGACGATGACTTTATTAAGATGGGTCGGGTGGGTTGAATTTAGGTCAGGCTATGGGTTGGATTTAGATCTTTTAGATGATGTGAAATTAGTTTGTTATGAGGACAAAATTATATGAAGTGACATTGAAAAAATTTTAATTAACTAAATAATATAGTGTTTTTTTGTACAAAATAAAAAATTTATAAAGATTATTTGTTGAATTTTATAATTCAAGAGCTTTTTGCACAATTAAAAAGGTTTAGAGAACAAAGTGCATTTTTCTCGATTCTTAATATTTTATAACTAGTAAGCAGGGCATATTACAGTAGGGTATGTTTGAATGTAGAAGAAATCAGTCCTATGAAAGAATCACTGTGACGGACTTGTATTCCATGAGAGAGAGAGAGCATCCAAAGCTCAAAATCGCCACAGGTTACATGCATGCCCTTTCAGAATCGTCCTTTTTGTTTTGTGGGCTTATGGAGCCCGAATTCTATGGGCCTAGTTAGGCCCATCATCATTTGCCACAATTTCTAGAATACTGGTTTGTGAAACTCAAGGTTGAGATGAGAGGCAGACGACGCCCACCATGGCATCTCAACCCAAGAGAAGAAAGATCGATCACCCACGGTCTCGCGGGTAAACCCCTCACTCCTTCATCCTCTGTTTTTTTTTTTCTACGTTTGATCACTCTCTATCTTTCTTCCCTACGGATTTATACAACTTGGGAATGCTTTTGCTGCACTTGAAGTTTTGAGCTTGCGCCGAGGAGATAATCCCGGGAAAGCAATTCGAAGCATTTTGTTTTCTCTTTTACTTCATCGGTTTTTATTTTAAGATATATATATATATATATATATATATATATATATATATATGGACTGCAGCCGCTCATCCTGGTGCACTCAACAAGTCCATACTTGATGGTTAGGGATAATGTTCCCTATCTTTTTGTCAAGTTAATTTATTGCTTTGTATCGCTGTATTCAATTACTAATATGGTCTCTGCAGAATGAAATTTTGTTATTAGATTCTTATAATTCTAAAAATTATTAGTTTAGCTTATGCTGTGAAACTTCTATTGTAGATATGATGTGCTGTTAAACTTTGTTGATACAAATTGCGAACTTGGTGTCATCTCATGCATGATTTATGTTAATAAAAGAGATAAGTGTAGGTAATAAAATGAAATTATTGCCATGTGATACAAGCTTATGTTAAGTGACATGAATGAGTTTGACTTGATTTATGCACACTATAAAATTTAATGCTTACAGGGATGTAGCTTCATCTGATGCAAAGAACGACAAAGCTGCCACACCCGCAGGTGGGTCGCAGGTACGTCTCTGTCCAATCCATAGAGTGTGTGTGTGTGTTCTGTAAAACTGTGTAGTCATAATTCACTGCTTGATGTGTGGTATTCAGCTTCCTGTGGCTCAAAATAGTGGAGTTAATTTCAAGATTCAACAGGCCAAGAACTTTGCAGTAGCACAAGCACAGCAAGATGGTTGCACTGGGAACTACAGGATCTTTGATTCACCCTTTGGCAATTTTCTTGTGCCTGTAATCCCAACTCGTGCAGAACTAAATTGACATGTCTTTTTTATCATGAATAGAGAGAGACCCACATAAGCTGGTTTTCTTCTTCCTTTTTTTTTATTTTTTATTTTTTTAATTGGTTCTGTTCATGGCTAAGATAAGCTGACAATATGTTCAGTTACTCTCTGTTTCTGGTGCTGACACTATCACTGTATCACACTAACATGTAATGAGTAAGCCAATGTTGAGTGAATCCTCCCATGTCATATTTGGATGTTGTTGGGTTTGACTTGAATTTTGTGGGTGACCCGGTTTGTAACCCGACCCACGACCCACGACCCATTTGTCTCTATATATATGAGTGTGAGGGAATTCATCGTAAGAGTGGTTGATGTAATTTCTCTCTGTATAGCCTCTGTCAGAAAATAATACAGATATTCTCTCTGTCCGTGGACGTAGGTCGCATTGACCGAACCACGTAATTTCTTTGTGTGTTCTTCTCTATCCTTCTCCTTGATTAATTGCATTTCAGTAACCTAACAAGTGTTCATCGTCTTCTACGGCGAGGCACTGTAGCACGGTCAACGGTCAACGGTACTATTTGGTCAAAGTTACTGTTTGGTCAAAGTTGCTGTTTGGTCAAAGCTGTTGTTTGGTCAAAGCTGCTGTTTGGTTAAAGCTGCTGTTTGGTCAAAAATTGCTGTTTGGTCAAAGCTGCTGTTTGGTCATTGTTGTTGTTTGGACCAAGTTTTCTGTTGCGATCGTTATTGTTTCCTCGACACAGTTTCGGTAAGTTTATGTTTAATTCAGAAAAGAATTCTGAATTTCTGTGTGAATTTACTGGATTGTGCTGGATTGAATTTCTGGTTTACTGCTGTGAATTTTGTTGGACTGCTGTGTTGAATTTCTGTTAGTGAAGTTCTGGTCAGTTTGCAAGGTTCTAAACAGTTTTGTGAAATTCAATTTCTGATTACGAAATTTGCTAGTAATTTATCTGCTGTTATTTGAGAAGATGTCGACTCATAAATTCGATATTGAGAAGTTCAATGGATCGAATGATTTCACTTTGTGGAAGGTAAAAATGAGGGCACTTCTGGTTCAGCAGGGATGTGCAGTGGCATTAGAAGGAGAAAGTAGTCTACCTAACACGTTGAAAGAAGAGGAGAAGAAGGAAATTTTGGCAAAGGCTCATAGTGCATTACTATTGAGTCTGACAGATGAGGTGTTGAGAGAAGTAGTTGATGAATCAACTGCTGCAGGTTTGTGGAAGAAATTGGATGATAAATACCAGAAAAAGTCTCTCACAAACCGGTTATATCAGAAGCAGCGTTTGTATACCCTGCGGATGACAGAAAATATGCAGGTAAAAGATCATCTTGATAATTTTAACCGAATTATCCTGGATTTACAGGGTGTTGGGGTTAAGATAGATGATGAAGATCAGGCTATCATTCTTTTGTGTTCTCTACCAAATTCATATGAGAACTTTGTTGACACTATGTTGTATGGTAGAGATAGTATCTCTGTTAATGATGTCAAAGATACTTTGCAGTCTAAAGAGCTGAAGAAGAGTCTCTAGTTCTAATGAGGATGGTGCAGAAGCAGGTTTGTATGTTGGCAGAGGCAGAGACACTAAAAGGGATGATGGAAAAAGAAGCAAGTCACGGTCTAAGTCGAGGAACAAAGGAGGACCTCGATGTTATCACTGTAAACAGAAGGGGCACATCAGGAAGAATTGTCCACAGAGGAAGAAGGAAAATGACGAGAAGGAACCGAATACCAGTGGTAGTGCTTCGGTGGTGCAAGATAGTTCTGACGGAGAAGAAGACATTGATGTTCTCACAGTCAGCACCTCTGGTTCTGCAAATACTTGGGTCTTGGACACAGGTGCATCTTATCATATGACTTTCTCACGTGAACTGTTTACTTCTTTCAAGGAGTGGAATGGTGTTGTGAGGTTGGGTGATGATGAGCAGCTCAGTGTTAAGGGCAGTGGTTCTGTGCAGATTCAGATGTATGATGGAATAGTCAGGACGCTTGATGCTTGGTATGTTCCTGGTCTACGGAAGAACTTGATTTCTCTTAGTACTCTAGACAAACAAGGGTACAAGTACTCTGGAGAGAATGGACAGTTGAGAATTTCCAAAGGTGCTCTGGTTATAATGAAGGGTAAATTGCAGCATGGCATTTACTTTCTGATTGGTAGTTCTGTGATGGGGACAGTGGCTGTATCTAAATCTTTAGGGAAGAATGATGATTATACAGAGTTGTGGCATTGCCGATTGGGACACATGAGTGAGAAATGGCTGTCAATTCTAAGTAAACAAGGATTGTTAGAAGGAGCAGAAACTGGGAAACTGAAATTCTGTGAAGTTTGTGTTATGGGTAAACAACGCAGAGTTAAGTTCAGTTCTGGGAAGCATACTTCTACGGATGTTCTGCAATATGTTCACTCAGACTTGTGGGGTCCTTCTCCAGTTGAATCTCAGGGCAAATGCAAGTACTTTGTTACTTTCATTGATGACTACTCTAGAAGGGTTTGGGTATATTTTCTGAAATCCAAAGATGAAGTGTTTGGGAAGTTCAAGGAGTGGAAGACCATGGTTGAGAAACGGACTGGAAAACAGGTCAAAACACTCAGAACTGATAATGGGTTGGAGTTCTGTAACGCTCCATTTGATGAGTTTTGCAGGAAAGAAGGTATAGTGAGGCATCGCACTGTACGTCATACACCACAGCAAAATGGAGTTGCAGAATGTATGAATCAAACACTGTTGCAGCGTGCGAGATGCATGCGATTAAACGCTGGCTTGCCAAAACAATTCTGGGCTGAAGCAGTTAACACTGCTTGTTATCTGGTGAATAGATCGCCATCTACTGCAATTGATTTTAAGACTCCTCAAGAGGTATGGTCCGGTAAACCTTCTGATTATTCTGGCCTGCGTATATTTGGTTGTCCTGCTTATGCTCATGTGAATGATGGTAAACTAGAGCCTAGGGCAATGAAATGCATATTTCTAGGGTATGCACCTGGAGTTAAAGGGTACAGACTGTGGTGTACTGAAAAGGATAGAACTCCAAAATTTATTACTAGCAGAGATGTAACTTTTGATGAGTCTGCTATGTTTGGTCAGAAGGAGGAGCTTGGTAGTCATGCAGGTAATAATGATCAAGGTGCCAACCAGAAGGTGGAAATTGAAGTTCAAACTTCAAAAAGGGTTATAACAGACCCTGTACAGCAGCCCAGGGAAGAAGAAGAATCACAACCTATAGCAACAAGGAGGGAAAGAAGGGAAATCAGAAAACCTATGAGGTATGCAGATTGTGTTGATATAGTTGATGTTAATTCAGTTGCTTATGCCTTGGCAGTAGGTGAAAGTATTGATTCTGATGACCCGAGATCATATAAAGAAGCAGTTGAGAGTAGAGAAGCATCAGAATGGCTGGTTGCAATGAATGAAGAGATGCAATCTCTTGAGAAGAATGAAACATGGGATCTTGTACCGTTACCAAAGGGAGTGAAACCGGTAGGATGCAAATGGGTCTTCAAGAAGAAAGAAGGTATTCCTGGAGTTGAACCAGCAAGGTTCAAAGCACGACTTGTGGCAAAGGGTTTTTCACAAAAGGAGGGAATTGATTATCATGAAGTTTTCTCCCCGGTTGTGAAGCATAAAACCATTCGTGTCCTTTTGTCCATGGTAAGTGTTTTTGACTTGGAGTTGGAACAACTGGATGTGAAAACTGCTTTCTTACATGGAAATTTAGAGGAGCAGATCTATATGTCACAGCCAGAAGGATTTCTTGATTCTGAGAAGAAAGATCATGTATGTTTGTTGAAAAAGTCCTTGTATGGTTTGAAGCAGTCTCCTAGACAGTGGTACAAGAAATTTGATGCATTTATAACTTCCCATGGTTTTCTGCGTAATCAGTTTGATAACTGTGTCTACTCTAAGAAACTTGCAGATGATTCTTATATTTATTTGTTGCTATATGTTGATGATATGTTGATTGCTGCAAAGAACAAGGTTGAAATTGATAGTTTGAAAGCCTTGTTGAGCAATGAGTTTGAGATGAAGGATTTGGGTGCAGCCAAGAAGATATTGGGCATGGAGATTTGGAGAGATAGAAGTGCAGGTTTACTGTATGTATCTCAACAGAAATACATAGAAAAATTATTGCAGTCTTTCCAAATGAATAATTCTAAGCCGGTTAGTACTCCGTTGGCGGCACATTTTAAACTTGATGCTAGTACAATACCTACTACAGCTGAGGAAAAAGGGTATATGAGTTCAGTGCCCTACTGTAATGCTGTTGGAAGCTTGATGTATGCAATGGTGTGTACTAGGCCTGATCTGGCTCATGCAGTCAGTGTGGTAAGTAGGTTTATGAGTAATCCTGGGAGAGCTCACTGGAGTGCAGTTAAATGGATTATGCGGTATCTGAAAGGTACGAGTAATATTTGCTTGGTTTATGGTGCTGATAAATCTGATAGTGGCTTGGTTGGCTATACAGATTCAGATTATGCTGGAGATCTTTTGAGGAGGAGATCCTTAACATGCTATGTCTTGACTCTGAATGGATGTGCTGTCAGTTGGAAGGCAACACTTCAATCTACAGTTGCCTTGTCTACCACTGAAGCAGAATACATGTCATTGGCAGAAGGAGTTAAGGAAGGTATGTGGTTACATGGTTTGATTGATAGTCTGGGGTTAAATATTCAGAGACCTATCATTTATTGTGATAGTCAGAGTGCATTAAGTTTAGCCAAGAATCCAGTCTACCATGAAAGGTCGAAGCATATTGATATCAGATTGAATTTTATTCGAGATGTGATAGAAGACAAGAAATTATCCATCGAGAAGATAGCCACAGCAGATAATCCAGCAGATATGTTGACAAAGGCTCTACCTTCAGAGAAGTTCAAGCATAGCTTGGACTTGGTGAATGTTCGCATTCCATGAAGCCCTACAGGGCTTGAATGACAGAGATGAATTTGTACTTAGTTCTGGTGATTTGAGAGAATTCAAGTCAAGGAGGGAAATTGTTGGGTTTGACTTGAATTTTGTGGGTGACCCGGTTTGTAACCCGACCCACGACCCACGACCCATTTGTCTCTATATATATGAGTGTGAGGGAATTCATTGTAAGAGTGGTTGATGTAATTTCTCTCTATATAGCCTCTGTCAGAAAATAATACAGATATTCTCTCTGTCCGTGGACGTAGGTCGCATTGACCGAACCACGTAATTTCTTTGTGTGTTCTTCTCAATCTTTCTCCTTGATTTATTGCCTTTCAGTAACCTAACAGATGTATTTGAAATTCTGTGGATTATTACTTATTAGAGAAATCATTCTATGATGTGCATTCAAGATGTCCCTTGGTGCATTAGATGTGTTATATACTTGCTGTTTTAGAAGACAGCAATAACCATATTTATTGGGGCAAATTACACATAATCCTCATGAAATTTGTGGTCTTTTGCAATTTCCTTCCATAAACTTCCAAACCTAGCAAAAGATCCCCTTTAACTTTCAAATGTTTACAAAAGGTCTCCTTCGTTAAGTTTACCGTCAAGTTAACTATTAGTCAGTAGTTTAGTTAATTTTTTTCATACTCATCTAACATAAATGTGTCACATGGCAATGATTTAGTAAAGGTATATTTGTCTTTCTAACCTAAAAAAGTTAGCAAATTAATAAATTAAGAAAAAAACAAAAATTGCACATTAACAATAATAAAAATTGAATCAGAACTATTGTATTTTAGATTTGATTAAGTATAAAAAAAAGTAACTAAATCATTGACTAATGGTCAACTTGACAATCAATCAAACAGGGAGGTCTTTTGTAAACATTTGAAAGCTGAAATGGCTCTTTTGTTAGGTTTCAAAATTTATAGGGGTAAATTCCAATGATCTCCAAGTTCATGGGGGGGTTTTATGCAATTTTTCCTATTTATTGCCTAGATTGACATTGTTCAGATTGTTTAGTCTTCACTCTCGTGTGCATTATCCTCCTGGAGCTTCTTTACCTAAACATTAATGGATCTCTTTTCCTTTATAGGATTATATGGAAAGTATATCTTTCTTATAAACAATGAAGGATAAGTTGGATCTAAAAGACCTGAAAAAGGAACCTTATTGCGCAGAACTCAATTGATATGGTAACAGTCTTAGTCACAACATGATATTAATTAATCAACCTGTATAAAAGATTAAAACAATTCAATTTATGAACATTAATTGAGATATGTTATTAAATTAACAATAATAGAATAAATTTAAATGAATAAATTATGTAAATTAATAAATTTGATAAATTAATGACATCACATTAAATAAGTTTTGGTGGAATGGCGGAATTGAATTGATTTGAATTGAAATTCAATAACAATTATCTTTATTATTTTATTTGAATTGATGAATTAATTTGAATTGAAATTCGATAACATTAATTGCTATATAATTATTATTCAATAATCCTGAATTGTTCATATTCCTTACTCCTACATTATAAATAAAGGGTCATTTTAACTGTTATGTATTGCTCATGTGTTTGTATTGTTTATTCTTCCTGCAGAATTAGTTCTCATTCTGTTAATGTTTCACATATGATTAAATTTGTTGCTGATATTAATGCATCAATGGATGATTGAAGGATTAAGATTCAGGTAATGAGATTGTAAATAGTTCCATCATTTAATATGCTTGATGAAATTTTCAATATAGAGATGATTTTGCAAGATTCTCAAGTGAATTTGATTTCATTATATTCAAATTTTTTATACGTATTTTTTTGCTCATTATGTTTATGTTTATAATTATTTTATGCCTTCTAAAGGTGATCACATATACGGTCATGTAAGAAATCAGTTGTGAATAAGTTTAAGCGTCAAATAATTAAGAAAAATGTTTATATGATGTTTATGTTTAGTGTAATTAAGTATAACAATGAGTATCGTAAAATGAAGTGGACTCATGCTTATGTTTTGCTTTTCCATTGATGTTCGACTGGTTGAAAATAATTTGAGTATTCCAAAATATGTTTTCAAATTTTGTTCATACACTGATATTTGGAATTGTATTGCCAATGAGAATTGTTTAGTAAGTTAGTTTTTATCTTCTATTTTGTAAACTATATTTTATTTGTTGTTGATTCTAATTTTGTACGAATAATTTAATATTCAACTCCAGCTAACGTGATATATCAATTATATCAAATATCTATTTGTAAAAAATTATTTATAACATTCTTTAATATATTTTTATAATTAAAAAATGATAGTTCTTTTATATATTTTTATGAAATGAGAGTTTATAATTAATAAATAATATGTATTTTTATAAATATTTTTTAAATGATTTCAAATATTTTATAAATTGTTATAAATTGTTACTACATAATTTTAGCATATAATTTTATAATATATTTTACAATATAAAGTATAAATGGTAATAACATATCTAATTAAATATTAAATAATTTACATGAATAGTATACTTAGATTTTATCGAATTATAATACATTATAATTATAATTTAATTTTTAAAATAAAAAATTTACTTAAATTAACAATTTTATCTACTTATTAACATAATTTTTTTTTGTTTTCAAATATGTTGATTTTCAAATTGTACTTTCAATACATTGAATTTAATTACAATTGAAATTCAATAACATTAAATTAATTACATCACATTAAATACATCAAATGAATTTTGGTAATTAAATAAATAATAATATGAATTAATAACATATTTAATTAATTTAATTAATCATTCCTAATTAATATAATCTAAAACATCATTTGTTAGTTCTTGGAATTTTATATCAATTAATACGATACTCTTTAATGTTGTATTTTCATTGGTTTCTTTCCTAAAGTACTTTTTTTCCTAAAATTACTTTTTTCTAAATTATGGTACTTTGACTTTATCTTTTTTAATTTATTTCTGGGTAAATTTCCTAATGTGTCTAATACTATTTCAATTAATATTCTTTAATTATGTATCAAATAATACTTTTTAATATTAATTCTATATTTGTTTTTTTCCAAATTTATTCAATTTGTTAAAGTACTATAAATAATTAATAATATAAATAATAATAAAATTAATTATATAAATTAATTATATAATTAATTAATTAATATAATTTGAAACATTATTTGTTATCCATTAATAAGATATTCTTTAACTTTGTCTGAATTACTGTGCTTCGATTATTTTTCAATGCATATCTGAGTAAATTTGCTAATGTGTCTATGTCATGTCCCAAAATCTGAGCACGTGACCGGTACGGAAAGTGAATTTTATTTCACCTCCGTAAGCCTATCTTTCTCTTAAGTATCATATCATTCTTTTAATACAATTAGTCTAAATTACATAATTTAAGAATTAAAATAAGAGAATTATTCATCTTTTCACAAAAGATAAGAAAATACGGTTAAACCGAGTTCTCTATACATACTACAGTCATTCACATTACATCACTGAATGAACCTACCCGATTACAGAGAATTTCTAGATTTATACAACTTAGAATAAGACCTAAACATTATACCTTTACCCTGAACAAATGAAAAGGTAATCATGGGCTAAGGATCCATAACTCTTTGTATAGATATTTACCTTCAACTGTCAACTCTGAAAAAAATGTTAATAAGAGGGGTATGAGCAAACCACGTGCCCAGTAAGCAGACAACACAACACTATGACAAAAAAAAATACCATGCATCATAATGATAACATGCAGCAATCATACGTAATCGATCATAATATAATATAACATAATTCATAATACTTCACAACAATATCCAAGTAAATCAAATACATTTCAGCATAATTCAAATAATTCACAACAGCAAACAGTGAAATCAATTTCACTCATTTCTCGTACCAACCGAGTCGTCCAGGGTACCTCTGGATCGTTGTCCGCGGCTCCCGCCGCATCCACCCTTATCTCTCCATTTATACTCTCCACCCTTATAGTTTCACATAGATTTCTCCATGGGGTGCACCATCATGCCTTTCCTTTCTAGTCAAACACAATTACAATCACATCTAAGAGCATTATCAATCATAATCATGAGCCACATACACAACTCGGTCATTTACAATTCAAATCACAACATAATCAATATGGTTCCAGCAACATAGCATGTATACAACATAATAACTCATAATATAGAACAATTATTTAACAATAACATACTTCAACTATCCGTATATGAATGAACTCAACAATCAGAGTATGACACATTTTAAGTCAGTTCACATGCTATTCACAATCCATCATATAACCTCAATTTATGAGAAAATAAGAAAATATAATTATATACATCACCAGGCAAGATTCACAATTGTTTATGCCTCATCGTCCCACATTATCCTCTTCAAACTTGGATATACAACATATTTTCACTATGATGCAAAAAGTCAATAACAAATATATTTAATCATAGCAAGTATTAACCCACTCACCTCAAATCTGAGTAATGTTCCCATACTCCAAACTAAAGGAAGGTACCCAAGATCTCATAGGAGGCCTAAAAAATAAGCCAAGAAGGAAATAACAGTAATTTAGAACTTAGGTTACCAAACATCTAACATTGTTCCATTTTTTTTTTCTGCTAGTTTCGAAGCCAAAATTTACAAAATTTCTGGTATTAATCCGTAGCTCCAAAAGTCATGAAACTTAGTATAGAATCTTTTTTATATGTTAACATGTTGTGGTAAAAATTTCAGCTTAAAACTCCCTCATTTGGCCCCTATACCAACCTCATTAGTGACCCTAAGTCAAAGCTATCAGATTTTTGCATAAGTGCTATTTTATGTTTTCTAGACCTAGCTAATTGTGTCTAATAGCTATGAAATTTTGCAGTCCCTTAATTTCACGTTTTAACTAGGTGCCATAAAAATTTCAGATCAAAATGAGATATCTAACTACCAAAACCCACTCAGTTTCCTAAACTGCCCAAATTTGTTTCTGCAAAGAGTTCAAATTATATTTATAGATAGTTTACAAATTTAACCTTCTCAAAATGCCATAAAACTTTGCAGATCTGATTATCACACTATAAAGAATCTCTCCACAAAGTTTCATAAATTTAGGAGTTCATTTGGTCATCCAAATCCACATAAAACAAGAAACATGATAGATTAGTCCTGTTCTATTTTTTTTTTTACAATTTTTTTGTTGCTGTTCTAAGGACTTTTAGGGGTGCCAAATTAGCCCATAAAATTTTGAAATAATTAAGACATGCTCTTAGACACTATATTTAACTATATACCAAATTTCATGACCATTGGAGTTCATTTCATACCTCAAATAATCCAAAATGGTCACCGCAACAAATGACAAGCAGAAGAATTCTGCAGAATGTTCCCAGCTCTGTTTTTCTTTCTTTTTTTTTTCGCCTCCCTGACATTTCCTTTGGTTTCAAGAGTACAAGATCATACTTAGCTTTGAATTTTAAGTTACTAATTCATACTCTTGCAACTATATCTTCTTTTAAACAAAAGTCAAGAATAAATAAATACTAAAATTCATTTCATCCTTCCTTTCTTTCTAAAATCAGTATACTTTGCACTATTAAAATTTAAGAATCCAATCTATAATTTAAACCAGATTTTCTCCCCTTCAAAGTGTTCTAAACTGTCTTAGAATTAAAATAAATAGATTAGTACCTAAATTTCCATCAACAACCAAAGCCCTTTTTCAATTTTTCTCTCGAGGGTACCAACGAACATGAAATGGGGAGGAGAAGAGGAAAACGAAAACAAAGGAAGAAGAAGTTTAATCTCACCTCAAGAAGGAGTTGAGCTCGCTAGAGATGATGGTGGTGGCCGCCGGTAGCCACCACAGCTTCCTCTTCCCCTCTCCTTCTAGCTCTTGTCTTTCTCTTTCTCTCAAGTATGAAAATGTGTGTGGGTTATGTGTGTGAAGGAAAATAAAGTCTAAATATGTGTGTATATATTGTCTAGAAGCCTCTAAATGTTATGATGGAAGGCTATTACACGTGACTTTACCTCCACATGCCACATCCACTTGTTTTAATTCAAATTTTATCAAACAACTCTTCGTTAAATGAGTTTTCAATTAGGTCCTTAAAAATTTTTAAAAAGAAAAATTCTAACCTTACTCAATATTCAAAATTATTCTTGACCATTCCTTCTTTTACTCTTCTCACTAAAAATTAATTCTCCTACCAAAATTTGAAAATTTTCAAATAAGTCCTCAAGAGTCTTTTATTGCAAATTAATCATTATTGTATGTTCAAAATAAAAATAATTTTTCAATAAACTTCAAATAGATTTTAAATATTCATATAAATTCTTGGGATATTACAGTTTAATATTGTCTATGTGTATTAATATATATAGTTGACTATTTAGAATATTATTTTAAAATATTTTTTTAAATATAAAGTAAAATATTGTAATAATATATCTAATTAAATAATATCATTATATTATATAATTATTTTTTTTGAATTATAATACATTATATTATAATCTAAAATGAAAAATGAAAAAGTGACTTAAAATAAAAATACATTTCTATCTATTTATTAACATAATTTTTTTTCATTTTAAAAGACATTGAATTTCAAATACTTTAAATTACAATTGACTATTATCAATTTCTTTTTCAAATGATAGGGTACTATTTTTTATTATTATTTATTATTAACTAATAGTAATTAATAATAATTCTATATTCACTTTTTTTCGAATTCATTCAATTCATTAAAGTACTATAAATAATTAATAATATAATTACTTTTTTAACGAATATAAACTGTTAGTGTTGTATTCCCATTGGTTTTTTCTTAAATTACTTTTGTTTTGAAAATTTTTCATAAAATTACTTTTTTTCCCTAAATTACGATACTTTGACTTTATCTCTTTCAATTCAAATCTAGATAAATTTTATAATGTGTCTAATACTATATCATTTAATATGCTTTAATTCTATATCAGTTAATACTCTTTAGTGATAATTTTATATTCGGCTTTTCCAAGATTCATTAAATTTGTTAAAGTACTATAAATATTTAATAATATATAATATAAAATTAATAATACAAATAATAATATAATTAATGATATAAATTAATTAACTAATATAATCTGAAACATCATTTGTTATCAATTAATACGATATTCTTTAACTTTGTCTAAATTACGGTGCTTTTACTCTTTCTCTTTCAATACATATTTGGGTAAATTTTCTAATGTATCTAATATTATCTATGTATATTAATATATACAATTGACTATTTAGCTCATAATATAAATTTTATAAATTTAAATAATATAAATTTTTATAAATCGTTACTACATAATTCAACCATATAATTTTATAATATATTTTTTACAATATAAAGTATAATATTGGATTATTGCATCTAATTAAATATTAAATTAAATAATATAAATAAATGATATAATTATATTTTAGTCATGGTCAACTTTATGTTATCATCTCAAGAGTAAATAATAGAAAAAGATTGAAGATTATTATATTCAATAAAGATAGAAAAGTCAATTCAAGCACTACAAATGTAGTATGTAAAGAAGTTTTCAAAAATCTGTAATAGTTGTAAATAAATTTTATATGGTATTTTCCATAATATTATTATAATGATTCAAAGTTATTTTTTATCATTCATTAGTTTTTTTTAATTTTATTTCCTTCTTTTCAAGTTAAGGATATTGTATTCGAAAAGCATTGGAGATGTATTTGCATTGGAGAAATATTTCTATTGTTTGAATAATTTGATTTTTATCATTCATATTAGATATAGATATTCTAAAATATTTGTCTCTTATTCCAACTAATATATGTTTACTATCAATCAATTATTATTATTTTTATAAGTTATGAAAGTTTTATACTTGTGAATTACCCATGCATCGCATGAGCCACAACACTAGTTCAATTATATAATGAGAGTTGTAAAATATATAAAATTATTTTTTAAAGACTATATATTAATTTTATTTTGATTAGTGAATCATACATGTGTCATTTTTTAATTGAATAACTTAATAACAAATATATAAGAATTATACTTAAATAATTTTCAATTACAAATTTAAGTTTTTTTTTTTGGGGTTCGAGGGAGATCCATATAGAGATTGTGTTTAATAAAAATTGGTAAACTGATGTAATAAGAAAGAAAATATATTTTAACTGATAACTAATCTTACTAAAAATAGATTCTGATAATAATCGCATTAAAAAATAATACAGTTAATAATGCTTTTTCCTTACCATGACGGTTCATTTCATCTAATGCGAGTATATCAAGAAATTCTTATGGAGCTGATAGAATATAAACAAGAATAAGTTTAGAACACGATTTTGGCATAAACTTAAAAAAAATTGAAATAGTCATTAAATGTTAATTTTTACTTGACAAATGAATTGACTTTGTACCAATATGTTATTATAAAATAACTTGTAGCGCATTATATCATTATACACTATAGTCAATGCGGCACGTGTCTTGGACTAATTTATCTAATAACTAACATGATTAAGTTATGACTTACTGAAGACATATTTACCCAAGAAAAAAAAAAGACAAACTGTAATTAACTAATAGTCTGTGATGCATAGTTCCAAAAAATTAATAATGTAACTGTTTGAATAATTCCAATATTGCATTGTGATAATGAGTATTAATTAAGAGAACGAGAATTACATTACATGTTCAAAGTGACAATATTGCATCATGATAATGACTATTAAGAGAATGACCTTACATGTTCAAAACATCAAAATGATGAACCTCTTTGCTATGAGTGAAAGGGCCTGAAGAACTGTAGAGATTTTTTTTTCTTTTCATTGAGTTTTGAAGAGAAATTACATGTGCAAAACATCAAATATATGAATTAATTCACTTACATAGTCCAACTCTGTGTTGCACAATGCTTCATGGATCATAGGAGGAGATTAGGAAGAGAATGAAATGTTATGAGCATGAGAATCTAAGAGTGAGAAAGACAAGGCAATTGCTATGGCACATGCACATGATAATTAATAGATGAGAAGAATGAGGGGTGTTAGCTACAGAAATTTCAAATGTGACCAAACTCGAAGCCTATAGGCCATTATATGCCGTTGAAGTGGAAGTACCGACGTGAACCATGATTTGCAAAAATGGAGGATGTTTGGGAGAGATCGAAGCTGAATCACGTTAAATGTAAACTGAGTTTGGGAGATCTGAAGCCTCGGTAACTTTGAATCGACAATTTGTGACTTTTCCGGTGAATGGAACGTGAAAGAGGTTTGGAAGCAACGTGGTTTGGAGTGTGGGAATTGGGAAAGACGTTGAAAAGAAAGAATTCAAAGAAACAGCTGTAAGCACATGTTATATTGACGTTTTGCTGATCCAAAATATGCCTACTTCTACATATGCCGTATTTGTTATATACAATTGCGCATCATTCCATATCCAATATTATTGGGGCCTTTTTTTCTCTATTTTCACTAAAAATAAAAAATAGACTTAAAAAAAAAGAGATGTAACATGATAAAAAAATAATAATAAGAGAAAAAAAAGCTTGTTAAATATCATATAGTATGAGAAATAATTGTATTTTGTAAATAATAGACTTATTTTCAATACAAAAAACTTACTTAACCGATCACTGATTTATTGGTTTTTGACTAGTTCAACCGAATCAATGACTAACCAATTTTTTGAGTGAACCATACCAATAACCGGTTCCTAATCGGTCCAATTATGTGAACAATACTTTTTCATCCCCAAATTTCACATACACAGATACGCTATGCATGTAGATCCTCTACTTGCAAGCAGAGTGCTTGTCTTACTGTGGCCGTTAGATCTAAACGGCTACCAGTGCTCTTTTTTTTTCTCTGTTGTTTTATTTTATTTTTTATTAAGGACCTGTTTGAAGGAGAAAACTTCAAATAGGCCCTAGCCCCTCTTTTTTTTTTTTAAAAGACCTCTTATTCTTCTTCTTCACACACCACACGTAGCACATTGTATCATTCCCCAACCCACATTTCTCCATCTCCGTCTCCATCATTTCGCCATCGTCATTGCCCTCCGTCTCCTCCAGCAGCCTCATAACGACACCCTCTACAATGTCTTCAAAGCCGTCGATGTAATACCCTAAAATTACGGTATAGTTAAAAGTACATATATTCATGAAAGTGAAATATTTTTGCAAATTTAGGAGTTTTGATTAGGGAAACGAAGGACCCTAAAGTTTAATAAGACTAAGACTTGTCCTTGGTCAGGTAAGATTTCATCGAGAAAAGGAAACATATGTGGTGAGTGTAAGAAGTATATTCAAGGACTAAAGTGAAAAGAAAATAAAATATGGAACACTCTTGAGAAAAGACCGAATAGGAACCGGAAAAGGAGAATAGATCTTATGAGAATAAATTATGAGTCCGGTACCAAAAGGACAATGGATTCAAGGTTAAAGTGGAGTCCGGGACACCGAGATAGACTAAAGTGAACAAATACATGATTTGGTGTGTTCTAAAAAAAATGGGATGTGATGAGGTGTGTTTTGTGGGAGTATAGTATGTGCCCTAAGTATAATCAAGCTTTTTCAATTCCCTTGTATGTCCTAGTTAAGATAGTTGCCAAATGGACCAAATTAAAAGAAAATTAGTAGGGCCCACACATACACACACTTAAACACTCATTCTTCTCTCTTGTTCATTTTTTCTGTCCTCTTCCCATGGCTCTCTCACTCCCTTTTGGCCAAGCACTCCTAAGCTCTCTTCTCCACCTCCATCCATGCCAAATGCTCAACGAAGGAAGCCATGAAAGCTACGAGGATTAGTGATGTGATTTCCGGAGGGAAAACACTTGATCGATTTTCTGGATAGGTTGAAAGAAACAAACAAATGAAACCAAATCACTCAATTGATAAGCCAAAAGGCGCCACAACTAAGAGAAATGGGTTGATCTCGCCACACTCAAGAAAGAAGAACGTGAGTGATAAGAAATCTAGTTGCTCTCGCCACTAACACAAGTTAGATAAGAGAAAGAACTCAAGGATCCTCTTGAAAGCAAAATGCTAATATCTCATATATGATTCAAAGATGGTTTACAACAAATGGCAAGGACCCTTTTTATAGAGGGTCTCCAAAACAAAAAGACAAAAGACTCCAACTAATGCATTAAATGCATCAACTAAAAGTCAAGTAGTGTAGGCTAAATGTCAAAGACAATAAATGCATAGGTAGCTAAATGTCAAAGACAATAAATGCATATGTAATAGACTACAACTATATTCAACAAATGCAACTATCCCACATGCAATCTTTTTCACACTTCTTCCACTTTCAACAAAGTGGTTAAGCCCAATCCAAGCCCTTTAGCCCTTAAACGAGTTAGAGGCCCAATTGAAGTGTTCTCCTTTTCTTGGGCTGCAATGGGGTTATCCTTGATTACATCAATTAGTAAGTTGATGTTCTTCTTCCTCTTACAAGATCAAACCCTAGGTTATCAATTTGAAAAATCTTTGTAGAATGTTTCTATGGATGAATTTAAGTATGAGAGTTAATATAAAACATTCATACTTGGTTTATAATATTAGTGGAACAAGAAATTCGGAGAAAACTAGGAGAAATTCATACAATTCAAATATTTGAAAAAGTTAGTGTTTTTTACGAAAATTTGATGATTGAGACTTGAATCGTTAGAATTAATTGGAGGTTTTAGTGTCAAAACAATCTTTAAACATCAAAGACGAAAACCCATGAAAGACATCAAGAGAAATGGTGAAATTTTGACTTCAAAAATCATGAAAAATCAAGAGAGAAATTGCAGGTACTATAGTAGTTACTATAACATATGCAAAATTTTCAGATTCAGCTTACTATAGCATCACAATACTGTAGCAACCGATATTGTAGTGTTGGTAACTGCTGATGGTTACTGTAGCATCGTTGATCATTTGACTGTTACTGTAGCATAGTTGATTGTTAACTGTTACTGTAGCTTTAGTTTTAAAATAGTCATAACTCTTTCATCTGAACTCCATTTTTAGCAAATGAGATACCGTTAGAAAGCTATTTGAGTCTAGTTTCTAATGACATAAGTTTCATTTGAAAATTCTTTATCATTTGAGAGTTATGTTCAGATGAGTGATCAAAGATCAAAATTGTAGTAGAAAATTTTTCTATTTTGTGACTTTGACATATTTTCGCATGTTTATCTTATAGGTATGGATTTTTTGCTGCATCTTCCATATATTTTGGGATGTTGTGACTAGTTTGGATATAGAGAAAATTATCTTCTATCATCTTACACATCTTCGAGGAATGTTCAAGGTAAAATTTAGTAAACATCAAGGTGAGTGGACAACTTTGCAAATTAATTTACTAAATTAGTCAAAGCACAATATAAATCCCATTTGCATTATTTGTGAACTTGAGAAGATTATCAGTGTATGTTTAAGTTGAGAAAAATCACAATATCATTGAGAATTATTTCTTTTACCCTACGTGATAGTTCCTTAAACAAATTGGAACATATTTGTGAGAATATGATTATATGTAATGATTGTGAGTGTGTTTGATAATGCAAGATAAGGTGAGAGATTGATTACCAAATAGCCATAAATAAGGTGAGGGATTCATTACCTAACAAACCTGAATAAGGTGAGGGATTGATCACCCAACAGACCTGAATATACCAATTTGTAAATCTATGGATAAATATTTTCTAATGATGAACATTGGGGAGCGTAAACCTATTGAGCACCAATAAATTTTCAGGCAATATAGTTGGGAGAACATAAACTCACAGGGTTTTCAAAACTGATATAAAACACTGATGTTTATACATATGAATATGTTGAATGTATTGAACGATACTTTTTGACTGAATTAGCAATGTGATATTTGTGCTTGTGATATTTGCATGTACATGTGTTTACTCACTGAGTTTGATAAATTCACACTCTCTATGATTATCTTTTTCAGACGCAATGGTTGAGGAGGAAGGTCAATAGCCCTTCGAGGTAATACTTCATTTTTGTTTAGTGGACTCATGGATATGAATTTGGTGAGGATTAGGAAATGCTCTGTAATCTATTAGATCACCTAGACTTGCGAGGTTGCATCGTACTAAATAATGTATGAATGTTAAATATTTCTATAAATATATGTAAAATATCTTTCGTGCAAAATTTATGTTTTGCGTAGTTGTAAATATTAGGAATGTTCAAAGAAATGAAGGGGTACAACAGAGGTATATCTTAGGTGTTATATGTATAGTTCACATGCTAATTTTTGGGATGTGACAACTGACGCCGTCGTCCTTCTTCCAACTCCCTCCCTCGCCTCATCCCCTCTTGATCAAAAACTCACAATTATAAGAACTAGTGAGGATGAAGATCATATTAGACCCAATTAGAGAAAAGAGAGGTGGTGGGGCAGATTTTCTAGGTGTGAAATCCCATTGTATTTGAGCAGTCAAGGATTTGTTGGGAATTCTGTATTGAAGAACAGGCAGATCCCAATATGGTGTAGAAAAATCCAAATCGATATGAATGGAGGATGCCTTTGGAACTTTTTTTTCTCTATCAGGAGAGGTACGAAGTCACTCGACTGAAAGAAGAACAATCACAATGTTATTGTCACGACCCGTTTTCTGGGCACATGACCGGCACAATGATGAATCTCTCATCACTGTAAGCCTTCCGATAAATATATCAAATTTTCTTATCTGAAAATCATAGAGATGATTTGCATGTAATAATATATTATCAATTTAAAATACATTATTATACTGACATACAAGCCAAATGTCGAACCCCTGACCTAGATGTCCTAGACGGTTACAGAGCAACATAATCTATAACAAAAGAGGGGTCTACCCGACAACGAGAAGGTCCAAAGTGATCTACTCCTCTATCAGATATTCTTCGCTGGCAACCTGATCTGAACAAAAAGGTTGTACAAACAGTGTGAGCTTTTAAACTCAATGAGCGAATCGGACTCGCGTTAATAAAATTCAAATACATTACCAGTCATGCAAGTATATCCGAAGGCTCATACTCAACCAATAAACATAGTTAGAAATTACATACAAAAAGATAAAAATTCATCAAATTCAACAAACGTTACTAGTACTCGTCAATGGCAATATATCCCGGAGAGCGCACACAGGCCGGCTCACCAATTATGTATATTTCCGCCATGACGCACAACCTCATCCTCTTACATATAAGAAGATAAAAATTCATCCAATTCAACAAACGTTACTAGTACTCATCAATGGCAATATATCCCGGAGAGCGCACACAGGCCGGCTCACCAATTATGTATATTTCCGCCATGACGCACAAGCTCATCCTCTTACATACAAGAAGATAAAAATTCATCCAATTCAACAAACGTTACTAGTACTCGTCAATGGCAATATATCCCGGAGAGCGCACACAGGCCGGCTCACCAATTATGTATATTTCCGCCATGACGCACAACCTCATCCTCTTAGCTAGGGCGCCTCACGGATTTATCACCAATCCGGGCTATATCCCTATTGAGGGAATCGTTGTCTCCACACTCATTGGTCAAGACACCCTATCAACCGGGTTTTCCGCCTTGCCGTGAGAGGGGGTACTGTCCCGCTCAATCACAATCAATAGCATTTCATATCATAATCAGAAGCTCAATATAATATTCATCCATATAACAGGTATAGTATATAACTATATTATAGATTTATAAACCACATATCAAGATAACAATTAATCCGTTTTTGAAAACATTCAAATTTCACATCATCATAAGATACTTATTTCATTTTATCCATACTTATGGATTAATTATCTCATTTAGATTCGTCATTCTGAATCTAATTTTCCTCCTATGAATCTTGGGAGTGTCCTACGATATACTTTTTATCACCAGTAATGCTAAAACTCTATTAAAACGGGGTCGTTTCACTCACATGGATTCCGTACGAGTATCACTTCTTTAAGTCGTTACGGACAAGAGTACACAGGTGAATTTCAGTGTTCTGCTACGGAGATTTTCATGAAAGATTAGAGAAAATACGTTAGGATTGTTTTCGTATAGATACTGTTCATACGTACGGTTACTGTTCATATATATGGTTACTATTTATACGTACGGTTACTATTTATACCAGAAATAGAGAATACAATCTGTAAAAGAGTACACCAGGTAAGTTCCCAGGAAAGAGTGGAGAGTCACACTGGACACACTTAAAAACCAGGTCTTTCCTTAGCCAGAACTTTCCTAGACATGTATTTTTCACAGTTTACATTCTATTTCAGTAATCAGAGAATCAAAATAACATATAAACAGCTAAGGACAGTTTTTCTGATGTGGAAGATCAGCCAAGGCCGCAACCACAGAGCATACTTAAGAAAATAACTTCTAAAATTTGAAAGACATAGAAAGGGCATAGTATCCTTACCTAAGCTGAAAAGGAAAGGCCCAAAATCTCAGAGGTCTAGCTTTGGAGTAAGAGAAACTTAAGGAGAGAAAAAGAGAAGTTGAAGGTGTGAGTTTAGAAGTGAAATGGAAGGGCCTATTTATAGCAAAAGTCAAGGGTACTATTTGACACTATACACTAATAAAATATTCAATTTACTATTAATGAAAATGACATTTCTAATAATGCAGTTACTGTGCACCTCACGCGTACGATGGAAAATTTTTCTGTTATTACTATTGGAAACTTAAAAAGAAAACTATCCTTTCACCTTAAACCTTTAAGTTTCTTTTCAATTCAGTCCTTTCACTTTAGTCCCTGAGGGTATTTTTACACATAAAACGTCATTTTCTCCCACGAACTTCTTTCTAGTTTTCTCTTATGACCAAACCACATCTAATACTTGACATTTCGATTGTATAAATAAACAGTATCGTATACGTAAATAGTATTATACGGGTGAATAGTACCGTATACTGAAATAGTAACAGTAGTTTGTAAACAAATATTTATATTTTATTTTTTCTTGGGTATTACATTATCACCCCCTTAAGAGAATTCGGTCCCCCGAATTCAAAACTCATTTCAAGACTGAAATAAGTGTGATTACTTCGTCTATATCTCATTCTTTGTATCTCTTTCTTTCCAAACCTGTTCACATCCCTGGTAAGATTTACAAGAACACTATAGCATCAACTGTGAACTCTAGACTGCATTATCAATAATTTTCATAGGACTTTTGCCTTTTCTAAATAGCAAACAATCTCTTCCTCATCAGTTTGATCTTCTCCACAACCTTTTGTACCATAAAGTGTCTCATTCTCATAACCTTTACCAAACTTAAACCATCTGATCAGAAACGAACTCTGTCTCTATGTAAAATCTCAAATAGGTGTCTTCTCAAAAGTGACACGTGATCTTTCCAGTTTATACTGAATATCAAGACACAAGTTATCATACACATAACTTATAACTTTTACGAATACAAGCACCTCACCTAAAGGCGTCATTTTGGCCATAGGTAATACTCTTGCCCAAAGGCGATCCTTCTACCTTAAGGCGACACTCTCAGCTGAAGGTGTCATATAAAATGAAATCATTACATTAATCTCTAAGAAGAACAATTCTAGAAAATGTGTTAAGTAAATAACATATTACTCACGCATAATTATAAAGTAAATATATATAGAAATTCCTCTCACCTCAATGACTCATATAGAGTTGTATCCCTTCAATGATTAGGGCAAACCCATAGTTCTCTATGTATAGGTTCATAAAATACTTATTTAGCACTCCTCCATAGCTCAGAAATGCAATGAAATATCATTTTAGTAACTCTTCTCAGTCAAAAGGATATTACCATACTCTACTTTAGAATTTCCATAATCAAGTACGAAATGTAACAAGTCCAACATCTTCTCATTCCTCAAGTTCTTTCAGTAAAAGGAATCACTTCAACAAAGAAGATCTAAATACTAACTTAAATTTTATTTCTAGTACATAGATAATTTTAATACATGAAGCTTAGACCAAATATAGCTTTAGGTACAAACAAAAGAAAATAATAAATTAAGGACGAGTAGGCTTTTGAAATGTAAAAGGTGCTCCAGGTTTAGAAGAGGAAGGTGCTTCAGACCTTAAGGAGGAAGCTAATCGTTGTAGCCTAGAAAGAGTTTCTGGAGGAAGTGCCTGAGAAATTTGGCGAAGAGCAGAAGTGTCACATCCCAAATTTGAGCATGTGAGTAACTTCGTAAACTCAAGAGTATACCTCAATGGTATCCCATAAAATCTCTGATTAATACTAATGCATAACATAATTTTTCAAGAAAGATATTTATACATATAAAAAGTTCAGCATAGTGAAACAGAAACACAAGTCAAATATCATACAATATGATACAACTTTCCAAGCCTAGGTGACCTATAGAGATTACAGAGCATTCCTAAGCTTTTGGATTTATAAGCCCTCCAGATAAAAAGTATCCTCGAGGAATACTAATTCTCCTGCGGATTTTCTTCGTTGACATCCACTGTATCTAAAAAAAAATGTTCATGGAGAGTGTGAGTTCATCAAAACTCAGTGACTAAATGACTGTGCAATAATAAATATATCACAAGTACAAATACCAGAATCATAAGCACAATAACAACAGTTATTTTAATATTCAGGGTTTCTATACCTCTGTATTGAATGTTCAAGAATTCAGTCTCCACTTATAATCAATCATTACATGCATTGGTATCTTGGGAAATAAAGCCCTCAACCATTCCATGTGTAAAATTTCATGCATTGGTATCTTGGGTCAAGCCCTCAACCATTCCATGTGTAAAATTTCATGCATTGGTATCTTGGGTCAAGCCCTCAACCATTCCATGTGTATAATTCCATGCATTGGTATCTTGGGTCAAGCCCTCAACCATTCCATGTGTATTATATACTCAATTCATAATAATCTTAAATCAACAATAGATTTCATTATCTAGCAATCATCAATAAATATAGAATCTAATTGCGATATGAGATGGAGTTTATATTGTACTTGGAATAAAAGTAAATAAAGTCGGTTAGCAAGGTCATCCACTCACATAGATTCCGTATCCCAGTCACTTTTCCGAGTTGCTACAAAGAAGAGTACGTAGTTGGATTTCAGGTTCCGCTACGGAGATTTTCATAAAGATCAGATATAGAAAGTCAGGGTTGCTCTTGTACCAAAATATTATTCATACATACAATCACTATTCATACGTACAATCACTATTCATATGTATGGATACTATTCATACATACGAATAATATTCACACATATGGATACTATTCACATGTACGGATACTATTCATACATACGAATACTATTCATGTATATGGTCACTATTCACACGTATGGTTACTATTCATACGTATGGGTACTATTCATACGTACATGTACTATTCATACCAGAAATAGAATATAATCTGTAAAAGAGTACACCAGGTAAGTTCCCAGGAAAGAGTGGAGAGTCCCAATGGACACACTTAAGAACCATGTCTTTCCTTAGCCAAAACTTTCCTAGACATGTATTCTTCACAGTTTACATTCTATTTCGGTAATCAGAGAATCAAAACAACATTTAGGTAGCTAAGGACAATTTTTCTGATGTGGAAGATCAGCCAAAGCCGCAACCACAGAGCATACTTAAGGAAATAACTTTTAAAATCTGAATGGCATAGAAAAGGGGCATAGTATTCTTACCTTGGATCTAGGCTAAGGAAGAAAGACCTAGAATCTCAGAGCCCTAACGCCGGAACAAGAGAAGTTTTGAGGAGAGGAGAGAAGAGAAACTGAAGGTGTGAGTTTTGAAGTGAAATGGAAGGACCTATTTATAGGAGAAGTTATGGTACTATTTACTACTATTCCATCTACCGTTCTCCTTTACTATTTCATCTACCAGTTTCACTTACCAGTTTTCATCTACCAGTCTCACTTACCAGTTTTCATCTACCAGTCTCACTTACCAGTTTTCATCTACCAGTTTTCATCTACCAGTTTCACTTTCAACTATTCATTCTAGATTCCACTTTTGAATTGTATTTTTTACTTAATGGGATTAATTCTATATCGTATCATCCATTATATCCCACAATTTATAGAATCTATAAATAAAAATTTGTATTTTCAACAATATGCACAAACGAGTATACAAAAATTAAACCGATAGAGAATTTATTTTCTCCAAAATAAATTTATCGTAATTCTTGAAAAATATAATGGGTATTACATTCTACCCCCCTTAAAAAAAAATTCGGTCCTCCGAATTCGAAAACTTACCTCATGATTCGAATAGGTGTGGATATTTTGTTCACATTTCATCTTCTGTTTCCCATGTAGCTTCCTCGTGAGTATGATTCCTCCACAGAACTTTGACAATGGGAATTTCCTTGGTACGAAGTTTCTTGACCTGCCTATCGAGGATAGCTACTGGCACCTCTTCATAAGCAAGAGTCTCATCAAATCGTACGTCTTGTGGCTGGATGACATGAGAGGGGTCAGGAAGATACTTACGTAGCATCGATACATGAAATACTGGATGTACTCCCTCTAGGTTCGAGGGTAAGGCTAGGCGATAAGCCACGTTACCCACTCTTTCCACAATCTCATAAGGACCAATATATCTTGGGCTGAGCTTCCCTTTCTTTCCGAATCTCATTACTCCTTTTATCGGTGAGATTTGTAAGAAGACCATATCACCAACAGAAAATTCTAAGTCACGTCGCCGATTGTCTGCATAGGACTTTTGCCTACTCTGAGCGGCTAATAACCTCTCCCTGATCAGTTTAATTTTATCCACAGCCTCCTGTATCATCTCGGGTCCCACCATTTTAGGTTCGCTTAGTTCAAACCAACCAATAGGAGATCGACATCACCTCCCATATAATGCCTCGAAAGGAGCCATCTTAATACTAGCTTGATAACTATTATTATAAGCAAATTCGATAAGCGACAAGTGGTCTTCCCATCTGCCACCAAAATCTATTACACATGCTCTCAGCATATCCTCTAAGGTCTGAATAGTTCTCTCAGACTGACCATCAGTTTGAGGATGAAAAGCTGTGCTCAAATCTACTCTAGTGCCTAGAGCTTTCTGAAAAGCTCCCCAAAATCGGGAAGTGAACTGGGGTCCTCGATCTGATATGATAGACACTGGTACGCCATGGAGCTTTACTATCTCATTCACGTATAGTCGACTAAGTTTTGCCACACTGTAGGTGGTATGAACAGGAAGGAAATGTGTCGATTTAGTAAGTCGATCCACAATAACCCATATAGAATCGTATCCATTCAAAGATCGGGGCAAACCCACCACAAAGTCCATAGTAATCCGTTCCCATTTCCACTCGGGAATCTCAAGCCTTTGCATTAACCCAGGTGGTCTCTGATGTTCGGATTTGACCTGCTGACATGTCAAGCATCGAGCGACAAAGTCAGTCACATCTCGCTTCATGCCCTCCCACCAATAAACTTGTTTCAAGTCCTGGTACATCTTGTTGGCACCAGGATGAACAACATAGGGCGCTCCGTGAGCTTCTTGTAAAATCTCTCGCTTCAAGGGTTCAATGTTCGGAATACACAATCTCCCGTTAAACCATAACACATCTTCTTCATCTACTGAGAAACCCTGTACTAAACCTACCTTCGCCTTCTCTCTAGTTTTAACCATTTCGGTGTCATTCTCCAATGTTGCCTTCACCCTTTCTATAAGGGAGGATTTAGCTGTCAAGTGAGCCAAGAAAGCACCTGACTTAGTAATCTCAAAGAATACTCCACTAGCCTCTAACTCATGTAATTCTTGAATCAAGGACCTCCTTACTGTGGTAATATGAGCTAGACTTCCCATCGACTTCCGACTAAGGGCATCTACTACCACGTTTGCCTTCCCTGGATGGTAGAGAATGGTACAGTCGTAGTCCTTTAGGAGTTCCATCCATCTCCGTTGCCTTAGATTGAGATCTTTCTGTTCAAAGATATATTTAAGGCTTTTGTGATCAGTGAAAATCTCACATGTCTCCCCATATAAGTAATGCCTCCAAATCTTTAAAGCAAACACTACTGCTGCCATCTCTAGATCATGAGTAGGATAATTAAGTTCATGCTTTTTAAGCTGTCGAGAGCCATAAGCAATGACCTTACCGTGTTGCATTAACACGCATCCCAATCCTACCTTTGAGGCGTCGCAATATACAGTGTAACCCCCCGGTCCCAATGGTAGAACTAGAACTGGTGCTGAAGTTAGACACTCCTTCAACATAGAGAAACTTTGCTCACAAGCATCATCCCAAGTATACTTAGCGTTCTTCCTAGTCAACTTTGTCAGTGGAAGAGCCAACTTAGAGAAATTCTTGACAAAGCGACGATAATACCCCGCTAAGCCAAGGAAACTCCAAACTTCAAATACAGTTGTTGGTCTAGGTCACTGCTTCACTGCTTCGATCTTACTTGGATCTACATGAACACCTTCTTGAGAAATTACATGCCCCAGGAATGTTACTTGACTCATCCAGAATTCACATTTTGAGAACTTAGCGTATAACTGATGTTCCCTCAAAGTTTGCAGCACCGTTCTCAAATGTTCTACATGATCCTCCCGACTTTTGGAGTAAACCAGAATATCATCAATGAAGACGATCACGAATCTATCAAGGAAAGGTTTGAACACTCGGTTCATAAGGTCCATAAATGCTGCTGGCGCATTAGTCAATCCAAATGACATTACGAGAAATTCATAATGCCCGTATCGCGTTCGAAAGGCGGTCTTGGGTATGTCTTCCTCCTTAATTTTCAGTTGATGATAACCAGATCTCAGATCTATTTTTGAGAAGCATTGTGCCCCCTGTAATTGGTCAAACAAGTCATCAATTCTTGGTAAAGGATATTTATTCTTTACCGTGACCTTGTTTAACTGGCGGTAATCTATGCACAGTCTTAAAGAGCCATCTTTCTTTCTCACAAAGAGTACTGGGGCACCCCAAGGTGAGAAACTTGGGCGGATAAACCCCTTATCTAGCAGGTCTTGTAATTGCTCTTTAAGCTCTTTCAACTCAACGGGTGCCATGCGGTAAGGAGGAATTGAAATTGGTCTAGTGCCCGAAACCAATTCAATATTAAATTCAATATCCCTCTCTGGTGGTAAACCAGGTAAAGTTTCTGGAAATACATCTGAAAATTTACTAACTACTGGTATTCGTTCAAGACTTCTTTCCTCCTTGTCTATATCTTTGACAAAGGCTAGAAATCCATGACACCCTTTTCGTAACATACGTCGGGCGGTTAACATGGATATTATGTTACAGGGAACCTCACTTCAGTCTCCTTGAAATATGAAATTATGCCCACCCGGTATACTAAAAGAAATGGTCTTGTCATGACAATTCAATGTAGCATGGCATGAGGATAGCCAGTCCATTCCTAAGATCACATCAAAATCTGTCATACTAAGCAGCATAAGATCTACCTCTGTCTCTATGTCCTTAACAGTTATCTTACAAGAACGATATCCAGATCTAACTACTAGGGCTTCCCCCATCGGTGTAGCTACCAGGAATGGTTCGTCCAGTATAACTGGCTCAGACTCAAACCTCTTGGCAAACAGAGGTGACACATACGAATGTGTGGAACCAGGGTCAAATAATACATGTGCAGCTAAAGCGCCAACTAATAAAGTACCTGTAATAACAGCATTGGATGCCTGGGCATCTTGTCGAGTCAAGGCATATACTCTGGCAGTACCTCTACCAGCTGCTTGCTGCCCACGACCTCCTTGGCCTCTACCTGATCCTCTCCCAAAGCTTCCTCCAGTAGAAGCGGTCGGTGTACGAGCGACTGGAGTAACTCTCGGTTGGGTGTGAGATGGAAGAACAGATGCTTGACCAGATTCAGAAGTAAGTTGAGGGCATTCCCTCCTGAAGTGCCCTTCTTGTCCGCAATGAAAACAAATTAATGTTCCCATCTTCCTGAGGCATTCTCCAAAATGAAATTTTCCACACTCAGGACATTGAGGCTTTCCTCTTCCTGCTTGAGAACCACCCATGTTCGAAGAACTGTAACCACCTTTATATTCTGAGCGAGGCTTAGCTGCACTAGCCGTGGAGAATGTGGGTTTAGATGATGCAATCGGAACATGCTGTGAAGTGATAGAAGGCTTTGAGGTTCCTGAGTTCCCACCTTGGTTAAAATACCTCCCATCTCTAGACCTCTTTTTATTTTTAAATTCTTCCTTTTTATTCCACCTCTTTTCCATTCTACGTGTAGTATCGACAGCGGCAGAGTAAGAGTTATAATTAACCATATTAGGACCCACCTGCGAATAAAGAGAATCGCGAAGACCCTCCACAAACTTCTCCACTTTAGCCTCTTCTGTAGGCACCAATTGCGGAGCATATTCTGCCAACTTAATAAACTGGGCATTGTATTCGTCTACTGTCATGGATCCTTGTTTCAAATACAAAAAGTCTCTTACTCTAGATGATCGAACACTTTTTGGAAGGAATTCATTGATAATCATTTTTTGGAATTCCGTCCATGTAATTGGTGGTGCATCTTGGGTTCTCCCATTCTTCCAGGCCTTCCACCATTTACCGGCTCTCCCTTTTAGTTGAAAGGAGACAATCTCTACTCTTCGGGCATCAGAACACCCCAAAGCATCACAAATTGCCTCGCAATCATCCAGAAATCGTTGCGGGTCCTCATTAGGATCTTCGCCGGTGAAAATGGGTGGCATCATCTTTAGAAACTCAGACATTTTCACGTCCTTAACTGTGCCTTCTCCAGCCCGTTTGGTCTCAATAGCAAGAGGAACCTTTGGTGTATCAACATGTTTTGCTCGTTCTCCCTCTATATGATCTAACCGATCATTCACCAGGCTGAACATTTGCATGACAACAGCAGCGTCAATCTGTTGGGCGGCTCCAGCTCCCTCCGCCCGGCCACCAGTTGAACCATCAATATTCGGAACATGTGAACTATCTCCATGGTCAGAAGGGTTGTCCTGTGTATTAACTGGTGGAACTAAAGTCCTCCCTGAGCCTACATGCTCATTATGATTTGAAGATCCCTCTGACATCGTAGAGTTAAGTCTACACAGAGAACAAATACTTCTCAGATCAAACATGATTACCTCATATTAACCCACCAAGGAATAAGTTATAAAAACAAAAGGCACTATACTCTATAAGGTCTTTTATGAAACCTAATCCCATGGTCATGCCGCGGCTCACGACAATGGGGAAGGGCCCATAAAGAACACTTGCTCTGTAATCTATAGGGGACCTAAAACTGCCTCTGATACCAAAACTGTCACATCCCAAATTTGAGCATGTGAGTAACTTCGTAAACTCAAGAGTATACCTCAATGGTATCCTATAAAATCTCTGATTAATACTAATGCATAACATAATTTTTCAAGAAAGATATTTATACATATAAAAAGTTCAGCATAGTGAAACAGAAACACAAGTCAAATATCATACAATATGATACAACTTTCCAAGCCTAGGTGACCTATAGAGATTACAGAGCATTCCTAAGCTTTTGGATTTATAAGCCCTCCAGATAAAAAGTATCCTCGAGGAATACTAATTCTCCTGCGAATTTTCTTCGTTGACATCCACTGTATCTAAAAAAAATGTTCATGGAGAGTGTGAGTTCATCAAAACTCAATGACTAAATGACTGTGCAATAATAAATATATCACAAGTACAAATACCAGAGTCATAAGCACAATAACAACAGTTATTTTAATATTCAGGGTTTCTATACCTCTGTATTGAATGTTCAAGAATTCAGTCTCCACTTATAATCAATCATTACATGCATTGGTATCTTGGGAAATAAAGCCCTCAACCATTCCATGTGTAAAATTTCATGCATTGGTATCTTGGGTCAAGCCCTCAACCATTCCATGTGTAAAATTTCATGCATTGGTATCTTGGGTCAAGCCCTCAACCATTCCATGTGTATAATTCCATGCATTGGTATCTTGGGTCAAGCCCTCAACCATTCCATGTGTATTATATACTCAATTCATAATAATCTTAAATCAACAATAGATTTCATTATCTAGCAATCATCAATAAATATAGAATCTAATTGCGATATGAGATGGAGTTTATATTGTACTTGGAATAAAAGTAAATAAAGTCGGTTAGCAAGGTCATCCACTCACATAGATTCCGTATCCCAGTCACTTTTTCGAGTTGCTACAAAGAAGAGTACGTAGTTGGATTTCAGGTTTCGCTACGGAGATTTTCATAAAGATCAGATATAGAAAGTCAGGGTTGCTCTTGTACCAAAATACTATTCATACATACAATCACTATTCATACGTACAATCACTATTCATACGTATGGATACTATTCATACATACGGATAATATTCACACGTATGGATACTATTCACATATACGGGTACTATTTATACGTACGAATACTATTCATGTATATGGTCACTATTCACACGTACGGTTATTATTCATACGTATGGGTACTATTCATACGTACATGTACTATTCATACCAAAAATAGAGAATACAATCTGTAAAAGAGTACATCAGGTAAGTTCCCAGGAAAGAGTGGAGAGTCCCAATGGACACACTTAAGAACCATGTCTTTCCTTAGCCAGAACTTTCCTAGACATGTATTCTTCACAGTTTACATTCTATTTCGGTAATCAGAGAATCAAAACAACATTTAGGTAGCTAAGGACAATTTTTCTGATGTGGAAGATCAGCCAAAGCCGCAACCACAGAGCATACTTAAGGAAATAACTTTTAAAATCTGAATGGCATAGAAAAGGGGCATAGTATTCTTACCTTGGATCTAGGCTAAGGAAGAAAGACCTAGAATCTCAGAGCCCTAACGCCGGAACAAGAGAAGTTTTGAGGAGAGGAGAGAAGAGAAACTGAAGGTGTGAGTTTTGAAGTGAAATGGAAGGACCTATTTATAGGAGAAGTTATGGTACTATTTACTACTATTTCATCTACCGTTCTCTTTTACTATTTCATCTACCAGTTTCACTTACCAGTTTTCATCTACCAGTCTCACTTACCAGTTTTCATCTACCAGTCTCACTTACCAGTTTTCATCTACCAGTCTCACTTACCAGTTTTCATCTACCAGTTTTCATCTACCAGTTTCACTTTCAACTATTCATTCTAGATTCCACTTTTGAACTGTATTTTTTACTTAATGGAATTAATTCTATATCGTATCATCCATTATATCCCACAATTTATAGAATCTATAAATAAAAATTTGTATTTTCAACAATATGCACAAACGAGTATACAAAAATTAAACCGATAGAGAATTTATTTTCTCCAAAATAAATTTATCGTAATTCTTGAAAAATATAATGGGTATTACAAGAAGTTACTCCGTTCATACAGTCAATACACCTTGCTTGTTGGTCACGAAAATTTTGAGTTGCAAACATTGAATGTCTATCAACTCGATTAGCTAGTTCTCCGAAACGACGGTTTATCAGTTTCTCTTGGTTTTCAAAGAGACGATTTATTAGTCGCTTCTGGTCCTCTGTCTTGTATTCCAGGCTCTCTATCTTACGCTCCAGATTTTCGATCTTACGCTCCAGGAATGCAAGCTTATTTTCTGAGGATGTTGCAGTACTGTCCTCCTCCAACTCTATTACATCCCTCTTTCTTTTCTTAATTTCTGGTGACCTGTCTACATGTCTCTTCCCTTTTTTGTCTCCGAGACTTAGATTTAAATCAAGCTCTACATTGCCAGTCTCAAAATTCAAGTTGAAAGACTTATTATCGGTCATTTCTCTAGGGATCTCAGAAATAACTTTGAATGAGAAAGGAATGGAGATTGAGAAATATGTATGTAATGAAAGAAGTAGGTTTGCTTGGTGCGATGAGTGGGGTAACGGGCGTACAAGATTTATAGACAACCCGAAGCCCCTGGAGCTAAAGCCACCACAACCTACACGCCGCTCGCTATAAGGTTTACAGATCACATACGTCGCAATGCCAGCAATTAATGTCGGACATGCAAGTAAATAGTAAATATAATTTAATGCAATTAACATAAGTCAAAGATTTCCTCAAAAAAATTTTCGGCTAATCTTGACATTTCTCAAAATTTTCGACTAATCGCCGTTTCAATCTATAATTTTCTCACTCTATACTTGTCTTATAGTGTAATCTCAGATCACGATATGACTCTATGATCGGGTAGTCTCATATTAGCCATATCTTATATTCTAATCGGTGTCTTTACTCTAGACTTACACATAATATATATGTAAATATATATATTTTAAAACAAAGTTAACTGCTTACGGTCGCATGCCTTAAGCATTATCATGATGTAAGGAAATCACTGCCTTTCATTTGCCCATGAGAGCATTATATGTAAGTATGTGTAACCATGAAGATGTATTATCCTCTACACATTTCATTCTATCCAAGTCATTTTGATTTCTCATTCTCTATGAGTATATGTAGGATCATCACATATTCTCCTTGGTCGTAGCCTTCACTCATTATGCATGAATAACATACATACATGTAATTACAACATGATTCAATCAGTTATGTATATTATACTCAACTGAAGGCTCTTAAGAACAACACAATAAAACAGAGAAATGCATTTCAGTTCATCATAAAAGCATCCAAGGCAATCTTTAATGGCTCTATCGTCAACTTCTTTGAATTTCGAAAAATGCCAACGGGAGAAATGGGAAAACCAAGTAAAATCAGCCGCAAATCCACCGAATACTGACTTTCGTGGTTTTGGCATTAATGCAACGCGCTATCGGTGTGCACGCCTACCCTAGACTTCTGGCTTCCAGCTTGCAGAAATCCATAGGTTGATCGTGTAGGGGTGCGGTGAAGAGATATCTTCTTTGTCTCTTAGTCCAAATTTTTTCTCTATAAAAACCTTCTCAACGTTCTCAGTTACCACACCACAAAGAGTAATAATCTCTGAGCCTACAATCCCCAAGTATTCCTCTCGCCTCATACTCTTACAAAAATTTCGAAATTTTTTCAAATCATGGCCTCAAGGAAGTACATTGATCTCACAGTAGAGGCTAAGGAAGAAGAACTTGACTTAAACTTAAGTTTATGCAGGGACAAGGGCAAAAGACCTCTCGAGGGATCTCAAGAAAATCAAAAGGAGAAGAAGATAAAGAAGATTGAGGAGGCCGAGGAGATTAGTACAGGTCATAGCTCGGAGGACAAAATCGCCTGTTTAGAGTAGGAGGTGAAGATTCTCAAGAAGATGATAGAGGACCTGGAGAAGTTAACCAAACGTAATAACGCGGCAATGACTTCGAGAATAGATAGGTTCTTCTATTGGTCCACCCAGTGCTTCTGCAATCAACAGCAAAGAAGTGTTGATTGTATGAGTGGAATTTACACTACCCTCCGCGACATTGCTATGTCTCTTGCTCCAAGGAATGGTCGAGGGGTAATGATACAATACAACCCTCCTAATCCGAGACCACCTCGCTTTTAGATTACTCATGCATGAGTAAACTTCTTCTTTTTTGCAATGTAATCCTTCAGTTTTTTTTGTTTTTAATGCGAGTGGTATCTTTTATTGGCTGGTACCCTAAAATAATATAGCTACACAAATTCAATCATGAATTCAGCTTATAAAATCCACCATATAAAAATTTGATTCGACAGCAACGGAATCAAAACAAGTAACAACTTTTCCTTGACTAAGTTCAAAAGTGTAGCCACATCTGTCTAAAACTAAAACTGAGAACATACTTCTTAAGAAGAGATAAGTCTCGGAGGGAAAGGAAATGAAAACATCCTACAGGACCTTCAGTAGAGCCGTCTCTCTATAGTTGTGCCCGGGTTCACAACGATAGAGGAGGTCCTACTAAGGTTACCTTGCTCTGTAATCACTAGGAGACCTAACAACCATTGCTCTGATACCAACTTTGTCACGACCCGTTTTCTGGGCACATGACCGGCACAATGATGAATCTCTCATCACTGTAAGCCTTCCGATAAATATATCAAATTTTCTTATCTGAAAATCATAGAGATGATTTGCATGTAATAATATATTATCAATTTAAAATACATTATTATACTGACATACAAGCCAAATGTCGAACCCCTGACCTAGATGTCCTAGACGATTACAGAGCAACATAATCTATAACAAAAGAGGGGTCTACCCGACAACGGGAAGGTCCAAAGTGATCTACTCCTCTATCAGATATTCTTCGCTGGCAACCTGATCTGAACAAAAAGGTTGTACAAACAGTGTGAGCTTTTAAACTCAATGAGTGAATCGGCCTCGCGTTAATAAAATTCAAATACATTACCAGTCATGCAAGTATATCCGAAAGCTCATACTCAACCAATAAACATAGTTAGAAATTACATACAAAAAGATAAAAATTCATCAAATTCAACAAACGTTACTAGTACTCGTCAATGGCAATATATCCCGGAGAGCGCACACAGGCCGGCTCACCAATTATGTATATTTCCGCCATGACGCACAACCTCATCCTCTTACATACAAAAAGATAAAAATTCATCCAATTCAACAAACGTTACTAGTACTCATCAATGGCAATATATCCCGGAGAGCGCACACAGGACGGCTCACCAATTATGTATATTTCCGCCATGACGCACAAGCTCATCCTCTTACATACAAGAAGATAAAAATTCATCCAATTCAACAAACGTTACTAGTACTCGTCAATGGCAATATATCCCGGAGAGCGCACACAGGCCGGCTCACCAATTATGTATATTTCCGCCATGACGCACAACCTCATCCTCTTAGCTAGGGCGCCTCACGGATTTATCACCAATCCGGGCTATATCCCTACTGAGGGAATCGTTGTCTCCACACTCATTGGTCAAGACACCCTGTCAACCGGGTTTTCCACCTTGCCGTGAGAGGGGGTACTGTCCCGCTCAATCACAATCAATAGCATTTCATATCATAATCAGAAGCTCAATATAATATTCATCCATATAACAGGTATAGTATATAACTATATTATAGATTTATAAACCACATATCAAGATAACAATTAATCCGTTTTTGAAAACATTCAAACTTCACATCATCATAAGATACTTATTTCATTTTATCCATACTTATGGATTAATTATCTCATTTAGATTCGTCATTCTAAATCCAATTTTCCTCCTATGAATCTTGGGAGTGTCCTACGACATACTTTTTATCACCAGTAATGCTAAAACTCTATTAAAACGGGGTCGTTTCACTCACCTGGATTCCGTACGAGTATCACTTCTTTAAGTCGTTACAGACAAGAGTACACAGGTGAATTTCAGTGTTCTGCTACGGAGATTTTTATGAAAGATTAGAGAAAATACGTTAGGATTGTTTTCGTATAGATACTGTTCATACGTACGGTTACTGTTCATATATACGGTTACTATTCATACGTACGGTTACTATTTATACCAGAAATAGAGAATACAATCTGTAAAAGAGTACACCAGGTATGTTTCCAGGAAAGAGTGGAGGGTCACACTGGACACACTTAAAAACCAGGTCTTTCGTTAGCCAGAACTTTCCTAGACATGTATTCTTCACAGTTTACATTCTATTTCGGTAATCAGAGAATCAAAATAACATATAAACAGCTAAGGACAGTTTTTCTGATGTGGAAGATCAGCCAAGGCAGCAACCACAGAGCATACTTAAGAAAATAACTTCTAAAATTTGAAAGACATAGAAAGGGCATAGTATCCTTACCTAAGCTGAAAAGGAAAGGCCCAAAATCTCAGAGGCCTAGCTTTGGAGTAAGAGAAACTTAAGGAGAGAAGAAGAGAAGTTGAAGGTGTGAGTTTAGAAGTGAAATGGAAGGGCCTATTTATAGCAAAAGTCAAGGGTACTATTTGACATTATACACTAATAAAATATTCAATTTACTATTCATGAAAATGACATTTCTAATAATGCAGTTACTGTGCACCTCACGCGTACGATGGAAAATTTTTCTGTTATTACTATTGGAAACTTAAAAGGAAAACTATCCTTTCACCTTAAACCTTTAAGTTTCTTTTCAATTCAGTCCTTTCACTTTAGTCCCTGAGGGTATTTTTACACATAAAACGTCATTTTCTCCCACGAACTTCTTTCTAGTTTTCTCTTATGACCAAACCACATCTAATATTTGACATTTCGATTGTATAAATAAACAGTATCATATATGTAAATAGTATTATACGGGTGAATAGTACCATATACTGAAATAGTAACAGTAGTTTGTAAACAAATATTTATATTTTATTTTTTCTTGGGTATTACAGTTATGCCCTAAAATAGAACTCTACGGAGCCCTTCCAAATGACCTATAATGGTGTATAATACACTATAAGGGAGAGGTGGTGGGATGAGATGAGGAAGGGAGGAGGAAAGTAAAGCATACAAAGGTGGAAGGAGGACGACGATGTCAGCGGCTCTAGGGATGTCATGGAGGGTGTCGCTGATGAGGTTACCGGAGGAGATAAAGGGCGATGGCGATGGCAAAGTAACGGTGATGAAGCTGGAGAAAGGTGGGTTGGGGAATGATATGGTGTGCTGCATGTGGCATACGAAGAAGAAGAAGAGGGTCTTTCGAAAAAGAACAAAAATGAGGGGCTGAGACTTATTTGAAGTTTTTTCCTTCAAATAGGTCCTTAAAAAAATAAAAGAACACCACAAAAAAAAAAAGAAGAGTGCTAGTGGCCGTTGGATTAGATCCAACGACCACAATGAGATAAATACTCTACTTGTCCTTAGGGACAAGTAAAGGATCTGCATGCAATACACTATAACTATTTTCTATATTTCACCAGGCACCATCTTATATATATATATATGTGTGTGTGTGTATGTGTGTGTGTGTGTATTTATTATAAAAATTGTTTTCTATGATTAATAGATACCTTTCTATAATAACAAAAAGTTTTCACAAGATTTTACAAAGGTATCCCTATGTCTAAACAAAATTTTAACCAATGATGAAGCAAATATTTTAGACATCATTTAAAAAATAAATAAACATATGACATGTTTGGTATAAAAGTTGAGAGTATTGGAAGAGTCAAGATTGTCTAACATGAACTTGGTTTATGTTACTTTGAAGTAAAGACCTAACCGTTTGTTTATGTTGATTTGACTTGTTCATATATTGCCATAGATCCAGCTCCTCTGTTCTTCGAGAAGCGAAGACTAGATTGCTCTTCAATTTAACGATTTTAATCGTTGCTAAATTTTTTAGCAACGGTTAAAACCGTTGCTACAAAAAAAGTGCTAAATTAATCTTTTAGCGCTGATTTTTACTGTCGTTAAATATTTTAACTGTGATACTTTTTTGCTAGGTTTTTTTAGCAACGGTTTTAACCATTGCTACTGCTCTTCGAAAAGTGAAAAGCAAAGACACCGAATTCATATTACCATATGTCAATCATCACACCTGAGTAACTAAGTATTGTTTTTCGGAAATATCATTGTTCCTTTCTTGCTACATTTCCCTGGGCTTAATGCCCACCGCATGACTCCTACCAATCACCCCAAAATACCCTTTGACCTTTACATATTTATTGGGAAATTGTATTTTTTTTCTCACACTCTACATTTTTTTAAAAAATATATAATTCACATTTTTAGACAAGAGTAAGAATAAATTGTTGATTTAGTATTAAAAGTTATAGTTATCTTAATTAAATTCTTGATGCCTCAATTTAATTCCTTTTTGTCACTCAATCACTACATTTTATTATCATTGAATCTTAAATTTTCGTTATTAAAAGCTACTTAAAAAAATTAAAAGACAAATCAAGAAAACTACAATTATTTAAGAATTAAATTGAAATAATTAATTTTTTAAAAATAAAATAAAATAATTATAACGTTTTAAAAATTAAATTAATAATTTACTTCAAAACATTTTATGTCTACATATTTTAATAAAATAATTATAATGTTTTAAAAATTAAATTAATAATTTACTTCAAAACATATTTTAATGAAAAAGTAATTCATGTATACAAGAATTAAATATATTTTTGTATTATATCAAACAAAAATAAAAATAAAATTATTAAGTAATTGTTGAAAATTCAAAACTCATTTTCTAAAATAAATAATTAAAAATTAGTATACAAAATTTTGCCTTACTATTTTTCATAAGCACTTATCAATATATTCAAGTGCAACCGTGGAGGCAATATTACAATTTTTTTCTTAATTTTATCTTTTGATTCTGTTTGTGTTTGGTTCGATGGAAAAGAAGGGAATGGAGGGGAGGAGAGGGGAAATAAAATTTCTTTATTTGATTTAGTTTGAGTAGAGGGGATGAGAGGGAAAATAAACTTTTTTTTGTTTTGTTTGTAAGGGGAGGGGATGGAAAATAAAACAAAATGACTATTATAGCATTTTCATTATATGATCAACAAAATATAATAAATTTATTATCACTTATATTTAAATAAGTTAGTTCATTTGTTATGGTGAAATAATATAATATTTTAGCAGTTTTAATTTGATTTATCTAAAAAAATCTCAAATATATAATTTGTTTTAAAAATCATATAAAATTTTAATTTTATTCTTAACATAATAAAAAAAAGAAGCTAAATAATTTTATTGTTAGAAGAAACAATATTTTGTTCTTTGTTTGCATGAAAAACTCGTATTTTACTTCGTATAGGTCCTTAATTTAGGAATATATTTTGTTCTTTGTAAGCATGCAACTTTTGAAACTTAAGTTTTAATTCATTTATTGTATTGTTCTTGGTTAGAAATAATAGATTGAATCATAGTATGACTAAAAATAAAATTATGAATTGATTTGGAGGACCAAACCATGAGGAAAAAATGAAAGTGAAGAATAAGGACTAAAGTGAATAAACTAAAAAGTTTGTAGCGGATGATTTTGACAAAAAATAAAATATATTTTTAAACTAGGGACCTAGATGAAGTAGAAGACAAGTTTATATCAAACAAAGGACAAAAGAAAAATTTTGACCAAGGATCTAAGTGAATAAACTAAAACTTTTTTATTATTAGGGAGTTCAATAGCTGCAATATGGCTGCCCAGTCAGTATTTTCATTAACTTAACTGATGGAATTACAAAAAAAAGGGTATATTTGACAAATTGAAATATGTGGAATATAAACGGATCACAAAAAGTTAAGACACAAACAAAACTTGATGTAAATCTTAGGGATATGAAGTAGCATTTTGCATATAATATATTATTTAATAATAATAATAATAATAATAATAATGATAAAACTGTTATATAGTCAAAATATGTTAATAATATATTATTTAAGGAGTAAAATGAAGTAAGTCAGAGGGTAATTTTGTTATTAAAAAAAATCGTTGATGACACATATATCTTTTTACATTGTTATAATTTGTCTTCCCTCTAAAACTCCTCACTTTCAGAGTAAAAGAAAATGAGGAGAGAGTAAGGATTTTTCACTTCTATTTTCCCTCCCCTCCCCTTCGACTAATTGAAACAAATAAAGTCAATTAAAAAAAAATCTCTCTCCTCCCCTCCAACTAAACAATACTTAATAACAAAATTTAAGATTTAATGATAGTAAATTTAGTAATTTAATGACAAAAATAAAATAAAATTGAGGCATCAAAAATTTAATTGAGATAACTTTATTTTTTTAAGAATAAATCAATAATTTGTTCTTACTTTTATTTTAAGAAGTGAATTATATATATATTTTTAAATGTAGAGAGTAAACAAAAGAAAATTTGCCATCAAATATGTAAAGGCCGAAGGATATTTTGGATTGACTGGTTGAAGTTATGAAATGGGGTTAGGCCTAGGTGATTGTAGCAAATAAAAAAAAAATAGTGATGTTTCAAAAAAAGTGAGATTTGAGGAGTCTCCTTGGCTTTGGGCTAAGGAGGCCTAATGGCTGTGGAGAGTTAATGAGTCTCCTTAGCTTTGGGGTTAAGAAGGCCCCACAAATTTGAAAAAGTACTAAGTTATACTCAAGTGTGGTAATCAATACGTGACAACATATGAACGAGTTAGATCATCACATACAAATACGTCAGAGTAACGTGGATCAGCTTCACGTTAGAAATCCTGACTCATATTGCTGTTAGCAAAGAAATAAGAACAATAGTAAGAGATTGTCCAAATTATTTTTATAAAAAATAATAAACTTATTTTTGATAATTTTTTTAAAGTTAAGATATTTTAGTAAAATATCTTTTTTTAATTCATGTTTTTTCTTCACTCCATATTAAACATATCCTTAATGCTTAGTATGTATTAAAATATGTGTTAATTTTTAATTTTATTTTTAAATAAATTTTTTAAATATAAGAAGTTGTTATAATTCTTATTATATTTTTTAAATAAAAAATTTAAGTTTTATTTTTTTTAACACAATTTAGTGTTTTTAATTATATTTTTCATTTTAATTTATTACAATACACACACACACACACACACACACACACACACACACACACACACACACACACACACACACACACACACACACATATAATACACAACTATATACGGATGGTGGCCAGGAATTTACAAGGTGATGATTAGCACAAATCCATACATAGCTCAGAATCACATTAAAAAAATAACGCATTCATTTCTTTATATATTTGTTATTAAATTTATTAATTAAAACATAATAAATATATAATTTTGTAATTAAATCCAAGTATATAATGTTTAAAAAATAATTTTATATTTTCAATTTATTTATGCATGATTAATTTTTTATGAAATCTTTTATGTATATTTTAGTTTTAGTCCACAACCTGACAATAAGAATATAAAAAAATTATATAAGATTTGAAAAAATAAAAAAAGTTAATGCAAGAGGTTCACGTATATGAGTACGTACGACAATTGAGATGGGACATGGAGCGGTGTTCCCATAGTTACATCCCAACCCCAGAGATGGTCTTTTTTTTTTTTTTTTGGAATATGGTTAACATTTATTCAAACATTAATTCCATCCACAATCATTTGATTTTTTTTAATAAATATCTTAATTATTTAGATGACACATGCTAGTTGGAAGGTTTCTTGAATATGACAGGGAAAAATTGAAATCAAATTAAAAAAAATATGGAATATATTAATACTATATTAGGTATACATCTTAAAAGTTAATAGTATTATTTGCCTCTAAAGTCCTAACATTAGACCATAGTTAGTTAAAGTCATTCTATGCATCTATTGATGTCATATACATGAACGACTTTACCTAAATAGTGTTAAGAAAAGACAATGAATCTGATGAATGACATTTATTTATTCATTTATATACTTAAACATAAATATGTACTTTATTTGGCTTTTATCACCTTATTATTTCCCAATTAACATGCATTATTCTTGGATAAAAAATCCAAATCATTATGTTTTATAAATACAGTATATATTAAGAAGAATTTATTTTCTTTTATATTTTTAGTTCCTTTTATTAGATAACTATAATTTAGAGAAAACTGCATATAACCCTCGTGAATATTTGCAAAAGACTCATTCTAACTTTCAAATATTTGCAAAAGATTCCTATGTTAGGTTAACTGTTAGTTAATAGTTCAGTTAATTTTTTTTCATACCTAATCAAATATAAAACAGAATAGTTTTCATTTAATTTTCAATATTTTTTATGTGTAATTTTTTATTTTTTTCTTGATTTATTAATTTACCAATTTTTTAGGTTAAAAAGACAAATATACTCCAACCATATCAGTATCAATGTGGTGCATTTGTACTAGATGAGTATAAAAAAAATTAACTAATCTATTGAATAACAATCAATTTAACGATTAACTTAACGAATGAGTCTTTTGTAAATATTTGAAAGTTAAAAATTGTTAAATTTAAAAGTTTATGGAGGTAAATTACAAAAAATTCATAAAGTTTATAGAAGTTATGTGTAATTTACCCTATAATTTATAATAAAAAAATTTCAATAAAGATGATTAATGTATATAAATTTACAAATTAATTATTTATGGATAATTATTTATTCTGGCTGAATAGACTCCCAAAGAGACGAAGTCAGATGTTTTGCATTAAAAAGTAAAAGCCCCGTATGGGCTACATTTTTTGCCCTTTCTTTCTTTCTTACACTGTCACTCCCCTAGCCCATGAATGTCACTGAGAATCTTTGATCTTTCAAGAGGCAACTTGGACTTAGCCAGCTGGGATTTTCTTCATTCGACCAAAAGTTCGGGACTTTGTGGGATGGGAGTGAAGGAGCTGATGGCGAAGGTAGCGGTAGGAGTTGCAGCGGTTTGCGCGGCGGCGGCGCTGGCGGTGCGCCACCAGATGATTAGCTCCAGTAAGTGGGCCCGAGCCAGAGCTATACTGAGGGAGTTTGAGGAGAAGTGTGGGACTCCAATTGGCAAGCTTAGACAGGTGGCCGACGCCATGGACGTCGAGATGCATGCCGGTCTAGCATCTGAAGGCGGGAGCAAGCTCAAGATGTTGATCAGCTATGTCGACAATCTCCCAACTGGGTTCGTAAATTTATGTTATCTTGGATCATTTTCGAGTATTTGTAATTTGTATTTGGCTTTTCGAGATTTGAATACTTTTTCAAATACCATCAGAGAGAAATTCAAAATAGTATGTTGAATGGAGGGGCTAATTGATTTAAGCACTCAAAAAAATCAAGCTTTGATTCTGATTTATTACCCATCTCTTTTTGTTTCGACTTGGAGAATTGGTTTTGCTCGTTTATTTGACTAGTTTCGTGCTAAAAGGGAGTTTCGTCTAAAAATTCAGTCTTAATTAGCTCAATATTTTGTTTTTACTTTCTCGTTCTGAAAATATCTTTGTCTGTTAGTTAATTGTCAAGTTACTGGTGTTTAAATAAACAGACCGCTTGCCTTATTGTGACTTCCGAGTTCTGACAATGTTAGTCATGCAAAAAAACTATAGAACATGGTTGTTCAAGTTAAATTACTGAAGAAAGTAATGGAATGCAAATACTCTGCTCAATGATTTGCAAGAGCATGGTACCGAATAATAAAAACAAATGTGAGCTGTACATTTGTCAATCAAGCCAGAAATAAAGGAGACATAATTTATTAACATATATTAACAAGGTGTTTCTGTTTTGCACTTCTGCTGTGCTGTCATTTTCTGTTGTATTGGACTTAAGGGAGTCTGCTTTGCCATCAGAGGGAAAAATTGTTGTGGGGTTGAGATGGGACTGATGTAAATGGGTCATTTAGGATTATAATAAGGGAATTAGGAAGAAAAGAAGGGACACATATAGGTGTTGGGTTGATATTTGTAACTAACTATTGCGGTTATAACTAACTATGGGACCTAGTGGCCTTTATAAGGTGGATGATGGCTGAGTGCTAGGGGGAAGAGAATTTTGGACAGTCTCGGGGAGAGACCTAGCCTCTCGAAAGCTAGGAGTTTTGTATATTGCCTTCGGGTATTGTTCTATCAATAATATTTGCATTATTCAGCCATTTTTCTGCTATCTTTGTTCTGTTTCTGGGCAAGGGGTTCATCAGTGGTATCAGAGCAGTCTCGATCAAGGGATTTGCAAGAAGATGGTGAACACTAGGACTGACGGAAAGGTTGACGTTCTTGAAAAAGAAGTAGGAGGTCTCAAGAACGAAATGGAGACACTAAAAGAGGAAGTAGGGACGGTCAAAGATATAGTTCAGGGACTCCGAGAATCAATAACAAGGATGGAAAGGTTTGGCCAAATGGTGGAGATGCACCTGTCAAGCAAAAATAGTAGGGCAAACAAAGATGAGAAGAGACCAGACATTGACTTAAAGGCATTCTTGGAAGAACTCAGAGAGAGGAATGGCAAATTCAAAAAAGAAAGGGAAACAGTAGATAAAGAAATTGAAAAGGAATCTAAAGAGCAAAAACCGGGCTCGGTCGAAGAAAGCAAGAAAGATGTGGTGGCTGTCTTCAAGAGAGAAGAAAATAGAGAAGTGGAAAGTTCCAATTTCATGATTGACGCCCCAAAAGCGATGAGAACAGAAATGAAGAACAACCAGGAATGGAGTCCTAGCAACAATAGCAAAGAGAAAATAGTTGCCGAGGATGTGCAAAGGATTTTTATGTTGGAGTTAGGCCAACCAGCAGGTAATTTTCACCCTTCGAGTACCGAAACAGCAGGGGGGAGGGGCTGGGCACACAGCGGTGGCAGGAACAAAGAGAACTCTGAGAAAAGACGCTCATTCTTGAAGGAAGAAGGTGACTCAGAGAGAAGGCATTCTGTCGTGGCAGAAAGTGACTGCAAGGAAAAAAGCACATGGGTATTGGATCGGGTCAACAAGACCCGTTGGGGAAGAAGCCTAATAAGATTTTGGGCTGGCAAATATAATGAGCCCTGCTTGAGAACGAATAAACACTTCTGGTCTCCAAGTTGGGCAGGGGAGAATTATGGGCTTTATTCTGGAATAAGTGAAGGTGGGTTGGCCCAATACTTCATCTGCTGCGTTCTACCCAAACCCAATCACAATTCTAGGGTTGGCCAATTTCCTGATCCAGTTAAAACCCACCTGACCCGAGATGCCTATATAGAAAGTCAAGCCGAATCGCAACGTTCAACTGGAATGAAGCTGTGCCTGCTTACAACAGCAGCATCAAATTATGCCTTGTTCCATTACGAAGCGAGAAGGAGCAAGATCAAAATTGTTTTCTGTCATATTAATGGGTTTCAAGCAGTATTTAAATGGAAAGAATGCTCAGTTTCTTCTTCTTATCATGATAAAGAACTTGAGTTTTTTCCTGTCACAACATTGAGCAAACCAGAGGATGAACGTGACATCTCCAATATCAAGAAAACCAATAAAATGCAATTGGGGCTTGGTTCCGATTCTGCAGACCTAGTTCAAGCAAGCAAAAGGAGCAAAAATATTCCCCATCTTCAACTATTTACCATGACAGATGAAGAAAGGAAAGGAGAAACAACTAAGATGAAGATTCGACCACGAGAGATTTCTTTTGGGTATGCAACACATAACCCAATTACCAAGAAAACAACCCAAGAGATAGGCCTAGCAGCTGGTAGAGGGGTAGGAAGCAGTACTCCGATTTCTTTCTTAATTTTACTGAGATTATGGACCAAAAGAGATGCATACATGTTGCTCCAGAGGCAAGGACAAGTCATTGATGGATCAGCAATAAATAATTCGTTTTATAGGATGCATAGGCTACCACCAAACTTCATGGTTGCTAAAGTTGATTATTACTGGGAGTTTTATGATGTTATCAAAATTCATGATTGTTGTGCTTCATGCTTAATTGAGGAAAGGGTGCAGCTAACTGAACCAGAAGATGACATCAAAAGAAGTGGAATGACCATTATTAGCCAAGAGGAAGTTTTAATAAAATGGGAAGGACTGTCAGACTTTGGAAACACTTGGAAATTTTGTGTTACAGTAGGAAAGGAATCCCCTCACCTTCACCTTGAGGACAAGGTGTCTCTTAAAGGGGGCGGTAATGATGGGACTGATGTAAATGGGTCATTTAGGATTATAATAAGGGAATTAGGAAGAAAAGAAGGGACACATATAGGTGTTGGGTTGATATTTGTAACTAACTATTGCGGTTATAACTAACTATGGGACCTAGTGGCATTTATAAGGTGGATGATGGCTGAGTGCTAGGGGGAAGAGAATTTTGGACAGTCTCGGGGAGTTGCCTAGCCTCTCGCTGATGAACCCCTTGCCCAGAAACAGAACAAAGATAGCAGAAAAATGGCTGAATAATGCAAATATTATTGATAGAACAATACCCGAAGGCAATATACAAAACTCCTAGCTTTCGAGAGGCTAGGTCTCTCCCCGAGACTGTCCAAAATTCTCTTCCCCCTAGCACTCAGCCATCATCCACCTTATAAAGGCCACTAGGTCCCATAGTTAGTTATAACCGCAATAGTTAGTTACAAATATCAACCCAACACCTATATGTGTCCCTTCTTTTCTTCCTAATTCCCTTATTATAATCCTAAATGACCCATTTACATCAGTCCCATCATTTATGTTAGGGACTGGATAGTATGGGATGTCTAAGTCCCACATTGGGTAGTATGGGATGCTTGATGGGGTACTTAAGTAGTTTGGTTCTTCCCCCTTAACAGCTAGCTTTTGAGGGTGGGTTCCCCAAGCTGTTTAGGTACCTAACATTGGTATCAGAGCCAGGTTGTCGATGCACCGGAGAGGGCTACCTACGAAGGGGCTGACCGGAAAGGCCGAGTGAAGCGTCGTAGAGTGCAGCCGCCGGGACGTCGGCTCTCAAGGGTGGTGTTATGTTAGGGACTGGATAGTATGGGATGTCTAAGTCCCACATTGGGTAGTATGGGATGCTTGATGAGGTACTTAAGTAGTTTAGTTCTTCCCCCTTAACAGCTAGCTTTTAAGGGTGGGTTCCCCAAGCTGTTTAGGTACCTAACATTGGGCAAGGGGTTCATCAGGTTGTGATTCTTATTAGTGGGTTTGGTTGTTCAGTCCCACTGAATGATAAGGGTTTACTTCTAGAATGCATTTGGTAGTATTGGGCTGTGAAGAATCTAATGACAAGATAAAGCAATAGAAACATTTAAAGATAAAGTATTACAGTGTATTTCGAATGTTATAAACTTATAATGACTAAAAAATTTTATCCAATGACCTTAGAGTTTTTTAGAAGATGTCTTCATTTATTAGCCGTCTCTCACTTTATCCCATTGTTTCCAGGGATGAGGAAGGACTTTTTTATGCATTGGACCTTGGGGGCACAAACTTCCGTGTCCTTCGTGTACATTTGGGTGGAAAAGAAAAAAAAGTTATCAGCCAACAATTTGAAGAAGTTTCAATTCCTCCTCATTTGATGACTGGTTCTTCTGATGTAAGCCCTTTATGAGAAGCTCTATTATTGTTTGGGTCTGCCTGCAAGAATGCCTCTCAGAAGTATGCTAATTTATGTCGTTACAGGCATTATTTGACTTTATAGCAGCAGCTCTTGCAAAATTTGTTGATTCAGAGCCTGAAGGTTTTCGTCCTCCCCCTGGCAGGCAAAGAGAACTCGGTTTTACCTTCTCATTCCCTGTGAGGCAAACCTCAATTGCATCTGGGACTCTAATTAAGTGGACCAAGGGTTTCAATATTGAAGATGTGGTGATTTGACTTGACTCTGAGTTATATTCAATTTCTTTCTTTTAAATTGCATTCATGTTTCAAGGCATTTATGTTGATTCTGATTGAGGTACATGGTCCAGAGACATGCATGAGTATTTATTTGCTTCCTGTCAGAGTTAAAAGCAAAACAAGCTTCCTGTTCTTGTTGTAATGGAATATGTGAATCATGCAATCTCTTTTTAAAGAAAGAATTTTCCTCCTAATTTTTGTTTCCCTTCATTTTTGACCACGGCAATCTAACATTTATTCCTTTATGGCTTCTGTTGAGTTGTTTATAGGTTGGAGAAGATGTGGTGGGAGCACTAACCAAGGCCATGGAAAAGATTGACCTGGATATGCGTGTCTCAGCTCTAGTGAGTCTCACTTCTCTCTTTTAGGATCTTGTCCTATTGTTTTTCAAATCAGGCATTGAGAAAATGATGATTTACAGTTTATGTCAGACAAAATTTGGAGTCATGAGGTTCCATGGTTTGTATCAATTTATACTTGGTATTTAATATCTTGAACTGTAAGTAAAACTGACATGGTAATGTGATGCAGGTTAATGATACCATTGGAACATTAGCCGGAGGTAGATACTACAATCAGGATGTCATTGCTGCTGTCATTTTAGGTACTGGCACAAATGCAGCATATGTTGAGTGTGCTCATGCAATTCCAAAGTGGCCTGGTCTTCTACCAAAATCAGGAGAGATGGTATGTATGATACGTATATTGATTTCATTGGATTTCACGTGTGATAGTTTTATCCTTATCATGAAACGATAATGTAAGTAATGATTTGTTGCTGTCATATCATATTGATTTCTATTGAATGCTAAAGGTTATAAACATGGAGTGGGGTAATTTCCGATCCTCACATCTTCCTTTGTCGGAGTATGATCTAGCTTTAGATTCTGAGAGCTTAAACCCTGGCGAGCAGGTAATAATCATCTATCATTAGTTCAAATGATTAATGTGCTTATGTAACACACTTCTGCTTTTGTTTGCAGATTTTGGAGAAGTTGATTTCTGGTATGTATTTGGGGGAAATTGTAAGGAGAGTTTTACTGACGATGGCTGAAGAAGCTGACTTCTTTGGAGAGTCTGTTCCCCCCAAGTTGAAAATTCCTTTTATACTTAGGTTTGACAATTTATCCGACCAAACCTCCGCGTTTATTTGTCCAGGTCCTCTGTGATGTTTTATATCACTCTCTGGCCTTATTTTTTTTAATTGGAGGTGTTTGCTTACGTATAGTGGCCACTCAGTTGTTCGTGCCTTGCTTTCTAATATTATACCAGGCAAGCAAACATTTAATGAATACACTATTTGGTCCCTACCAAATACACCATTGTGTTCTTTTGGATGCTTGGACCTATAGTTAAAATTTGATAGGTTGGTGGAGGTGATACAGAATAATTGTACAAAGGGTAACGGCCTTGAAAGTTGCTGATGTGCTAATCAAACATATAGATGAGCATATTTGCAATATATCACTTGTTACTTCCTTTTTTGAATTAAATTTGCATTGGAATACGTTAATTTTGTGGCATGTTAGAGCTTTCAGAATTTTCACTTATTCTTTTATGGGATGTTTAGGACACCTGACATGTCCGCCATACATCATGACACATCTTCAGATCTAAAAGTTGTCGGAAGCAAATTGAGGGATATATTAGAGGTACATAAGCTCTATTGATCGTGTTGGACATTTATACAGATATGGTTTTCTGATCTCCCTTTTCCATCCGGTGAATTTGTTCTCTTGAATTAGATGCAAGAGGCAGGAGAAGTTAATTATAAAATAAACTATTGGGATCAATCTGTAATTGTAAATGAAATCTTGCATATCATTTTATGAGCAATAAACATTGGCATTTTTCCAGCATAAAGTGGGGAGCTTTTTTATTGATTGTGTCAGATATATATACATACATATATGGTTGTCTGATCTCCCCTTTCCATCCTGTGATTTTTTTCCATATACATATAAGGTGAGCTCTTCTTATGATTGCTCTTTTCTCAGATCTCTACTACATCCCTGAAAACAAGGCAGATTGTTGTGGAACTTTGTGACATCGTTGCTACTCGCGGGGCACGCCTTGCTGCTTCTGGTATTTTAGGCATTCTCAAGAAATTAGGAAGGGACACAGTGAAAGCTGGGGAGAAGCAGAAATCGGTGATAGCATTGGATGGAGGATTATTTGAACACTACACTAAATTCAGGACTTGCTTGGAGAGTACTCTAAAGGAGTTGTTGGGAGATGAGGCGGCCGAGACCGTTGTCATCGAGCACTCTAACGATGGCTCTGGCATTGGAGCAGCCCTCCTTGCAGCTTCTCACTCGCAGTATTTGGGAGTGGAGGACTTCTGAAAATAAGGTTAATCCCAGACGACGAAGTGTAATGGTTTTGATTTTTGTGTACCAAATAGATCAACAAATGGAAACAGTGAAGCCATAGTTATGACCAAGTTCTAAGGGAAGCATCTTTTACTGCGATGGTTTTAATACTGCAACTATTGGTTGAGCAGGGAACAGACATAGTACTGCCACCATTGATGCTGCTCCCTTGCTAATGGTTTTGGCTTCAGTGTTTCTCTCTCTCCAATGTTAAGGAATAAAATGGGATATGTAAACTAGACTATGGGGAATGTAATCTGTTTGCAGCTGGAGTAAATCAGCACTGTCATGTATAAACAAGGCTGATTTTTTGTTGTTATCTTTTTGTTAGCATGGCTGAAAGATCACCGTTCCACACTTAGTTATCTGTGAAGAGTTGGTTTTATTTAACTATTATGATTACAGCATTCTTTGGAAGTATAAAATTCTCTTGTTTGGCATTAGACTACAAAAAAAGAAACAAACTTAGGGATGCTTCCCTCTCAACGCCCTTTTGCTTGGAAAGACAATTGAGAAGTCCCCTTCCTTGTGAAAATTTGGGACATGGATGAAAATTTCCCAATTGCACCGAGCATTAAAGGCTGCCAAAATTTGGGATGATTGTACAGTCAAGCTTTTGTTACTGGTTATATCCTTGCTCACAATTCACTCATATCTAAGTATTACTGCTCTAAATCTTCTGACTAAGCTTAAGACAAACTTCCTAGCAGTCATTATCAATATCCAGCCTACACTCTTTCTTTGAATTCTTGAGGAGAGGAACAGCTTCGAAGATACCAACGTTCTTGTCTCCATAACCAAATGGGTCCCTGTAACGAAGCAACATTTGAACCACCTCCTTCATGGAGGGCCTAATACTTGGCAGTGTTGCAGTACACATCAATCCAAGTTTGAAGACACTGCAAATTTCATCCATATGGCATGCTTCCTTAATTTCTTCGTCTATCACATCTTCTACATCCCCACCGACCTGCACGTGACGCAATGCCCATTCTGCAAGAGATGAGTGTTCATCTCCATAGTTTGCTTCTTTTCCTGTTGTTAGTTCCAATAGGACAACCCCAAAACTGTACACATCAACCTTTTCATTGATTTTTGTCGTTTGAATATATTCTGCAATTCAAAGTCAACATTTCCCCAGTGAAAAATGTGAGAGAAAATGCACATGCTTCAAAGACTAACTAATATAAAGTAAAAAATTCACCTGGAGCCATATAGCCGAATGAGCCAGCCACAGCTGACACAGTGGCAAGTTGTGTTGGGTTGAGCAACATCCTAGCCAGACCAAAATCAGCAATTTTTGCATTGAATTCAGAATCCAAAAGGATGTTACTAGTTTTTACATCGCGATGAACAACAGGTGGTGAGCAGTCATGGTGCATATAGCTCAGACCGTGTGCTGCCCCAATGGCTATCTGCAGTCTCTTTGGCCAATCAAGAACACCATTGAAGTTCCTACTTTCCTTGTTCAACCACCGATCAAGGCTACAGTTTTCCAGATATTCATACACAAGCAGCAGAGAACTCTCACTAGAAATGCAGCACAGCAGCTTCACGATATTGTTATGACGAATTTTGCTCAAAATCTTAACTTCTGCAAGGAAAGCATCCTCAAGCTTCTTCTCCAACTTCTCCTTATTCCATATCCTTTTCACAGCAACATAGCCTAAATCACTGACAGCAATTCGGTACACTGTACCGTACCCACCTCTGCCTATAATATTATGATCTGTCATGGACGATACGATATTTGCTTCTGTGAAACTAAGCCTCTGAAAGGAAGTCAGCTTCCATGAGGTATCCAACTCTTGCTTTCTTGTTTTGTATACTCTGATCATCAATAGTAACAACAAGAAAGCCGCTAAGGAGGCTATCACCACCAGGGTTATGATCAAAACAGGAGACACAGATGTGTGCTTTTGAAGGCCAGAAAATGAATTGCATGAGGTTAGGTTTGTCATTGGGGTATCAGCACAAAGACCAGAATTGTTCAGAAAGCTTTGGGAATAAACAAGGTTTTCAAATTGACTAGGAATCTTGCCTGTGAAATGATTGGATGAGAGATTAAGGTTTGTGAGTGTCATTGCCAAATGGCCAAGTTGAGTTGGAACATGGCCAGAGAATTGATTTTCTGACAAGTCTAGTTGTGCAAGGACAGGTAAAAGACCAACTGAATCTGGGATTTGTCCAGAGAGGTGGTTGTGGCTCAAATTTAGAGTTGAGAGACACTTCCATGATATGATTTCTGATGGAAGTGATCCTGTTAGCTGGTTCTGGTCAAGCAACAGAGTTGCTAGACGGGAAAGTCTTGTTAGCTCTTGTGGAATACTTCCATTGAAGAGATTCTTACTGGCGTTAAACACCACCAGATTCCTCCAGGAAGATACTTCTTTTGGAATCCTACCAGAGAACTGATTGTAACTAATGGAGAAGAGTGAAAGATTCCAAGGCAATCTTTGAGGAAGCTCACCGGTGAACTTATTGTCGCTGATCATTAAAGTCGTCAAATCATGTGACGTCCAAAGGCTGCCAGGAATTTTCCCATAGAACCCGTTATTGTAAATTTTTAACGTTTTCAGGGTACTGCAATTTCCTAACGATTCTGGTAACTCCCCGCTGAATTCGTTATCATAAGCGCTTAATCCGATTAACTTGCCATGATAGCACAAGTCCTCTGGTAATTTTCCTGTAAAGCTATTGGATGCAAACTCAACGTACTCAAGAGGCGAGTGACGACCAAAGTCAAGAGGAAGAGTACCTGATAGATTGTTGGAGAAAACTCTGAAATCTGTCAGATTTGGTAGACGGGCAAAGCTTTCTGGCATCTCCCCCGATAATTGATTCATTTGCAAACTCAAAAGCGTTAGCTTCTTGAGCTTCCCTATACCATCTGGGATTTTACCTGTAAGATTATTCTCTGAAAGGTCGAGATAATTTAGGTTTAAGGCTTCAATGACTTCAGGTATTTCCCCAGATAACCTATTGTTGTAAACATACAATACGCTTAGATTCTTCAGAGTAAACAAACCGCTGGGAATTCTCCCAGTTAAACCATTCCCAGATATATCTAAAAGCTCCAAAGCCACCATTTCTCCAATACGTTCTGGGATTTCCCCAACCAAGTTCGTGTCGTACATCTTAAAAGTCTTCAATTTTTTCAACTGGATAAAGCTAGAAGGCAACTTCGTAGGAGGTAGAACGCTGTTGAGGGCCATGAATAATAATTCAAGATTGGATAAGTTACCTATTTCATCAGGGATAGTGCCGTTGAATTGACACTGGTGAAGTTGAAGATTTCTCAGCTGATTTAGCTTTCCAATGCTCGGCGGAATGTCGCCAGAGAAGTTGTTAGCACCGAGGCTAAGAAAACGCAGGTTGGCCAATCGGTCAATGTCGTCTGGAATCGGACCCACAAAGTAGTTCTCCGAGAGGTCGAGGTGCTCGAGCTTGGAGCAGTTGTAGAGAGATCTTGGAAACTCTCCGGGAATGTAATTGTACTGAAAATCAATCAACGTGAGATTTTTGAGGTCACAGATGAAAGGTGGTATAGTTTGGGTGATGTTGGTGTTGACTAAAGAGAGTCCAGTGACAGAGTTATCGGTGCAGGTGATCTCTGGCCAAGAACAATGTGAGGGATCTGATGGGGTCCAGTGGGCGAGGAATGGTGGGTTTCGTAAGTACTGTGTAATGCTCATTAGGACTGCATGTTCTTGATCATACAGTTCAGACTCTGAGTTTGCATAGCTCAGGAAGAGGAAGAAGAAGAAGAAGGAAAGGGAGTAAGAATAAACCGGCATTTTGGCACTTATTTGGGTTATTTTTGCCATCTGGCAGTTCCAAGTTTTACTGGTTTTCTCAGTAATTCATTGAAGTTGCTAATTTGCTCGGGATGAAGAATAATATATATAAGAACTTAGGAAGAGAAGATGATCTAGCTTCAGTCTGCAATATTCGAACTCACACATGGGGTGGAAAAATTTGGTGGGTCTGAAGGTCAAGGTGAGTTATTTATTGGTCCTTAGCGGAGCACAAACCAAAACCGTCAGTGATACCCCCAGCTTGATGGTGACTGGACTAGCGAGAAAGTTTTAATTTTTATCTAAAGCTTTTTACGGTGAAATTTCTGTAATGTCATGACTCATGATTGAGAAAAGAAAAAAAAGAAATGAAATGAGAATACCCGCAATCCACGTGCGACCAAGTGATTGAAGATATTTCAAATATTCGTTGATATCACGTGACCGAGATTAATTATGACGGCAAATTGCGTTTCTTAATACTTTCCTTTTCTTATAAATCACAGATACTGTGAAGTGAAGATAAAGTATTAGGAACATGAGTTTGAAAGTGTAAGTCATTCAGTGAGAAAAAAAGGGGAAGAAGCAGCCTTTGTTGAATTGAACGCATGCCATTACAGAATTTTCAACCATAAAAAAGACAAAAATATTCCGTCGACATTATGACATCAGAAGACCTTGACGCAGACACTTAACCCATTTGCTGGAGGGCTTGTTTTGAAATATGAATCCTGTGTGTCTGTTTTCAGATGCCACAACCATCCAATCCAATGTAAAATAGACAATTCAAATATAGACTTTGGAGTTTAGAGCATACGATTTTCACCAAAACCAAAAAAACAGTATTTGTGTTTTGTGTTGTAAACTAAGATCGTTGGCCTTGGCCCGTGAGCCTCTCTCTCTCTCTCTCTCTCTCTCTCTCTCTCTCTCTCTCTCTCTCTCTCTCTCTCTCTCTCTCTCTATATATATATATATATATCTTTCTCTCTCTTAATTTTGTATATTAAAATAATATAATTTTAAAATTTTTTAGTATAAAATTCAGTAATTTTTTATTAAAATATAATTTATATATGTAAAATATTATTTTTTTAATATTTTTAAATAGCCAATAGTTTTAAATTTTTCATATTTTCTTTCAAAATTTACTAAATTATATTTAAATTTAAAAAATGTATATTTATTTTTAAAATATTACAAAAGTTTATATATCTAAATTTATTATATTTATTGAATATAAGGTTATAAAATATAAAAATGTAATAAAATAAATTTATTTATATTAAATAAAAACAAGAAGAAACTTTTAAAAAAATTGACTAGCCCATTTACAGGGGTTCTGGGATGGGACCCGTGGGCCACGAGCCAAGTTGATAGTACTACAAACTACTATCATCATATTATTTTTATAATTTTTCAAATTATAACTTGTATCTTTGTCATTTTTATCTCATATTTTTTTAGAGTTTCTAACGTAATTTTAAAAAGCACACTATGTTATTATCATTTTTTTTCTATGCTGTTTTGATTCTTGAATTTTTTAAAAAAATTTGTTTAATCCTAAAAAATTTTACCAACATAAAATTTTTTCTTAAAGATAATATTCTACGGTAACATGACTCAATTTCATTAACATTTTGTGGGGTGAAATTGGGTTGGTAGCGTTCACAATAGACTCATTTAATCCATGACAATAATAGCCTTTGTATTGGGTCCGAGGATCTTAAGAATATGAGTTGATGGTTCAGTGCCCTCTCAACATCACTCGCTAATCGCTTCCTTGTCCTATATTTATTGGGATCGCGGGCGCCTCCTTAGCGGACACGCTAAGGAGGCGCCGTGGCTGCCCACAGCAGTCGATCGGCTGTGGGCCCCACCCAGACAAGTGGGGCCCACAGCCGATCGACGGCTGTGGGCCGCTAAGGACCCTCCCGCAAGAGAGGGTTCCAGCTTCCTATTTATTGCACGTTGTCTTCTTTTTACTTTTCTAACACTATTTTAATTTATAACAACCAACACAAAGACTTAGAAAAGCTTGGAAGTCAACCACAAGGTCTCAAAGTTGGGTTTTTAGCCCCAACCACCAAGAAAATTATAAAGAGATATTATTAAGTTAGTTGTAATATTATCTTTTTATGTTATTTCCATTTAGTTAAAGTTTTAGGTGAAATCAAACTATAACTTAGCTATTGGGTAGTATGTACCATTCTAGTTAATAAACTAGGTTTGGCATTCAATTTTGAATAAAGATAACGTTTAAGGATAACATTACAAACGTTTTAGCAATTAAAGGATTAAAGATTCACCCGTCTTTGAAGTAAATATGCTATATAATTATGTGTGAAGTTAACTGAACAAAAGACAGTCAAACTGTTATCTTTATCAAATTTAACATAGTTGTTACTTTGCTCTGTAAGAGTCAACGCCATAAAAAGACAAACTTGGTGGGCAATAATTTGTACCCATTGGGCAGACTTTGACTTCCAGTTGCATATTCTAGCATGCTTCCATTTCCTTATATTCTAACCCCACATGCTATCTCTATAATTTCTGATCATCAAACCTGGAAAATTCTGTAAGGTAGATCAGTAAAGTTAGGTTAGGAAGCAGCAAGTCATGGTAAACACGAGAAAATTTCATTTGTTGGAGGTCCAGTGAACACTGGGCCTCATGCCATTTACCTGCCTTGTTATCAAGTACTCAAAACTGCAGCATATTCAACAAAGGAAAGCTAGAGATTCTGTAGATTTTCAGTGTTAGGTTCAGCAGATTTCATCAAACCAAACCAACCATGTAATCCAATTCAGCTAAGGATTGGCTCTGAGGGTCCAAGGTTGTACAATGGATCAGTGCCTTCTCAAGACCGCTTCTTTGTGCTAAATTCAATTTCAATTTTGTAGATGATAACAACAAACAAAAAGACTTGGACAGTATCCGGATTCCTAGCCTCTAGCGCCATACGTTCCTCGTTTTTTCTGTCTTTTATTTTTTTAAAGTAATGTTTGAAAAAAAAATTACGTGAGAGAAATCACAGCCATTGGATGTGCTGCATCCAACAAATTTGATGGGACCTAGAACTTCTTGTACGTCAAAGAAAATTATAAACAGAAGAGAATTTAGATTCAGATTCACTTGGACACGGTGAAGCTCAACTACTCATACAAGCTCTCCAATTAGGTGATCAACTCCCACTCTCAAAGAAAATGATAGACATAATTGTTGATTTTAAACTTCCTCTTTTGTGTATAATATTTTATTTTAATTTAAACTCTTACATGTTAAACTACTTATAATATTATCCTTTATGCTATTTTCACCTAGTTAAATTTTAACGTGTAATCAAACCATGTGGTGACATTATTGGGTGTTAACTTTAGCTTAGCTACTGGGTAGCATATAACATTCTAATCAATGAATTAGGTTTACCTTCAAAATTTTAGATACAGATGACATGTAAGGATAACATATAAATTCATCTATTTTTTGAAGAATTACTTGTAATTTATTTCTATCTAATATGTTAAATTGACGCAATACGGCTATAGTTTTTAAAATTAGACTAATCATTGATTTAGTAAAGACATTGGTTTAAAATTTATTAGTTTAATTATAGTTGAACTGTGATTAAATTGCTTGTAATTATATATACATATATATTAATTTTATACATTAAATTGAATATAATAAATGAATAAGTATTTTTATTCTTAAAATTTATAAATTTACAAAGGATTAGACAAGCTATTAAGTATTTTTGTACATATGTAATAATAATACTTAATTTGAATAATATATGAATGTGAAACAATTAAAATTAGTTACAAAATAATATATCATAATACAAATATGCAAAATAACACATTATTACTCATAAAATGTATGAAAAAAATAAAAATTAAAAATAATACTAAAACCAGTTCAATTATCGAGCTATTCGTTTTCACCGATTTTTTTAATTCTTGATTGGTTCTTTTGGTGACTGATTCACTAGATTCAACTGAATTAATGATGTGATATCGAATTTTTTCTTAGTCTAGCTACAAGAGATTGACACACATGCCCAAGCTCAAACTACACCTTTTTCTAGTATTATGCTGTTTAAGGCCTTAGTATAGCAGCCAAATTAATGACAAGCTACCTTATCTATTATTTTCTAAGTTTCCAAAGTTGTGGTTATAGAGAAAACAAGGACCAATCGTCCTAAAAGCTTAAGCCTTACAAAAACCAGTATATACATACCCATGAAGCTCAAACTCAAGTCCCTAACCAAGGAATGGAGCTCAAAAAAGATTCTGTGCGAAGCTAATTTAAGGGCAGACATTAAAAATGTTACCTTTATCAATTTAAAATTAATTTTAAATAGGCTGTTGCTTTACTTGGTGGTCTGTACAGATGCATCCACTAAAAGACTTGGAAACTTGGAAGGAAAGGGGGTGGCCAATAATTTGAACCCATTAGGAGACTGAAAGACTTTGACAACCTACAAATGCATCCACAACCATATGCTCGCATTTCCAACACCACCTCAGATTCTACCCCACGTCATTGCTGTCAAATGTGTAATCATCAACCCACACAAATCACTACTCTGTCCCTCTACTTCATTGACTGTCAAACATGGAAAATTCTGTAAGGTGGATGAGTGAAGTTGGGTTAGGAAGCATCACGCCATTTACCTACCTGCCAATCGAATATCCAATCCCACCTTCTACTATTCAAAACCCAGGCAAATTCAAGGAAGCAGAACTAAAGATTCTTTACGCATGACAGTGTGGTTTAGTGGAAAAAGGTGATGATATATCTTCCAATTTGTGTAGCGGACAAATAAGAATTGAAAGTTGTTTTGATACTTTTATTATTGGTATTGGGTGACTTGAATTATTTGACGAATCGAATTATGGCTCAATTTGATATTTTAGAACTGTAACCCCAAAGGAGAAAAATATGGAGGTTTGTGGAGCGGGCCTGTGCCTGTAAGCCAGCAAACAATCCATGATATGTTTTATGTTTTCTCCCAGACCACTTATGTATTTTTTGATATATACTCTATTTTGATTTTATCATATATTCAAAATAGTTTTTACCAATGAAAAAATTAAAAAAATTTTCTACTAATAGATGTAGGTCACATTGACCGAACCACATTAAATATGTTTATTTTTTATATTTTTTGTTCTGTTTATCTTCTATGTTCATTGCGTTTGTTCCGTGACATGTGTTAAGCAAATTTTGTCAAAACAATCTTGTGTTTCTACCACCCAGAGGAAATATCATTTCCACCTAAAAATCTTTCTGGGCCTGCCAAATGGAACTAATCTTTGAGAGGCTTTAAACTAGCTTATCATTATTGGAAATTAAAAAAAGAAAAGCAAACTTTACATTAACATGAAGAGTTTCTACTTTCTCTAAACGTGGTATGAGGACAGGAAGTGCACTCCTCCTTACCAGTGATTCATTGAAATAACACATCAACAGTTCCGGACATTGGACTATACTCCCTGAAAACTCTGTTGGTTAATATTCTGGCTAATTATCATTATCAATATCCAACCTACTCTCCCTCTTAGAGTTCTTTAAGAGGGGAACAGCATCAAGGTGACCAACATTCTTCTTCTCTATATGAGCAGATGGATTCCTCCATTGGAGCAAAATATGGAGTACCTCCTTCATGGAAGGCCTACCAGCTGGATCTTTTTTTGTACACATCACCCCAAGTTTGAACACACTGCACATTTCATCCAAGTATATGGGTTCCTTCACCCCTTTGTCTAGAACTTGTTCTATGTTGCTTCCCAACTGAATCTGACGACACGCCCATTCTGCAAGAGATGAGTGTTCATCTCCATAATTTGCTTCTTTCCCTGTCGTCAGTTCCAATAAGATAACCCCGAAACTAAACACATCAACCTTCTCGTTCACTCGTTTCGTTTGAGCATATTCTGCAAATTCATGTTTCAACTAGCATTAAACTCATTTCCATTCCAACTATAAAAGAAAGCAGTATAGTTTGTAAGTATGTAAACAAAAGATTTTGGAGTTCAGAAACAATTTGTTTCCTAGAATTGTTATTTTTGAAAACTAACTCATGCATTGAATAATTTATTAAGATTAAAACTAAATAGGTTTGAGAGACCAACCAGGTGCAATATACCCAAAAGAGCCAAGCACAGCAGACATGGTATCAAGTTGTCCTGGCTTGATCAACATCCTGGCCAGACCAAAGTCAGCAACTTTGGCATTGAACTGAGAATCCAAAAGAATGTTGCTTGTTTTCACATCACGATGAATAATGGGCGGTGAGGAGTCATGGTGCATATAGCTCAGACCTTGAGCAGCTCCAATGGCTATATGCAATCTCTTAGGCCAATCAAGAACAACATCATGGACTGAACCTGACACACCTGATGATCCAATCATCTTGTGCAGCCAGCGATCAAGGCTACGGTTTTCCAGATATTCATAAACAAGAAGCAGAGAATCCTCATTGGATATACAGCACAGAAGCTTCACTATGTTTGTATGACGAATAGCGCTCAAAATTTCAACTTCTGCAAGAAATGCTTTCTCAAGCTTCTGATCTAACTTTCTGTCACTGCATATCTTCTTCACAGCAACATAGCCTATATCATTGATAGCAACACGGTATACTGTACCGTACCCGCCTCTGCCTATAATGTTATATTCTGTCATGGATGATACGATGTTTGATTCTGTGAAATTCAGCCTCTGAAAAGAAGTCAGCTTCCATAAAGTGTCCAGTTCTTGCTTTCTCTTTTGGTATACTCTGATTATCAAGATTGACAACAAGAAAACGGCTATACAGGCTATTACTCCCAGGCTAATGATCAAAGCAAGAGGCACAGATGAGCCCCTGCTTGACATTTGGGAGCCAGAACCAGAATTGCATAAGGTAATGTTTAGTCCTGCCATGTCAGCACAGAGACCAGGATTGTTCAAAAAGCTGTCAGCAAAAGCAAGATTTTCCAATTCACTAGGAATCCTCCCCGTCAAAAGATTGGAGGAGAGATTGAGATTGGTGAGTGTCAAATGGCCAAGTTGAGTCGGAACTTGGCCAGAGAATTGATTTTCTGACAAGTCTAGTTGTGTGAGCACAGGTAAACGACCAATGGCATCTGGGATTTCTCCAGAGAGCTGATTTTGGCTCAGGTTTAGAGCTTTCAGAGACTTCCATGATATAAAGTCGGATGGAAGTGGTCCTGAAAGTTGGTTCTGATCAAGCAACAGGTCTGTCAGCTGGGAAAGACTCGTTAGCTCTTCTGGAATACTTCCATTGAAGAGGTTGTTACTGGCGTTGAACACCACCAGATTCCTCATGGAAGATACTCCTGCTGGAATTCGACCAGAGAACTGATTGTAACTAATTGCCAAGCGTGAAATATTTCTAGGCAATGTCTCAGGAAGTTCACCAGTGAACTTATTTTGGTTGATCATTAAAGTTGACAAATTTAGAGAGGCCCAGAGGCCGCTGGGAATGTTGCCAGAAAGCTCGTTATTATCAACCCTCAACTCTATCAGGCTACTACAATTTCCCAGCGATTCTGGCAACTCTCCGTTCAGTTTGTTGTCATAAGCTGTTATTCGAAATAAATTGCCATTATAGCATAAGTTCTGAGGCAGATTTCCTGTGAAATTGTTTGACGCAATCTCAAATCTTCTAAGCTTTGAGCGGAGGCCAAACTCCGGAGGAAGAGTACCTGATAAATTGTTGAAAACAACACCAAAATCCATTATAAATGGAAGACGCCCTAGGCTTTCTGGTATCTGACCTGAAAAGTGATTGAAGCCCAAATTTAAACCAGTTAACTTCACGAGATTTCCAAGGCCATCAGGTATTTTCCCAGTGAGATTGTTCTGTGTAAGATCAAGGATGGTCAGGTTGGATAATTCAACCACCTCTGGTAGCTCCCCAGAAAGATCATTTCTTGAAAGAAACAGTATGCTTAGATTCTTCAGAGTAAACAAACCACTGGGAATGTTCCCACTTAAACTATTAATCGATATATCCAAGTGCTCCAAAGCCACCATTTCTCCAATGCTTTCTGGGATTTCCCCAATCAGGTTAGACTCATACATCTGAAAATCCTTCAGATTCTTCAGCCTGGTGAAGCTGGCTGGCAACTTTGAAGGAGCGAGTTTTCTGTTTTGGGCCATATCCAAGACTTGAAGATTGGACAAGTTGCCTATTTCATCAGGGAATGTGCCGTTAAACTGAGAGCTGTCCAGATAAAGACTTGTTAGCTCCTTTAACCGTCCAATGCTCGCCGGAATATCACCGGAAAAGTTGTTGCCTCCAAGGTTGAGAAAACTCAGGTTAGCCAGTCGGTCAATGTCATCTGGTATCTTACCAACAAAGTAATTATTCGAGAGGTCCAGGTACTCCAGCTTGGAGCAGTTGTAGAGAAAAATGGGGAATTCCCCGGGAAAGTAATTCCATTGAAAATCAATGATCGTGAGGTTTTTGAGTTCACAGAGGAAAGGCGGTATTGTCTGGGTGATGTTGGTGTTTATAAGAGCCAGTTTTGTGACAGAGTCGTTGGTGCAGTTGATCTCTGGCCAAGAACAATGGGAAGAATTCGACGAGGTCCAGTGACTGAGAAAAGATGGGTTTTGCAGGTATCGCTTTATCCTCAGCAACACTGCATGTTCTTGATCATACAGTTCAGACTGAGAGTTAGCATGGCTCAGGAAGAGGAAGAAGAAGAAGAAAAGGGAGTAAGATGGGATTTGGAGACACGAGAATGGAGTTGATTTTGTCATCTGGGTGTGTGAACTCACGTCTACTCAAAATGTCATCTGGGAGAAGATGATGATGATGATGGAGGTGTTTCACGTTGGTTGTCAGCAAAGCCGAAGTTTGCTGGTGTATACACACCGGAAGTTTGAAAAAACGTGGGCTTGCCAAACTTGGACTTTCAAAGTTTCAAGTTTCAACTAATAAATAGTTTAGCGGGTCAAATATGAAAAGCCTTATTGTGGGGCCTGGTTGGTCACAAATCTATTTCATCGTTGAAGTTAAACCAACTAAAACTTCTAGATGGAAAATTTGTCAACGCACTTTGTCTGCTTCTGCTTCTAGGTTAGACGCTTCTACCCTGTCTGCCTCAAATCATTGTAAAAACTGATCAGAGTAATTATATGTCTGTTCAACTTCTGAGTTGAATTCACTTTTCACAAGTGCACGCGAGTGCTTCTTATCAGTTCAATTTATTAAACTTCACAGACTAAGTTTGTTTGCCACTTCAAAGTATTGTAGCAAGAGAATTCAATGAAATGTTATATAATTAAATGGGAATGCTTGTGAGTGGAGATGGCATTACTTATGAAGTTCATGAATCTGGGGATTTGGAGTATCCATATCCACCAGCAAATGCTTCAGTGAGACTAAGTACGGACATGGTTGGAGCCTCGCGCACCCAGAAACCAATATATATATATATATATATATACCTGGATCTGTAGGTGTCTAGGTGATGTGACAATGGGATGGAAAAGTTTTTATAGTTTGTATTCAACGTCACGTCATCTCAAGTTAATAAATTGAATAAAAAAGTCCAGACAGCCCGCCATTGTTGAACATAGACCAGTACAGAGCAGAACTTTCCACGGCCAATCAAGCAAATAACTACCATTTGTTCTTTTTTTGAAAAATATGTATTTTCCTGAGTATTTTAATTCTTTAATACTTAATTTTAAATATATACTATTCACTTCTTATTTCTGAAATATATATATATATATATATAATTATTTAGTACTCAAATTATAAAAATATATGATTTATTTTTAAATATATATATATATATATATTGTTATTATTTGACCTTTAAATTTTATAAACACTCAATGTAATTTTAAAATTTTTAAATTTATTACTCATTAGTTTTTAGAGTATATATATATATATATATATAGAATTTAATGGGTAACAAGTCAATGATTTATAAAAATTGATTCGCTTACTTTAAAATTCGAAAAGCTAAATTATGTCCATATGAAATTTATCAACTAATTAAGACATGTATCTTTTAAAGGAATATATATATATATATATATATATATATATATAATATTTCTTTTTTATTGTCAAAAGTGTTGCTATTCAATTCTGTTAAAAGTGTAACAGCTTTTCAAGAGAAAAAAGGTTATTAGAAGGTCCACCTCTGTCTCCACGAAGCTCGACCCTTTTTTCACACTAGCAAATATTGATTTGTGTGTTGATTAAATTTTTTTTTCAAGGATTTGGCTCCACAAAAAATTGAGAGTGAAGGAAGCAACTTCTCCATATTTAAGCCCTTTCAAGAGTTCCTATGCTATAACTGTTGTGAAAAAGCCTGTTGCTCAGAAATTAAAAAAAAAATATTTGGTAAAATAGAAAAATCCTATAAAAGTTTTTATTTTAATAGAAGCATTGTATTAGTTCAGACGGAGGTGTTTCTATTCATTTATTTTAGAATTCTCAAAAGGAAAATGAGACTGCGCATAAATTCAGACCGATTTACTTTAAAAAGAATTAAACAAGACCTTAAAAATCATTACCAATCTTAAATCGTGATCAAAATTGAATTTTTTAAAATATATAAATTAGAAAATTGCTAACCAGTGTCCGAAGAATGTATTTAATGTTAGGAGAATTATAAATATATTATTATTTTAATAAAAATTCAGACAAAATTATTTAGTAAAACTGACTATAATTTTTAAAGACAATAATACCATTCATCTAACAACTTGAAATTTTTAATTCAATATTAATTTAAATAATTTTTATTAACACTTCCTACAAATCCTCTTTTGGTTACTACTATTTGAGCCCAACACTCTCCACTTTTTTAATTTAAATAATTTTTATACTAATTTTATTTATTATATAATGTATTTATTTAATTAAAACACTTTATAACTTGATATTATGTATTCTTAAAATACATGTGTAATTTTTATTTATCACTTGTTTTTAATTTATTATTTATTATATAATATATTTGATAATTTGTATAAATGACTCAGGACAATTAAAATGTCAAGCGAAAAAAGTTATAAAACTCAAATGAAATGTTAAGTAATTTGTAAAGGGCATTGGTTAGTAATTTTCTATAAATTATAAGATAAATAGTAAGAGTTTTCAAACATAATATTAAAATCACAGGTACTCATAACATTATTCATAAATACTTTTTTGACTTTTTTTTTATTTTAGTTCCGTAAAGAACTATCCAAGAATAATTATAGAATACCATAATAACTTTTACACACGACCATGTTGACATAATGGAGAGCCCTTTGATAGAATTCAAAGGTCTTAAATTCAATCCTAACTTACACGCTCCTTCGGCTACCGTGGGAAAATTAGATACCGATTTCTCAGATGGCCCAAAGCTATACGGGATCGAATCAGTTTAATTAAAAAATTAATAAATTAATTCACTTTAAATGACTAAATTGATGAGTATTTAAATTGATAAAAAATTAATAAAATTAACCAGTTTAACCAATTTAATTTTTTTAAAAAATTTGTAATTTTTTTAAATTTTTATTAAATATTATTATATATTTTAAAAAATTTCTAAATATTTAAACTATTAAAAAAAAATTTAAAATTAGTATAAATAAATAAATATATATATATATGTAACATGTTTGAAATATTTTAATATCTATAACTATATATTAATTATATATTTTAAATATTATTGACTAGATCATAATTCAACCATTAACTCTTAAACAGGTGTTTTGATCGGTTTAATAATCAGTTCAATTTTATAATTTTCTGAACCCTGGCCCAAGCACAAAAATAGACATTATTGGGGGCACAGAGTCCTTTCTATGTACGTAAATTTAAAATCTCTCAACTATTTAAAGAAATTAACTATGCTAATCTCTTTTTTTGTTGTTTTTTTGGGGGGGGGGGGGGGAAAAGACATTATTGGGGGCACAGAGTCCTTTCTATGTACGTAAATTTAAAATCTCTCAACTATTTAAAGAAATTAACAATGCTAATCTCTTTTTTTGTTGTTGGGGGGGGGGGGGGGGGGAGCACAATGCATAATCTGGATTCACCCCAGATAACTCCCTCCAGCTGGAGTAATCCTTGAAAAAAAGAAAATTTGACCCTTTTTTTTTTCACCCGTTGGATCGAGAGCCTCTCTAGACCCTCCAGGATCTGGAGGCTCATTCACCCCCCATCCACTGTGGGATTTGACCCTTTTTTTTTTTCACCCGTTGGATCGAGAGCCTCTCTAGACCCTCCAGGATCTGGAGGCTCATTCACCCCCCATCCACTGTGGAATTAACTATCAGAGTTGTCCTACGCACATTATATCAATATCTTTCCGAAATTCATCCAAAACCGACACACACACATATATGTATAGTTCAGATTCCAGGAAACATGCTCCCACAACGACACACAATCAATTCTGGCAGCGCATATAACTATTCTCTAAAATTTTCCATTGCAATATATCTAGGGAATAATTCTCGTTAATCACCAGCTAGTGTGTGACTTCAGATGGAGAAGAAGGGGGAAGAAAAGAACAAAAGAAGAGAAACAAAAATTTAGTACCAGAACTACAAGTAGTCTTGAGAATCGAAGGCAATAAATCTTTGAAGCTTAATGATGGTATGCAGTGAAACGAGTAGGAAATATCAGCCTTCGATGCTCCCGTCAGGTAAGTGAACAAATAGAAGTTAGCTTGCAAGCAAATCATGGCAAAAAATAACATAATTTGGGCTGTTTAGGTCCTATGAACAGCTCCTGCAGAAGGTATTCTAATTCCCACTGCTTTACCAATATCCACAAACACTTTCTGGTATTTGATGTTTTGAGAGTATTCAAGAAAAGAGACTTAATTTTAAAATAACATATTAATATAGCATCACATCAATATGAAGAATTTCTAAATTCTAGAATAAGGATTGGAAGTCTATTCCTTCACAATTCAGAAGCCTCTGCCACTAAGGACCCACAAAACAACAAAACATTTCAGTATTCACGACAGAATTATGCAAAACTCAAGTCCGACTGCGGCCTCTTACGAGTAAATGTTTTAGTCTCAATTCATGAATGCACTTAAAATGAGAAAATAAACTGCATCTGCCCCACAAGGCTTCTTAACATATAAGGAGCAAGCATTGCCTATTCAACTTAACTTTGTGAATGTTTCTTTGCTCTTTAAACTTTTATTTTCTTGTTTATCCTTTAACCCACATCATTGATGGAGTTCATGAAGAACTCCATTCCACTGGAGACGCCACAAGGCCATACTTTATCTAGGACAACAAAAGGTAGGATACGCATACAAAATTCAATTTCAACCAACAATTCTTCTATCTGCATCTTCTTTTCCTAGAATTGATCAGTTTGTACATACTATAGAAGATCTCGGTTCACTATTTTGCATGTCTAGATTCTATTCGCAAAGATAGAAAACTCTATTTAGAATTTAATGCAAGTGTTACCACAGTTGGCCTCTTGGCTCCTTGAAAAAGAAAGAGAAATTTGATCTCCTTTTAGAACTTTTACTCAGCGCCTCTCTTTTAGCAAGTTAATGATCAATATGCAAATTGCCAAAATTCAAAACCAAAGATATATAATATCATAATCATACTATATGCTATCAATCCAAAGACCACAAACCACATTGAAGAAGCAATTTTATTTAAGCAACATACAGCATTAGGATAATCTGTCATTCAACAGAATAGATAATGTAGTATCCCTATGTTCATTGTCATTGAGATTTATCCCCGTAGCTGAGAATGGATTACGTATATAGCATCAAAAGTTACCAATCTAAGTCGATGCATTTGCTGGAGCCACTGGCGCAAGAGAAACATTGTTGAGCCGCTCTAGAACTATAGTTAGTGCTTGAGTTCCCAAATTGCCTTCACCGTGAGCCTTAAGCGACACATAAAGCTGCTGAGCAAGAGCCAGCCCAGGCAAAGCAATACCCATGTTCTGGCACTCCTTCAAACAAATCCCCAAGTCCTTCACAAAGTGGTTCACGTAGAATCCCGGCGCGAAATCCCTCTTCAAGATTCTATGTCCGTACAAATCCAGCGACTTCGATGCCGCCGCTCCCGTCGCTATTGCATCCAAATATAAACCCACATCAAGTCCAGCCTTGTGAGCATACACCATGCCCTCAACCACCCCCACCATGGTGGAAGCAATGGTAATCTGATTAGCTAACTTCGCGTATTGCCCTTTCCCACTACTACCCATATAATTAACCTTCCCTAAAAGGGAAAATAATGGACTTAGCCGGCGAACCACAGACTCATCTCCTCCAGCAAAGATTGCTAGGGTTCCGTTCTTAGCACCTCGATCGCCGCCAGAGACAGGGGTATCAATGGAGTAGCAGCCTTTGGATGCTGCGGCGGAAGCGATTTCAACAGCGAGGGAGGGTTCTGATGTAGTCATGTCTACGAGAACTCCGCCGGATCTAAGTCCTGAGAGAGCGCCGGAATTAGGGTCCAGAAGCACCGAACGCACATCGGAGGGGTAGCCTACGATGGAGAAAACAACGTCGGATTGGGAAGCCACGGCGAGAGGGGACTGCGCTAGCTGAGCACCCATATCGAGAAGAGGTTGGGCTTTAGAGACAGTGCGATTGAAGACGGTGAGCTTGTAGCCAGCTCGAATGAGGTGGGCGCACATTGACTGCCCCATGACGCCGGTGCCGATCCATCCCACGCGGGTGTTCGATGGGGTTATCGGCTCGGCGGAGGTGGCCATGAGGCGGCGGACGTGGGTAAGGAGGGCGACGGAGAGATTGGAAGTGTGGGAGTGAGAGAAAGAGTAGGAGTGGCGGCAATGGTGGTGGAGTGAACGTAGTAGAAGAGGGGCGAGTGGTGGCATTTCTTTTATCTGCTCGATTATTTCATTATCCTGTTTCTGAAGCCGCCGGCGACTCTATCCTACGATTTTGTTTGTCGTTTTGACCACGTGGACCATCACACGGTGGGAACTAAACAGTTTTGGTTTTGGTCCAGAAAATATTAATCACGCAAAGCATAGGGTCAAAAGCACTTGCAAGTTTGTTCACGATTGGTGTAGACACTGTTTTTGAAATCTGCTTAGTCAGTGACTTAGATTGATCTATTAGTCACTGATTTAATCATAAGATCATTAAATTAATTATTAACTTAAATAAAAAAATTAAAAAATATAAAAAAATTTATATATCTTTATAAATAAATCTAATAATAAATAAAATAAATAATTTATATATAAATTTTATACTTTAAAATTATAAATATTTATAATAATTTATATATTCTAATAATATTTATCAAAATCCCTCGAGTAGTAATTTATTAAAAAAAAAAAAAAAGAAACTTAGGAAAGCTACAAATATCAGATTCAGAAATCAGAAGTGGTCAGAGAGAGGATGTTCATGCGCAATGGATTCATATCCGTGTTTGCATTGAACTTGAACTTGAACTTGTTGGCCCCACTAATTGAAATTTGCATAATGCTCTTAACATTCCTGAACTTGTTGGCCTACTTAATCATATCATTCATCTTATATTGCTCTACTTACAAAAATACTTGGCCCTCATGTGGTCGCAACTGGCGAGTGTGAAATAACTAAAAGTTCATGGATAACATACTAAGGACAGCACGAAGAGAACAAAAAATTCGCCGTTTCACTCACACACTTTTTTTTTTTTTTCATTTTTTCTTTCTCTAGCTAATGAAGACATGTCAAGTGATGATCCACCTACCCGCCCACTTGGCCTGGATCCGACCCACATGACCCATCTTCACCCCTGTCTTTTGCAAATGAAACAGGGACTTCACGAATCATAGTAAAATTATTTTCTCGTTCCCGCGTTTTCATCCCTTCTCCATCGTCAACTTCTATGTTATCTCTCCGGTAGCCACCTTTATCTCTGGTTGTCAACGGCGTTGCCGATCTGTGGATTCTAGCAACTTGAGATATTGCTAGAGCTTCCCGCGCTGCCACATTCCTCCTTGTCAGCTACTCCATCGTGTCTCCGGCAGCCACATTCGTCCCTGGTTGTCAACAACGTCACCGGTTTGTGTATTTCAACAACCACATTCATCCCCAGTTGCAGCACCTTTGTTTTTGGAGAAGCTTTTCCACGTATCGCTTGCTGCGTAGGGTATTGGAGAAGTTCATCTTTTTTTTTTTTTTTTCCTCCTGTCATTTGCCATATGTTGTGTGATTGTTTGTTTCCTGTCATTTGCCACATTCCCTTTGCTGCCATGCTGGTGTGATTGTTTTTCCCTGTCAAGTATAAATTTACACAACTTAGAATGAGAATTAAAGCTAGGGTGTGTAAATAGAAATAGGGTGAAAAAAAGTTGGTGTAGAGATTTGGCTTTTCTGATTCTTATTGTAAAATATTCAGAGTTTGATATACTGATGTTCAGAAAAATCTATTGAAGTATTCAGTTTGTCATCTATTTCCATGAAGGGACTGGCATTAGTCAACAATTTATGTGATATTGTGATGTCTAACTTTGGAAATAGTATATATGTTTTTCTAATGCTTCTATCACTTGTAATCATAGTAAATATGTCTTCTTATATTTTCTTTTAATGCAAACAACATCTTTCAACGAGAAAAATACTTAAGAAGGAAAGAAAATAGCATTTTTTTAATTAATAAGTATTTGACATCAATTCTGCATACAAATTCATCCCATTTACCTCATTACAATTGAACAATCCTAATAAAAATTAACAAGAAAGAAAGACATGGTAACCATGGCATCTACTCTATTACATTTCAATAACCACCAGAAAGAAGAATCTATATAAAAAAAAAAAAACTAAATGTCAACTTTGAAACTCTTGATTGTGGCCTCTTGACATGCTTCATCGGTCAAAAGTATGGCATGCACCCAAAGCAATGTGGCCTCCTAACAATCCTCATCTACATCCCCACGATATCTACTCATAATATGTTGGAGCTAGCAACCAAAAATAAGAAATATATATGTAAAATAGAACAAATATTAGTAAAAAAATATGTGTGATGCTTAGTTGAGCTTCGAGTATTTCGTCTTTCTTTAAGGTAATTTTTCACGTTTCTTGCGTGTTAATTTTGTTATATTATCAGGTGCAAAGATAGTACCACGTGTCACCTCCAGGATACAACAGTTCAAGTACTTACTTTTTTATTTAGGCAGAAGGGTACTTTCTGTTCTTCAGGTTGACATCGAGTTTCATTTATTCCCCAAAAGTTTTTTTTGGCCCACTTATGTCTTTTATGTTTCAAATTTTGTCATATATTCTATTTTTTTTGTAACATCGTTAGTCAACTTAACAGAATATTGATTGGGCTGCTGATTGGCAAAAAATGTCTACCACGTGACTGCTACGTGGACAGTTCAAAAATTTTTTTGACTATCACATGACTGCCACGTGGACTGTCAAAATAAATTTTTTAAAATTTTTTTGACAAATTTTGTTTTTAAAAGTTTCAATTTATTCTTTTTAGTTTTTGGTCAAAATTTTTCTCTTATCCAATTTTTGATATGAACTCGTCTTCTACTTCGTCTAGATCCCTAGTTTAAGAATGAATTTTTTCTTTGTCAAAATCATCCCCTATAAAGTTTTTATTTTATTCACTTTAGTCCATATTCTTCACTTTCATGCTTTTCTACCACAGTTTGGTCCTCCAAATCAGTCCATACTTTCATTTTTAGTCATAATATGATTAAATCTATTATTTTCACCTAAGAACAATGCAAAAAATGAATTAAAATTCAAAGTTTCAAAGATTGCATATATCTCTCTCTTATAAAAGGTAAAATTTAAAACTTGAAATTTAATTCATTTCTTGTATTGTTCTTGGGTAAAAATAATAGATTTAATTATATTATGACTAAAAATAAAATTATGGACTGATTTGGAGGACCAAATTGTGAGAGAAAAGCATGAAAGTGAAGAATGAGGACTAAAATGAATAAACCAAAAAGTTTATAAGGGATGATTTTGACAAAGAAAAGAATAGATTTTTAATCTAGGGACTTAGACGAAGTAGAAGACGAATTTATATACAAAATTAGATAAGAAGAAAAATTTGACCAATAACTACAATAAATAAACTGAAACTTTTTTAAAAAATTTAAAAAACTTTTTAAAAAATTAAAAAAGTTTTTTGGGGCAGTCTATGTGATAGTCAATTGCCACGTCGCAGCTAAAAATATTTTTTTGAACTGTCCACGTAGTTGTCACGTAGTTGTCACGTAGTAATCCAGTCAACATTCCATTAAGTTGACTAATGATATTACAAAAAAATGATATATATGACAAAATTTAAAACATAAAGGATATAAGTGGGCCAAAAAAAAAATCTTTGGGGCATAAATGAAATTCGATGTCAATTTTAGAGACATAAAATATTTTTTTACCTTTTATTTACTACCTCAATACGTCGATAATAAATTCGACTTGTTTTCTCCCACACTTTTTTTTAACCCAAAACACATAAGTATGATAGAGTTTCTTTGTCACACACAAGAGTATTATATCTTTCATCATTTTTTTTTTCGTACATCAATATGACCCAATCAAGAAACCGTATAAATGAAGATGTCCGTAGCACATAATCTGTTGGTGAATAAATAATATTAAACCACACTGAATATGCATAAAGGTACATAAAGGCCATGATCCAATACATTGTTATAAATACTAACGATGGTGCTTTTATACACATTGAAGCCTAATATTATGATCCCTTATTCATCAATTAAAGCTACGGTTCCGAGAAATAAATACGCAATTAAGCAACAATTTTAAAAAATTAAAATTTTAGTTATTATTTTATAATAATACTACAACATAATCTGCAAAAGAAACATACATTATCAGTAAGCAAAACGAAAAAAAAAAAAGACAAGAAAAAATATCAACTATATCACAAAAGAGAAAAACCAGCTCTTATACTCCAGTAAGCAAAATAGTAAGCAAAACAGTAAGTACTAAGCAAACCAGTTTTTGATATATCATTGTACTAGTAAAAAACTGTCTCACACTTCTCCTAGTAAGCAAAATAGAAAAATAAACAAGAAAAAAATATCAAATATATCACAAAAGAGAAAAACCAATCCTTATATATTCCTAGTAAGCAAACCAGTAAGCAATAAACAAACCAATTCCTAATATATTATATTACCAGTAAAAAATTGTCCCACACTGTCCCAGTAAGCAAAACAAAAATAGCATATGGAAAAATGTCCCAGTAAGCAAAACAAAAATAGCATATGGAAAAAATGTCCAATTCCTGATATATCATATTAATCCTGATAATTGCAATCCCACTGTCTGAACTTTTCAATTGTAGATTCAATTAGCAGAAATCATAAGATTCAACGTATGGAAAAAATGGATAAAATCTTAGAGATCGTTTGGTACATTAATTTTTGTTAAAAAGGAAAGTGTCTTTTTATTACTGTGTCTTTTTTTTGTTGTTTAGTATGACTTACTGTAGCGGTAGGAAACAGAAGCCAGCATTCCCTCTTCTTTCAAAATCTTAATAGTTGTTTTCATCGCTTCATCAATAAAGAATCAGTCATGGAAAGGGAAAAAGAAGAGAAATATCAAATTTGCCCACACTCTGCTCTTGCATTATGGTCTTCCCGCACCTTCTATTTCACACTTTCATTCTCGGCCATCTCGCACTCACACACATTCATATAATAGATTAAATAGTAGCACCCTCAATATCCTTCGGCGTCGCAAGCACGCTTCAACCTCTCACTGATTTGTCCTTGTTGTCTTTCTTCTTCAGGTTTTAAATTGCTCACAGTCACAACAACGGCCACCAATAAGCAAGATCTAACTCTTCTTGAGTCAGCATGGTGGCACCAGACGATCGGCCAGCGAGCGAGTGGTCGACCTGCAACAGGCCGATCGACAGGCCTACAGCAGGCCGGTAAACCGACTCCTGCCAGGAGCTGGCAATCGGTCGACCAGTCCTACTAAGGCTCTTGGGTTAGTTAAGGACAAAATAGTAAATTAATTTTATATTTATTTTCTATTATCTTTAAAAAATATAATAATCTTATTTTCTTTCTTTCTTTTCTATTGCATACCAAACAAGTTTTTTTCATTTTCCTTCTCCTTTTTCCATTCTCTTTTCCTTTCCATTTTCTTATTTTCTTTTCATTCCTACTTTTTCTTGGATACCAAACGGCCCCTTAGTATCTTCAAATTCAATTAGCATATGGAAAAATGGAAAAATAACTCGATTAGCAATAATCTTAAAATCCAATTAGCAATAATCATAAGATTCATATTCAATTAGCAATAATCTCACAGTCTCCAAGGCCACATATGGAAAAAATCATGTGTACCCAAAACAAACTAATAATGGAAGAAGCACACCATAAATTGAAATTAGTAAGGAAAAAATTGAAGGGAAAGGAAAAAAAAAGTTTATGCACTGTCAATTGCACTATCAAAGGAAAAAAATTCATCATTCCAGACCAATTCAGAAGAAGGGAAAAAAAGTTTCACTATACATCTAACCCGCAGCCTTGAATCGAAAATTGAAGGGAAAGGAACTTGGTCTACAATCTAGTGCTGCCATCCACTAGCTTCGACGGCCAAGATAGTGAAAAGGGATAAGGCAATGGTGGGGTTTCGGCAAACGACTCTAAAGAGAAAGGAACTTGGTCTACGATCTAGCACCACCGTCCACCGGCTTCGATGGCCAAGATAGTGAGAAGGGAAGAGGCAACGGTGAAGTTCCAGGGAGCAACTATTGAGACAGCAACGGGGACGAGCCAATACAGTTGCAGAAGCATAGCCTTTGAAAAAGAAATGGGTCGGATCAGGTCAAGTAGGGGGTAGGTGGATCGCCACTTGGCATCTCTTCATTGCTGGAGAAAGAAAAATGAAAAAAAAAAGTGTGTAAGTGAAACAGTGAGTTTCATATATGAAATCGTGGCTTAGGGACATGCACGCTATCCACTCGCATATATATATATATATGTGTGTGTGTGTGTGTGTGTGGCATTGGCTTGGGATAGGAGAGCAAGCAGCTGAGTAACAACTAGTCATGTTGGGCCCTATGTGAGATTTGAAATTTTTTAGTGTAAAATTTTGTCAAGTTGAATTTTTTTTGGGTCAAATGTTGTTAGCAAAACCGATTAATAGTGCAACCTTGGTCAGGTGGGTTGTCTAAAACCTAGCCAGGTTGCTTAGGTTCATTGTCACTCGATACAAAAGCATGACATAGACCAGTTCCGGCCCTAGGTTGTTGGGTCCCAGATCGACCCATCAAGCCAGTATGGGTTCCAAAACTCTTGGTATATATCACGACAACAAGCATGCTTGTCTCCTGGTAAAATTCAATATATATATTAAAATTTGAGTCGTTAGATTTCAGATCCAATAGTTTATAGAGAGATAAATATGTTGTTTGTCTTTGAAAACAAACAACAAATATGTTCTCACTTCTCAGACAAGCAATAGATTTACTCTATATATTACTATGGACCAGGACTCACTGGCTTTCTCTTTCTCTTATTATTTTATTTTTTTCAAAATTTGATAAAGAGCTGGACCTAATGATGTTGTCATATTGTATCTGTTTTGGGCATTCGTCGTTAAGCCCATAAATCCATAAAGAACCAAGCAAATAGCCTAGTTATTTTCTTCTTTGAAAATAAGTAGCGGTTTTGTCACGACCCGTTTTCTGGGCACATGACCGGCACAATGATGAATATCCCATCACTGTAAGCCTTTCGACAAATTCTACCCATGAGTTAGATTATTAATCATTATCTCTATATTCTCAAAATAATCATTCCTTAATAAATATGAAGGAAATATATCAATTTTTATTAATTAATAGATTCTCAATACAAAATACATTATCATACTGAAATACAAGCCAAATACCAAACTCCTGACCTAGATGTCCTAGACGATTACAGAGCAATATAATCTATAATAATAGAGGGGCCTACCCGACAGCGGGAAGGTCCAAAGTGATATACTCCTCTAGCGGATATTCTTCGCTGTCAACCTGATCTGAACAAAAAAATTTGTACAGAGAGTGTGAGCTTTTAAACTCCGTGAGCGAATCGGCCTCGCGTTAATAAAATTCAAATACATTACCAGTCATGCAAGTATATCCGAAGGCTCATACTCAACCAATAAACATAGTTAGAAATTACATACAAGAAGATAAAAATTCATCCAATTCAACAAACGTTACTAGTACTCATCAATGGCAATATATTCCGGAGAGCGCACACAGGCCAGCTCACCAATTCTGTATATTTCTACCATGACGCACAACCTCATCCTCTTAGCTAGGGTGCCTCACGGATTTATCACCAATTCGGGCTATTTCTCTACTGAGGGAATCGTTGTCTCCACACTCATTGGTCAAGATGAAAGTAATGGTTGGAACCCAAGAGGGGGGGTGAATTGGGTTTTATAAATTTTTCACAAGAATTAATTGGAAGTTAAAATGATTTTCTGTAAAAGTACAATGCTTAGGATAATAAATACAATACATAAAATCAATGTGCTATCAAGGTAAATAATTATAAAGATCAAGGAATTAAAGAATAGATATCAATATGCACAAATTAAAGAGTAAGGGATAGAGAAAGCAAACTCGGAGATTTATACTGGTTCGGCTAATCCAAGCGTACATCCAGTCCTCAAGAGACCACTTGAGTATTTCCACTATAATTGCAAGTTTAATTCGGGTACTTGCAAACCACTACAATCACGCAAATTTGATCCGGGTATTTGCGAAACCACAATGAAGAATTTATGAATCCGGGCTCCTCCTCAACCCAAAGCAAGTTCTTCCAACACCGGTACTTGCGAACCTCAACTCAGAATAATATATGTGTTGATCAAAATCAACAATACAAAGAAACTCTCTCTAAAGAGTAGATGAAAACAAATGAAGCTCTAATAACTCTAATGATAGAGAATATGCAAGATTTGGCTCAAGAATGCTTTCCTTTCTCTCAAAGATGATAGAAGAAGTTAATATCACATTGTAGGACTTTGTTCTTGCTCAAAATCGTGTATCTAAGGTCATATATATAAGATTTTACAAAACTAGCCGTTATATAGCCGTTATATAGTCGTTATAGTGCAGTCCAGATTTTGAGCTTTCTTTAAAAATTCATAACTCCCTCATTTGAACTCCGTTTCAAACAAATAATATACCGTTGGAAAGCTCTTGGAGTCTAGTTTCAAATGAGTCAAGTTTTACTCAAAAATTATTTTTCTTTTAAAAGATATAATCAAAATACTGACTATAGGTCAGAACAGAATAATTTTTTATTACAGTAAAATCAACTTTCAGTTTTTCAAACTATATTTTGAATAGTCATATATTTCTCATTTGGACTCCGTTTTGAATAAATAATATACCGTTGAAAAGATCTTTGAGTCTACTATCAAATGAGATTAAGATACTTGAAAAACCGATTTTTCATTTATGAGATATGATACAAGGAGTGACCAAAGGTCAAAAAATAACTTTTGTAAAACTTTATATCTCACTATCTTTTTGTTCAAAAATGCTTGAGCCAATGTATGCAAATCTAAATCATTGAGTTGCACAAATATACTAGCCTATATAAAATATACCTAATTTAAACACATAGGCTATCTTGATGCATCCAAGCTTCCAATACTTCAAATCTTCTAATTCTTCATTTCTTGGAGCTTCATCCTTGCATGTTGTTTTCCTTGAGTGAAGCATGATATTGCTTTTCCTTGTTCTTCAATACAATGCTCACTTTTCTTGTTTTGAACCAACCTATAAAATATATCTTACTTGCAAACCCAATGGTTAGTTTAATAGCATGATTCAATATATGCAACATACATATTAAATAACATAATCATGCTTAAGTACTTGTAGCATATATATGATAATTAATCTTTATATATATCAATGCTACTATTCAAATACATTTGTCATCATCAAAACTTATGGCATATAGCCTTAGGGTCAACACAAGACACCCTTTCAACCGGGTTTTCCGCCTTGCCGTGAGAGGGGGTACTGTCCCGCTCAATCACAATCAATAGTATATTATTCCATATCATAATCAGAAGCACAATATAATATTCATCTATATAACAGGTATAGTATATAACTATATTATAGATTTATAAACCACAAATCAAGATAACAATTAATCTGTTTCTGAAAAGATTCAAACTTCACATCATCATGAAATACTTGTTTCGTCTTATCCATACTTCTGGATTAATTATCTCATTAGATTCGTCATTATGAATCCAATTTCCCCCTATGAATCTTGGGAGTGTCCTACGACATACTTTTTATCACCAGTAATGCTAAAACTCTATTAAAACGGGGTCGTTTCACTCACCTGGATTCCGTACGAGTATCACTTCTCTAAGTCGTTACGAACAAGAGTACACAGATGAATTTCAGTATTCCGCTATAGAGATTTTCATGAAAGATTAGAGAAAACAAGTTAGGATTGTTTTCATACAGATACTGTTCATACATACGGTTACTATTCATATATACGGTCACTATTCATATATACAATTACTATTCATATGTACGGTTACTATTTATACGTATAAATATTGTTCATATATACAAATATTGTTCATACATACGTACTATTTATATATACAGTCACTATTCATATATACGGATACTGTTTATACCAGAAATAGAGAATACAATCTGTAAAAGAGTACACCAAGTAAGTTCCCAAGAAAGAGTGGAGGGTCACAATGGACACACTTAAAAATCAGGTCTTTCCTTAGCTAGAACTTTCCTAGACATGTATTCTTTACAGTTTACATCCTATTTCGGTAATCAGAAAATCAAAATAATATATAAGCAGCTAAGGACAGTTTTTCTGATGTGGAAGATCAGCTAAAGCCGCAACCATAGAGCATACTTAAGAAAATAACTTCTAAAATTTGAAAGACATAGAAAGGGCATAGTATCCTTACCTAAGCTGAAAAGGAAAGGCCCAAAATCTCAAAGGCCTAGCATTGGAGTAAGAGAAACTTAAAGAGAGAAGAAGAGAAGTTGAAGGTGTGAGTTTAGAAGTGAAATGAAAGGGCCTATTTATAGGAAAAGTCAACGGTACTATTTATCACTATGCGCTAATAAAATATTCAATTTACTTTTCATGAAAATGATATTTCTAATAAAATATTTCACGTGCAAAACGAGGAGGCGGCTGAATTATTAGTTACTATTAAAACTTAAAGAGAAAACTGTCATTTCACCTTAAACCTTTAAGTTTATTTTCAAATCAGTCCTTTCATTTTAGTCCCTGAGGGTATTTTCACACATAAAACGTCATTTTCTCCTACGAACTTCTTTCTAGTTTTCTCTAATGATCAAACCACATCTAGTACTTGACATTTCGATTATATAAGTGAACAGTATCGTATACGTAAATAATATTATATAGGTGAACAGTACCGTATACTAGCATAGTAACCATAGTTTGCAAATACGCATTTATATTTTATTTTTTATGGGTATTACAGGTTTGGCTTGATTCATTGTTCAATAATCAATACTAAGAAAAATCTAGTTCAATTATTATTTTTTATTTTTTTAAAAAAGTATGAAGCATCAGAATTTAGAGATAGGGAGCAAATAAAAATTATAATCACTTAAATCAACGTTGTGACGCCGTAGATGCTCCAATTTCCTGTGGCGACCGTGGCACCAATATAGTTGAGCAGTTGAATCCATTACTTTGGCTGAGAAAGGTCAACGTGGGAAGCTAGGAAATGAGATAAGCATGGGAAGTAGATGGTGAAGACTTGAGAAGGATTTCAAGTTATAAAAGACTTAGGGATTCATTTCTCTTAATAGGGAAGAGTTTCCATACAATGTGTGAAATTGTGTTTATGTCGAGGGAGAAGGAAAACTCGAAGAAGGAAGAGTGTAAAGTGTCGGAGAGGAAGAGAAAAAGGTGAGTACTTCTGTGCTTTGTTTTTGTAACCTCTAACTCTTATCAGATCTCCATGTATAGCTCCCCCAGCCTTTCTTGAATGAAAGCAGAGAGGGTAGGGGCTTGCGGGCTTTTCTGAAAGAAAACTCAGGTGGATGGGCATTTTAGCAATTTAACTTCAAATAGGTCTTTGCATATTCAAAATGTGAAAAAAAAAATTATTAGAGGTGGCTTGTATTTTGCATCGTTGGATTACGTTCAATCTAACAGCCCACAACCGACAATTTCCAACAGCGATCAAATTCATTAGAAGGCTATAAAAGCCCAATAGGGCCAAGCAGGAAATCTACATCCCTTGATGTGTGTGACTGACATCATGAGAAAAAAGGCACTCTAGTTATGTGGTTTCTTGCATTCTTACTCCTTTGACAACCCGTGACATTTGTGTACATTGTTGTCTCCAATACTGTCAGCCCATTGTATCACTGAATTCTACATTTACTTCTGGATTATAGTGTAGAATGAATATTACCGTTTTGCAATATTTTCATCTGATGCATTCTTCTCCCTTCTCTTTTTTCATCATTTCAGTTTTTGATTAAGCAGCAAAGAGATTGACTTTATAGAAACATGTTGCTGATAGTTGAATGGAGTTGGTTCTGGGTGTCTTGGTGGGTGTTTTTATTTTGACTTTGCAACATCCCAAAAATCTGGTTCCTTTTATTTTTCCTCTTTTATAATTTTCATTTTGTAAACAATTTTGGTAATTAGTATTTGTATATGTACTACTTCTGATTTTCATTGCATCTTCAGGGCATACAGGAAAAGCTCAATCCAACTTAAATTATATGAAGGTATTTGTTATTGCTGGAGCTTATTAGCTGAATACCTCTTCTTTCATTTCTTTTATAGCAAACTTTACAATATTGAACATTAGGTTCAATCATTTTGATTTATGTTTTTCAACTATATATATGAAATGAGATAGCAACAGGCGAGAGTGGTATAAGCCTCTAGCATTGCTTACTAGTTGAATAACTTACTATTGGTTCTATTTTTTAATGAGCTGTTAGGCTTTTGAAGATTCAGTGTCATGAGTGTTTAGTTCACTCTTGAAATTGATATAAGTCAAGAAGATAGATAATAACTTTGGGAAGCCTTTGTGGCTATGCCTTTTTGGCTTGTTGATCTAATACAACTAGAATCTGTTTGGCTTTTAGATGAATAATTCTTTTCTTTTAAGATTTTGAAGTTAGTGTGGTAAGATGAAACTATAGTGATCATAAACTTTTTTTTCTATAATTGGCACAATAGCGAAATAGTTTAGTTGGATTGCAAGTAATTAAATATATGTAGATAGGGTTTAGAAGTTTTGGGTAACATCATAAAAGTAATGTAAGTGTTAGAGAGCCTAAAGGGATTCTACAGGGTTCAAATGTAAGATCGAATGTTGTTTAAACATGCTATATAAATGTTTAATTTTCATGAATTGCATACTTTGTTTTGCTCTTAGGCATTAAAAACCTACAGCAATGCTGAAGTATGATTGCATAACAAGAGAACATATTGTTGCATAATCATCAAGAATAAGGTATGGTATTGTATTGCAGCTTTGTGCACCTTTACAAACTTTAAAGTGGAAATAGCAAGCAACTCAAGACCCAAAAATTTGTTTTACATACATCTTTTTTTTATTTTTTTTGTTTAAAACCAAAAGGCATCTCCAAATTAATTCTTCCATTCACGAGTCAATCCTGAGGCTACCTATTATGATTTTGCATTAACTGATTCATATGTACTGGGGCTTTATCTTATTGTGGGTTTACATTTGTTGGGGTTTTGTCTTATTGTAGGTTTATGATGTTACCTCATACGTAGAAGAACATCCAGGTGGTGATGCCATTCTAACGCATACAGGAGATGATTCAATTGAAGGATTTTATGGGTATGCATCCATTTGATTTGAGATTTTGCTTTTTACCTCTTGGTTGGCAAGTAACAAATATAATTTTCTTAAGTGAATATTTTAAATGAATTCTTCCAATAGGCTTTATGTTGCCTTCCCCCAAATTTTCGAAACATTGCCACAACTAACTTTTAGTTTTATATAGAGATTGGACTCATGCCTATATTCTGAGACCAAGCCAATCATTATATATAGTGGCAACCTAAATTCATCATTTCTTTCAATATATCATAGTGATCTTCAAAGACTGACAAATGTTATAATAGCATGAAGTCTTAGGTTCAAATTTTTGCTTCATTGACCATTGTATACCAAAAATAAATAACATGTGTATCTGACTACAACTTTGAGTTACGGTTTGCAAGCCATAATACTTTTCCTTGATGTAATCTATGAGATACAACTATAGTCGCATCCATATCATCTGAGTTATGAACTTCACATGTTTATCATTATCATGTTGTACCATCCTAGTTCATAAATGAGCCTTTTCTTTTCTTTTCTTTTCTGGTGGTCAGTACGCTACTATCACTTGTATTTTTACCAAAAAACCTAAGAATTTTCTAAGAAGTAAAAGATGGTATCGTAGCTCAAATCATAACACTATCTATATTATTGCCAGTGTGAATCATTAAGTACTTCTTCATTTCTAATAAGCTTAATCTTTGTCTGATCATCACTGTAACTCTAATTGAATCTATTACATTGTCTTAGCTATAAGGTATTGTTAGATGATAATTTTCATTTTTAAATTGTCGACAGAAGTATGCATTTCAACAAAAATCTCATGTAAGTATTCGACAAATGTGATACTAAAACAGTCATGAAGAATATCAATCATAGTGATTAGATAATTACAATTTGGTAGTTGTGAATTTGACGGATATTAAATGTTATGTTGAATATAGGAAGATGCCAGCCTCATCCTCCTAAGATCGTCAAGTGATTGCATGACAGAAATATCAAATATACCGATTGACGTTGTAGCAAAGCTATTAAAAGTGCTAGTTGTGTGAAGCTGTCAGCTAGACATGTTGATCGATGACCAAGTTGGGTAAATGTGTTCTATGAAAGAAACTGTTGCTTACGTGTCAAGCATATAGATAGACAATTATATTCATAGTTAGCCTATAAATACTAGTTCATTTGATGTAAACAAGGTTGATTCTCTTGATTAAAATCCGAACATTTCACTCAAGCAGATTAACGGATTAACATCAAGTATATCTTTCCTTTCAATATTCAATCATTTTTAATTCAATGTCAACTTTAACTTTTTAAACTTTCATTGTCTTTTTACTTTTATTCTCTTCTTTGCATTACTTTCCCAATTCTTTACTTGCGTTTACATTTCTTATGCATTTACTGCTTCTTGTAATCACTTTCTACATATCTTCAAGTTGTTTTAAACTTTTTTTTTTTGTTTTCATACTTTATGCAGTTATTTGCTTCATGTTTCAAGCCTGTTTTCTTTGCATATTTTTTCAATAATTAACGAGATTATTACATAAGTCTGAAACTTTCAAATTGTTTTCTATTTCCTTAAATATTTGTTTTCAAATTTTGACTTAGGTTAAAAACCACCGTAAATAGATACATAAACCTTTTTTTCACTTGATTTTCTTCTCTTCCTCACTATTTACTTTGACGTGGCAGGCCACAACATGCAACTTGAGCTTTTGACATGATTGAAGACTTCTACATTGGAGATTTAGAGCATTAGCTTAGTCAGTGGCTTGTAACATTTTAGATACGTATGACTAGATAATCTTAATCTTATGTTACGTTGTATCTCCCACAATTATTTACTATTCTTCTTTTTTTTGTCTTTGAACTGACTTCATTAGACATTAATTGAGGAGCGTTTTGTCCACTGTGGGTAGACGGGATGGTACTATCTTTAAACAGTCGATGATTAATAAAACTTAATGAAATTGAATACTTTTATTGCCTGTAATGATCACCAGGGAACTTTTTTTTTTTTCTTTCAAGTCATCGCATATAATTGGCTATTGAAAATATTTTAGATGAACTGGGCCTTGAGTTATGAATGCTTCAAAACAAAGGACAAGACTGATGATGTAGTCTTGTAATACATTTAAATTGAGACAATCTCGAAAGGTCTGTTAGTTTTTTATTAGAGAATTTTGCATTTATATTCTAGATGAATGAATAAATATTGGTAGGATAGTTATATTTTAAGAGACGAACTTTTCTTAACCATTTGTCGTGTACTCGAAGTGCAAGTGAAATCGTGAACAAGGCATCAACTTTACTATCGACGTAAGTTACAAAACTTGATTGCTAGAATTACAGATCAACATCCAATACAGAATGCTTGGGCTGGAGAATCATAAGTGTTGAACTGGTGACCCAAAAATGGAGTTGGGATTCTAAGCCTTATGAATCAATGAATCCTGATTGCCCTAGGCAAAATTTTAGAGAGAAAAATTGAATCATCAACGTCCTTTTTCCACAGGTCACGCAGCACATCGACCCTCAAAAAGTAGGCCAAAGGGATGACAGAGGAGAGACTGAGTTTATTCTCTGAATGAAGCCTTTTACTATACATCAAATTTCTTGGGTTGACGCCATTGCCAAAAACTTCTAGAGAGACGAGCGAGAAATGAGAGTTTGGGAGATAATCCTTTCTTTCCGAATAAATGTTTTCCTTCTAAGTCTGTGAAAACTGCACCCATATCATTGTTTCTTTGCATTCTTTCAATCTGCGGAATATTCATTAACATTTTGGTGTCAAAAGACAGCCTAAGAATGCATAATTCATACAATTCTTTTAAATGGAAAGAATATTCTTCCGAATGTCCACTTTTTCTTGTACTAATTAGCAATTAATGCAAGTCAACATGCTTCATCTGGTATATACAATAACATACCATTTTGCATATATATGTCCCAATAGGCAAGTCAAATAATGTTTTATTAAAGTTGACATAAAACCTTGACAAACTTACCTTGCTTATTTTTCCATTTGCCAGATAGTACCGAACACCAGACCAATTGATACATTGAGAAAAATGAGAACGAAAGGCTGCTACAGGAAATAGGAAGTTACCCACCAGCATAGCAATGAATTCCTGCTCAATAGAAAGCATTAATTCATTAAATTAAATCCACACCATTATAATCATCTTAAAGACTAAAGCAATATAATCATTAAATTAAATCCACACCATTGGTTTGACTCAAAACTACAGCAGAAATGCGTACGGAAGGATAAACATCACTCGAATCCATCCATATATAAAGAAAGCTAGGAAAAATACTTACAAGACACCAATTATAGGAAGCAAGCGAAAGCCGGGGTGCCTCTGGGGACAAGATGTTGCACAGATGAACTTCTATCCTTGTCAAGTTCCACATTGAAAAGAGGGAAAAGAAAGTGCATAAAGTTAAGGAGCTCACCATCGATAACCCTGGGCAAATGCACAAATCAAAATTCAAGAAATGAGAATGTGAACCTCAATGAAAAACCCTCTTTTTCATAAGCCTTTTCTAGCCATCATAAAAGCATAAATATCAGTAGCGGATATGCAACTAATAACTATGGGAAAGATTATCCATCCCTTAAACTTTTATTTTACCCATGTAATGTAATAATAACAAGAATAAACCTTATTATGAGAAGAAAATAAATGTATAAGGAAAAGTAGGATGATCACCGTAGGTTATTTCCTCATATGAGTACCCCTTGACATAAAATCTTACTGCTAAAGCAACATGAATCATTGCCATGATGTATGGTGCTACAAATCCCCATGACAAATAGCAGTGGAATGTGAATAATGCACGGTTCATCATCCAGTTAACTTTTGTTACATATGACTCCATAACAAATGTTTGTTTCCTCAAGTAATTCCAGTACCTGAACATGTTTATTAAAACTCATGCAAGAAATAGAGAATATATTTAGATATGTATATATCACAAACCTTCCAAAATTAAGATCACTTGCAAGGGGATGAGGAAAGACAGCAACTGGAGGAGAACTAATGAGCTTTTTGTGAGCCCCTGAAAGGGATAGAGTACTATATAATGAAACAATATGGAAGACTAATAAATAATTTTTTCTTTTTTTTTAGAGGTGAGTCAATACTAATTGGAGCTCATGGGCACCTCCTTTCCAAAAAGATAAAAAAATCACGTATGCTGTTTTCTTTTATGCAGTAATATCTTGAACCAGGGGTGAATTCACGAAATTTTTTATATCAAAAAATTTTACAAGAGAATTAAAGGGTTACCTGCTATAGCTGCAAGGTCATCAGCATGCATCTGCAAAATCTAAGTAGTCAGAATCTACTATTGATTTTTTAATGCACCACCCAATGAAAATGTTACGTAGAAGCTACTTGCCATCATGCACCCTCCCCACAGAAAAAAAGTTTTTCCACCAGTGGCAAAGCCCATTGAACAAGGCTGTTAAAACCGAAAAAAAAAACTGAGTTACGCAAATAATATGATATGATCAAAGCCACGTGAAAAGCCATTAGGCCCATCAATGACACGTTGACCTTACAATCATAATAGTCAACAGCTAGCATGCAGACCACGTATACAATGATTTCTAAAAACTACAGTCGAATTAGATTAGTGAGGCTTCATTTATAGTTAACCTCTTATTAATAAGTTTAAAACAAATGGAAAATGATGAAAAACAATAACTTGAAAAAAAAAAAAAGTGCATTCAAAAACACTGGCAGTTAGGTACCATATGGTATTAGACTTCCAGAGGGCAAATCGAGAGGGTATCCAGTTTGAATAAATATCGGTTTAGCATCAAAACATTTGAGATATAATATATAACTTAGGCGAGAGAAAGCATAATTATTCCAATTAAATAACAATTAAAAAAAAAGTTTCAAGCTATACCTCAGGGTTTTTCTCCATCTCCTCAGTGAGTGCTCCAATTGATCCGGGATGTAGCCTAACATCATCATCCAAAAACAATGCATATTTGCTGTCTTTATGCATGTTTTCAACTCCAACCTGCCAAGGTGGTAACAGTGTGTAATTAGTATAATTGGTAAAATTCTTACTAGAGAGAACAACGTAAAAGATGAACAGATATGAAAAAGCCCCCGGCATTTCCATAGCAATAAGTAAATCTCCTTCATACATATATTTTATTAGCAAGCGTTATATAGAGAAGATACTTCCCTACAACTAGCCATTGAAACAGCAGAAATGCATCAAATTTTCTACATTGATTTACACATACATATTGACTCCAGTTAAATATCTTGAAGAAAAGGCTCATTCCCAAGATAGAATGGTATCAAAAGAGGTCCAAAAGAAAAATAGAACCATGCATTTCATAAGAATATCAAAATATATGTAATAGTGGTACATACCAGTTGATTGTGAATTTTTTGACTGCAAAGTTGTTGCATAAGCAGGTACAATAATCTTAGCATCAACATTATCCTGCATGCATCAAAACATCTCAGTTTGGAGAGATACAGACAAAGGTACCAAAAAAAAAAGCCCAAAACAAAATATAGACCCATGCAAGTGCACCGAAAAGCTAAGACATCTAGCCTCAACATATAATTTTTCAATACTTGCCGACTGGGCTAGGGAGAGAAAAACTCATTGAAATGAGTTTATAGATCATATTGCAGTGCACAACATTACAGCAAGATTATAAATACTTATGTGAAAAAGGAAAACAAATTTACAAATAATATTCCTTGGACTTATTTATACCTCATTCTGATAAAAGTCGTGATACAGCATGGTATGCAGGATCCTCACTACTTTCTAACACAAAAAGAAATTCTAGAGGGCCCCCATAAAGAGATGTTATCTGCATTTGTGAAAAAAGTGAAAAACACAAGGAACATAAATGCTCTGTCAGAGGAAGAAGCTCAAATAAAAGGCATAGGGGTACTAAAACAAGTTAATTGATCCTTTACTTAGTCAAGTAGGTCGTTCTAATGAGGCGGGGTCCAAAACTGATCAAACGGCCCTGCTTAACCAAACAAGAGATCTAGGTTCACTAAAACAATGGCAAAGAGAACAAACACTAAGTTAAACAAGCACCACAATTGATAATATGTGCATCCAAGAAATTTTACAACTTAAATTTCAATGAGAAATAAAGATAGTTATAATACAATCTATAGTGATTTATTCCAAAATTCAAGATAAACACCATAAAAGAAAGAAGAAAAATAAAAGAAAACACGAGTACGAATCTCTTCAAGGACCAGATCTGGACCGTTGAATGAGATCATTCAACAATCTAAATTAATTTTGTATTTTTCTTTTATTTTTTTAAAAAATTGCATGATTAATTTTTAAAAAATGAAAAAAATATAAGATTGAACATATTAAAAATTAATCATGTAATTTTTTAAAAAAAAACATAAAATTAGCCTGAACCGTTGGATGATCTCATCTAATGATTCAAATATGATGTTTGAAGGGATTGAGACTCAAAAACACAAGCACATAAAATGGTTTCGATATTCCCAATCATAAAGATCCAAATAAAGCACCAAAGAAAAGCCCAACAAATAGCATTTTCAAAAAGAATAGCATCATCAAAGAAGTTTATCCAATATGCTTACCTGACTTCTCCAATTGTGCAAATTGTGCTCTCCAAACCCTTTTAATGGCATAATTACTGATACTCTTGGTAGATTGACCTGTTTGAAGTGTTCAAGTTCATCGATTTTGTGATAAAGGAAGGCAAAGTTGTTGCCATTTCGCATGTTATCCTTAATTTTTTTTATCTCTCTGTTCCTGCAAGGGATGTAAAAGAAAAGGAAACAATAAAACTTAAACACCTCATTAACATGGACATGGTGTTGAACTTGTTTCTTACTTAACATCAATGAGTACCTGACAAAAGCAGCAGAAGCCCACCCAATGGAAAGAAGTAAGCAAATTACACATCCCTGCAGGGTATACATAAAATTTAGCATTTGAATGGCATAATATTATATTACAAATCTATAAAAATTACATATAAGGAGAAATCTCTGCAAGCTGATGCAAAAACAATAATGCATTGGAGAATCAAATTTAAGTGCACAATAAGAAAAACAAAATAGAAAACAGAGGGAAAAAAAATGTTCTTATGAAGTTAAATACCCGTACATACTATATTAAGCCAAACCTCACAAACGCTGCTTCTTTAATTACAGAAATTCTAACCCTAAATAAACATAATTAAGCCCAAAGACGCCAGCTCAACTGAAGTCCAGACAACGAAGGAATTTGCTCGTGTTGAAGAATTCCAGAGAGATACAAAAAAGGGGGGAAAACCCAAAATAAAAGTTCATGCATTTCACCGCATCAATCAAACCAGAAAGAAAAGGAAACCTGGATCTGAATAAAAATAGCGATTGGCGAACAAAAGGCTCTGCTAAAGCAGAGAAGGAACAAATCGAAAAACTCCAACGAAGGCATTACGACCCTATCAGAAATGTCTTATAATTTATATATAAACTATATCTGTCTCTCTAAGAGCAGAGCCTCGGGACGCCAAAATTGAAGCGACAACAGTACAATCTTTATATCTCTGCCGCCGACGAGCGTCTCCCTGCTTTCCTATCTGTCTACCTCTCTCTCTCACTCTCTCACTCTCTCTTTCTCTCAACAGAAGCGGGAAAGTGAGAGCACAACAAGGAGGAGGCGGGGCGGGGAGAGAGAGAGACAGAAACGAGGAAGGTGAGAGAGAAAAGAGGTAAAAGCATATATTTAAAAAATATTTTCAAAATCGGCATCACCGGAGCAACCAACGATTAACCGTTATCATCGTGCTTTGTTTACAGCTGAATCACAAATGCTTAGTCCCTATATTATAGTTATACCTTCCGATCTATTCAGGCTATCTTTGGATCGTCACCCTCCACCATTTTACGATCACCTCTTCCTTCATCATTTTGACTACACTTCCCATACTTGCTACCCTAGTGTCTTCTGTGTTTTCCCAGACTCCCGCCATGCTCTCCAATCGATTTTTACTTTCTTCACTTGCTGATTGCAGAAATCCCAGTTTCTGCTGATGCCGGCCAAGAAAGAAGATTCTCGATCGTTGCATTTTCGAACTTCTGAATTGATTCTTCCCTGGCGTCTTCAGAATTAATTTGCATTTTAAAAAAAAAAAAACGATCATCACTTTTTCACTTAATCGAGAATATGAATGTCTGTTATAACTAACACATGACTCTGTTAAGGTAGATTGGATCCACTTGTACGGAATCCGATTCCAAGTTCCTGGAGCTTTCCGTATTTTTCAGAATTAAATTTGTATTGTTAATTTAGATTCTTTAATGGTCTACATTAATTTTTTATTTTTTTTTAAAAATTACGTAACTTATTTTTAATAAGTCTAATATTATATTTTTTTATTTTTTAAAAATTAATTATATAAAAATAACTATGTTTAAAAAATACCAATCGAAGTCTAGATTAATAGATTTTATTTTTAAAAAATTATTTAAATTTGCAAGAGAGTAGTCTTTTAGAGGGATTAGCTAATTAATTCAATCTAGACTTTTAAAATTAATAAATTGGCAAAGAGCAACTTTTTAAAGAATTAATTATTGGTTTATAAAAAGTAAATTCATTTGAAAATGTCTCAATAACATTGTACATTTACCGTGATTAATTAATAGATAATTGTTCCTTACCGAAAAAAATGGTTGTGAGTGGCAAGCCACTTTTCAAATAAAGAAGTTGCAATGAGTTTTGAAAAAAAAATAATAATAAAGTAATTGCCAATTTTTTTATTTAAAATAATAGTTGATGGAGTTGGAGCAAGAAAAAAAATCACAACTGTCACGACCCGTTTTCTGGGCACATGACCGGCACAATGATGAATATCCCATCACTGTAAGCCTTTCGATAAATTCTATTCATGAGTTAAATTATTAGTCATTATCTCTATATTATCAAAATAACCATTCTTGAATAAAATATATCAAATTTTTCTTATCTGAAAATAATAGAGATGATTTGCATGTAATAATAGATTATTAATTTAAAATATATTATTATACTGACATACAAGCCAAATGCCAAACCCCTGACCTAGATGTCCTAGACGATTACAGAGTAACATAATCTATAACAAAAGAGGGGCCTACCCGACAGCGGGAAGGTCCAAAGTGATCTACTCCTCTAGCAGATGTTCTTCGCTAGCAACCTGATCTGAACAAAAAAAATTGTACAGAGAGTGTGAGCTTTTAAACTCCGTGAGCGAATCGGCCTCGCGTTAATAAAATTCAAATACATCACCAGTCATGCAAGTATACCAGAAGGCTCATATTCAACCAATAGACATAGTTAGAAATTACATACAAGAAGATAAAAATTCATCCAATTCAACAAACGTTACTAGTACTCATCAATGACAATATATCCCGGAGAGCGCACACAGGCCAGCTCACCAATTATGTATATTTCCGCCATGACGCACAACCTCATCCTCTTATCTAGGGCGCCTCACAGATTTATCACCAATACGGGCTATATCCCTACTGAGGGAATCGTTGTCTCCACACTTATTGGTCAAAACACCTTTTCAACCGGGTTTTCCGCCTTGCCGTGAGAGGGGGTACTGTCCTGCTCAATCACAATCAATAGTACATTATTCCATATCATAATCAGAAGCACAATATAATATTCATCCATATAACAGGTATAGTATATAACTATATTATAGATTTATAAATCACAAATCAGGATAACAATTAATCTATTTTTGAAAAGATTCAAACTTCACATCATCATGAAATACTTGTTTCGTCTTATCCATACTTCTGGATTAATTATCTCATTAGACTCGTCATTCTGAATCCAATTTCCCCCTATGAATCTTGAGAGTGTCCTACGACATACTTTTTATCACCAGTAATGCTAAAACTCTATTAAAACAGGATCGTTCCACTCACTTGGATTCCGTACGAGTATTGCTTCTCTAAGTCATTACAGACAAGAGTACTCAGGTGAATTTCAGTGTTCCGCTACAGAGATTTTCACGAAAGATTAGAGAAAACAAGTTAGAATTATTTTCATATAGACAATGTTCATACATACGGTCTCTGTTCATACGTACGGTACTGTTCATATGTATGGTCACTATTTATACGTACGGATACTATTCATACATATAGTCACTATTCATACGTACGTATATTATTTATACGTACATATATTATTCATATATACGGATACTATTCATACATATGGTACTATTCATATATACGGTTACTATTCATATATATAGAGACTGTTTATACCAGAAATAGAGAATACAATCTGTAAAAGAGTACACCAGGTAAGTTCCCAGGAAAGAGTAGAGGGTCACAATGGACACACTTAAAAATCAGGTCTTTCCTTAGCCAGAACTTTCCTAGACATGTATTCTTCACAGTTTATATCCTATTTCGATAATCAGAAAATCAAAATAATATGTAAGCAGCTAAGGACAGTTTTTCTGATGTGGAAGATCAGCCAAAGCCGCAACCACAGAGCATACTTAAGAAAATAACTTCTAAAATTTGAAAGACATACAAAAGGCATAGTATCCTTACCTAAGCTGAAAAGGAAAGGCCCAAAATTTCAGAGGCCTAGCATTGGAGTAAGAGAAACTTAAGGAGAGAAGAAGAGAAGTTGAAGGTGTGAGTTTAAAAGTGAAATGGAATGACCTATTTATAGGAAAAGTCAACGGTACTATTTGTCACTATGCGCTAATAAAATATTCAATTTACTATTTATAAAAATAACATTTCTAATAAAATATTTCACGTATTACTGTGCAAAACGATTACTATTGAAACTTAAAGGGAAAATTATCCTTTCACCTTAAACCTTTAAGTTTCTTTTCAAATCAGTCCCTTCATTTTAGTCCCTGAGGGTATTTTCACCCATAAAACGTCATTTTCTCCTACAAACTTCTTTCTAGTTTTCTCTTATGACCAAACCACTTCTAGTACTTGACATTTCAATTGTATAAGTGAACAGTATCGTATACGTAAATAGTATTATATAGGTGAACAGTATCGTATACTAGCATAATAACCATAGTTTGCAAATATGCATTTATATTTTATTTTTCATGGGTATTACAACAACCGAACCAAATTACACACTCAGGGAAAACCAAAAAAAAATCACCACACCACAACTTAACCTTTCTTTTTTGGGAGTTTTTTTTTGGCCCATAGAGTAATTTGTCATTTACCATCAGTATTTGCAATTTAGCAATTATTATTAGAGTATCTACAGTAGTGATTCTTAAAGGGTTCTTAAATTTAAGAATTGGTTTTTAGTTCGGTTCACAACTGTAGTTTGCCAAGTTGGCTGCCATGCATAAGAACAGTTTTTATATAAGAATCGATTCTTATACAAAAAATAATAATAAAATAATCAATTCACAATAAATGTTAGTGGAGAGTAATAAATGTTAAAGTAGTGAAGAGTTGATTGTGAAATTCATTTGTAGGTTTTTAAGAGTTTTACTATTAGAGTGAGAAGTTGTTTAAAGTGGTGAAAAGTGACTTAAGCTAATATGTGATCCAATAAGAACTTAAGTGATATTCACCACTGTAGAAGCTCTTAATGTCGTCTTTGCCAAGTCCAACACAAATCATGGGTGCGCCACGTATATGTGTTAAAAATAATATAATTTAAATTGACTTTGAAGCGTGATAAATTATTTTTTTAAAATGTTTATGTTTGTATATTAAGTAATTAGATATAACAAAATTCTTTGAAACTTTTTAATTTTTTTTATCTTTCTAACATATTTGTGTGTAGAATATTAAAGGATATATGAGAACGGCTTCTCTGCATTTAGTGGCAAAAAATGCAGAATGAAATTGAAATATTAGTTGTCCGATTATCAAATAAACGACCATGATTGACTGAATAAGGTTGGAGACATGACTCTTTTTTTTTCATCTATTCAATTTTAGTCGTCTATCTGATGATTAAACGGTTGAGATTTCAACTTCACTCTATATTTCTTGTCACCAAATATAGAGGAGCCGTTCTCAAAATGTATATTTTAAATTTAAATAAAACAACATGACCGTTGAAATTTTAAAATAATTAAAATTCAATCAACACATTAATTTGAATTATTCAAAATATATAATATTCAACCAACATATCATTTCGAACCAACACATAAATTCAAAATAAAATTAATTAGATAAAACTTTAATTCTATATAATATTTCAAACTATAAAACAACCCCGCACTATTTTGTAATATTGTTACATTATAGAAAGTATCTTACTGTGATTTGAATTTACTAATAGTGTAAGTACTTTAAAATTTTGACAAAGTTATTGATATCATAAGATTTGAACCATAACTTTTTATGTTGAGATCGAAAGTACCACACATATGATATTATCAACTAGTTGCTAAAACATCCCAATAATTTTATTCTGTCACTTTTATAGCCCATGTGCTTATCTTGGTTGAATGAATATTTACAAGATCAACTGTCTATATTGCTTGAAATGACACTACTTCAATATTTATATAGGTGGTATTGTTATTATGTCTCTGTTACTTCATACATTTAATAATTTCATTAAAACATTTGTCAATCTATCTCTATAAACATATACACTATAGAGTTTTGTTGGCAACTTGACATATCATTTTCATTTCAGACATTTAACAAACTTCTTAACTCTTATCACAAATATCCAATACACTTTTTAAGACTTCGTTATTGTTGGTTCCAAATTTTAAAATAAATTATCGACATATCTTTTTTTTTTAAAATTACGAATTTAGGCCACTTTCACAATGCCCTAGACGCGTGTCGGGCTCCTTAGGGCCGACACCCCTGTGTTGGCCCTAACAAGGCCAACACTGGGTGTCGCCACTTGGCAGTCTTTTTTGACTGCCCGACCCTCTCTTCCCAACCCCCCTCTTCTCTCTTCTTCCTCTTCCCTTCTTTGTCGGCCCTCTCCTTTTTTTTGTAGCCTTCCCTTTCTCATTCTTCTCTCATTTCCTCCCATCTCCCTTTCCATTTTCAGTGTATGGTCCCCTCGCACTGAAGCTTCTATCCTTCTCATCTTGGCAATTGGTGTGGTGGTCCCTTTTTGCTTATTTGTTTTATTTTTTGTGGTAAGTTAATTTTTTTTTCAGTAATTTTTTTGGAATAATGATCTTATTTATTATTTTATTTAATTTTTTTGTAATTTTATTTTTGTTATATTAGGTAAAAAAGTTACAATTTCTCATCTTCAAAATCATTTATATCCATCGTCATTGAGGTATGTAATTTTTTTATCCTTTCTTTACTAGTTATTTATTTTAAATAATATTTTCAGAATATAGTAACATTTTGTTTATTGCAATATATAGATTTTTTTTGAATTAATCTAGAAATTTTAAGATGTGTTTGATTTAATTGATTTCTAATTTTTATGTGTTTTTGTTTATAGTTATTAAATTTAAATAAATATTCTTTTAATAATTAATTTAGTTGATTTGTAGTTGTTGTTATTTCTTTTTTAGGTTATGACTTTGGAATTAAAATAATTATGATAAATGTTGTAAATATTTATTTTCAAAATAATTACATTATTTTTTATTATTTTTATACTTAAGTAAAATTTTAGATTTTTTAATTCAGTGAATTTGTAATTTTAGTTTTATGTACTCTTTATATGGTTGTATAAATTTTAATAATGGTTTTCAGATATGGAAATTGTATGTGTTATTAATTTTAAATATTTATATTTACATGATTTATAGTTTTTATTTCTTTTTTTTTAGTTTAAGAGTTTTTGAAGATGAAATATTAATTTTAAATATTTATATTTCTTATAATTGTAGTTGTTTAGTATTTTATTTATTTTTTTTTATTTTATTTTTGTTATATTAGGGAATTTGTAATTTTAGTTGTATGTACTCTTTACATGGTTGCATAAATTTTAATAATGGTTTTTACATATAATTTAATTTTTTTAATTTAGGGTTTTTACATATGTAATTAATTGTAATAATTATTTTTCAAATAAATATATAAATTATTTTCATAATAATTAGGTGTTGTAACTAATTATTTTTGAAATAATTATGTCAATTTTACTTTAGTAAATATGTAATTTTAGTTTTAGAAAACTTGTAACTTAAGGATAAAACACGGACCAAAACTTTTTTTTTCTTTTTAAATAATTATCTTAGTAATAATCAGTTAGGTGATTTATGTCATTTTTTATTTATCTTTGCCTTTACATGGTTACTTAAAACTTTATATTAATTTTGATATTTTATATTGATATTCATATGTTATTGTCATGAATTTTAAATTGTAATAATTAAAATGGCACAAAACACCAAAAGCTTTGTCCCGAAACATGGGCCTGAGGATGACTGTGCATGAAATTGATTAGTTCATTTAGTTTCTAATACTACAATAATATTAACTCAATTAACATTATGGTGACAGGCCAACTGTGTATTCAGCAAAGTACAATGGTGTTATATCCATGTACAGAGTTTTTACCCGCCTCTGGCTTTTGTTCCTTACATCTAGCAGGCTGGATTTTATGGAGCCTCACACATGAGAAATTTTGAAGTGGACCATACATTGATCTCTGCACTGGTTGAGTGCTGGAGGCGTGAGACTTACACGTTTCATATGTCAAATAGTGAGTGCACCATCATCTTAGAGGACATAGTCATCCAGACTGGCCTACAAGTTGACGACTTGCCTATGATTAGGAGAACCAATCACAATTGGATCTAGCAGTGTTAGCAGCTGCTCAGGGTCACTTATCCTGAGGAGGTCATAAAAGGAGGACGCATATCCTTTCCTTGGCCTGGTACTCAATTTAATGACATCCCCCTATATGCCATAGAGGAGCAGTTGCAACAGCATGCTCATTCATTTATCTTGAAATTAATATGGGGCATGCTAATTAATGATATATCATTAGGCATATACATGCACCTGATGTATCTCCCATTGTTGGAGGATTTACAGTATGCTGGTTAGTATAGATGGGGCTTAGTGGTACTTCACATCTGTATCGTGAATTATGTGGGGCCACTGACACCAATAAATAGCAGATAGCAGGATGTGTACACTTGCTACATGTTTGGGCACGAGATTGCTTTCCAAAGATCCAGTCCCACGTTCGAGGTCGACATGAGCAACAATTAGATTTAGAGGCAGAACAAATAAATTATCATAATTCTCCACCTTTGGGTTTTGGGTATGTACTCAGTGTAACATGTAATATATATAATATAGATTATTATATATTGTATCTTGGTACATTGTAATTTAACTTAACATGTTAACTTATTTATTTTGTAGGTGGAGTGATTTTAAAGATTTAGGGGATCATCCACTACATCTTCTCATGCACTATCGTGAGACACTAGACCGTTTGACAAAGAACGATGTAAGTTATTCACAAGTAACATCCCTTTTTTCTCAAAATTTCCTTTCTGACTATAATATTCCTCGACAGGTTGTGTGGCAGCCATACCACGGTGATGTGTGCACCCAATCGATACCACCATATTGTTTTCATGGTACCGACATCTACCGTGCTGTTGTGCCTCTTATCTGCTTTCATATCATTGAGTGGCATCAGCTAGACAGATGTCTTTCCTATTTCGGCCTAAATCAATCCATCCCAGGACTCGTCATAGATAATGACTGGGAGCATACTCAGACGTTGAAGGGGATATGAGTTTGACTGGGAGTTCAAACAATGAGATTACATTGCTCTATGGTACGCAAGGAAGGAGAAGACAGTCACTACCCCACCTATCCAGGAACCACTGCATATGGACTCCGAGTATAAGAAATGGTATTGGCGCATCACGTGCAGGTAGATGTCTCCTCAAGCAGTTGTGCTGGTTACAAGCATAGGTTTTCTTTTTCAGTACTGTTATTATATTTCATTGTAGTTATGTTTGTGCCTAACATTTATTAATTTGCTATAGTTGGATGCACATAAGGCAGTATACTTGAGACCTTCCGGCCTGGACTGGAGGCAAATGTTGAGTCTGGATCACCACTGGGCAACATTCAATAATTCAGCATAGACATCATATGAGCCTTGGGGGAGGATCACCGCCTATAAGATCGAGCCACTACTGGACATAGAGCACCATCGAGGACTCACGTGAAAGTGCTTATAGGTGGACCTAGACGAGATCGTCGTTGACCAGTGGGGTATACACACTTGCGAAGATCCGTGCGTCGACTGGAAGATGCGGTAGCTCTGGCTGCACCACTTTCGACTCTTTCTGTGCCACTAGTCCAAACCTCTACTAATATCATGCCACCTATATACACTAATGATGGGTTATCCGGGATGCACAAGATGTATACACCACCCATGCCATCTATGTACACTAGTAAGGGTTCATCTGGGATGCATGAGATGTATACATTGCTTATGCCACCTATGTACACTGGCGAGGGGTCATCCAAGATGCATGAGATGTATACATTGCCCATGCCACTTATGTACACTGGTGAGGGGTCTGTTATTGTTCACGGTACGTTTACACCTCAGATCCCCCTAAGTTCCATGTTTAAGTGGCTGAGCTAAACTTGACGATGTCATCACTAGTCTAGGTCTCATTCACAGAGCTCATATTTAGACAGTTTTCGGGTCCTTCCTCTAGATTTGCATAATTCCTATCATCCAATCCAGCCTAGATTCAGGTAAGGTTCACTCAGCCTTAATAGTCAGACGATGAAGGTAGCAAAGATGAGGACCAAACTGACAACTATAACCAGGCAGATGATCTACCCCCACAACAAGGGCGACCACAGAGAGAGAAGACGTCCTCGATGTGGCACCGGGAGCCACTATTAGTAGTTTTTTTTGTCATGTTTTCTTAGTCTGTGAAATATATCTGTGGACAAAATGTTATTATGTAATTCTGTAAATAATATTTACAATACTTTAGTTATTAACGTCTTTTATTATACTCAATTATTAGCATTTTACTTTAATAATTTTACTTACGATAAGTATGTCTACGAAAGCATTAGACGAATAAATTTTGGATGCAATCAAAATGTTAATTTTAAGACCAAATGTAGACATAGTTGAGATTACATGAAAATTTATGTTTAATGACAATATTACATTAAAAGCTTTTGGCTAAACAAAACGATCATTAACTATTGAAGGTAATGTCGATTCGGACAAGTATTTCGGTAGTATCCTAACTCTCGACACAAACCACACTTGGGGGGTTCACGGCCTGTATCTTGCAAGTCTATCTCATTCCTTAATCGCTTAGACTAGGGCCTTCTTGCACCTCAGAACTCCTTCAGGTCAGGCACAAATTGGAGTCCTAGTGTCCGAGGCCAATATTCCTTCCCTCCAATTGGGTGGAAGGGACTCTGATATGCAGTCACTATTGTATCCAAACTATATATCTGGTCAATGAAATTCATGGAGGTAATTTTAATATGTACATAGGCAGCAACGACGTGTGAGCAAGGAAATCAAAGTGTTTGGAACTCTCCACAATCACAGTATCGATCCTCTAACATCACCCTATAACAATGACCAATCTGTCTTCGACGTTTGTTGTATGGTTCCTGCACCTCGAACCATATTCGCACGAGGTTAAGAATTGTTACCATGCACACTGGGGCCCTCGTTTCGTGCTCCCTCAACTCATCCAGCACATATTTACAAAATATGTGCTAGGCATTAAACTGGGCAACTGACTCAGCCAACCTATCATTGAAGTAAGTCGTTAACTTATAGTAGGTGGTTTGAGCCAGTGCAGTGATGGGTAATGTTATTTGGTTGTCATGTTCCTTCATCATATGCTCGACACCACAAAGTTCTGTTATTTGCATATTCCACAACCCAATCATACGTATCATGGATAATGTAACATCCCAAATTTTCTCCTATTAAAGTTATATCTTCTTATTTAAGTTAGAAATGATGTTACGACTTAGCAAAATATGTTTTTGAATGCCTAGAAACAAGTCATCAATAAAAGGCATGAGAAATTATGATAAATGAGCTAAGAATAGAAGAAAAATGAAGTTTTGAGGAAATTAGTCGACTAATGTAATAAATCAGTTGACTGGTAGCATCAGAAATAGACTAAGTTGTTGATATCTGCAATCAGTCGATTGATGAAGAGAGATCAGTTAACTAATGATTCTCTGTTATGCTAAAATTTTGGGTCCTGTAGCAATCAGTCGATTAATCGGGTTGAATTAATCGACTAATTTCACATCAGTCAACTAATCACGAGTAATCAGTCGACTAATCGTCTGTTGAAGTGCAAAAATAAGTCGGTTCCAATTGAAAAATCAATAAAAAATTGACTAGAATGCCCCTAACATGCCAAGGAAGCTCAGAATTAAGAAAGTATGGGTAAAAGAAGGATTTCCATGCTAAATGGACTCTTTAAACCTTTTAGAAGCAAGTAGAGAGAGAAAAAGAGAGAATTCTGAAATTTTAAAGAAGAGAGAGAGAGAAACGTGGAGAAGAAGAAGAAGAAGAGAAAGAAGGGACTTCTAGTTGGGTTTCTAACAAAGAAATCACCAAAGACTAAGGAAAGAAGAGGAAGAAGGAGTTAGTCTGAAAAAATGTTTTCTTATGAATATGGGATTTGACTCCTTATAGGATGTAGTAATTTCTCATAGGATGAATAGTTCTCTTCGTAAGAAAGCTAGAAAGCAAGTTAAATTAGTTATTTACCATATTCTTCATGATTTAACAAGTATAAATATGTTGAAGTTCTCTATGAGAACATAGAATTAACTTTCTCTTGAAAAGTAGAGATTTTGTCCTTATGAGATGTCAAAACCAGAAATTCCTTATGAAACATTGAGTATTTTTCTAAGAAAGTAGACAAAATAGCTAAAATAGTCAGAGCAGCTAAAGTAGCTAAAGTAGCCAAAGTAACTAAAGTAGCTAAAATAGCCAGAGCAGCTAAAGTAGATAAAGTAGCCAAAGTAGCTAAAATAGCTAAAATAGCCAGAGTAGCTAAAGTAGCCAAAGTAGCTAAAGTAGCCAAGAAATAGTGCATTATATTGAGAATAAAGTTAGAACACAAGTTATATGTTAGTAAACACAAGTTATGTATTAGTATATCAGTTTATACTTCAGGGATTAAGTTTCTTATTGATATTATTTTTATAATAGTTCTTTTATGTTCATGGAAGTGTAAATTAGTTATTAAGAATTGTTTTTGTGACTGAAATGGTTCTTGAAATAATTTCTTTAAATAAACTAGCTACTGAGATTATATATCTCATGTTTTATGTTATAACTAACCATTTCAGGATTTGAAGTAAAGAAGTAAGAGGTAGCAAGAAACAAGCTAGCATAGTTGCTAGATAGTTACACATAGAAAAGGAACGTAATGTTAATTTCCTATGTAAACCTTTAGAGATCTATGTACAATTTGTGTATATGTATAGAAATATGAGTTACATGTAAGTCCCTTGTATTATAGCTTCATTCTAGAAGAGAATTTGCAAAGAAGAGTTGAAGAAGTGTTGTAGATTATGTGCATTATGAACTAGATAATTTTACCATGTTTTCAAGTTAATTTTCTGAAATTTGAAGCTCAGGGTACATCAATCGACCGATGTCCCTGCATCAATCGACTGATGCCTCTCGTTTTCAAATACATGTAACTTTAAAGACTATCAGTTGACCGATAGCTTCAGATCAGTCGACTGATCGTCCTCTGCCAGTTTAAAATTGTAAATTGCAAAAGGTTCCAAAGTTGCCCTATTTTTATACAATCAGATATTTTGCAAAGTTTTTTAGGAAAGTTTCATGGTTTTAATCATAATTTTCACAAGATCTTTACTACAATTTTCTTAAATTGTACAAAATTAGTATAATTTTAGTAGACTTTACATTTTTGGTATCAGAGCATGGTCTTAGGCACTATGTGGGTAAAGATTTAGTACTAAATAGAGAAAATATGATGGATAACTTTAGAATTATGCATAAAAGATTAGGATGATATGCATTAGTATGGCTTAAATACCCTAATAGTCCCTATTAGGTATTACTGACCATCTCTTTTATGCTAGTGAGATAGATGCTATGATTTTATTCGTAGGATGACTTTCCAGCAAAGAAGAGTCCTAGAGGAACTCACGGAGAGTGTAGACATCTTAGGAATCTAGTTAGAAAGACAGGCAAATCAACGGGCAACCGAGTTGAATATTCTCACCTCTATTTTGGAAGAGATAAGGGGTTTAAGAAAAGATATTCATGAGATGAATGAACAAAATAAAAGAAAGAAGAGCAAGAAGAAGCAGAATGTCTGTAAATCCATGAAAATGGAAAGTAGTGGACAGAATAAGAAATTCAAACATAAAGCTTGAGCCCTTAAAGAGGTAAGATTTCTTGCATTCAAGGAATATACATTGATGATGTTAGATCCTTAAAGAAATAGGCTAGCTTCGGCGACAAGAAAGTAACTATTCATCTTACTTGCTTTAGTTTATGTACATAAAAATTCCATATATGTATAGTAAGCAGTCTTTCTAAGAAAGTGATTACACATAGATGCATTATAGAAAGTTTGAATATGCATGATGTATTCTAGAACTTTTTCTCATGGGATGCAGAACATTCCTCATGGATGCCTCTTGCGATGATAGAATCAGAACTTTTTCTCATGGGATGTAGATAGATTCCCCATGGGATGTAGAATAAATCCTCAAGGGATGACAGAACCTTTTCTTATGAGATGTAGAAATTTCCCATAGGACGAGAACCCTAGAACTTTTTCTCATGGGAAGATAAAAATTTCTCAAAGAGAATAAAATCCTAATGAGATGACAGAACCAGAAATTCCCCATGAGACGATAGAACTTCTTCATGAGATGATAAAATTTTTTCATGAAATGTAGAATACTTTTCTTGAGAAATGACTAGGAGTTATAGTACACTATAAGAAAGAATGAGAATGTTTATGACAACCTATATATTCATGGAAGTAGCTATGATGATTGAGATTGAAGAACAGACTCTTATTCCAAAAGAAAAATAAGAAAAGAAAGACTTGTTCCATAAAAGGAAAGAAGAAGTTAAGACTTGTTCTTTTTATGTAAAAGAACAAGGAGACAATCATAATTAAATTAGAAAAACAATAGTATGTTATGATAAATTAGATAGAATAGAATAACAACCCTAGAGAGGGTAAGAGTATATTTATTCTATAAATAGATAAGTAGAATACACACTAGTTCACAAAGAATAAGGCTTATGTAAGTATAGTTTCTACAGAATAGACCATAAGTCTTACAACAAAATAAAGTAAGAAAAGTTGTGTGTATTGTAACAAGTATATATCATAGAAGGATTCATTCTCAGTATAAGAATATTATGTATGTTGTTTTCTACTTGTCAAGGGATGAAAGGAATTTCATGATTTACTTTAGCTTTGTGTTTTATTGTGTATGAATACACTTTTGACATAAAGCTTGAGAACATGTCTTTATGAAGTTTGAAAGTTTATCTTCTATAATTTGACATTCCTTTAGCTTGAAGAAGATTTTCTCTTCAAGAAGATTTAAGACTTGTTTCCATAGAACTTAGAAACTTGCCTTCCATAGTATTAGGTATAATGATGAATGATGCAAGTATTCCAGCTAACTTGCCAAGTAATTAAAAGAAAAGATACAGGTTGAATGCTTTTACTATGAGGCAAGTGATGTTATTCATAAGTATAAAGCAAGCAAAAGTTGATATGTTCAGTATAGGAGTCTTAGTTCTTCTGAGAATAGAATTAAGGCTAAGAAGCTAAAGGAAGTATTAATCCTTATGTAAGAAGACATATGGAACAAATAGAATTTCATTCTGAAGGTAGAAATAGTTATGAGACCTTAGCAAGGATATATTCCATAGAGAGAAATAGAGATTGGTTAAGGTAAAAATCAAAAGACAATGCCTTTAGCAAGATTCATGATGGAAGCATAGAAGCTAGCTAGAGGTAGATATGATTAGTAAGGCCCTTAGTAAGAGATTATTTATAAAGGACTTCTTCATGAACATATAATGTATTGTAGACCTAGAGTTAGATAGACCCATAATACATTAGACTCAAAGAAGAAGGTAGGCTTATGACAAAATAGTACAAACCTCTCAATGAGTGGAGTTATGGTAACTTCATGACAAGTTATGACAAATCTTCCATGAGTATAAGAGAAAGTGTTTAATCAAAGTAGTGCATCATAAACTCAAATTTTGTGAAGACTCATAGTGCATTAAGAACCCTCACAATAAGTAAACTCTTTATGCATTATGAACCCATAAGTAGGGTGAATTCATGATGTAATACAAGCCCTTACAGTAGATAGACTTATATTGCATTGTGAAACCTTATGAAATAAACAGATTTATAGTGCACCAATGCTAGAAGTTTATATTCATCTTTTATATTTGTGGAAGCGGTTATAATGATTGAGAGTATTTTACTTTATAATAGAATTCTTTTCCAAAGGAGAAAAGAATAATTCTTCAAGATAATAGGATAAAGTCTATCTTATAACCATATGTTTCTATGTTAAAGTATATGCTATTTCAAATTTTGAGGACAAAATTCTTTTAAGGAGGGGAGAATTGTAACATCCCAAATTTTCTCCTATTAAAGTTATATCTTCTTTATTTAAGTTAGAAATGATGTTAGAACTTAGCAAAGTATGTTTTTGAATGCCTAGAAACAAGTCATCAAGAAAAGGCATGAAAAATTATGATAAATGAGCTAAGAATAGAAAAAAAAATAAACTTTTGAGGGAATTAGTTGACTAATGTAATAAATCAGTCAACTAGTAGTATCAGAAATAGACTAAGTTGCTGATATCTGCAATCAGTCGATTGATGAGGAGAGATTAGTCAACTGATGATTCTCTGTCATGCTAAAATTTTGGGTTTTGTAGCAATTAGTTGACTAATTGAATTGAATCAGTCGACTAATTTCACATCAGTCGACTAATCACGAGCAATCATTCAACTAATCGCCTGCTGGCGTGCGAAAATAAGTCGATTCCAATTGAAAAATCATTGAAAAATTGACTAGAATGCCCCTAACATGCCAAGGAAGCTCAGAAATAAGAAAGTATGGTTAAAAGATGGATTTCTATGCTGAATGGACTCTTTAAACCTTTTAGAAGCAAGTAGAGTGAGAGAAAGAGAGAATTTTGAAATTTTAGAGAAGAGAGAGAGAGAGAGAGAAACGTGGAGAAGAAGAAGAAGAAAGATAAGGGACTTCTAGTTGGGTTTCTAACAAAGAAATCACCAAAGACTAAGGAAAAAAAAGGAAGAAGGAGTTGATCTGAAAAACTAAGGAAAACAAGAAATCTTAGAAGGAACTAAAAGATATTAGATAAGTTCAGCTATAGAAAGAATTAAAGGTAGCTAGTTATTTATAAAAGCAATTTATTTTCAGTTACTTATCATGCTTGTGTATGATATGTTATTGTTTTATGATAAAGCTATCCATGAATGTTTAAGAACATGTTTTCTTATGAATATAGGACTTGACTCCTTATGGGATGTAGTAATTCCTCATGGGAGAAAGAGTTCTCTTCATAAAAAAGCTAGAAAGCAAGTTAAATTAGTTATTTACCATATTCTTCATGATTCAGCAAGTATAAATATGTTGAAGTTCTCTATTTAGAACATAGAATTAACTTTTTCTTGAAAAGTAGAGATTTTGTCCTTATGAGATGTCAGAACTAGAAATTCCTCATAGGACATTAAGTACTTTTTTGAGAAAGTAGCCAAAATAGCTAAAATAGCCAGAGTAGCTAAAGTAGTTAAAGTAGCCAAAGTAACTAAAGTAGCTAAGAAATAGTGCATTATATTGAGAAAGAAGTTAGGACACAAGTTATGTGTTAATAGACAAAAGTTATGTATTAGTATATCGGTTTATACTTTAGGGATTAAGTTTCCTATTGATATTGCTTTTATGATAGTTCTTTTATGTTTATGGAAGTGTGAATTAGTTATTAAGAATTATTTTTGTGACTAAAATGGTTCTTAAAATAATTTCTGTAAATAAACTAGCTACTGAGATTATATATCTCATGTTTTATGTTATAACTAACCATTTCAGGATTTGAAGTAAAGAAGCAAGAGGTAGCAAGAAATAAGCTAGCATAATTGCTAGATAGTTACACATAAAAAAGGAATATAAAGTTAATTTCCTATGTAAACCTTTGGAGATCTATGTACAATTTGTGTATATGCATAGAAATATGAGTTACATGTAAGTCCCTTGTATTATAGCTTCATTTTAGAAGAGAATTTGCAAAGAAGAGTTGAAGAAGTGTCGTAGATTATGTGCATTATGAAACTAGATAATTTTACCATGTTTCAAGTTAATTTTCTGAAATCTGAAGCTCAGGGTACATCAGTTGACCGATATCCCTGCATCAGTTGACTGATACATATCATTTTCAGATACATGTAACTTTAAAGACTATCAATCGACCGATAGCTCCAGATCAGTCGACCGATCGTCCTCTGCCAGTTTAAAATTGTAAATTGCAAAAGGTTCCAAAGTTGTCTTATTTTTATACAATCAGATATTTTGCCAAGTTCTTCAAAAAAGTTTCATGGTTTTAACTATAATTTTCACAAGATCTTTACTACAATTTTCTTAAATTGTACAAAATTAGTAGACGTTACAGATAAGCCCTCGGAACTTTATCAACTTTTGTTTAACTACATGTCGTTCGTACAAGTAACCTATACAATTAAACACAGCGTATGTAAGAATGAGTTTACTATACGTAGATCTATAATGTAATCATAGTTTAAAAGATACATATATTCACAAGTAGTTGCTTCAGCCACTTGTTCTTAAATGCAGTATTTAAATTACTGGACAAGTGATGCATGCAATGGACGTGGAATCCCTGTGGTGGCTGCCAGTCATTGTCTGTTTCATCTATGGTTGAAAGGATGGACGAGTGTTAGTCTGTAATCAAACAAACGGACATTTCCTTCACAATAAAAGATGCAACCTCTTCAAAAAAAACCATGATTTATAATTTTCCTTTTTGACAATTGCGAAGGAAAGCGATACGATGTTGTGGTTCCCATCTTGCCCATAAGCGATCAATAGCGTCCCATTGTATTTTCCATAAAGGAAAGTCCTGTCTGCTTGAATCATCGGTTTCAAGTGTTCAAATGTATCTATGCATGGTTTATATGCCCAAAACATCTGACAAAATATTCTCGAGCTAATATCCCGGTCAATGTCCTATTCGTAATCAATCTTAATACCTAACATATATTGTCGAACTACAACAAACCAACAACACAATTATGAATACGAGACCTCCCAATCACCATAGGTCTTCGCTATGGCTTTTTCCTTTGTCATCCATGTCTTCTTATAAGATACGATATATGCAAATTGATCCTGAATACATTGGATCACCTGAGAGATAGACATATTTGGGAATTTGTTCACTTTACCCATTATTGCTATGGCGATTAGGTCAGAGTCCAACTGCCTATGATCCTGGGAAGTAGACAATGCAATGCATGTGTGGTCTCTGTTGTACTTTGTGATCATCCACAAGTTATAATTCGTGTTTAGAAAAGTCCTCACCCTCCAATTATAGTCGTTCCCAAATTTCATGCACTTTACCTCCATGTATTTTTTCGAAGACTTCTCCACCTTGTAGCTACTATGCCTCTTGATGTTGTATGTTTTCAATTCACCCATTAATGATTTCTTGTCTAAAAATAATAAACTGACTGCAAGGTTTGAATCATCATCCTATGTGTGGGCTTCTATAACATCTGAGATCTCTATCTCACCTGTTGGGACTGTATTTGCTTGCATCAAATATAGGGGTATAGCATAGTAATTGATAGGCTCAACTTGCTGAACATCGGCATCTTCGCCCATTAAATCCTGTATAATTGCTCAAAACTATGGTTGGTGAGGTGACGGAATGTCTGTGTCATCCTCAACGTCCTCGATGTCATCGACGTCTGTGTTGTTCATAATATCACATGGTGGGTCAAGTGGCAGAATGTCTGTGTCATAGTTTGTAGGCTAAATTTGTAGACATGCAGGAGAATATGGGATTGACAAATGATATTGAGTAGAGGGTCCGACATCTTCATTTCATGTGGCCTACTCATTTAAATCTAGAATTTCATAATTGAATTGGACTTCTAATTCACTTTCTGCATAAATTTTCATGGTTGTCAAGATCCCGACACACTGTAGGTGACAATCAATCATCACTCTTACATCATCATCATCGTCCAACTGGAACTCCCTGAACATAAGCGGTGCCATCTGTTGAGGATATCTATATACTAACCGTGATATCTTCTCCTGTTGTCCTAACCTCAAATTTTAGTGGATCAATTGTCTCAAAAGATCTAAAAAAATGTGTGTTTGATTTTCATCACCACCGTGTTATGAGATTCGAAGGATATATCGTTAGACCTACCCCTCGATATAGTCACATTTGAGTAAACATAGATTAGGTGTGCCCCACTTTGACTCACATTGTTTTTTTTTTGAAAAAAGGTAATTAGCACACCACATCATAAATTCTATAATAATAGATTTTTAAATCATCGTAAATTAATATGTAACTAAGAAAATAAAACTATACAAATTATAAATTGCTTGTTCATAACTATATTCAAATGTAATAAATATATCTATAATTAACATCTTTGATATAAATGCTTATTTTGTAATGACCAAAAAAAAATTTACATTCATTATATCTCTATTAATAAACAGATAAAATGAAAAAGATAAAATTATGGTATAATTAACACAAAAACATTATCATTAAGAAAATTGTAATAACTAACATAAAAAATTATATGAACAAATAAGAAATGATAGATTAAGACAAATGACTATATCATATATAATAAAACTATAAAATCACTTAATAAATATATCTAAAATTAGTCTGTTTGATGTAAATGCTTATTTTGTAATTACGAAAAAGATTCACATTCATCATATCTCTATTAAACATAAAGAAAAAAAAGAAAGATAAAATTATGATATAACAAAAAAAATTATCATTACAAAAATTGTAATAATTAACATAAAAAATATATGAACGAATAAGAAATGATAATAAATTAAGACAAATGACTATATCATATATAATAAAACTATAAAATTACTTAATATAAAATCACATTTATCATATTTCACTACTAACTAACATAAAATCATAAATAATAAGATTAAATTATAATATAATAAAAAAATAATTATCATTTAGAAAATTGTAATGACTAACATAAAAATCATATTATATATATCATGTAAAAGATAGTTAATATTTAATTAATTTATAAAAATAAAAATATATTAAACTGAAAAAAGAAGTAAATCATAACAACAACTTAAAACTATTTAATGTATCAAAGTAAAATTACAATAGTATAAAAATAAACATAAAACACATTAAAAAATTTATCTTGAAGGATAATGATCAAGGATGACAAAAGAAAATAGAGAAGTTGAGACAAAAAAGAAGCAAAAAAAGGGAGAGCGAAAGATTGCCGAGAGAAGATGAGAGAAAGAAGAAGAAAGAAAGAGGAAGAGAAGAATTTCTAAAAGGAAGAGGAAGAGAAGAAAGAAGAAAAGTCAGAAGTGGGAGGTTTCAGGTAGTCAAAATTAGATTGACTGTCCGGGTGGTGGGATCCAGCCATGTGTAGTCTCTGACACGACCAACACACTTGTCAATTGTGTTAAGGACGACACACATTGTCGTCTTTGTCAGGATCAAGAGCCGTGTGTCGCCTCTGAAAAGGACGGCACACATGCTAGGCAACTAGATATCACAATAAAAGAAGCCTAAATCGATAATATAAAAAAAATGAGATATTTTGAAAATTTTAAAAATAAAATAAGTCAAAAGAGTCAAAAAGTCCACTTTTTAAAATAAGATCTTAAATCAAGAATTTTGTACCCAGTCGACACCATGTAACTTATTTTTACTCAGAGATGAGTTTTCATTACTAATTTTATGCACAAAATGCAGAGTGTACTTGTGCATTACATTACTTGGTAAGAACTACGGTTCTTATGTTTTTATTTATTTTTAATTAAATTATGATAAGTATTTGATTTTTAAATCAGAATACATTTTTTAAAAGCTATATTAAATGATTGATTTTTATAAAAACAAAATTTTTATTATATTTTAATTAAAAAAATAAAAAAAACCCAATCCTAGTCTATTTTAAATGAAAGTTTTAGATGCATTTTTTTTACATATATTATATTTGTAATAAAAATTTAGTAGTAAAGAACCCAAGCAAAGTCTTCCTCTCACTCCTACACGTCCAATATCTCCGTCGCCCTCTTCACCCAGGTCCGGCGCTTCATGGCCGCCGCCACCGAGCCAATAACTGTTTACTGAAAGATTTCAATTATTTTCTCTATATATTTACAATGAGAGAAGAGGGAGATTTATATTACAAAAAAGCAAATTCCTACAACTAAGATCATATTGGCACAATGTGGTGGATGCATCATGGAGGTATAGAGAGAGCATATAAACTTCAATCATGAAGGTGGATGCATCATGGAGGTATGGAGAGAGCATATGAACTTTAATCATGAAGGTACAGCTTACATGGAGGGTAGGAGAAATTATTTCAACACTCCCCCTCAAGTTGGTGCATAGATGTTCCACATGCCCAACTTGTCAAGTAACTTTAAGAATATTCGATTTAAAACTGCTTTGGTGAGAATGTCAGCCATTTGATCTTCAGATCTAATTTTAGGTAGTTCCACAATTCTTTCACCTAGTTTCTCTTTAATAAAAAATCTGTCTATCTCAACATGTTTTGTACGATCATGTTGAACTGGATTATGGGCAATATCACATGCAGCTTTATTATCACAATATAGCCAAATTGGTTGTCTTGATGAGTAACCCAAATCTCGCAAGAGTCGTCTCAGCCATAACACCTCACAAAGACCAAGTGCCATACTTCTAAATTCTGCTTTTGCACTTGAGCGAGCAACAACATTTTGTTTCTTGCTTCTCCATGTCACAAGATTACCTCCTACAAAGGTAAAGTAGCCGGAGGTAGATCGTCTATCATCCACAGAACCAGTCCAATCAGCATTTGTATATGCTTCAATGATTTGATGATTTGAATTCTTGGTGAATAAAATTCCCTTTCCAGGGGCATATTTTAGATACCTTAAGATTCGCATGACTGCATTCATATGTTGCTTTCCAGGATTGTGCATAAATTGGCTGATAATACTGAGGGCATAGGCTAGATCAGGTCTTGTATAAGTCAAGTACATCAGTCTTCCAACAAGTCTTTGGTATCTTCCTTTATCAACTGGTATTTGATTAGGTTCAACACATAACTTTATACCTTCTTCCAAAGGAGTATCAACAGGTTGGCATCCTGACATTCCAGTTTCCTGCTAAAGGTCTAAGGTATATTTCCTTTGAGATAGAAATATTCCTTTATTAGATCGAGATATTTCAATCCCAAGAAAATACTTTAGAGGCCCTAAATTTTTCATTTCAAATTCTCTAAATAAGTGATCTTGTAGGGCTTTTCTTTCTTCAGAATCATTTCCTGTAACTACTATGTCATCGACATAAACAATAAGAGCAGTAATCTTACCCTGTCGTTTTTTTAAGAACAGGGTATGATCTGAGTTGCTTTGCTTGTAGCCAAAAGTTCTCATAGATTTCGTGAATCTTCCAAACCATGCCCTTGGAGATTGTTTCAATCCATATAATGACTTCTTTAGTCTGCACACTTTCTGTTTATGATTTTCTTGTCCCATACATCCAGGAGGAAGTTCCATGTAGATTTCTTCAGATAATTCTCCATGTAGAAATGCATTCTTTACATCATACTGGTGTAATGGCCAATCTAAGTTTGTAGCTAGAGATAGTAGAACACGAACAGTATTGATCTTGGCCACAGGTGCAAATGTCTCAGTGTAGTCGATCCCATAGGTTTGAGTGTATCCTTTTGCTACTAACCTTGCCTTGAAACGTTCAATTGTACCATCCGCTTTGTACTTTACGGTGTAAATCCATCGACATCCAACTGCTTTCTTTCCTGGGGGAAGATAAGCAAGTTCCCAAGTTTTATTCTTTTGCAGGGATTTCATCTCTTCATCCATAGCATTTTTCCATCTGGGATCACTTAAAGATTCCTACACATTGTTAGGAATAGATACACTAGATAATTGATTTACAAATGATATGTTTGATTCTGACAACTGATGGTTAGAGACATAATGACTCATGGGATATTTAGCTTTACTAGACAGATCTGGTTCATATGTGAGTTTAGGAATACCTCTAGTGTGGCGCTGTGGTAATTGTTTCTTGAATGGTTCAAGAACATCTTCAGGAAGCGATTGGCATGGTACATCAGATGACGATAGCTCTATGCCTTCATCTTCTGGTAAATTTTCTTCAGGTATTGTTGTCTGGTCATTACTTCTTTGATCTAATTCTCCCATCTCATTATTGGTTGGTTCAGCTTGCAAATTCTCACTATCCCCTTCAACATCCAAGAAAATAGTATGATAATCTAGAGTCTGAATTTCCATATGGTACTCCCCATGAAATTCAGTCTTAGAATAATACATTGTAGATTCATGGAAAATAACATCCATTGTGATAAACATTTGTCGTGTCGGAGGATGATAACACCGATAACCTTTTTGATGAGGGGCATACCCAACAAAGACACATCGCAGTGCTCGAGGATGTAACTTGTTGCGTTGATGTTTATGGAGGTGTACAAATACTACACATCCAAATACATGTGGAGGTAAATTTGGTACAGCTGGAGCAACAATCGAATCAGTGAGGGCTTGAAAAGGGGTTTGAAAATTTAGAGTGCGAGATGGTGTCACGACCCGTTTTCTGGGTACATGACCGGCACAATGATGAATCTCTCATCACTGTAAGCCTTCCGATAAATATATCAAATTTTCTTATCTGAAAATCATAGATTATCAATTTAAAATACATTATTATACTGACATACAAGCCAAATGTCGAACCCCTGAACTAGATGTCCTAGACGATTACAGAGCAACATAATCTATAACAGAAGAGAGGTCTACCCGACAACGGGAAGGTCCAAAGTGATCTACTCCTCTAGCAGATATTCTTCGATGGCAACCTGATCTGAACAAAAAGGTTGTACAAACAATGTGAGCTTTTAAACTCAATGAGCGAATCGGCCTCGCATTAATAAAATTCAAATACATTACCAGTCATGCAAGCATATCCAAAGGCTCATACTCAACCAATAGACAGAAGATAAAAATTTATCCAATTCAACAAACGTTACTAGTACTCGTCAATGGCAATATATCCCGGAGAGCGCACACAGGCCGGCTCACCAATTATGTATATTTCCGCCATGACGCACAACATCATCCTCTTACATACAAGATAAAAATTCATCCAATTCAACAAACGTTACTAGTACTCGTCAATGGCAATATATCCCGGAGAGCGCACACAAGCCGGCTCACCAATTATGTATATTTCCGCCATGACGCACAACCTCATCCTCTTAGCTAGGGCGCCTCACGGATTTATCACCAATCCGGGCTATATCCCTACTGAGGGAATCGTTGTCTCCACACTCATTGGTCAAGACACCCTGTCAACCGGGTTTTCCGCCTTGCCGTGAGAGGGGGTACTGTCCCGCTCAATCACAATCAATAGCATTTCATATCATAATCAGAAGCTCAATATAATATTCATCCATATAACAGGTATAGTATATAACTATATTATGGATTTATAAACCACATATCAAGATAACAATTAATCCATTTTTGAAAACATTCAAACTTCACATCATCATAAGATACTTATTTCATTTTATCCATACTTATGGATTAATTATCTCATTTAGATTCGTCATTCTGAATCCAATTTCCCCCTATGAATCTTGGGAGTGTCCTACGACATACTTTTTATCACCAGTAATGCTAAAACTCTATTAAAACGGGGTCGTTTCACTCACCTGGATTCCGTACGAACATCGCTTCTCTAAGTCATTACAGACAAGAGTTCTCAGGTGAATTTCGGTGTTCTGCTACGGAGATTTTCATGAAAGATTAGAGAAAATACGTCAGGATTGTTTTCGTACAGATACTGTTCATATGTACGGTTACTGTTCATACGGTCACTATTCATACGTACGGTCACTATTCATACGTACGATCACTATTCATACCAGAAATAGAGAATACAATCTATAAAAGAGTACACCAGGTAAGTTCCCAGGAAAGAGTGGAGGGTCACACTGGACACACTTAAAAACCAGGTCTTTCCTTAGCCAGAACTTTCCTAGACATGTATTATTCACAGTTTACATTCTATTTCGGTAATCAGAGAATCAAAATAACATATAAACAGCTAAGGACAGTTTTTCTGATGTGGAAGATCAGCCAAGGCCGCAACCACAGAGCATACTTAAAAAATTAACTTCTAAAATTTGAAAGACATAGAAAGGGCATAGTATCCTTACCTAAGCTGAAAAGGAAAGGCCCAAAATCTCAGAGGCCTAGCTTTGGAGTAAGAGAAACTTAAGGAGAGAAGAAGAGAAGTTGAAGGTGTGAGTTTAGAAGTGAAATGGAAGGGCCTATTTATAGCAAAAGTCAAGGGTACTATTTGACACTATACGCTAATAAAATATTCAATTTACTATTCATGAAAATGACATTTCTAATAATACAGTTACTGTGCACCTCACGATGCAAAATTTTTGTTATTACTATTGAAAACTTAAAAGGGAAAAATATCCTTTTACCTTAAACCTTTAAGTTTCTTTTCAATTCAGTCCTTTCACTTTAGTCCCTAAGGGTATTTTCACACATAAAACGTCAGTTTCTCCTACGAACTTCTTTCTAGTTTTCTCTTATGACCAAACAACATCTAGTACTTGACATTTCGATTGTATAAATGAACAGTATCATATACGTAAATAGTATTATACAGGTGAATAGTACCGTATACTGAAATAGTAACAGTAGTTTGTAAACAAATATTTATATTTTATTTTTCTTGGGTATTACAGATGGTACCCGATTAATGAGGTATGCTGCAGAATTAAGAGCTTCTCCCCAGTAGGATAGTGACATATGAGCATCTATTAAAGAGGCCCGAACTACTTCCAATAAGTGTTTATTTTTTCTCTCTGCAACTCCATTTTGCTGTGGTGTGTTAGAACACGTAGTTTGATAATGTTTTAGTGAGTTGAGAAACTGACAAAAGATTGTAATCTAATGATGGTACTACTAAAACAGAATCCAGATTCAAGTTATCAGTGAGTTGTAACGATCCTTCCCCCATAACTGGGGTGGTGTTACCATTGGCAGTGGAAACAATCTGTTGGGAGGAATGTTTAAGGACTGGTATTTGTCTAGAATCAAACATCATATGATCTGTAGCACCAGAATCAATTATCCATGTACTATTAATAACAGATGCAGAAGTATTTAAAATCTTACCAGAATCTGTAGAGGTTACCAACGCAGAAGCTTTCTCAACAACATTATTCTCCTTTTTACTTTCGACAATGGCTGCAGTTAAGTTTTTCTTGGAGTCCTTCTTGCGATTAGGATCCCACCAATCAGGATACCCTATAATTTCAAAGCAACGACTTTTGGTATGACCAGTTTTGTTGCAATGGGTACTGTCACATCCCAAAAATTGAGCATGTGAAAAGATACTACTCATTTGATATAATTCTCAAACATACGTTATATACATATATTCTGTAAGGTTTTACATTCAACCTTAATCATTCATTCCACACTACAGAATTATATTCATCTGATAAGCAAATATAGACATACATAGTCTGATATTTCTATCTCATTGCAAGCCTAGGAGACCTATAGAAAGTACAGAGCGTTTCTAATATCCACATTAATAAGTACTGGTGTCCCACCAGACAGAAATAGAGAATAATCCCAAGGGGCTTCTAATCTTCAAACGGATATTCTTGTTCTTTATTTTCTGTATCTGAAAAAAAAATCATAGGGAGTGTGAGTTTATTTAAAAACTCAGTAAGTAAATAACTGTACTATATAAAATATCAAAAGTACAAATACCACATTTACTCATATAATTAATTATCTTATACATCGAGTAGTATGGGACTCTAACCCTTTCAAACTCATGAATAAGATTTCATAGATATACACCGAGTAGTATGGGACTCTAACCCTTTCAAACTCGTGAATAAGATCTCATAGGTATACACCGAGTAGTATGGGACTTTAACCCTTTCAACTCGTGTATAGATTTCATAGATATGCACTGAGTAGTATGGGACTCTAACCCTTTCAAACTCGTGTATAAGATTTCTTAGATATACACCGAGTAGTATGAGACTTTAACCCTTTCACACTCGTGTATTAGATCCCGTAGATCTTTACTCATTAATAAGATAGTGAGAATTCATCACATAGTACAATTGTCATGAAATAAATAATTTCTACATACTCTTATTTCTATTGATCATCATATACTCCCATATGAAAAAATAATTGCTTATTATCCAAATAATATTGTAAATGGGACTTATATTGTACTTTGACTAGTAATATCAAATTAGCTGAGCAAGGTTATTCACTCACCTTGATGTTTGTCCAAGTTTACCTTGTTCCACACTGGAATTTGTGTAGGAAAATTTCCTAGTAAAATATATTACAAGGAATCATAAAAAAGGAAACAAAATCACGAAAATACGTAAAATTTTCTGACTGCTACAGTAACGGGTTGCTACAGTACGGTTGCTACAGTAACGTTTGCTACAGTAACGGTTCGCTACAGTGCCGGTTCGCTACAGTAACGTTGACTGCTACAGTAACCCGAAGAAAATTTTCCAGATTTTGTTTCGAAATTTCTGGTCGCTACAGTAACTCGGTTTTGCAGAAATTTCTAACAATTTCATCCTTTCCCTTTCTTGTTTCAAAACCAGAATTTCAACTCTTTATAACTCAAATATAACTTCTAAAACAACTGAGATTCATGAATTATCATCAAAATCTTCAAGAACAAAACCTCCTCTGATCTTCTACATAAACTGAAATTTAAGGAAAATAATCGGATTAAAGCTTACATTTGATCCTTACAAAGCTTTTGAACCGAACAAATAATCGAACTTCTGAAGATCAAGGAAAGGATTTGAGAAGAAACTGAAGAACTGAGAGAGAACTGCTTTTCTGCCTTCCTTCGGCTGAGTGAAAAAAATGAGGGGTACTATTGAAACTTTATATTAAATATTTCTAATGGGTTATTCAATAACCCATGGGTATCCATAACCCAACATCCAAACCCATCCAGTCAATTTACAATAAATGGACTAATTGACCATTCTGAAACCACTTTTCCATGAATTTCACCATTCTTAGAATATATCCCTCATTGTGCAAATATTTAGTCCAGTCATTTAACTCAATTTTCATAAATAATATTCAAAGAGAACAATTAAATATGAAAATTAAAAATGACCAAAATAAATAACTAAAGTAACGTTGTAGAATTCTAAAATACTCTTAAGCGAATTATATTCTGAAATTAACGGGTATTACAGGTACACTTGAGAGTTGATTTATCAATATTGGTAGCAGGTCTTGAAGTATTGGTTTTGGAGTTGTCTTGCCATGTTGGAGTTCGCTATCGGGCAATCATGGCTGAGATCTCATGATTATTTTGATCTTCTTTTAATGTAGAATGACGCACTGCCTCTCTGCGAATTAATGCATAACATTCTTCTAAGCCAGGAATTGGATCTTTTCGTAGAATCTCTCCACGAATCTGCTCAAAATGGCTATCTAGTCCAGCAAGGAATATGTGGACTCGTTGCCTGTCAATGCTCCTTTGGTATGCCACAATATCATCGAGATCTTTCATAATTACCTTGTCGCGATGATCTAATTTCGCGGAATATTTCAGTTAATGTACCATAATATTCAGAGAGTGACTTTCCACTTTGTTGAGCAGTAAAGACCTTTTTATGGAAAGTGAAAATTTGTAATTCATCACTACCATCATAAAAGGCTTGTGACAGTGCACTCCAAATTTCTCTTGCAGTGGATATGCGAAGATAGCGTTTCATAATCTCTGGTTGCATTGACATTAAGAGCCATCGCTTTACTTTCTGATTTTCAGCATACCATTTTTCATATGCTTCATCAGATTCTGTAGGTGGTTTTTCCTTCCCTCGAATGTAAGAGAGTTTTTCTCTTTCAGCAATGTGCATTTCCATTAATTGTGACCAAACGTCATAGTTTGATTCACTAAGAATTATGCCAGCATTAAAAACACCCTCAGACTGAACAATTACAGGAATAGATTTGGATCCAGAAGATTCAGTATATTTTTCACTCATTTTTTTCTTTTTTTTTTTTACACTGTCAAGAGATAAATGAAATAAAGAAAAAAAAACTCAATACTTCATTATATATATATATATATATATATATATATATATATTAAAGTTTTTTTTATAAAAAAAATTTGAAAAGAAAAGAAAAATATGCACGAACAAGGAACTATAATTTTCAAAAAAAAAACTTAAATGAACAACCTGATACCACGAACAGGCTGGAAATGAAGAGACAATGCCGGCTAAGCAACCACCTGTGGCTAACTAATCTCCACGCGCCCTCATGCGCCGGAGAGTGGGACGGGAATAGGAAATTTTGATCGGCGCGTGTGACGGGAATAGGAAATTTTGATCGGCGCCCTGGTTCCGGCCGATATCATGGTGGGTCAGTTTCCTGTGGTGGAGGTGAGACCTAGAAGTGACTCCACATAGGTGACCTTACACCCAGGGACTTAAACGAAAAAAATAGAGACCTTGCGACCAGAGGCTTTGATACCATGTTTACTGAAAAATTTCAATTATTTTCTCTATATATTTACAATGAGAGTAGGGGGGAGATTTATATTACAAAAAAGCAAATTCCTACAACTAAGATCATATTGACACAACGTGGTGGATGCATCATGGAGGTATGCAGAGAGCATATGAACTTTAATCATGAAGATGGATGCATCATGGAGATATGGAGAGAGCATATGAACTTTAATAATGAAGGTAGAGCTCACATGGAGAGTAGGAGAAATTATTTCAACAATAACCCCATCGAACACGCGCGTCGGATGATCGACACCGGCGTCATGAGGGAGTCCATGTGCGCCCACCTCTTCTCGATATGGGTGCTCAGCTAGCTCACTGCCCTCTCGCCGTGGCTTCCCAATCCGACATCGTTTTCTCCATGGTCGGGTACCACTCCGATGTGCGTTCGGTGCTTCTGGACCCCAATCCCATTAGTACCTTTCAAAGGGTAAGAAGAGGCCAGCACAAATCCCAGTGTGCCAAGAATTTCAAAATCACAGTGAAAAGATACTGCAACTTATTAAAATAACTAAATTTTTTAAAAAAAAAGTCTTGGTTTCACACTATGTAATTAGCAGTTAGCAATCTAGGATGCCATTTACACATCGTTCAAAAAGCTCCCTATTTCAGTATTTCTTCTTAGATATTCCACTGAAAACCGAAAGTCACGTCACCTTCTGTATAGCACTTACGAAGCATAGAATAAAGCTAAGGACAAAAAGAATCCGTAGCAGAAAAAGACTTTCCCCCTATACCCATCATTTTTCCATCTTCCTTTGCCTTTACCCCCATTAATATTCCCAGCAAGCAGTCCGGGCAAGCCAAACACAAAGATGGCTTGTTGCTTCCGTAGCCCAAAAAGTCTACCTCCAATGGAAGCCTATGCTCAAGAACACCCAACATCAAGGAATCTCAGACAAGAAGTTCTCATTCAAATCCCAGGATGCAAAGTTCATCTTATGGACGATGGAGAAGCTCTCGAACTGGCTCAAGGCCACTTCATGATCGTCAAAATCTCCGATGACAACGAATCTCTGGCTACAATTGTCAAGGTAGGTGACGATCTCCAATGGCCTCTGACGAAAGACGAGCCAGTTGTGAAGCTAACTGCACTCAATTACCTGTTCTCGTTGGCCGTGAAAGATGGTGAACCTCTTAGCTATGGCGTCAGCTTCTCAGAAGAGAGCCTTGGGAGTTTGGGTTGGCTGGATTCGTTCTTGAAGGACCACTCTTGCTTCTCTGGGTTGAAAGTGAGTAGGAAGAACGACCTTGATTGGAAGGAGTTCGCTCCCAGGGTTGACGATTACAATCATTTTTTGGCCAGGGCTATTGCTGGAGGGACTGGTCAGATTGTCAAGGGTATCTTCATGTGTAGCAATGGCTACACCAACCAGGTTTACTACTTTGATATCAATTTCTGCCAACTTTTTATTATCAGATCACTTCAGTTTCATGAAGCTAGGAATATTAACAGACATGTGTCTCATAAAACACTAACAATGTCAGCAGAAGAAAAGACAAACGGATAACTACAGGCTTTTTTTTTTTTTCCCATATAATCGTTCAGGGTAAAATCCAAGTGAACATTTCAACTTCAGGGTGCTAAGAACATAGAGATACATGTGAGGGAAAGTTAGAAAGACAGAGCATCATTAACATAATAATAATGTTGAGCAGAAGAAAAGGAACAAAAACAACTATATTCTCTCTTTTTTTCCCCTTATTAATATGCCTATTTCTAAGGTCATGAGTAAGCTTAGGTGAAAAAAAGTGGTCCCCATAGTTTCCTTTTCCCTTTCATTGAAAAGTATATCGTTGTACCCTGATCTAAGACTTGTTTGGAAAAGGCAGATTCAAAAAGGAGGAGAAACAATTCTAAACAGTGGCCCTGACGGGAAAAATGGTGTGAAGAACAGAAGAAGTGGGAGCAACAATAGTTATAGCGCCTCAAAGAAGAACAAGATCAACAATAACCTGAAACGGTATCCAAAAGTTAATACATACATATATATATATATATATATATATATATGTACACGCGCGTGTCCATATACACACCTTTAGTCCCCTTATAATAGTTTCTGCAGCAATCCAATTTTGCCTCCATGTGAGTGTGTGTTTGACAACGCGTTGCATTTGTCCAAATCATGGTGACAGTCATCTTTAACGTGACTTGCACAAAATTGGCATGTTTGGCAGTGGCATGAAACTGAGATTGAGCCTCAAACCTCAGTTTGGCCCAATGTGTCTCGGTGTAGCTTCCGTGGTCCATTAAACGTGGTTGTTGAGGGTAGACTGTGGTTTATTAATCTCATTTCCTCATTTATCACTCATTTGCGTGTGTATCTATTTTGCTCGCTTACTCTTGATGAAGCTCATCGTGTGTGTTTGTGTCATGTGGGTGTCTATGTCTTGTCTGTCGTGACGTGCTTGGTCCCTTTCCTCTCTTTTTGCCTGCATTTTCTGGCTGATTCCCATGGTTCTGATATGTTGTCTCCTTTCCGTTAGCCTCCTCTGTTTGCCCATATTTTCTGTTTCATTCTGCGTTGGTGATTGATTCTCTAGGTCAAGAAACTATTAACACTAAGTTTAGGATGAAGGATCGTGTAATAGAAGGGCAACATTGGATGTTTTCAAAAATTAGGAGAGCAAGATAATTGTAGAGGGACTAAAAGTGATATATGTAATGAAGATGTGAGTTAATATTAAGTAATGTTGATGTTTGCAATGTAGTGTGAGGAATTTGTCCAGGATGACAGAGAAGCTAAGCAAATCAATGCTGAATGGTGTGGGAATAGTGAGTGGATCAGTGATGGGTCCTGTGATGAGATCCCAACCAGGGAAGGCATTCCTAAGGATGCTTCCTGGAGAGGTCCTGTTGGCTTCCCTTGATGCAGTCAGTAAGTCAATCTGCTTATGAGAGATTTGCAAGATTAGCATTTAGGAATCCTCAAACTGTTGACATTCTATGTCCTAATCTCTTGCTTTTGATGTCACAGACAAGGTTCTTGATGCAGCCGAGGCCGCTGAAAAGCAAACGCTTTCTGCTACCTCCCAAGCTGCAACCAGAGTTGTCACTGACAGGTATATATAGCCATGAAATTTCTTCAACAATATAACACCTTCATAATGAACCCTTCTAATATAGTAGATATGTTGTGTGAACAGGTTTGGGGAACATGCAGGGGAGGCTACAGGGCATGTGCTTGCAACAGCAGGGCATGCTGCGAACACTGCTTGGAATGTTACAAAGATACGAAAGGCCTTCAATCCAGCGTCTTCTGCGGCCACTGGAGTCGCCAAAAATGCTGCCAAGTCTAGAAGTTTTAAATATTGATAATTCAATCTTGTTGCTTCCTATTTCACGAAGGTGAAGGCACAGTGTGGTGAATTGAATTAGCATCTGTATTACTCGTTTCTGGCGTTTGTGGGAACTGGGATGCTCTATGCTGATTTTAGAATATCTTTCTTGGTGCTGTATATGTGATGGTTCTCTTTGTTGTAATGATTTTCAGTTCTCCCCAAACCTGTTATCTTAGCATAAGATGAGAAACAACATATGCTTGATAGGCTCAAACGAGACTAAATGGAGAGGTTATAGACAGGTTCATTTATAAACGAATTTTTTTATTAAAGGCCAAAATTGCCTGCGATGGCCTGTGCCATTTTTTTAATTTAAATTTTTATATTAAAATAATATAATTTTAAATTTTTTTAGTAAAATAATAATTTTTGATTAAAATATAATTTATACATATAAAATATTACTTCTTTAATTTTTTTAAATAATAAATAACTTTAACTCTTCATATTTTCTTTTTCAATTAATTATATTACATTTAAAATTAAAAATGTCATTTATTTTTAAAAAATTATAAAAGATTTTATATCTAAAATTACTATATTTATTAAATATAATATTATAAAATATAAAAATATGATAAAATGATACTATTTATATTAAATAATACAATTTTATAAAAAAAAAAAAGACCAACCCGCATATTTAGGCTTATTTTAAATTGACTTAATTTGAACCTAAAATTGCCTATTTCTGAACGATCCCAAGCTGACCGCAAGCTATGAACCAAAATGAGATTTATTTCTACAAGGTTTTTAACTTAGGCACCCTTTTTCACTAGAGTCACCCTTTATTAGTTAACACAAATTGCTTAACATACACATATAAGTCTATTTTATTATTTACTTTCACTTCTTTCATTAACACACATTATTAAACGGTTAAAGTATCAAAATAATATATAAAATAATAAACAAAAAATTAGAAAAAAAAAACTAATGAAACATAGATCTCGAAATTCAGATTAAACGGTTAGATGCTCGACCTCCAAAGGTCGAGCTCGTGATAGCTTTACCATTCCCCCTAAACCCATGATTTTCCATCTTCCTTTGCCTTTGTCTCCATTAATATCCCCAGCAAGCGTTCCCGGCAAGCCAAACAAAGATTGCTCGTTGCTTCCGTAGCACAAAAACTCTGCCTCCAATGGAAGCCTCTGTTCAAGAAGTTCTCATTCAAATCCCAGGATGCAAAGTTCATCTTATGGACGATGGAGAAGCTCTCGAACTGGCTCAAGGCCATTTCATGATCGTCAAAATCTCCGATGACAACGTGTCTCTGGCTACAATCGTCAAGGTAGGTGACGATCTCCAATGGCCTCTGACGAAAGACGAGCCAGTTGTGAAGCTAACTGCACTCAATTACCTGTTCTCGTTGGCCGTGAAAGATGGTGAACCTCTTAGCTATGGCGTCAGCTTCTCAGAAGAGAGCCTTGGGAGTTTGGGTTGGCTGGATTCGTACTTGATGGACCACTCTTGCTTCTCTGGGTTGAAAGTGAGCAGGAAGAACGACCTTGATTGGAAGGAGTTCGCTCCCAGGGTTGACGATTACAATCATTTTTTGGCCAGGGCTATTGCTGGAGGGACTGGTCAGATTGTCAAGGGTATCTTCATGTGTAGCAACAACTACACCAACCAGGTTTACTACTTTGATATTAATTTCTGCCAACTTTTTTTTTATCAAATCACTTCAGTATCAGGAAGCTAGGAATATTAATAGACGTGTGTCTCATAAAACACTAACAATGTCAGCAGAAGAAAAGACAAACGGATAAATACAGGATTTTTTTTTTCCAATATAATCGTTCAGGGTAAAATCCAAGTGAAATATTTCAACTTCATGGTGCTAAGAACATACAGATACATGTGAAGGAAAGTTAGAAAGACAGAGCATCGTTAACATACTAATAATGTTGAGCAGAAGAAAAGGAACAAAAACAACTATATGCTCTCTCTGTGACTATTTCTAAGGTCATGAGTAAGATTAGGTGAAAAGAAGTAGTCGCTATAGTTTCCTTTTCCCTTTCACTGAAAAGTATATTGTTGTACCCTGATCTACAACTTGTTTGGAGAAGGCAGATTCTAAAAGGACGAGAAACAATTCTGAACGGCAGCGCTGACGGGGAAAATGGTGTGGAGGACAGAAGAAGTGGAGCAACAATAGTTATAGTGCCTCAAAGAAGTACAAGATCAACAATAACCTGAAACGGTGTCCAAAAGTTAATACATACATACATACATATATATATATATATATACACACGCGCGTTTGTCTATATACACACCTCTAGTCCCTTTGTAATATTTTCAGCAGCAATCCAATTTTGCCCCTCTGTGAATAAATAATGTCTAGGTCAGGAAACTATTAACACTAAGTTTAGGATGAAGGACGTAATGGAAGGGCAATATTGGACGTTTCAAAAAATTAGGAGAGCAAGATTATTATAGAGGGACTAAGGCTCTGGGTAAATAATTTATTTAAATATTTATAAAAGAAGACCTTATGTAAAAAAATTTTATTCTATAAGCTCTTTTTAAATTTTAAGTTATCTAGTATTTAGATACATATTTAAATAAGCATTTTTAAATTATGATTAGGGAGGGAGGGAGTGAAGTGTTTGTTTTTCATAAAATTTAAAATCATGATTGGAATTATACTTATCTTGTAAAAGAGAAAAATAATTTTTTGATCATGTAAATTTAAGCTTTCGTGCAAAATTTTTTCAAGAGGTTTAAAAATTAGATTCATAAAAATATTTATATTAGTAGAGAAGGTCTAATAAATTATAAGGTATGTTATCCAAATGGAGCCTAAAAGTGATATATGTAGTTGATGAAGATATGAATTTACATTGAGTAATGTTGGTGTTTGCAATGTAGGGTGAGGAATTTGTCCAGGATGACAGAGAAGGTCAGCAGATCAATGCTGGGTGGTGTGGGAATAGTGAGTGAGTGATGGTGTAATATCCCAAGAATTTTTATGAATATTTAAAGTCTGATTTGAAGTTTAGTGAAAAATTTAATTATGTGAAAAATTTTCTTTTTGAATTAGTGAAGAAAATGTGGAAATAGAAATTTTTATTTTTAATTTAGGAAATTTTTACAAATTCTCAAAGACATGTGGGGAAGAGAAAGGCATGGCGCCCAGGCGCCAGGTGTGTCGGAAAACCTTAGCTCATTTTCAATCGGCCATAACTTCTTCATACGGACTCCGTTTTGGGCAAACTTTATATCGTTGGAAAGTTCTTTGAGTCTAGTTTCCAATGGTATAAGTTTCATTTAGATATTCATTACCGATTAGGAGTTATGACTTAAGATGTGAGTAAAGGTCGAGAGTAGTGGTAGGAAATTTCTCTATTTCGTAACCCTAATGTTTTTGTCTGGTTACAATAGGAATGGTCAAGGTGCAAAGTGGGAGTGCCGAGAGCGTGAAATCCAGGTGAGTGGGTTAATACTTGCTATGATTAAATATCTGTTATTGACTTTTTGCATCATAGTGGAAATATGTTGTATATCCAAGTTTGAAGAGGATGATGTGGAACGATGAGGCATAAACAATTGTGGAACGTGTCTGGTAATGTATATAATTATATTTTCTTATTTTCCCATGAATGGAGGTTATATAATGGATTGTGAATGGCATGTGAACTGAGTTGAATAATTGTTCTATATTATGGGTTATGTTGTATACATGCTATGTTGCTGGAACCACATTTATTATGTTGTGGCTTGAATTGTAAATGACTGAGTTGTGTATGTGGCTCAAGATTATGATTGAGGATGTTTTTATATATGATTGTGATTGTGTTTGACTGGAAAGGAAAGGCATGGTGGTGCACCCCATGGAGAAATTTATGTGAAGTTATAAGGGTGGAGATTATAAATGGAGCGATAAGGGTGGATGCGGCAGGGGCCGCGGGCAACGATCCAGAGGTATTCTGGACGACCCGGTTGGTACGGGAAATTTGTGTGAAATTGATTTCACCGATTGTTGTTGTGAACTTTTGAATTATGTTGAAATGTATTTGATTTATTTGGATATTGTCGTGAAGTACTACGAATAATATCATATCATATGATGATCGATTTACGTATGATTGCTGCATGTTATCATTATGATGTATGATATTTTTTTGTCATAATGTTGTGTTATCTACTCACTGGGCACGTGGTTTGCTCATACCCCTCTTATTGATATTTTTTTTCAGAGTTGACAGCTGAAGGTAAATATCGGAACAAGGAATTATGGATCCTTAGTCCATGATTACCTTTTCATTTGTTCAGGATAAAGGTATAATAGTTAAGTTTTATTCTAAGTTGTATAAATCTAGAAATCTCTGTAATCGGGTAGGTTCATTCACTGATGTAATGTGAGTAATTGTAGTATGTATAAAGAACTCGTTTTGGTTGCATGAAAAAGAATTGTATGATTTTTAAGAGAAAGATAGGCTTACGGAGGTGAAATGAAATTCACTTTCCGTGCCGGTCACGTGCTCAAATTTTGGGACGTGACAGATGGGTCCTGTGATGAGATCCCAACCAGGGAAGGCATTCCTAAGGATGCTTCCTGGAGAGGTCCTGTTGGCTTCCCTTGATGCAGTCAGTAAGTCAATCTGCTTATGAGAGATTTGCAAGATTAGCATTTAGGAATCCCCAAACTGTTAACATTCTTTGTCCTAATCTCTTCCTTTTGATGTCACAGACAAGGTTCTTGATGCAGCCGAGGCCGCTGAAAAACAAACGCTTTCTGCCACCTCCCAAGCTGCAACCAGAATTGTCACTGACAAGTATATATAGCCATGAAATTTCTTCAACAATATAACACCAACTTCATAGTGAACCCTTCTGATATAGATATGTTGTGTGAACAGGTTTGGGACAAATGCAGGGGAGGCTACAGGGTACGTGCTGGAAACAGCAGGGCATGCTGTGAACATTGCTTGGAATGTTGCAAAGATACGAAAGGTCTTCAATCCAGCGTCTTCTGCAGCCCCTGGAGTGGCCAAAAAGGTTGCCAAGGCTAGAAGTAAATATTGATAATTCAATCTCGTTGCTTCCTATTTCACGAAGGTGAAGGCATAGTGTGGTGAATTGAATTAGAATCTGTATTACTCATTTCTGGCGTTGTGGGAACTGGGATGCTCTATGCTGATTTTAGAATATCTTTCTTGGTGCTGAATATGTAGTGGTTTTCTATGTTGTAATGATTGTCTGTTCTCCCCAAACCTGTTATTGTTGGGTTTGACTTGAATTTTGTGGGTGACCCGGTTTGTAACCCGACCCACGACCCACGACCCATTTGTCTCTATATATATGAGTGTGAGGGAATTCATTAGAAGAGTGGTTGATGTAATTTCTCTCTGTATAGCCTCCTTCAGAAAATAATACAGATATTCTCTCTGTCCGTGGACGTAGGTCGCATTGACCAAACCACGTAATTTCTTTGTGTGTTATTCTCTATCCTTCTCCTTGATTAATTGCATTTCAGTAACCTAACAAGTGGTATCAGAGCCTTGGTTCATTTTTGGTTCGTCGGTTACTGTAGCACGTCCGAAAATTTTCAGATCTGGCTCCAAAATTTCAGATCTTGCCCCGATTTGGTTGATTTGGAGCATAGGAGACCATTCTCTGCATCTTTGGTGCGTTAAAGAACGTCGGAGACCAATTTTTGGTGGTAAGAAAATTTTCAGATCTAGTTTTAAATCTCAGATCTAGCTTGATTCGCTTGTTTTTTGGGAAAAAGAGACCGTTTATTGCATTTCTAGTGCATTGGAGATCGTTTTTCAGTTGTTTCGGTGAGTTTTTACGGTTGCGAGTACTGTTCATTGCCGGAATCTTCATCGTAAGTACTGTTCATTGCCGGAATCTTCATCGGAAGCACTGTTCATCGTCTTCTACGGCGAGGCACTGTAGCACGGTCAACGGTCAACGGTACTATTTGGTCAAAGTTGCTGTTTGGTCAAAGTTGCTGTTTGGTCAAAGCTGTTGTTTGGTCAAAGCTGCTGTTTGGTTAAAGCTGCTGTTTGGTCAAAAATTGCTGTTTGGTCAAAGCTGCTGTTTGGTCATTGTTGTTGTTTGGACCAAGTTTTCTGTTGCGATCGTTATTGTTTCCTCGACACAGTTCCGGTAAGTTTATGTTTAATTCAGAAAAGAATTCTGAATTTCTGTGTGAATTTACTGGATTGTGCTGAATTGAATTTCTGGTTTACTGCTGTGAATTTTGTTGGACTGCTGTGTTGAATTTCTATTAGTGAAGTTCTGGTCAGTTTGCAAGGTTCTGAACAGTTTTGTGAAATTCAATTTCTGATTGCGAAATTTGCTAGTAATTTATCTGCTGTTATTTGAGAAGATGTCGACTCATAAATTCGATATTGAGAAGTTCAATGGATCGAATGATTTCACTTTGTGGAAGGTAAAAATGAGGGCACTTCTGGTTCAGCAGGGATGTGCAGTGGCATTAGAAGGAGAAAGTAGTCTACCTAACACGTTGAAAGAAGAGGAGAAGAAGGAAATTTTGGCAAAGGCTCATAGTGCATTACTATTGAGTCTGACAGATGAGGTGTTGAGAGAAGTAGTTGATGAATCAACTACTGCAGGTTTGTGGAAGAAATTGGATGATAAATACCAGAAAAAGTCTCTCACAAACCGGTTATATCAGAAGCAGCGTTTGTATACCCTGCGGATGACAGAAAATATGCAGGTAAAAGATCATCTTGATAATTTTAACCGAATTATCCTGGATTTACAGGGTGTTGGGGTTAAGATAGATGATGAAGATCAGGCTATCATTCTTTTGTGTTCTCTACCAAATTCATATGAGAACTTTGTTGACACTATGTTGTATGGTAGAGATAGTATCTCTGTTAATGATGTCAAAGATGCTTTGCAGTCTAAAGAGCTGAAGAGAAGAGTCTCTAGTTCTAATGAGGATGGTGCAGAAGCAGGTTTGTATGTTGGCAGAGGCAAAGACACTAAAAGGGATGATGGAAAAAGAAGCAAGTCACGGTCTCAGTCGAGGAACAAAGGAGGACCTCGATGTTATCACTGTAAACAGAAGGGGCACATCAGGAAGAATTGTCCACAGAGGAAGAAGGGAAATGACGAGAAGGAACCGAATACCAGTGGTAGTGTGTAATACCCAAGAAAAATAAAATATAAATATTTGTTTACAAACTACTGTTACTATTTCAGTATACGGTACTATTCACCTGTATAATACTATTTACGTATATGATACTGTTCATTTATACAATCGAAATGTCAAGTACTAGATGTTGTTTGGTCATAAGAGAAAACTAGAAAGAAGTTTGTAGGAGAAAATGACGTTTTATGTGTAAAAATACCCTCAGGGACTAAATTGAAAGGACTGATTTGAAAAAGAAACTTAAAGGTTTAAGGTAAAAGGATAGTTTTTCCTTTAAGTTTTCATAGAAAAATTTTCGGCCGTTGCCGCTATTTGCACAGTAACTGCATTATTAGAAATGTCATTTTCATGAATAGTAAATTGAATATTTTATTAGCGCATAGTGTCAAATAGTACCCTTGACTTTTGCTATAAATAGGCCCTTCCATTTCACTTCTAAACTCACACCTTCAACTTCTCTTCTTCTCTCCTTAAGTTTCTCTTACTTCAATGCTAGGCCTATGAGATTTTGGGCCTTTCCTTTTCAGCTTAGGTAAGGATACTATGCCTTTTCTATGTCTTTCAAATTTTAGAAGTTATTTTCTTAAGTATGCTCTGTGGTTGCGGCCTTGGCTGATCTTCCACATCAGAAAAACTGTCCTTAGCTGTTTATATGTTATTTTGATTCTCTGATTACCGAAATAGAATGTAAATTGTGAAGAATACATGTCTAGGAAAGTTCTGGCTAAGGAAAGACCTGGTTTTTAAGTGTGTCCAGTGTGACCCTCCACTCTTTCCTGGGAACTTACCTGGTGTACTCTTTTACAGATTGTATTCTCTATTTCTGGTATGAATAGTGACTGTATGTATGAATAGTGACCGTACGTATGAATAGTGACCGTATGAATAGTAACCGTATATATGAACAGTAACTGTACATATGAACAGTATCTGTACGAAAACAATCCTGACGTATTTTCTCTAATCTTTCATGAAAATATCCGTAGCAGAACACCGAAATTCACCTGAGAACTCTTGTCTGTAATGACTTAGAGAAGCGATGTTCGTACGGAATCCAGGTGAGTGAAACGACCCCGTTTTAATAGAGTTTTAGCATTACTGGTGATAAAAAGTATGTCGTAGGACACTCCCAAGATTCATAGGGGGAAATTGGATTCAGAATGACGAATCTAAATGAGATAATTAATCCATAAGTATGGATAAAATGAAATAAGTATCTTATGATGATGTGAAGTTTGAATGTTTTCAAAAATGGATTAATTGTTATCTTGATATGTGGTTTATAAATCCATAATATAGTTATATACTATACCTGTTATATGGATGAATATTATATTGAGCTTCTGATTATGATATGAAATGCTATTGATTGTGATTGAGCGGGACAGTACCCCCTCTCACGGCAAGGCGGAAAACCCGGTTGACAGGGTGTCTTGACCAATGAGTGTGGAGACAACGATTCCCTCAGTAGGGATATAGCCCGGATTGGTGATAAATCCGTGAGGCGCCCTAGCTAAGAGGATGAGGTTGTGCGTCATGGCGGAAATATACATAATTGGTGAGCCGGCCTGTGTGCGCTCTCCGGGATATATTGCCATTGACGAGTACTAGTAACGTTTGTTGAATTGGATGAATTTTTATCTTGTATGTAAGAGGATGATGTTGTGCGTCATGGCGGAAATATACATAATCGGTGAGCCGGCCTGTGTGCGCTCTCCGGGATATATTGCCATTGACGAGTACTAGTAACGTTTGTTGAATTGGATAAATTTTTATCTTCTGTCTATTGGTTGAGTATGAGCCTTTGGATATGCTTGCATGACTGGTAATGTATTTGAATTTTATTAATGCGAGGCCGATTCGCTCATTGAGTTTAAGAGCTCACATTGTTTGTACAACCTTTTTGTTCAGATCATGTTGCCATCGAAGAATATCTGCTAGAGGAGTAGATCACTTTGGACCTTCCCGTTGTCGGGTAGACCCCTCTTTTGTTATAGATTATGTTGCTCTGTAATCGTCTAGGACATCTAGTTCAGGGGTTCGACATTTGGCTTGTATGTCAGTATAATAATGTATTTTAAATTGATAATCTATGATTTTCAGATAAGAAAATTTGATATATTTATCGGAAGGCTTACAGTGATGAGAGATTCATCATTGTGCCGGTCATGTGCCCAGAAAACGGGTCGTGACATAGTGCTTCGGTGGTGCAAGATAGTTCTGATGGAGAAGAAGACATTGATGTTCTCACAGTCAGCACCTCTGGTTCTGCAAATACTTGGGTCTTGGACACAGGTGCATCTTATCATATGACTTTCTCACGTGAACTGTTTACTTCTTTCAAGGAGTGGAATGGTGTTGTGAGGTTGGGTGATGATGAGCAGCTCAGTGTTAAGGGCAGTGGTTCTGTGCAGATTCAGATGTATGATGGAATAGTCAGGACGCTTGATGCTTGGTATGTTCCTGGTCTACGGAAGAACTTGATTTCTCTTGGTACTCTAGACAAACAAGGGTACAAGTACTCTGGAGAGAATGGACAGTTGAGAATTTCCAAAGGTGCTCTGGTTATAATGAAGGGTAAATTGCATCATGGCATTTACTTTCTGATTGGTAATTCTGTGATGGGGACAGTGGCTGTATCTAAATCTTTAGGGAATGATGATGATTGTACAGAGTTGTGGCATTGCTGATTGGGACACATGAGTGAGAAAGGGCTATCAATTCTAAGTAAACAAGGATTGTTAGAAGGAGCAGAAACTGGGAAACTGAAATTCTGTGAAGTTTGTGTTATGGGTAAACAACGCAGAGTTAAGTTCAGTTCTGGGAAGCATACTTCTACGGATGTTCTGCAATATGTTCACTCAGACTTATGGGGTCCTTCTCCAGTTGAATCTCAGGGCAAATGCAAGTACTTTGTTACTTTCATTGATGACTACTCTAGAAGGGTTTGGGTATATTTTCTGAAATCCAAAGATGAAGTGTTTGGAAAGTTCAAGGAGTGGAAGACCATGGTTGAGAAACGGACTGGAAAACAGGTCAAAACACTCAGAACTGATAATGGGTTGGAGTTCTGTAACGCTCCATTTGATGAGTTTTGCAGGAAAGAAGGTATAGTGAGGCATCGCACTGTACGTCATACACCACAGCAAAATGGAGTTGCAGAACGTATGAATCAAACACTGTTGCAGCGTGCGAGATGCATGCGATTAAACGCTGGCTTGCCAAAACAATTCTGGGCTGAAGCAGTTAACACTGCTTGTTATCTGGTGAATAGATCGCCATCTACTGCAATTGATTTTAAGACTCCTCAAGAGGTATGGTCCGGTAAACCTTCTGATTATTCTGGCCTGCGTATATTTGGTTGTCCTGCTTATGCTCATGTGAATGATGGTAAACTAGAGCCTAGGGCAATGAAATGCATATTTCTAGGGTATGCACATGGAGTTAAAGGGTACAGACTGTGGTGTACTGAAAAGGATAGAACTCTAAAATTTATTACTAGCAGAGATGTAACATTTGATGAGTCTGCTATGTTTGGTCAGAAGGAGGAGCTTGGTAGTCATGCAGGTAATAATGATCAAGGTGCTAACCAGAAGGTGGAAATTGAAGTTCAAACTTCAAAAAGGGTTATAACAGACCCTGTAGGGCAGCCCAGGGAAGAAGAAGAATCACAACCTATAGCAACAAGGAGGGAAAGAAGGAAAATCAGAAAACCTATAAGGTATGCAGATTGTGTTGATATAGTTGATATTAATTCAGTTGCTTATGCCTTGGCAGTAGGTGAAAGCATTGATTCTGATGACCCGAGATCATATAAAGAAGCAGTTGAGAGTAGAGAAGCATCAAAATGGCTGGTTGCAATGAATGAAGAGATGCAATCTCTTGAGAAGAACGAAACATGGGATCTTGTACCGTTACCAAAGGGAGTGAAACCGGTAGGATGCAACTGGGTCTTCAAGAAGAAAGAAGGTATTCCTGGAGTTGAACCAGCAAGGTTCAAAGCACGACTTGTGGCAAAGGGTTTTTCACAAAAGGAGGGAATTGATTATCATGAAGTTTTCTCCCCGGTTGTGAAGCATAAAACCATTCGTGTCCTTTTGTCCATGGTAAGTGTTTTTGACTTGGAGTTGGAACAACTGGATGTGAAAACTGCTTTCTTACATGGAAATTTAGAGGAGCAGATCTATATGTCACAGCAAACATACATGGTTGCAATGAATGAAGAGATGCAATCTCTTGAGAAGAACGAAACATGGGATCTTGTACCGTTACCAAAGGGAGTGAAACCGGTAGGATGCAAATGGGTCTTCAAGAAGAAAGAAGGTATTCCTGGAGTTGAACCAGCAAGGTTCAAAGCACGACTTGTGGCAAAGGGTTTTTCACAAAAGGAGGGAATTGATTATCATGAAGTTTTCTCCCCGGTTGTGAAGCATAAAACCATTCGTGTCCTTTTGTCCATGGTAAGTGTTTTTGACTTGGAGTTGGAACAACTGGATGTGAAAACTGCTTTCTTACATGGAAATTTAGAGGAGCAGATCTATATGTCACAGCCAGAAGGATTTCTTGATTCTGGGAAGAAAGATCATGTATGTTTGCTGAAAAAGTCCTTGTATGGTTTGAAGCAGTCTCCTAGACAGTGGTACAAGAAATTTGATGCATTCATGACTTCCCATGGTTTTCTGTGTAATCAGTTTGATAACTGTGTCTACTCTAAGAAACTTGCAGATGATTCTTATATTTATTTGTTGCTATATGTTGATGATATGTTGATTGCTGCAAAGAACAAGGTTGAAATTGATAGTTTGAAAGCCTTGTTGAGCAGTGAGTTTGAGATGAAGGATTTGGGTGCAGCCAAGAAGATATTGGGCATGGAGATTTGGAGAGATAGAAGTGCAGGTTTACTGTATGTATCTCAACAGAAATACATAGAAAAATTATTGCAGTCTTTCCAAATGAATAATTCTAAGCCGGTTAGTACTCCGTTGGCGGCACATTTTAAACTTGATGCTAGTACAATACCTACTACAGCTGAGGAAAAAGGGTATATGAGTTCAGTGCCCTACTGTAATGCTGTTGGAAGCTTGATGTATGCAATGGTGTGTACTAGGCCTGATCTGGCTCATGCAGTCAGTGTGGTAAGTAGGTTTATGAGTAATCCTGGGAGAGCTCACTGGAGTGCAGTTAAATGGATTATGCGGTATCTGAAAGGTACGAGTAATATTTGCTTGGTTTATGGTGCTGATAAATCTGATAGTGGCTTGGTTGGCTATACAGATTCAGATTATGCTGGAGATCTTTTGAGGAGGAGATCCTTAACATGCTATGTCTTGACTCTGAATGGATGTGCTGTCAGTTGGAAGGCAACACTTCAATCTACAGTTGCCTTGTCTACCACTGAAGCAGAATACATGTCATTGGCAGAAGGAGTTAAGGAAGGTATGTGGTTACATGGTTTGATTGATAGTCTGGGGTTAAATATTCAGAGACCTATCATTTATTGTGATAGTCAGAGTGCATTAAGTTTAGCCAAGAATCCAGTCTACCATGAAAGGTCGAAGCATATTGATATCAGATTGAATTTTATTCAAGATGTGATAGAAGACAAGAAATTATCCATCGAGAAGATAGCCACAGCAGATAATCCAGCAGATATGTTGACAAAGGCTCTACCTTCAGAGAAGTTCAAGCATAGCTTGGACTTGGTGAATGTTTGCATTCCATGAAGCCCTACAGGGCTTGAATGACAGAGATGAATTTGTACTTAGTTCTGGTGATTTGAGAGAATTCAAGTCAAAGAGGGAAATTGTTGGGTTTGACTTGAATTTTGTGGGTGACCCGGTTTGTAACCCGACCCACGACCCACGACCCATTTGTCTCTATATATATGAGTGTGAGGGAATTCATTAGAAGAGTGGTTGATGTAATTTCTCTCTGTATAGCCTCCTTCAGAAAATAATACAGATATTCTCTCTGTCCGTGGACGTAGGTCGCATTGACCGAACCACGTAATTTCTTTGTGTGTTATTCTCTATCCTTCTCCTTGATTAATTGCATTTCAGTAACCTAACAGTTATCTTAGCAGAAGATGGGAAACAGCCCATGTTTAGCACTATCACACGGGTCAGGCACGACAGATTCATCGCGGGCTGGAGTTAAATGGGTCAGTAATGAGTCGATTCATTTATAAACGAGTTTTTAATTGAAGACTAAGAATGCAAGTCACTTTTTTTTCCGCTAAATTTTTATATTTAAAAAATATAATTTTAAGATTTTTTTAATAAAAAATTTAATAATTTTTATTAAAATATAATTTATACATGTAAAACATTAATCTTTTAAATAACCTATAAATTAAATTTTTTTATATTTTCCTTTTAAATTAACGATATTATATATAAATTTAAAATTTTTATATTTATTTTAAAAAATTACAAAAGTTTTCATATTCAAATTTACTATATTTATTAAATATAATGCTATAAAATATAAAAATGTGATAATGTGAAATTATTTATATCAAATAATACAATTTTTGTAAAAGAACCAAAAAAAAAAAAGGCAAGTCCTTAGACTTAGTCCGTATGTTCAGGCTTATTTTTAAACAGGACTAATTTTATGAATCCAAGACTGTCAGTTTATGAGTGGTTTTAGGCTAGCTCACGGGCCAAATTTATACCTCTGCCAATATTGTTAGGCACTAAACGTAGACACATTTCCTTGGAAGTATTTGGATTTAGCTCCACCACCTTGTGAGACTAATCATTTTTGTTAGACTCAACCTTGTTAGTTAACACACATTGCTTTACATGTAACACACATAAGTTAATTCTATTTTAATATTTACTTTCACTTCTTATATTAACATACATTATGTATGTTCAAAGTGTTGACATATGGTTAGTAACATAATCAAAATTTAATGACATACTAACAAGTATAAAAATAAGGATTAAATTAAAAAATAAAAATAAAACTATAGCCATTCAATTAAAAATCTTCAAACTCTAGACACTAAAGAAAATATTAAATAAAATTATTAGTGTTATAAGGGCCAAAAAAAAATGATGTAAGTTGGTAGACATGAAAATGTAAATTTAGAAGTTCAACTTATCTCTTCCTTTATCCCATCATACTGAGGGCGTGGCTGGTTTGGTTTTTTAACTATTAGATACGAATGGGCTAAAAGCTTTAGGACTGGTAGATTTTCAATGGGCTAGATGATGGGTTCAGGTGGCCCAAAGAAAATATCCAGATTTCACAAAATGGCGGCTAAAAATTTTAAAATAAAAAAGGATAAAGAGTAAATCATTACTCCTTGAAAGGCTACTTGCTTCTTAATTGTATTACTAAAAAATAAATTCTTTTAATTTATTACTAATTAAATTATCTTAATTTAGTTTTTCAAAGCTAAAGCATCTCCATTGAGTTCCAATTTTTTTCCAAATAAACTAATTTTTTCCAAAAGTATTTATGAACTTTCTAATACAAAATTAACATTGTTTTGTGGGTTGAACCTATATATCTAAACAAGGGATGCCATTTTTATCTAGCATGGGAACATTTTGATTGAGAAAAATATTTAGGAGACTAAATAGGAAAGTTTTACTTTTAGAAAAATTAAATTGAAAGAAAAGTGATATTTCTAAGATTAAATCGATAATTCAAGGCTTAAAATGATAGACCTTATTGTTGGGGGACCAGACTGAGTAAAGACGTTAATAAATTTACTCAATACTGATAAACTGGCTTTATGTGAGAAAATAATATGTTATGTTTTTTTTAAAAAATAAAATTACAAATATCAGACTTCAATTTATTCAAATTAAATAGGAAAAATCAAAACATCCATATTAGAAAGATACTCATAAAATTTACATATTCATGTTTGGATATGGGGATTGACCAATATATTCAGATCGAAGTTTGAGAATTTTTTTGGGTTTGAGGTGTTGACAAAACTAGTGTAGTAATTATGTGTAATTGTTGTATTTGATACCTGCACTTGTTAAAATTAAATAATTACAATTTACAAATTATGTTAATTGTGCGTTCAGATTATAATTAATATCAATGATTGAAAATTTTTTTGTGAATAAATAAATTTTATGTTTGTAAGTATCAGTTTAAGAAAAAAAATTACTCATTCTAAAATTTCTTCGACAGATTCCACTTTTGAAATTTGTAGATTTTATGGGGAAGAGGGAAATGGGAGTTGAATATGATATATGTTAAGAGTATGAGTTAACCAGAGATGAGGAAAACATAATTTTTTTTTCTTTTTTCATCAGAAGATGAAGACTATATATGATACTCTGTACATATCTATCTCAAATGATTATCCCTAATCCAAACTGTTATTTCATTATGAGATTTTAAGAACATATTCTCTCACATTAATTTGATGAATTTTATATTTTATTTTTAGAATATTAATTTTTTAAAAAGAATTAAACAAATATTATTAAAATAAGATATTATCTTTATTCACCAACTTACCTAATATTGTAAATACTAAAATACATTTAACCTTGGTTTCACAAGTGTCAGCCAATGCGCGATGCAGCGACAACTATTTTTATGGGTTAGAATTGAATGGCTACTATAATAATCCAACAACCGATTGAACTAAATCAATTTCTTAAAAAATATATCTACTCAATCCGATTATTTAATATATTTTGATAAATTTTAATTAGATTAAATTAGATCAATTAATTAAATTAGATCAATTCAGTTAAAATAAAATTTAATTGACTTTGAACGCCGTATATCCGACACTTCCCACTTGTTGCTTATTTTACAACTTGAAACAAAATTAACAAAGCATGCACAAAAAAGATGAAACCTCGAAAAGAAAAAGTATCCAAGAAAGAAGTGAAGGTTTAATTAAAGCTAATATATAAATCAACAGTTCGGAATGATGTAAAATTAATCAATACAAATTAAAAAAAAATATTTTTATTGATTTTCACATAAAAAATTTTATAGTTTGCCCCCCTTAAACTTGAGGAATATTTGTGCAGTTTGTTTGCTTCAACTCAACTTTCAAATTTAAAAAAAAAATCTTTAAATTTTTAAACTTATGCAAAATAAGCCGGGGTGTGCCACTTCAACATTTATTTGACAAATATAATATGATGTGGCAAGATATAGCATTGATCATTAGTTGACCTAATAGATTAGTGGCCAGAGGGTTGCTTTGCAACAAAATGAAAATCTAAGGAAGTCTTTTGTTGAGTTTAAAAATTAAAGGAGATAAAGTGCATTAAATTTTTTATTGTTTTAATAAATGAATATAATTTTTATAATTTAATATTTAACTAATTCAGTGTAATTTAAATTAAATTATTTGGTTTTAAAAATTGAATAAACTAATAATATATAAATGATAATAACATTTATTATTTGCAAGTAAAAACTAAAAAGTAATATGGTTGTCTGTCCTCAATTGGAAAACCGAGGATGAAGGAAACAAGTATATATGGTGTAAAAAGTAATATGAACATAAAGAATTTTAGGGTTATTAAACCCTAAAGCCTAAACAATTTTGTAGATCATCATGCATTCATGCAGCTTCCTGCTTTGTTCACTAAAATTATTAAACTATTATTGCACTAATCTCCAAATACCCCCACGATTAGGCTTTGTGTAGCCTCAAGTGAGTGAACCATCTTAATCACGCTTTTCTTTGGGCCATCATTTTAATTTTATTCTCATCTCTATATAATCCTTGCTTTTGAATTATTATGATATTGATGTTAACAGTAAAAAGGTTAAAAAGAAAACCATGTAGAGTTATTGAGGAATTAAAGTGAGTACTGAGTGGGCCCAACCAACCACCATACTATTAATTAAATTAAGTTCATTACATGGCTGGCTCTTCATGCACCAAAGATCATTCGTCTGAGATGTCGAGGACGGCGTTATTACTTCAGCATGAGAGAGAGAGAGAGAGTGAGAAGGGGGGGGGGGGGAACTTGCAAGTTGAATGAATAGTAAAATTAACTCAATTATATTATAAAAGCTGTTTTTTATGGTCAAACAAAACCAAGAGATATGAAACCTTATTTTATTTGAGCTTTTAACTAACCAGTTGGGCAATTTGGAAATCCCACCATCCAATTCGTAACCTCTTCATAGTTATTACCTTAAAAATCTTTATTTATGTAATTTCATGTTATTAGTCGACCAATTACCAAATTTTCTAAAATTGATTTCAATTGTCTTTTCCTATACTTAGAGCCTTCATCTAAAGTTATTAGTGTTATAAAAATTGAACAAAATTAGTTGACAAGAATTCACCTAATAATTGAGATTTAATCCTCCTCATACAAGTTAACATTCTTGTAAGTAATGATGATTTAAGACTAAATTTGTATTATGGAGCTAATAGATAGAAGGTGTTACATTTATGCTCTCAATTTATGGTTTTAATCCTTAAATTAGTCCCCTAACCCACTTTTGAAATGGGATTCCCTTTAACTAATTAGGCTAAATGATGTAATCAAAGATAATCTCATTGCAGCCCAAGAAAGGGAGAATACTTCAACTGGGCCTCTAACTCGTTCAAGGGCTAAATGGCTTGGATTGGGCTTAATCACATTGTTGAAAGTGGAAGAAGTGTGAATAAGATTGCATGTGTGATGGTTGCATTTGTTGAATATAGTTGTAATCTATTATCTAGACATTTATTGTTTTTGACATTTAGCTACATATGCATTTATTGTCTTTGATATTTAGCTACCTATACATTTATTGTCTTTGACATTTAGCCTACACTACTTGACTTTTAGTTGATGCATTTAATGTATTAGTTTGAGTCTTTTGTCTTTTGTTTTGGAGACTCTCTATAAAAAAGGTCATTGCCATATGTTGTAATCCATCCTTGAATCATATATGAGATATTGGCATTTTACTTTCAAGAAGATTTTTGAGTTCTTTCTCTTATCTAACTTGGGTTAGTGGCGAGAGAAGCTAGATTTCTTATCACTCACGTTCTTCTTTCTTGAGTGTGGCGAGATCAACCTATTTCTTTTAGTTGTAGCGCCCTTTGGCTTATCAATTGAGTGATTTAGTTTTTTTTATTTGTTTCTTTCAACGCATCCAAAAAATCAATTAAGTGTTTTCTCTCCAAAAATCATATCAGTAAAAGCCCATTCTCTCAATAATAGGTAGCACATGTTTCGACAAACTCAATATTGGAATGCACACTAAATAAATGAATTTATACGGCCTTCTATGTGACCAACATTTTATGATTGAGGATCCAATTCAAAAATAACGAAGCATTTAGGTAGCTTTGGTTAAGGGGAAAGTAAGGAGACAAAATTCTGAAACTCCAGGCTTTTCAGGAATATTATTATTAATTATTATGGTAAAACTTTGTCATTCTTTTATTATTATTATTGTTGTTGTTGTTATTGTTATTTTAAAATTTTTGTGGTTGGGCATTACCATTCTTTTTAATACTCCACTGAGTGGCTATGGTCCCTTTGATCACTCTTTTGTTTTTTTGATTAATGTGAACGGTGAACCTAATTAACCTAACCTACTTATGAGAGGCCATTTATGATATTATCTTTAATCCGAAAATACCGGATACATGAACATACCTATCTGCACGTGAATAAATAATTAAAATAATAATAACAACGTCTTAAAAGAACCAGCCCCCATAACAGTCAACGGAAATTAAAGAGAAATCCAGAATTGAGAGCTGTGCTAAGTTCAGTTAACGATTTGATTAGTTCAAAGTAAAGAGAATCATTAGTCTTCCCTTTTGTGATTAGCTGATATATATAATCAAGGGGTTTTCCCTAAAACATTTAGGCACCTCAATGAACAGTATATATAACCTATTACCTGTATAGCTCAAAGGTACAGATATAGTTCTTCCATATATATGTCATCTCTTTGTCATTATTGTTTTGGAACTTGTTGAATAATATTGTTAAGTAACTTGAATTATATGGTGGGTCGAATTATAATCTTATTTATTTTGAGAAATGCAATTGTAAAAGAGAAAATTTTGGGAGGTTCAAGGACGGAGTCTCGTGTAGTATGGAGTGACCCAATTTGAACTTTTAATTTTTTTTCGTTCTATTATATTGTACTTGAAACACTTTGCTTGAACAATAAGATATTTTCTTTTTGCCTATGAATTTAAGTCATATTGACCAAAACTACAGAAAAGAAAAAAGTGAAGATAAAAAAGATAAAACTAGATCTGCTCCTGCGTGCAGGAGTATTATTGAATCAAAATTAATCCAATAATTTTTATTTATTTTGTTTTTTTAAAAAAAATTAAAATTATTATTTTATATTTTTATTGTGTTTACAATTATTATTAAATTAGTTGATATTTATAATGTTTTTTAAAACAAAAAAATGTTAAATAAATGAGAACAGTTGAATCAAAATTTAACAACTCCCAAATGTTCCTATGTGCAGGAAAAAAACATTATAGATTAATTGTGTTACACTGATGATTGATGTGAATTATTGGGAAGGAAATGGTGAATCACGTACGTATCTCATGGCGATTACATTAAATCCCCAGAAAAGTTCGATTATCTTCTAGTGAATATTCGAGGATCCAATTCGATCTACTAATTAGTAATTAATTAACACGTACTCTACGCTAGGTCATAAACTATAAACAAAGTCATCACCAGTCGATCTCATGCCATTTGATTAATGCTTTCGATCGAAGTGATCGTGCTTCTTCCACTATCTCTTCTTTCTCCAATTTTGAGACATGCAGCAAAAAAAATTGATGAGAGAGATAACGAAGTTTCAAAGTTATTCATTTGATTAATGGGCGCATGCAAATTTGGTATGTATGGCAGTTGATGACATAATAGTATATATCTTCCTTCCTCTCCACTTCTCGCGAACATACACTCTTTTCAGGTGTCATACGATCAAAAAATTAAACCAGTATTGAATTGGGTAATATATCAATTCAAAAACCAATAATTAGATCGTTGTCGAATTAATAGTACTCAAAATATATTAAAATATTAAAATATATAATTAATGTACATGTTACCTATATTAAATTTATAATATATAATATTGAAATAGTTTAGAGATGTAACAGATATATATTTATAACAATCCTAAATCTTTTTTAATAACTTAAATTTTTGAAGATTTATTAAAAATATATAACAATGTTAAGTAAAAGTTTAAAAAATTAAAAAAAAATTGAATCGGTTGAATCAATTGAATTTACTGGTTTTATCAGTTTAAGACTACTTCAATCGATTTTCTACTGGTTTAAATACTCATTGATTCACTGGTACAAATTAAACTGAAAACTTAATCGATTCACCAATTTTTCAATTGAATTGGTCGATTTAATCTGATTGTAACACTAATGACATATCATCTTAATTTGACTTGGAAGAGAAGCATATATATTCTCGGGAAAACTTGTCCTTATATTTACATTATCTACTCAAGAGGTCCTATATTTATTTGTACCAGAACTAATTACTGGTGTTGACTCTAGGAAGTAGGAACTATATATGCTTTCTCGTGACATTCTCTTCTTCTACTTCTTCTTCTTTGAAGTATACGTACATATACGTAACAAGTTTGAACTAGGGATTATAGAAGAGACAAACTATAATTAAAACGAAAGTCACAAAATGTAATTTATAAGTGGTGAAGAGTATGATAAAGAGCGCTGAATTCCGATCACTATTCTGTTTTATATATTAAAAAAATTATTATTGGGATAAAATTTGTGAAAAACAATACTGCCACTTACCATTTCAAAATATCAATAAATAATATATATTATATATACTCTAATTAATACATGCTTTCTTTTTTTGGACTTTCTCATTAACAAATTAGTAGAATCTAGTGGGCAGTGGCTTTCTGCAAGAGCTATATATATATATATATATATTTTGTCACGAGCATCTTTCCACATTTTGAGTATTATTAGATTGATTAATCTTTCTTCACAAATATTTTTTCGTGAACTTGAAACCTCTAAAAGTTCTTCAGTCCTTGAATTTATGCTTACTCGCAACTTGAGTCAGTCTTCTTGTAACCTATATATAAAAATTATATGCCAAAAGAAAATGGGTCTAACAAGCAGTTTTTGACCGCTAGATTAATTATAATTGCATACCCCACTATGCCAATATTTAATTAGGGTTCTTGAGGAGAAGGAACGATGAAACTTGGAGTAGTGATCAATAACTAATAAGGAGGTGTGAATAAACCGACAGTGGCCTGAACAAGCTGACATCAGGACTCACAATAAAGTAAAATTAAATAAAAGAGGGAGCAAGTACTATAATGGCAAATTGGAGACGGGTCTTAATCGTCTTTCTTCAAAACTGGACAAATGGGTTATCTCAGATCTCATGCCATTCGCAGAAACAGCCAATCAAGCACTTAGACACAAAAACATCTTTAACAACCCCACAACCTCATAAAGGTCATGACATAGCTAGTGTGCTTTTCATATATATATATATATAAAAAAGAAGCAGGACTAAGATTTTATTTTGGTCCCTTATTGATATGGTGTTTCTCATTTGATCCCTTATAGCATTGTCTTCTCATTTTGGTTCTCGCATAAAGTATTTTTAATTTAGTCTATTATAAATTAAATTTTCCTTTTAATTTCATATCTCACAAATAAAATTGTCATTAATAATGTCCTTTTGTTAATTTACTATCCATAAAATTATAAATGTCAATTTATATAATTGTGACTAAGCAATAATAGTATATGTCAAAAATTTGTCATATAATATTAAATTTGTTGATTTCATTAGTAACATGTTGATAGAAAAATGTTATTGGCCCATACTATATTTATTTACAAGGAACCAAATTGAGAAACATCTCATCTATGAGGAATGAAATTAAAAATGTCATTTTTTATAAGGGACCAAATTGAAAAATGCCATGTGTCTGTGAGGGACCAAGAAAGGTTTTAGTCAATAAACCACTCTCTCTTCCTCGCATATGTATGCATCTTCACACTCGTACATACAACCAACATATAAGCAGCCTTATTTTCCTTCCATAACTCATCACTCTCTTTCTCACTCTTTCTTTCTCTGTAATTAATTGCTTCCGCATTGGCAGTTCAAATTAAAGAAGCAAAAATGAATTCTCCAGAGAAAGAAAAGGTACCCAAGGGAGAGACGAGCAGGAAAGAGAGGGCATCTATACTTTTAATTTTCAGATATGCTGACTGGATCGATGTTATGCTTATGTTGTTGGGTGCTTTGGGAGCAATAGGAGATGGCATGTCCACAAACGTCTTCCTTGTGTTTGCAAGCCGTGTCATGAACAGCTTGGGTTATGGTAATAATAACCAACAACGACATAGTGGAAGTTTGTCCATGTCTGAGGTTGAAAAGGTCGGCGTATGCTCTACATATGATTGTTGACTCCCTCACTCTGTCTTCACTTTTTTCCATATGTTCTTCCTCTAACTAATTCATCTCTCCAACTTTTTCATTTGGGTTTGGTTTATTGTTTACAGTGCAGTTTATATTTTGTGTACTTGGGATTAGCAGCCATGGCGCTGGCCTTCATGGGTAATTAAATCCAAAGCTTCTTTTCTTTGCTTTATTTTTTAATAATTACAAACGTGCATGCCAAACGTTTTCACATAGCTATAGCTAGCTAGTGTATATAATAGTATATTAAGCAGCATCAGGCTAACTGCACTAGGGAATAGGCATTATGATACCCTCACTTTTTTTACCTCTTTGATGAACAAGATCATGTTATATGAAACCCTAAAAGTACCAGTTCTATGGAAAGAAAATAGGAAAGAGTAAAGAAACAAGACAAGTATATATTTTGGATGAGATATTTAAAAAGGACTAATTAACTAAATTTTCTCATCAAGATTTGATTTTGAACCGTACCATGTATAGAAGAAATTATACTATTGAGTCAGACTAAAAATTAATGATTTGCAGAAGGGTATTGCTGGAGCAAAACAAGCGAGAGGCAGGTGTTGAGGATTCGGTACAAGTATCTAGAAGCTGTGCTTAGACAAGAAGTGGGATTCTTCAATTCGCAAGAAGCAACCACTTCAGACATCATAACTGGCATCTCAAGGGATACTTCTCACTTCCAAGAACTTCTCAGTGAAAAGGTCAAAACTTCAATCGCTTTCATTTCTAAATTTATGCACTTTCTAGAAAGAAGAAAATTTTTCCAATGTACTATAAGTTTAATTATATATGAGTTGTCCTTTTTCCATATGTTGTTTCTCAGGTGCCTCTATTTTTGATGCATTCATCGTCCTTCATCTCTGGGGTTGCATTCTCCACGTTCTTCTCTTGGAGACTAGCCTTAGTAGCATACCCAACGTTGCTTCTTCTGATAATCCCAGGAATGCTTTATGGGAAATACCTAATCTACTTGTCAAGGAAGTCCCACAAAGAGTACAGCAAGGCGAACGCCATTGTAGAGCAGGCTCTGAGCTCCATTAAGACAGTTTATTCATTCACAGCCGAGAGAAGAATCATGGAGAGATATTCTGCAATTCTGGATAGAACATCAAGGCTTGGAATAAAGCAAGGCATAGCCAAGGGTTTGGCTGTGGGAAGCAATGGATTGTCTTTTGCAATATGGGCATTTTTGGCTTGGTATGGAAGTCACTTGGTTATGTACAAAAATGAAAGTGGAGGAAGGATATATGCTGCTGGCATCTCCTTCATCTTGAGTGGACTGTACGTACTTTATTAATTTCTTCTATGTATCTCATCATTTATTTCATTTCATTTGGTCTATATATGACCTTTTGGTTATCATTACATTTGAGTGCAGCATAATATTTAAAACATATACAATTAATAATTGATAAATTTATTATAGTGGTACTAGATAATAGCTATTTAATCCCCAAGAACAATAGTGATTTGATTTCTAGAGACACTAATTTGGAAAGAACTCTAATTTTTCTACTCAATAAGTTCAAAATGAATTAGTTCTAATTTAATAGAAGGACAACATTGATTTTCAAAAAAAAATAGCTAATTAATGATTAATTAGCAGTTGATGAGACACCAGAAATTTTCAATAGTCTATGTATATAATATATATATGTGTGTGTGTGTGTGTGTGTGTGTGTGTATCGTTATACATACATAGTAATAATTAACATATAATTTACGGCCATTACGTTATTAACTTTTCTAAAATTAATTTTTCAATGTCATAATAATTGGATTGGATAACCTAATTATAAATACGTACAAATTGAATTGAGTTTTTTATCCTCTTGGTTATCGATATTAAGTTATAATATTGACTTATAGCTATTAAGTACTCTCCGAGGGAAGAAAGAATGTATAGAAAGTAGAAACTAATTAATACCATCTTAATACCATCCCATCCCATGATTGAATTAAGTTGCTTTAGAAGGATTGCTGATCTTTAACTTTAAGTGCATTTTAGATTGATTTAAGTTGCTTATGCTGAAGTGACTATGAATATATGTCCTACATATTTTCTTGCTTTAGTACTAATGGTATTTTTGGCAGCCTTCAGTACAAAAGGCATTAAGTTGAAATGAAATTAAAGAAGCAAGCTGAAATGTGTGGCATCCATATCTTTCCTAGAGATAATGCTCTCTTCTTTCACAAAAGTGATCAATTAAAGCTTTCTCTTGAAAAGCAAGGGTAATCAACTTAAAAAAGAAAAAGGTTACCATATTCATATACAGTATACAGGGATAATTATTGAGAGGGTCATGTCCTTTCATTTGAACAGGAAAATTTTTTAGAGAAAGTTGTACGTAAAGAGTCATGAAACCATTTTTTATACTTAAGATGATCAAATAATTAAATAAAGTTGCATTATTCAGTTTTAAATTAATTTAAACAATATTGACTGGACTTTCTGGTCATTTACTCTAATTAAATGAAACATGAATGCTACATTAATCATCTTTGTTCTCTTCTTCTATCTCTGCCAGCATCATATATAATATCGTGCTGTATATCCATGTATACAAAATTCTTCAAAAAGTTGATTGCATATTAATATTGTTTCAATCCTCAGTTGGCTGTTTGAATTTTGGCGATTATCATGCTGCATATGGTGGAAAACATCAAAACTTGTACGTGGTAGAGTAAAAGGGTGATCTCAAAAGTGCTTTAACCAATTTCTCGCATGCTTGATGAATATGGCTTCCCATGACAAGAATAGCAAGAAGTAAATGAATTGTTGGAGACATGCTAGAAAATTAAATGAAGAAAAAAAATAGTGGTGAGAGTGATGTGAGAGTGATGAAACTAAAATAAGTTCATCAATATTAGCTAGTTATGTAACAAGTTGTCTCACTAATAATGTCAAAAGCTAGAAAATTACATTGACATATAATGCTCCAAAGTCCGAACATCACAATTGTAACTCAACTCAAATCATAGTGGTTTGGCTATTGAAAATTTCACAATCACTGTCAGCTCAAATATACGTTAATGAGTGAACTGAAATGTAATATTGCAGATCCCTTGGAGTGGCACTTCCTGATCTTAAGCACTTCACAGAAGCATCTGTTGCTGCTTCAGGTATATTTGACATGATAGACCGAATACCAGCAATTGACAGTGAAGACACAAAAGGACAAGTGCTAGATCGCATCAGTGGTAAATTGGAATTTGAAGATGTGAAATTCACATACCCTTCACGTCCAGATGCAATTGTTCTCAAGGATTTCAACCTCAAAGTTGAAGCTGGGACAACTGTTGCTCTTGTGGGTGCAAGTGGAAGTGGAAAATCCACTGCAATAGCATTAATGCAAAGGTTTTATGATGCAGATGAAGGTGTTGTGCGGGTTGATGGTGTAGACATAAGAAGCCTGCAATTAAAATGGATAAGAGAAAAAATGGGACTTGTGAGTCAAGAAGCAGCACTGTTTGGGACTTCCATAAAGGAGAATATCATGTTTGGGAAGCACGATGCCACAATGGATGAAGTAGTTGCTGCTGCCATGGCTGCCAATGCTGATAACTTCATAAGGCAGCTTCCTGAAGGCTATGAGACTAAGGTAATTAGGTCACATTGTACTATACCTGCAGCTACTTAGGAAACAATAATGTAAGAAAAAAGTTTCTGTTTCTGTATCTATGTAGAATGACAATTACTGACTTTATTGAATGTGAAATAGATTGGAGAAAGAGGGGCACTTCTATCAGGTGGACAAAAGCAACGAATAGCCATTGCAAGAGCCATCATAAAGAATCCTGTGATTCTCCTACTTGACGAAGCAACTAGTGCTCTTGACTCTGAATCAGAACTTCTGGTTCAGAATGCCCTTGATCAGGCCTCCATGGGAAGGACCACATTGGTAGGGATGTAAAACCATCTATCCCTTCCTAAGTCATCCTCACACTTACATCTAATACTCAGAAGAACACTGAATTACACGAATCTCTCCAACACATAATATCCTTCTTGTTCCACAAGCATTTGGCCCTTCTGACATTTGAGATATATATATATATATATATATGTTGCTGAAACATTTTCTAGTGTATACTCTGTCAATGAATTTAACTTTCTGCTAAGTTGATTTTTAAGCTCCATTATGAGATTGTAATTTTAGTTAAGTAATTTCATTTTTAGAAGAAATAAACGTTGCGTATAAAGTTAACTTCAAAGGAGCCAAACGATATTTTGAAACAAGTATTTAGTATAATTTAGTCAAATCTATTATAAGTTAATATAATTTACTCAGGAAAAAATGATCGCAGCTACCTGAGCTTAGAAGGAATCTACTCCACTTGCACTTGCCTTGTCTAACGCTTATTAAAACATGATCAGGTTGTTTCCCACAAGTTATCGACCATTCGACATGCAGACCTCATAGCAGTTGTCAATGGTGGCTGCATCATTGAAACAGGTACCCACAATGAACTCATCAACCGCACAGATGGGCACTACGCAAAACTAGCAAAATTACAAAGGCAATTCAGCTATGAAGAGCAAGAACAAAACCCAGAACAAAGAATTTCTTCAGTAGCAAGAAGTAGTGCTGGTCGACCTAGTACTGCCAAGTCAAGCCCTTCCATTATACCGAAATCACCTTTGCTTGATAATACCCCATCACTTGTGTCTCACCCTCCGCCTTCATTACCACGCCTTCTTTCTCTGAATGCTCCTGAGTGGAAACAGGGCCTTGTTGGAAGCCTCTCAGCTATAGCCTTTGGCTCAATTCAACCCATATATGCCTTAACCATTGGGGGTATGATTTCAGCATTTTTTGTTAAAAGCCATGAGGAAATGCGTCACAGGATCAGAACTTATTCTCTTATTTTGTCTTCCTTGTCCCTTGCTTCTATAATTCTCAGTCTCTTCCAACACTACAATTTTGCTTATATGGGAGAGAAGTTAACGAAGAGGGTCAGGTTAAGAATGCTGGAGAAGATTTTAACCTTTGAAACTGCCTGGTTTGATGAGGAACAAAACTCTAGTGGAGCCTTATGCTCAAGGTTGAGCAATGAGGCCTCCATGGTCAAGTCACTCGTTGCAGACCGAGTCTCTTTAATAGTTCAAACCACTTCTGCTGTCACAATTGCAATGATCATAGGGCTTGTTGTGGCTTGGAAGCTTGCTCTTGTTATGATAGCTGCACAGCCCCTTACAATACTTTGCTTCTATACAAGAAAAGTGTTGCTCTCTACACTTTCAACCAACTTTGTTAAGGCTCAGAATCACAGCACACAAATTGCAGTGGAAGCTGTTTATAACCATAAAATTGTGATCTCATTTGGAAGCAACAAGAAAGTTCTGCAACTATTCGACGAGGCTCAAGAGGCGCCGAGGAAGGAAGCCAGAAAGAAGTCTTGGCTAGCTGGGATTGGAATGGGTTCTGCTCAGTGCCTAACATTCATGTCATGGGCTCTGGATTTTTGGTATGGTGGAACATTGGTGCAGAAGGGAGAAATATCAGCAGGAGATGTGTTTAAGACCTTTTTTGTATTGGTGAGCACAGGAAAGGTCATAGCTGAAGCTGGAAGCATGACTTCTGACCTTGCCAAAAGCTCAGCTGCAGTGGCATCAGTGTTCGAAATTCTCGACCGCCAATCACAAATTCCCAAGGTAATTAACATTAAAGCTTTAGATTTTTCTTAAGTATCTACATTGTTATTGATAGACCACACTCATTCAGCGAAGTTGATACTAAAAACTTGACCTTGATGAAATGTGATTGTTGTTGATTAGGCTGGGGATGGCATCAATGGCTGCAAGTTGGAGAAGATGAGTGGGAAGATAGAGATGAAGAACGTTGATTTTGCTTATCCAAGTAGGGCAGGGACCCCAATATTGCGAAAGTTCTGCTTGGAGGTGAAGTCAGGAACAAGTATAGGGCTAGTTGGGCAAAGTGGGTGTGGAAAATCAACAGTGATAGCTCTGATTCAAAGATTCTATGATGTTGAGAGAGGGTGTGTGAAAGTGGATGGCGTGGACATAAGGGAATTAGACATTCACTGGTACAGACACCACACGGCACTTGTTAGCCAAGAGCCTGTGATCTATTCAGGCACCATACGCGACAACATTCTGTTTGGGAAGCAAGACGCAGCAGAGAATGAAGTGGTTGAAGCTGCAAGAGCTGCTAATGCACAGGATTTTATCTCGTAAGTTTTCTCAACACTGCATCATGCAAGAAAGTGATTATTTTTTTAAAAAAATATCCAAACTGTATAGCGTACATTTGATGGGTTTGAGTTTGACCATCCAATCTCACATTCACAACACAAATGAACCCAAAATAGAAAACCAGATTACCAATTTAGTATAAGTCTGTATTATGTGTATATAAGACAACAGATTGGAAGAGCCTTAAGCTGCATTTGGTTGTCACTTAAAGAATAGGATTCCGAAGGTTCTACACATATTTAGTATTCGTTAACTAAGTTGGAAAGGGATTCCAATTGCATTATGGACTAGATGACTTCTTTTCTTCTCATTGTTGATGAAATTTGATTCTTTTCCATTGAAATTGAGGTGAATGTTTAATTTTGTCTATAATAGTCCTTTATTTTTCATATTTGTCCGTTTGATTTGTCATCATCTTTATTTGTTTTTCTTTATTTAAACTGTTGTCTCCTACTGTCTTTGTTGCTTCCTTGCGTGTTCGTTTGTCGTTAGGGCGGGAGAACATCAGAAGTATGACAGCTGAAGGCAACAACAACTAGCTTTTCCCTCTCGGTGACCACCATGGTATTATAGAGTAAAAACGACAACGGCAGAGACAAAAATGAGGAAGAGAGCAAAAATAGTTGCGGAAATGAGTAAAAGAGAGCAAAAATGAATGCAAAAATGAAGAAGATAGTAGAAATGAAAATGATGACGAAGAAGATAAAAATGATTGAAGATAAGAGTATTTCAGTAAAATTACATCAAAGTTATTCCATCCCTTATTTTAAAATATCTTACTAAACATATTGTTTTATTTCTTTTTATTTTTTTTTTACATTATACCAAATACAATTTTTTTATTCTCTTTCACTTTTCATTTTCTATTTTCATTCTTATTTTTATTCTCTTTCTTTCATCCTCTTAAATTTATACCAAACGTGCCGTTAAACTATAAGTAGAGCCTTAACCTCAAACTTGTGCAAACAAAAATACAATCACAAATTAGAAGAACAAGAAAGTTTGAAAGAAATAACAGTGCATGTTTTGTGTGGATAATGCAGATCACTGGAAGATGGGTATGAAACGGAATGTGGAGAAAGAGGAGTTCAACTTTCAGGAGGGCAAAAGCAGAGAATAGCAATTGCAAGAGCCATAATTAGGAACCCAACAATACTACTGCTAGATGAGGCAACCAGTGCTTTGGACGTTCAATCGGAACAGGTTGTGCAGGAAGCACTTGATAGGATAATGGTGGGCAGAACTACCATCGTGGTGGCACATAGGTTTAACACCATAAAAGAGCTTCACTCAATTGCCTATGTCTCAGAGGGCACAATTCTTGAGCAAGGAACCTATGCACAGCTTTGGCACAAGAGAGGTGCTTTCTTCAACCTTGCCACCCATCAGACTTAGGTCATTTACAGATCGCTGTTCATGGTTTGCCCTACCTGTTGAGCGTGAGTCTTTCCTATTTAGTTTCATGGCCTTCTACCCGAAGGGCCCAAGACTGTGTGTGTGTGTGTGTGTGTGTGTGTGTGTATGCGAGAACAAGTGTACCATAAAGATGGGATCTTGGTATGTAAGCCTAATTTTCACTTAGCTTAATCCACAAGCAAATCCGATTGCTGATAAGATTCACAGCTTACTGCTCAATTAGATAATCTGGAATTTTGTTTGAGCATTTATATCTATCTACGCTGTTTGGTTGATCCAATCCAAATTATTCTAGAAAAAGATAGTTCGTTTTGGAATATTCATGCGTTATGTTCTGATGGTGATTTCCACATTTCAATGTCTCCGTTTCACTTGGTTTTCATATTTTCCTTACGGGGATTATTTTTGTCATTTCTGTCTATCCTTTTTTTAGAGCCTCTTGAATCTTGGTATCTTTTTGCTGCTGACTTGCCTAACACTTTCTCAATTGCATCAATTCTGCATTGGCAGAAAAAAGAATTCGCACAAATTATGGTTTTCCTTGCTTCATATATTAGGCTTTAAATTGTCACTTAAAAAAAAATACAATTTAATATACCCACACTATTTATTATGTTCAATAAATTAATAATATAAAATGAAAATAATTCAATAATTTCATATCTATACCACTGACATCATTTTTTTAATTAAAAAACAAAAGAAATTATCCTCTTCGAAACGCTTTCTAGAATAACATTTTACATGTAGGGTTGATTGAATAATTTAAGTATGATGCATTAAGGCGATAAGATCAGGAGTAATGGCAATTGGGGGAAAGCTCCAAGGAAATTCATACGGTAAAAAAAGTGCATATTTGATTGTTCCACTATTATCAAAATTCCTAAAATATAACTATTCTATAAATGTACCTTTCAAAAAGTTAGGGCAGATTTCCAGACAACTATTAATCAAGCATTAAAATAATGAACCAAGCATCTTTCTATTTGCTATCTCAATTTAAAAAATAAAATTACAACATCTGCCTCATGCACCAGCTTCTGGAGACCTAGATTGCTGTTTTAACTCTTCATCTGCATTCCTTAGAAATTGATCCCAACCACTTCCGGGGCTGGTATCCAAGTAATCATATGGAACTGCTGTCTTTAGTCCTGGCCTAACAGCACAACGATTTTCCACAATTCTGAACTCCACACCATCACCTTCACTAAGCATCTGCCCCAGTTCCTCCCATGTAAACAACAATGGCAACGTAAAAGCACCCCAAGGGTTGAAATCCACAACCCTAACTCTCTCATCCTTTGTAATGTAAACATCAAATGTGTAGTTTTCTGATTCAAATATAGCTCTCACATTATTGTTGAAGAAACCCTGTATCAATAACAGGAGATCATTCTTCTTTTCAAGCAGAGCAGGATAAAAAGTAGTCACCTCACGCTGAGAAATTCCAACTAGTTTCTGCTCCCGTACAAAACAACGAAACTCCATCTCCGGCTGAAGAGATGGGTACCATTTCCGAAGAGCAAGAAAGAAATTTTGTGGTCTAGATGAAGATTTATCGTTGCTAGAATCATAAGCATGACACAAATCATGGACCAATGAGTCGGATGCTCGAAGCAAGAGTGCAATCTCACTAAAAGTAGTGCACCGAAGGGTACCTGTAGTGCTTATCCAAGCAGAGTCTTTCGGTGCACTCCAATTCAGCTTGGGGAAGACTGCACCTCCAAGCGATTCAATAGATTCCTTAACTTTCAATTCAAGTTCTGGAAAAGAAGGTGGTGAACACTCTTCTGCATCATCACTAGATCCTTCTGACACCTGATAATCTTCTTCCTCATCAGGATTATGAACTCGATTGGGCAAGGCATCTTCATTCGAGATAGAAACTGGCAACAGGAAGGGGCCAGAGTCATCGAGAAGGTACTGAATAAAAGATTCTGGAAGTTGATGAATTATGGTCTTGATGGATACTGATTTGAACTTTGGATACCATTCTTGAATCTGGCATCGATTAACATCTTCCACTTTCATATTCGGTAGGTAGCAGTGATTCTCTCAAATAACAGCCGCTGATGTTCTGTTTCTTCAAGTATCTGCCATGCAACTGTTGAGACCTAATCAATCATTTCAAAGGGAAGGGGGGGGGGCGGTTAGCTAAAGCCTGCAGAACTTCAAGAGTGATCAAATGTTTCATGACTTTCCCAGAGAATTCCAACTCTTCAACAATTAATGTCTTTTGATAAGAGGGAAAAATATATCAACGTTGAAGAGCCACAAAAGAGGATAATTGTGGGATTTGATCATTATAGCCTTTAATGAGAGCTTTGGTCATCATAGCTGAGATTAGTCAACTTTGTTATGATTTTTCTATTTATGTAGATATACTGATCCTGATTTGTATTTACTTTTCCTTTATTTGCCTAGGATTAAGGAGGATTCTCCTCCCTATGATTTCTCTAGCTAGTTGTATATATACCCTAGGCTACAACATGTAAAAATGGAATTAGTGTGAATAATATTCTGGGTTCCTACATTCTTCAACAATAAGACAGTCCATAGGAACCTTGAAAAAAATATATGTATAAATCAATCGAGAGTGCAAAAAAGCAGCCCAATCTCTACAAACCTAAGATAGCAACCCCTCTAAAAAATTCGTGGCCAAAACACATTGAGGACATTAATCTTTTCGACAATAGCTCCAAAGAGAATGAAAAACACTTAAAATCTGAATATTGCACTTAACCACACTACTTAAATTCTTTTTTTCTTCCAATCCTTTAAATATCAATTAAAAAACCTCCAATATTCGAGAAAATGCCCAATGTTCTATAACTCCAAACAAATTATTCCACAGGAAACAGCAACGGGACAGTATAAGAAAAGGAGAGCAGCTACTTTTGAACTGCCATACAACTTCAACTGATAGGTTGAAGAACTTAGCGAGATCGAGCTTACCGCCGACGAGAGACAACAAATCAGATCGAGCAAAAATTACACAGGTATCTGAAATAAAATCGGATTGAAATCAGAAATAACAAAAACACAAAACAAGAATACAAATCAAAGAACAAGCGAAAGAAACGAACAAGCTTAGTAGATAACCGCCGGCGAGAGACGAACAATGAGGGGTGAGGCAGAGGGAGACCACGGCGAGAGAAGAGTGACTGGCCGTTGGCGAGACTCGAGACTTAGAGCAACTGAAGGAGATGACGGGCGGTTCCTGCCCGCCGGCGAGACTCGAGTCAAGAGAGGGCCAGAGGCGCTGAGGCGCTGAAAGACGGAGAGTGACGGTGAGGCAGAGCTGTAAAGGGAGGCGTCACTACGGACGATGACTCGGCGAGATCGGAGAGACGGCCAGATGGAATGACCGTCTGCGACGGCCGACGGCAATTGCCACGAGATGACGACTGAGACGCGGAGATGGGTGTCGACTGTCGAGATATCAGAGAAGCTGAGAGACTTGCAAGTTGCAACGGGAATAATTTGGGAACTAGGGTTTTGTTATTTTTTTAATTAAATTAATTTTAATTAAAAATTACTAAAATGTTCTTAGATAAATATTTTATATATATTAAAGATATTTTACTAAATTTAGTAAAATTATTAAAATGTCCTTTTGCAAAGGGTCTTCATGATGGGCACATGAAATGCCATCCTTGTATCTTTGTCCTTGTCCTTGAATTGTCTTTGACGAAATTCTATTTCATCTTCATTCCCATAATGAAAAATTCTTCGAAAGTGAAATTCTAATTACGGGGATCCTCGAAGGTGGAATCAATTGTCATGCCTAATATTCTTGTACTTTCAGGACTTGGGCCTAAAAGATTAGTCTTTTATAGAATAATGAAATTAAATTTAAATTCTTGTTAAAAAAAGGTATTCATATTTAAATTTAATATTGTGAATAAAATTGTCTCCAATTAAAAATATTTGTAGAAAACCAATAAAACTCATACACTCCTTATAATGGTAGAAGAATGTAAGTCCATTATTAAGATTTTATTAGGATCTTATGGACTTATTTACCGATTGCATGCGAATAAGTAGAGAACAAGTTTTATTAAAAAGTGTTCGAAATTAAAAAATAAAAAAGTTACAATATAAAAAGGCCAAAAAAAATCACTCAAATAATGGAATTTGAGATCAAAATTCACTCTTAAGCATATTTTCTCTAAATTGTCAGAGTGTCTCATAAGCATACGGTGATTTCCCCATTTGTGGAAGACTGCTTTTTACCTGGTTGCCTTATTCTCCTTTGAGGGATTCCTTGGTCATTTCTATCATGGAAATCTACTTAGTGTTGATCTCAAACAATAATTTTTGAAATGCTAATAATACTAAAATCTAGATCTTTTATTTAGTTAAATAAGACCGTTTGATAAATTTTAACAGATAAAGCTCATGTGAGTCTCACTTGACTAAAATTTGATTGAATGATTTAAATAAACTACTTAACCAAACAAAAAGTTCACATTCATAATACAAATTTATTCCAAATTAACATAACTTTTTTTTCTAAAGGGCCATTTGATTCTTGGTCAATCTTTTTCTCTACTAACTTTTCCAACAATTTCTCAATTGCATCAATCATGTACTAGCAGATAAAAGAATTCTCCAACAATTTCCTAGCTTGCTTCATGTATTAGTCCTCAAGGTGCCACCTCAAAAATAATGCAATTTTATATATTGATACTGCTTAGTACTTTTGTTCATGAATCAATAATGTAGAAATAATTAAATTCAATAATTTTTTGTGGCCATTGACTGACTATAGGATATTTTATGTTGACTGAATAATTTTAGTATGATGCCTTTGGCAATAAGATCATGAGAAAGAAGCAGCAATGGAAATTGCGCGGAAGCTTCGACAAAATTTATATGGTCAAAAAACATCGAGTTAATAAAAATTAATTTAAAAAAGATGCATTTCAACAAACCATCTATTGTTTGCACATATTTTGAAACTTTATTTTTGTTGAGTTTTGCTAACAATCTACATAATAGACTAAAACAATTCTACTCTGAGACATTAATTACATGGATGTCACTTAATAACATATAATAAAATAAATAAATTAAAATAAAAATGAAATGAATAAATTATGTAAATGAATAAATTTATTTCTATTAATGATACCACATTAAATTCATTTTAAGTAACTTTTTTGAGATATATTGTAAGGCTCTCCTTTAATTTCTATAAAGATTACAATATATTTAATGTAAATTGGTGTGATTGAATATATAATGTATTCAAATGAATTTAAAAATTTGCATTAAAATGAATTGAAATCATCCTTTTTTTAAAACAGTGAATTGTTATAAATTTAATTAATAATTAAATAATTAATTAATTGCAATATATTAAATGTAAATTGGTGTGATTGATTCTATAATTGCTTTCAAATAAATTTAAAAAATTTGCATTCAAATGAATTCAAATAATCTCTTTTAAAAGTGTGAATCATCATAAATTTTATTAATAATTTAATAATTGTAAAATATTAAATGCAAATTGGTGTGATTGATTCTATAATTGCATTTTAATGAATTTAAAAAAGTTGCATTCAAATGAATTCCAGCAATCTCTTTTAAAATTGTGAATCATCGTAAATTTTATTAATAATTTAATAATTACAAAATATTAAATGCAAATTGGTGTGATTGATTATATAGATTGCATCAAATGAATTTGAAAAATTTGAATGCAAATTAATTCAAAACATCTCTTTTAAAATTGTGAATTGTTATAAATTTATTGTAAATGTTATTAATAATTTAATAATTCATAATTACATCATTAGCATTGAATATATTCAATTTACTATTTCAAAATTCACGTTATATAAATAAAGGGTCATTCTAACTGTCTTGTATTCCTTTTATGTTTGTATTGAATATTTTTCTTATAGAATTAGTTTTCATTCCGTTAGTACTTTGCATATGGCTAAATTTAGTGACGTTGCTGATGTTAATACATCAAGGAATGATTTGAGGATTAAAGTTTGGGTAGTGAGGTTGCAGACAGTTTCATCGTTCAATATGCCTGAGAAGATTTTTAGTTTGGTTATTAGGTAAATTTAATTTTATTTTTTAGTATTGTGGTTATTTTTTTACTTCCAATGGTGATCGCATACATGGTCGTGTGAAGATATCATATGTGAATAAGTTCAAACGTCAAATAATCAAGAGAAATATTTTTGTAATATTCATGTTTGGTGTAGTTAAGTCTAACAGTTATTATCGAACAACGAAGAATCTATTCATGCTTGAGTTTTGATTTTTAACTGATATCTAACTAGCTAAAAATGATTTGAGTATTCCAAAATCTATTTTTGTGTTTTGTTCATTTAGTGATATTTTGATTCATTGTAATATCCCAAGAATTTTCATGAATATTTAAAGTCTATTTGAAGTTTATTGAAAAATTTAATTACATGAGAAATGTTCTTTTTGAATTAGTGAAGGAAATTTGGAAATAGAAATTTCAAAAAAATTTTAATTTGGGACATTTTACAAATTCTCAAGGACTAAAATGAAAAGAAAAGAAAGTGTGGAGTACTTTTGAGAAATGACCAAGTAGGAACCTAAGAAGAAGAATAGAGCTTATGGGAATGAATTATGAGTCCGGTACCAAAAGGATGATGGATTCGAGGTTAAAGTGGAGTTTGAGACTCTGAGAGGGACTAAAGTGAAATAAGAAAAATTGTGGGGCAATTAGGATTTAGAATCACCCGAGGCGAGATTTTATGAATTTGCTTTTACTAGTCTTGACTAAGGGTCAACTGAAGAGCAAGTGATAATTTCACCCCGGGCGAGTAAATAGGCGGCCTCACCTAATTTTTTCTTCATTTTCTCCTTTCCTCTCTCTCTCTTCACTTTCTCTCCTCTCTTTCTCTCTCTACACTCTAACTCCACAACCGGGCTTGGAGGGTGGATCTTGGGCTACGAGGTGAGCCTCTAGGAGCCAAGCAACGTAGGGAAAGCAAGGAATTGAGGTAGAAATTTCTATTTCTCAAGTTTTTTCCTATTTTATAGTTTTCAGAAAGTTTGGGGTAAAAATCGAGATTCCGGCTTCGTTTCTCGATTAAAATTGGTGTTTTTGGTGTCTAAATGCTCTTTAGACATTAAGGGTGAGATCCTATGGAAAAAATCATGGAAAACGGTGAAGATTTGGCCGGATCTGAGCCAAAACCGAAAGGAATCGCGAAAGGTCGCTATCCTGGCGCCCAGGCGCCAAGGTTCAGAAGATTTTGGGAAGAAAAGGGGCTTGGCGCCCAGGCGCCAGGCTTGTGTTGGCGCCCAGGCGCCAGGTATACTGAAAAGCCTTAGCTTATTTTCAATCAGTCATAACTTCTTCATCCGGACTCCGTTTTGGGCAAACTTTATATCGTTGGAAAGCTCTTTGAGTCTAGTTTCCAATGGTATAAATGTCATTTAGAAATTCATTACCGGTTAGGAGTTATGACTTAAGATGTGAGTAAAGGTCGAGAGTAGTGATAGGAAATTTCTCTATTTTGTAACCCTAATGGTTTTTACCTAGTTACAATAGGGATGTTTGGGGCGCAAGGTGGGAGCGCTGAGAGCGTGGAATCCAGGTGAGTAGGCAACCTTACAAAATTAATTTAATAAATTAGTCAAAGCACAATATAAATCCCATTTGCGTTATTTGTGAAATTGAGAAGATTATCAGTGTGTGTTCAGGTTGAGAAAAAAGTACAATATCATTGGAAGGTATTTTATTACCTTTGAGAATTGATTTCTCTAGTTGACTAAAGAACTAGATGTGATTGTTCCTTGAATAAATTGGAACATTTTGTAAGTGAATAACCTTACTAAACTAATGTGATCTTATTAGATAAAGTACAATACAAGTTTTGTTTATAACAGTATTGAAGTGAGAAATAATCAATCTCGCTGTTGATAATATATGATGATTGTTATGGTTGATGATAGACATTCAAGGGAATAAAAGTATGTGTAAATTCATTTATTTCATAGTAATTATATTGTGATAAATTGTCACTATTTTATTGATGAGCAAAAGATCTACGAGATCTAATACACGAGTTTGAAAGGGTTAGAGTCCCATACTACTCGGTGTATAACTGTGAAAACCTATGCACGAGTTTGAAAGGGTTAGAGTCTCATACTACTCGGTGTATAACTGTGAAAACCTATGCACGAGTTTGAAAGGGTTAGAGTCCCATACTACTCGGTGTATAAATGTGAAAACCTATGCACGAGTTTGAAAGGGTTAGAGTCCCATACTACTCGGTGTATAACTGTGAAAACCTATGCACGAGTTTGAAAGGGTTAGAGTCTCATACCACTCGGTGTATAACTGTGAAAACTTATGCACCAAGAGTTTGAGGGTTAAATTCCCAAGTCACTCAGTGCAAGTATCTATGGCATATAATGCAAAGTGATTGAGGGATTGATCACCCAAGAAATCATACGCAAATTCAAACAAGTGTAATACTATAATTATTTACAATAAATGATAGATTGATTGTATTAGTAAATGTAGTGTTTGTGCTTATGATATTTTCATGTACAGTTGTTTACTCACTGAGTTATGATAAACTCACACTCTCTATGATTATCTTTTCAGATACAGTGGTTGAGGAGAAGAATTTATAGCCTTTAAGGATATACTCCACTTTTGTCTGGTAAACAATTGGTATGGATTAGGAAACGCTCTGTAATCTAGTAGGTCACCTAGGCTTGGGAGGTTGTATAGTACTGTGTAGTGTTTGAATGTTGAACATTTTCTGAATATGTATACAAAATATCTTTCTTGGAATATTTATGATTCACATAATTATGGATATTAAGAATGTTCACAGAGATTATGGGGTATCACGGAGGTACACCCTAGGTATTTTATGTTTATCGTACATGTAAGTTTTGGGATGTGACATTCATGTTGCAAATAAGAAACTATTTAGTAGGTTAGTCTTTATCTTATGTTTTATTTGTTATTGATTTTAACTTTATACGAATAATATTATTTCGTTTCAGATATTATTAGGATGATCAATAAATTTGATCTTATCATAAAGAGCTCAATGAACGATATCAAGAGCAAGCATATAGAAATTGAGATTGAAGATAAAGAATATTGTTGTTGTCATTTTTTTTTGTATTTTGATTATCTTATTTTTTTTGTATTTATTACTTTATTCTTATGTGTGTTTGTGTGTGTGTATGTGTGTGTGTGTTTTTTTTTAGGCATAACAAAATTATGTGTACATTGTGAGAACAATTCGCATACGAGTTGAATCAATATTTGTCAATAATCTAGGTCATTCAATTATTATTATTTTATAAGTTATGAAAGTTTTTAAATTTATAAATTATCTGTACATCGCACAGGTCACAATACTTCTAAAAACATTGGTTAAGGAAACATTTAATAGTTTTGATTTGAACCTCCAAATTAAATATTATTTTAATAAACGTTGAAATGATTGTGAATGACCATTAATCTAAGCTGTCTTGTTTTTTTAAGACAAAAATACTGTTTACTTGTTTCTTTAATTTCATTTAAATTTTTTAAAGTAAAATTTTTAATTCATGCTAAATGTTTCCTTTACCACAATTTTGATATTAGCTCCAATACTGAAGTTATGATATTTATCACAATCAGATAATTACTAATAAATTTTTTTAAAATTATTTATTATTAATTATTTGATCGGCGATTGAACAATTAATAATGAGTACTAGTAACTCTAATTGTTTTTAAATAAAAGTTTCACATATTTTATTGTTTGTATCTCTCTTTTTCTTTTGTATATATATATATATATATATATTTTGTCTTATGATGAATATTATTATTTTGTTGGAGGCATGTTTTGTCATATTTATTTTTAATTAATTTCATTTTTTTTTATTTTTTTAAAATAAAATTTTATTAAGAAAGGTAAAAAATTAGTAGTGAGATAAAGTCTACTTTTGTCCTAGGAAATTACAGACAACTTTAATGCTCCCTAATTAGTGCTTTGACTGACGAGACCCATTTTCAGTTGACAAGAGACTTTCAAATTGCATAAAACTCAATATCTTAACAGATACAACTACATAAATTTAGGCAGTAAATAAAATTATAGACAAGAAATTGTGTTAGAGAGAGAGAGAGAGAGGAGAGAGAAAAAAGAGGAACGGAGAGAAGGAAATTCTTTGAACGTGGGATCCCAAATACAAATTTAGATCCTCTGTTACTATATTGATTCACACTGATCTAAGAATCTAAAAAATATAGTACCTTTACCATACCACAAAGTATGATAGAAAATCGAGATTTTAAATACAGAAATCTTCAAAAGTGAAAATCGATTGTCATGCCTAATTTTATTTGAGCATTTTTTTTTTCAAGCTTTACATGGTCAAAAAAACATGCGAAGTGTTCGACAAATAAACAGAACACTCTGAACTTGGCTGATTAGTATAATAAAAAAGATGTACAATGAACAATTCATACATTCATGCACTAATGAGACTTTGGTTTAAAAAAATTAATATCTTATAAATTAGTGAACTTAAAATTAATTTTTTTATTAAAAAATGTTTACATTTAATTTCTAACATTACTTTGAATAGAATTATTTCTAATTAAAGATATTTATAAAAAAAAAAGAAAAAAAGAAAACTCATACACTCGTGTGCTTATAATGATAAAGAATATAAGTCCATTGTTCAGATTTTATTAGGATTTTATGGATTTACTAACCCATTCCATGCGAATAAGTAGAGAACAATATTTATTAAAAAATGTTTGAAATTAAAATTTTACAAAATGAAATACAATATAGAAAGGCAAAAAAAATCATTGAAATAATAGAATTTGATATCAAAATCCACTCTAAGCATATTTTTTCTAAATTGTCACGATGTCTCGCAAGCTTACCGTGATTCTCCCATTTTTGAAAAGACTATTTTTTACTTGGCTTCCTTATTCTTCTTTGTGGGATTACTTTGTCATATACGTTACAGAAATTTAATTGTTGTTGATCTCAAAGAACAATTTTCAAAATGCTCATAATACTAGAATTTGAATTTTTTGTTTGATCAAACAAAATTTTTTGATTGGTTTTAGAAGATAAAATCTATGTAAAACTCATCTGATGAGAATCTAATTAGACAATTCAGAGAGAAAAATTCTCATTTATAATAGAAATCTATTTCAAATTAACATTTCTTTTTTCCTTAAGGGCCATTTGATTATTGGTCAATCTTTTTCTTTACTAACTTTTCGAACAATTTCTCAATTGCATCAATTATGCACTAGCAGATAAAAGAATTCTCACAAAGAATTCTCCAACAATTTCCTAGCTTGCTTCATGTATTTGTCCTCAACATGTCACTTCAAAAATAATGCAATGTCTTATATTGATACTGCTTAGTACATTTATTTCATGAATCAATAATGTAAAAATAATTAAATTGAATAATTTTTTGTGGCCATTGACTGACTACAAAATATTTTATGTTGACTGAATAATTTTAGTATGATGCCCTTTAGCGATAAGATCATGAGAAAGAAGCATCAATGGAAATTGCGCGGAAGCATAGACCAAATTTATATGGTAAAAAAACATGAGAGTTAATAAAAATTAATTTAAAAAAGATGCATTTCAACAAACCATGAATTGTTTGGACATATTTTGAGATTTTATTTTTATTTTGCTAACAATTGCTCAAAGACATTGGTTAAGGAAACATTTAATAGCGTTGATTTGAATCTCTAAATTGAATATTATTTTAATAGAAGTTGAAATAATTGTGAATGACCATTAATCTAAGCTGTTTTGTTTTTTAAGGCAAAATTACCCTTTACCTTATTTCTTTAATTTCACTTAGAATTTTTAAAGTAAAATTTTTAATTCATACTAGGCGTTTTTCTACCATAATTTTGGGGTTGGCTCCGTTATTGGAGTTATGAATTTTATTGTTATTGAATAACTAACAATAAATTTTTTAAATTATTTATTATTAAAAATTTGATCGGTGATTAGATAGTTAGTGATGAGTACTAGTGACTCTAATATTAAAGTCAACTAGTACCTTAATTATTCTTAAATAGAGGCTTCGCATATTTTATTATTTGTATCTCTTTTTTTCTTTTGTATATATATATATTTTCTCTTGTGATGAATATTATTGTTTTGTTGGGGCTTCATTTATTCTTATTTTTCTTTTAAATAAAATTTTATTAAGAAAGATAAAAAAGAAAAAGTGAGATAAAGGGTACTATTGTCTTAAGAAATTACAAACAACTTTAATGCTCCCTAATTAGTGCTTTGACTAAGGAGAACCATTTTTAGTTGAGAGTAGACTTTCAAACTGTATACAATTCAATATCTTAACAGATAAAACAGTATAAGATGAGGCAATTATATAGATTTAGGCAGTGATTAGAATTATAGACAAGAAATTGTGTTAAGAGAAAGAGAAAGGAGAGAGCAAGAAAATTGATAAAAACTTTCAAGGTCAAATTATCTTTTCACCTTGTCACGTCAATTTTTTTGATTAATGTATTAATAGTGTTAGATTTTAAGAACATAATTGAGATAAATTAAAATATGTAAAATATAATTGATAAAAAAATTATTAAAAATAAAAATAAAATTTAGTATAAACTTTAAAGGTATTAGATGTACTTTTCTTTATTTTTTTGGGAATATATTACTGAGGTGCTATGATTTTTTAAAAAAATTACGTAAATATTAATTATTCAAAATAATTTTTTTATATACTAACTTTTTACTGAATTCAACCAACTTGTGATTTAATTTAGTGTGGAGAAATATCAAATTCAACCACCATATAGTCAAATTTGCTGCATGATAATTTTTTTATTATTTGGCACAAGAAATTTCATCAACACTTGATTGAATTTCTTGTGTCCCAATTCTTTTTTTTTTTAAATTATAACATATTAAAAGTTGGTGTGGATTTTTTTGAAACATATCATATTAAATTTGGCCAATTTTTGGTCGGGTGTGTAATTTTTTTATTAAATTTTATAAATATTAATAAGTTTCAATTTTTTTAAAATTTTTTATTTGATGTTTTTTTATTTTTATAAAATATTAAAAGTTTCAGTAATTAATAAATAAATTAATAATAAAATATTGTTTTACATGATTTAATTTTATTAATGTGTTAATAAATTCAATTAATTATTATTTTAATAAATATTGAAATCATTTTAAATGATATTTATTATTTTTAAATAAATATATTGAAAAAGATATACAAATTAGATAAAAATAACTTGCAATAACTTAAAAGATTTATTTTTTATTTTTTAAGATTTTAAGAATATTATTATTTTTATTTTTGAAATAATAAAAAGTATAAAAACACATCAATTGTAGTTAAAAATTAGATATTAAATACATTTTATGCCAATTGTAATTATCATTAATTAAAATTACAAATAATCATTTAATATATAATTTTTATTATTTTTATTTGTTGCTAATTTTAGTTTTTATATATTTTTTATTTGTATCAGAAATTATTATAATATATTTTAAAACATATAAAAATTATTTGAAATGATTTTTATTACTTTTAAAAATTATTTCAAATTATTTGAATAGTTAAATAGTTAAATTATTCGAATTTCGTGTGCATCATCAAATTCGACCATAGGGTGGTCGAATTTGGTGTGGATATTTTCTGAAACATATCACACCAAATTCGGCCAATTTTTAGTCAAATTTGGTGTGTAATTTTTTTATTAAATTTCATAAATATTAATAAGTTTCAATTTTTTTAAAATTTTTTATTTGATATTTTTTATTTTTATAAAATATTAAAAGTTTGAGTAATTAATAAATAAATTAATAATAAAATATTTTTTTCATGATTTAATTTTATTAATGTGTTAATAAACTCTATTAATTATTATTTTAATAAATATCAAAATTATTTTAAATGATATTTATTATTTTTTAATAAATATTTAACAAAAATAATAAAAAATATGAAAATACATCAATTATAGTTAAAAATTAGATATTAAATACATTTTATGCCAATTACAATTATCATTAATTAAAATTACAAATAATTATTTCATGTATAATTTTTATTATTTTTTATTTGTTGCTAAATTTAGTTTTTATATATTTTTTATTTGTATCAATAATTATTATAATATTATTTTAAAAAATATAAAAATTATTTGAAATTATTTAAATAATTAAATAGTTAAATTATTCAAATTTCGTGTGTCCCATCAAATTCAACCATATGGTAGTCGAATTTGGTGTGGATTTTTTTGAAACATATCACACCAAATTCGGCCAACCTTTGGTTGAATTTGGTGTGTAATTTTTTTATTAAATTTTATAAATATTAGTAAGTTTTAATTTTTTTAAAATTTTTTATTTTTATAAAATATTAAAAGTTTCAGTAATTAATAAATAAATTAATAATAAAATATTTTTTACATGATTTAATTTTATCAATGTGTTAATAAACTCTATTGATTATTATTTTTATAAATATCAATATTATTTTAAATGATATTTTTTATTTTTTAATAAATATATTGAGAAAGATATATAAACTAGATAATAATAATTTTTAATAATTTAAAAGATTTATTTTTTATTTTTTTAAGATTTTAAGAAAATTCTTAATTTTTATTTTTGAAATAATAAAAAATATGAAAATACATCAATTGTAGTTAAAAATTAGATATTAAATACATTTTATGCCAATTGCAATTATCATTAATTAAAATTACAAATAATTATTTAATATATAATTTTTATTATTTTTATTTGTTGCTAATTTTAGTTTTTATATATTTTTTATTTGTATCAGAAATTATTATAATATTATTTTAAAAAATATAAAAATTATTTGAAATGATTTTTATTACTTTTAAAAAATACAAAAATTATTTAAAATTATTTGAATAGTTAATATATATTGGCAATAATTTGTAACAATAAAAGAATAATTTTTATTATTTTTAAGAATATAAGAATATTCCTAATTTTTATTTTTTTAAATAAATAATATATATATATATATAATATGTTAATTATAGTTTTAAATTTTTTGCTTATATTTTTTTGTCTACTATATGTCAGATAAAAAAAAAATACTAGAATAACACTTAAGAATGATAATTTTTATTTTATCTAATTACATAATATAATTATACAAAAAATATTATTTAATTCAATTGGTCTGGTATAATAGGGCAGGATGGACATGTTGATCGATTGTGCCTGTTTGTCTGCAGATTCCACATCGTGAAAATTGAAAAGTCTCCACGTTGTCTATAATACATTAAACTATTTATGTGCGTGGAGTTTAGGTGCCCTTGCTTTCGAGTCATTTGAGGGTGAGGCACCAATTTGTCTCTATCGTGACTTCTAATTGGATAAAATTTTTTCTAATATGCTTTCAATATAGTGTCCAATCGATAAACGTTATCGACCAGTCGGTGGTAGTCATAGCTCCACTTCAAACATACCATTATTGCATGTGGACATGAAAAGTGCAGAGCTTGGAATTCTCCACAATTGCACTTTTTAGTACTGAGATCCAGCTTACAAGTACGCTTTAGTAGTTCATTCAGTTCATCATATGGTTATTCGACTTCAAATAACGATCTCTATGGATCGAAATCAAGGACTTTACACCTTCTTCTGCGGTCGCGATTTATTTGGAAATCTTTTGCCACGATCTTTGAGAAATCGGTGTTCTAAGCTGAAATCTATGCTTGTATAATCGTGGCTCGTGTTGTAAAATATTCTATTAGTTTATACATTGTTTCTTTCACTAGTCCAAGCACAGGCAGGTGCCGCACCTTTAGGAAGACGTCGTTCATGCATTCGATAAGGTTTGTAGTCATTTGACCTCACCGCAGACCTTCTGTGTCGTATGCACGAGACCATTGTTCAAGTAGTATATCCGCTATGCAGTTGGCACCTTTCAGACCATGTCCGTATAGCTGCTAGTTATGTATTCACCATGTGGCTCTCAAAATAATATCCTGTCATTCATACAAACATGTGTAAGTTAAGTTGAAAAACTAATTATGCCATGAGCTATTAATCAGCATTGAGATTGAGAAAAACACACCTATATTGATAAATTTTTCTCACAAGAATATATCGCTTGTGTCTTTTTTTTACTTTGTCCCCTAAATAACGAATGCAAAACTTCTAATGGGCATATAGCGGTTGCCACCCTGTTGTTGAATCTTCCAACGCCGCCCTCGCACCTGGCCCTCTGTCTGTTATTATGCAAAGATTTCGTTGATTTTTAGTCACATGTGTTTTCAACTATGTCAAGAAAAATTGATACGCCTCTTTAGTCTCGGGCCTCTACCAATGCAAATGCTAGTGGAACTATTTTCCTATCCCCATCTTGTGACACAACCATTATCAATTGGTCTGTATACTTTCCATATAAGTGGGTCGCATCCATTTGTAGTATAGACTTTATATGGATGAAAGTATCAATGCAAAGCTTGAAGGCCCAAAAAAGATGACGGAAATATATCTTCCCATATTGATTGTGTTAGAGGGTAGGGGTCTATAACGTAGACATTACCATGGTTAAAATGACGGACAACATTTAACCACCAAGATAACAAACTGTAGGACCATTTCCAACCTCGGAAGATAATTGATAATGCCTTGTGCTTTGCAAGCCAAGTCTTCTTGTACGATACCGTATATCCAAATGTAGTTCTTATTATGGTTATTATCTGACTAATCGCTAGATCACCCTTCTCCTTCACCAAAGGAGTAATACAAGAGGCTATCAAATCAGAGTCCTAACTTTTCATGATCTTGAGACATTATAGCTGATAGACACGTATGGATGTGCAGGTATTTTTGCACTACCATGACCCTCAACTTGTACCCATTTTCATAATGTGGGCACTTATAATCTTCAGTTTCACACTTTGATAAGATCACTCGGAACGTCTGGTGTTTGTAAATAGCATTTAACTTAACTGCTCGTCTTAAACTTTGAACATCTGCAAACCGCATGTCTTTATATAGCTCCTATTGAATATTTAGAGGCACTGTCTCTTCGGGTCACCAAGTGTCGTCAATTGCCATTCTTTCAGTGTCAACATGATGAAAAAAATTGACGATGTGTTCGTCATAAGAGCCAAGTCTGAAGGTGTAATTACGTTGTCGTCGTCATTGTCGTCGTCGGCATAAGTGTCAAATTTGCTGGATCATAGTCGGAATCAGCTAACTCGTCTGACATGTTATCTTATAGATCCATGTTATATGCAGCAGACAGTAAAAGTAAATGGTCAGATGAACTTGGCTATGAATAGTAATACGGGAATGAAGATGTCGATGGGTCCAACAACTGAGAGTTTAGACATTGTACTTGAAACTTGTAGATTATCTCCTAGTTTCTCTCTAGCTCCATTTACTTCCTCAACTTTCAGACTTCCCCTTCTTCTATTTTCTTCCTAATAGCTGAAAATAGCTATTCTATGAATTCTTACCCACTAGAATCCATCTAAACTAGAGAATTCAAGTTAGGAAGCTTACCTTTAGTGATTTGCTTGTTAGAAACCCAACTAGGAGTCTCTTCTCTCTTCTTCTTCTTCTTCTTCTTCTTCTTCTTCTTCTTCTTCTTCTTCTTCTTCTTCTTCTTCTCCATGTTTCTCTCTCTTTCTCCTCTCTAAAATTTCAGAAAACTCATTTCTCTCTCTCTCTTATGCTTTAAAAAGAGTCTAAGGACTCTTCTTACCATGGAAAATCCTCTTTTATCCCTAATCTCATGTTTCTAAGCTTCATTGGCATATTAGGGGCATTCTAGTTAATTTTCCATTGGTTTTTCAGTTGAAACTGACTTACTTTCGCATTCCAGCAGGCGATCAGTCAACTGATTTATCATGATTAGTCGACTGATATGAAATTAGTCGACTGATTCAACCAAATTAGTCGACTGATTACCACAAGACCCAAATTTTTACCATGACAGAGAATCATCAGTCGACTGATCTCTCATAATCAGTCGACCGATTGCAGATATCAACAACTTAATCCTTTTCTGATGCTATCAGTCGACTGATTTACTACATTAGTCGACTAATTCCCTCAAAACTTCCTTTTTCTTCTATTCTTAGCTCATTTATCCTAGTTTCTCATGTCTTTTCTTGATAACTTGTTTCTAGACATTCTAAAAGTATATTCTATTAATTTTTTTAACACTATTTCCAACTTAATAAAAAAAAATATAACTCTAATAGGAGAAAATCTGGGATGTTACACATGGTGGTTGTGGTGGTCGGTCAGTGGCATCAGAAGCTGGCCCGAGCACTGCGAGAGGGGATGATGTTGGTCCAATCTCAGCCTATCAGACCCCACCAAGACAATATCTTGAACCCAACAATGATTCAACCGAAGATGAAGATTCGACCAAAGATAGCGATCAGGAATAGGAGGATTAAGCTCTCGGTGGTGAAAAAAGACGTGTCGCTAGGCGTCGTTATGGAACTAGCTCCCACTATTATTGAATATATTCTTGTATAAAACTTACTTTATATCTAGTTTTAAATTATATTTGATGTAATTTCTTTTTTAATTTACTTTAAAAAGTATGAATATTATATAAATCTTAACAAGACAATAAAAATAAATCTTTGCCAATACATTAAATCAATAATGAAACATAATAAAATAATTTATATTAATTTATTCATATATTTATGTAAAACTACAAAAATATCATGTAAAATTTATTTATTATAATTTAGTTTAAACAAAAATTTAAAAAAAAAATCTACATGAAAAAGAGAACAATTTTAGGAAATTTATTAAATATATGAAAATTTTTTAAAAAATATGACATATATCAAATTTAATAAGAAATTTTAAAAAAATACACTTATGAAATTTGACCACCTTGGCGATATAATCCTCACATGAAATTCGACGGCACCTTGGTCGAATTTCATGAGAAAAATTAAAAAATAATTAAAAAAACAGATGAACAAATTCGATCACTACTTGGTCAAATTTGATCAAATTCCTTGTACATAGAATTCGATCAAGTAATGGTCGAATTTCGTTTGAAATTTTAACTAATGATAATTGCAATTGGCATAAAATGTATTTAATATCTAATTTTTAACTAAAATTGATGTATTTTCATATTTTTTATTATTTTAAAAATAAAAATTAAGAATATTCTTAAAATCTTATTAAAAATTATTATTATCTAATTTATATATCTTTTGCAATATATTTATTAAAAAATAATAAATATAATTTAAAATAATTTTGATATTTATTAAAATAATAATTAATAGAGTATTTATTAACACATTAATAAAATTAAATCATGTAAAATAATATTTTATTATTAATTTATTTATTAATTACTGAAACTTTTAATATTTTATCAAAATAAAAAATATCAAATAAAAAATTTTTAAAAAAATTAGAACTTACTAATATTTATAAAATTTAATAAAAAATTACACACCAAATTAGGCCACAGGGTGGTAGAATTTGGTGTTATAATTTAAAAAAAAAGAATCGAAACTATAGTTTTGGGACTTGGATTGGCCCAGTGAGTCGACTTGGGACCCGGCAACCCAAGACCGAATTCGGTCTGAATTACACATTTTGGGTCGAATGCAATCGACCCGGCCAAAATCCGATGACCCAGCCGGATCTTAGCCAACCCAGTTGACATGGGTTTCTCTCTTTTTTTTTTTTTAATTTTTAATTTTTATTTTATTGTTGTTGTATTATCTTTTTTTTAAATAATCCCTTAATTTCTAAAATTAATTCAATTAATTTTGTAACTGACATATTTTCATATGTTTAGTTAGGCACAAAAAAATTAAATTAAAATTATTTTCAGAAAAATAAAACTAGACCAAGTCAACAAATATAAAAGTTTTTTATGACACAATTTTCACAACAAAAGTTTCATAATCTAAGTCATTGTATGTGATTGGAAAATTTAAATATACATTCTTGAGAAAAACTGATGTTCTGCATTTTAGTCATATTATTATATTTGGATGATATTATTTATGACTTTATGAATTATTATGAATATTTATGACTTTATGTTTAAATTATTATGGATGTTTATGACTTTAAAGTTTGAAATTTGCATATAAATTATTTATTTTACTTAGTTTTAATTTATTTGTAAAGATATATAAATATATAAATATATATATATATATATATATATATAGTTTTTAAATTTTTAAATTTATTTATTCGGTTTAGCAATTAACCCAATAACCAAGCAGCTGAACTAGTAACCCAGTGACTCAAAAACTAATTCAAGTCAATAACCAGACCGATTTTAAAAATATTGATCGAAACACACAAAATTCGACTAATTGTTAATCAAATTTCGTGTGCCAAATAATAAAAAAACTATCATGCAGCAAATTCAAACATAGAGTTGTTGAATTTGTTGTTTCTTCATACTAAATTCGACCACAAATTAATCGAATTCAATAAAAAGTTAGTATATAAAAAAATTATTTTTAATAGTTAGTACTTGCCTAAAATTTTTTAAAAACAGTGATGCCTCAGTAAATATACCAATTTTTTGTGCTAACGTGTCAGATTCTGGAGCACCTTCCTTCGCGGAGGTTCTTGGAATGAACACAACTCGGCAAACGGTGACCAAGAGATGTCTCGTCCATTATTTATAAGAAAATCGAATTATTAAAAAGAAATAAAGTTGATGGCTGCTAGTGACTAATGAATTAGTTAAAAAAAAAAAAACTAATGAATGACGGCTGTCGTCTTCGGTCCAACGCCTATATAGGCGAAAGCCATTCAATTTTCTTTCTCATGAAATTGCAGAGTGATTTAAGAGGCAGAGGAATTCGTGCTTCTTCTGTTCTGTTCGTTCGAAAATGGGGAAGCAGAGCGTGAAAGCCTATGGAGCAACGAAACCTTCAGTCCTCAATTGCATCGACCTCTCCAATCCTGACATCAATAAATCCGTTAATTTGCTCAAACAGGTTGGAGTCTGGGTTTCATTTTTAATATTGCTCTGTTAGAGAATTTGGTGGGGGTTTGATTTTTAATTATCTGTGATCACTGTTTGTGGGAGAAACAGGCATGCTTGGATTCTGGGTTTTTCTATGTTGTGAACCACGGAATAAGCCAGGAATTCATGGACGAGGTTTTTGCCCAAAGCAAGAAAATGTTCAGCCTTCCCCAGAAGGAGAAAATAAAGCTTCTTAGGAATGAAAAACATCGGGGGTATACTCCTGTTCTTGATGAGCTACTTGATCCCGAAAACCAAGTACATGGTATGTATATTCTTATGATCTTTATCCGTTCTTGCATGCATGTCTGTAAAAATACCAATTATGTTTTCTTTGACTTCTTCTTCTTCCTCATTATTGTTATTATTTTTCACAATCTGGGTCAAGTAGGAGATTACAAAGAAGGATATTATATTGGAATTGAAGTAGCTCAAGATGACCCAGAAACGCAGAAACCTTTTTATGGACCAAACCAATGGCCCGCATCAGGTAACTTTGTCAAACTTCTAGTTTCTGATAACTCATCTTTTCATCTTTGTCCCTTTATGAACTTGTTGTCATTTAGATATTCTGCCTGGGTGGAGAGAAACTATGGAAAAATATCATCGAGAGGCACTGTAAGTTTTCGTTTCCCAGAGTTATTTATCTTATCAGTAATGATAAAATGCCAAGTTTGAGTGAGACTAAAGTTTCACAAGTTTGTCATCTTTTGTTTCTTGTGCTGTTCCTTTTACTTTATGGGGCATCCAGAGAAGTGGGAAAAGCAGTTGGAAGAGTTATAGCCCTTGCACTTGATCTGGATGCTAATTTCTTTGATAAGCCAGAAATGCTAGGAGAGCCCATAGCCACTCTGCGCTTGTTACACTATGAAGGTATTAAATCAGTGTTGTCGGTGCATTTTACCTCGTATAATTACAAATCACAAAACAAACTGACTCTTACGATTGTGTTCATCCTTGTTTGGTTAAAAGGTCAAACCTCAAATCCCTCACAAGGATTATATGGAGCTGGAGCACATACCGACTATGGATTGATTACTCTGTTGGCAACTGATGATGTTCCAGGTCTTCAAGTAAGGATGTTTCGGTCTATAGATCACATATTTTACCTAATTACAGCAATTTATGTATTTTCTTTATGCAGATATGCAAAGATAGGGATGCTAAACCTCAGATATGGGAGGACGTAGCACCATTGAAGGGGTTAGTACTCACTGTTGAACATTGGGATTTTATTGGTTAAAATAGGCACCTTTTTCTCCTCAGCCACCCAAGCATAGTTGGTTTAAAGACAAAATAATGTACATTTAATGTTATTTTCTAAACTGAAAACCTTTAAATTTACTTTTCTTTTCTTGGTTTTTGATGCCAGTGCATTTATAGTGAATCTTGGAGACATGCTGGAGCGCTGGAGTAACTGTAAATTTAAGTAAGAAACCTTTTCTAGTGCTAAATATGTGTGAACTCTGAACTCTACCACGTCAGATATAATTCTGACCTTAGTGGAGTTTCAATATTGTGCAAAAGTTTGTTGGGAAAAAGCGCGGTGTGCGTGTGGTTGTATAATCAAAACAATTCTCACAAACCTAAGATAATTCCTAAACCAAAAATGGATAAAAATAACACTAAAGATTTTAGCGTGGAAAATCCAAATTAGATGAAAACTACGGTATCCGTAGGCCGCTTAAATCTTCCACTATAACAATAATGGGAATACAATCTTCACCCTTAGGTAGACACCTCTCACAAAAAATGTAACAATAGCATCTCTTCAATTTGTGACTTACAAATTGGACTCACTATTTTTTCTCTCAAAAATTTTTTGAGGCATTTTCTCTATTTTTCTTCTCACTCTTTTTCTCTCAAGGTGAGATTTCCTTGTCTGTGAGATGATTTTCTGAAGAAAGGAAGCTTTTTATTTATAGAGAGACTTCCCCTTCAATCGAGGCAAAATTCAATTTGCCTTCTCTCTGGCTTTACGCGTTTTCCAGTTCATGCAGCCTCCCTTTGCAATTTTCTTCATGTGGTGCTTAACCTTTTTGTCCTTTTTTGACTTTGGAGTAAATTACAAAATTTGGTTGTAACGTTTATTAAATTGCAACTTGGTCCATTTTTTTTTTTTAATAATATTAGAAGTCATGGGCCCCACTTTCGGAGGGACCCACCTTTCAATTCTTCCCCTCCCGACTTAAGTGGAGGGTTCCATCAATCATGCAGTTGATCGACAGTATTCAAACTTGCTTCTTGGAAGAGTCTTAGTCAACATATCAAATTCATTTTCATCCGTATGTATCTTTTCAAGTTGTAATAGCTTCTTCTCTAACGCAACTTTGATCCAGTGATATCTCATATCAATATGCTTAGATCTTGAGTGAAAGGAGGCATTCTTTCCAAGGTGAATTGCACTTTGATTGTCACAAAATAGCTCATACTTTTTTTGGTGGAAAGTAAGTTCATTTAAGAATCTTTTCATCCATAGCAACTCCTTACTGGCTTCAGTTGCTGTGATGAACTCTGCTTCAGTAGTGGACAGTGCAACACACTTCTGTAACTTTGACTGCCATGCCACAAATCCCCCTGAAAAAGTAATTAGGTAGCCTGAGATAGATTTTCTTGAATCTATGTCGCCGGCCATATCTGCATTTGTGTATCCAACTAACACAAGTTTGGTATCTCCGAAACATAAGCATATTTTGGAAGTACCCCGAAGATACTTGAATATCCACTTTACTGCAGCTCAATGTTCTTTTCCAGGATTTGAAAGGAATCTGCTCACTAGTCCAACTGCATGAGCGATATCAGGTCGTGTGCTTACTATGACATATATCAAACTTCCAATTGCAGAAGCATATGGAACCTTGTCCATCTCTTCCTTTTCTTCATCTGTAGAAGGGCGCTTCTTGGAAGAGTCTTAGTCAACATATCAGATTCATTTTCATCCGTATGTATCTTTTCAAGCTGTAATAGCTTCTTCTCTAACGCAACTTTGATCCAGTGATATCTCATATCAATATGCTTGGATCTTGAGTGAAAGGAGGCATTCTTTCCAAGGTGAATTGCACTTTGATTGTCACAAAATAGCTCATACTTTTTTTGGTGGAAAGTAAGTTCATTTAAGAATCTTTTCATCCATAGCAACTCCTTACTGGCTTCAGTTGCTGTGATGAACTCTGCTTCAGTAGTGGACAGTGCAACACACTTCTGTAACTTTGACTGCCATGCCACAAATCCCCCTGAAAAAGTAATTAGGTAGCCTGAGATAGATTTTCTTGAATCTATGTCGCCGGCCATATCTGCATTTGTGTATCCAACTAACACAAGTTTGGTATCTCCGAAACATAAGCATATTTTGGAAGTACCCCGAAGATACTTGAATATCCACTTTACTGCAGCTCAATGTTCTTTTCCAGGATTTGAAAGGAATCTGCTCACTAGTCCAACTGCATGAGCGATATCAGGTCGTGTGCTTACTATGACATATATCAAACTTCCAATTGCAGAAGCATATGGAACCTTGTCCATCTCTTCCTTTTCTTCATCTGTAGAAGGGCGCTTCTTGGAAGAGTCTTAGTCAACATATCAGATTCATTTTCATCCGTATGTATCTTTTCAAGCTGTAATAGCTTCTTCTCTAACGCAACTTTGATCCAGTGATATCTCATATCAATATGCTTGGATCTTGAGTGAAAGGAGGCATTCTTTCCAAGGTGAATTGCACTTTGATTGTCACAAAATAGCTCATACTTTTTTTGGTGGAAAGTAAGTTCATTTAAGAATCTTTTCATCCATAGCAACTCCTTACTGGCTTCAGTTGCTGTGATGAACTCTGCTTCAGTAGTGGACAGTGCAACACACTTCTGTAACTTTGACTGCCATGCCACAAATCCCCCTGAAAAAGTAATTAGGTAGCCTGAGATAGATTTTCTTGAATCTATGTCGCCGGCTATATCTGCATTTGTGTATCCAACTAACACAAGTTTGGTATCTCCGAAACATAAGCATATTTTGGAAGTACCCCGAAGATACTTAAATATCCACTTTACTGCAGCTCAATGTTCTTTTCCAGGATTTGAAAGGAATCTGCTCACTAGTCCAACTGCATGAGCGATATCAGGTCGTGTGCTTACCATGACATATATCAAACTTCCAATTGCAGAAGCATATAGAACCTTGTCCATCTCTTCCTTTTCTTCATCTGTAGAAGGGCGCTACTTTGAACTTAGCTTAAAGTGATTAGTAAGAGGACAACTAACCGCTTTAGCTTTATCCATATTAAACCTTTGAAGTACTTTCTCAATACACTTCTTAGTAGGACCCCCACCCAGCAGATTAACAATGTACACAATGATAGAAAGATACAATCAGGAAGAAAGTAATGCCTCCAACACTTTATTCAAGGAAAACAGAAAGTAACATCAATCAATTACAAATATCTCCAAATCTACACTCTCAATGGTAGGTCCCCAGACCTTACCAAAGCCAAAACCACAAAAAATAACTCTCTTCCCCCCAGCAGACAAAACTAACCCCTTTATATACTTAACGCAGACCACTTTAATAAGCATCAATTATTAAACTACCCCTTTCCTAGCCTTTCTCGCATACACTTTCCAAACTGGGGGATTTGTCTTAGATTTGGGATGTAACAACACATCTCCCTCATCCCAAGTAACTAGATTCCCATCACTTCTCTTGTGACAACCATAATTTCTTGCCACTTCTGTCTTTAGTTATTTTCATGCCAAGAATGTGTTTTGCTGGCCTTAACTCTTTCATAGCAAAAGACTTGCTCAATTGCTTCTTCAGGCTATTGATTCTAGATATATTTTGCCCAGTGATCAATATATCATTCACATAAAGCAATAAAATGATAAAACCATCATCAGAGAATTTCTGCACAAAAACACAATGGTCTGAAGTAGTATTCTTGTAACCTTGCTCTCTCATAACAGACTCAAATTTCTTGTACCATTGTCTTGGTGCCTGGTTCAAGCTGTAAAGACTTTTCTTTAATTTGCAAATATAAGCCTCTTTTCCGTTTTGCTGGAAACCCTGTGGCTGTTTCATGTTTATCTCTTCCTCCAAATCACTATGAAGGAATGCAGTTTTGACATCCATTTGCTCAACCTCAAGGTCAAGACTTGCTGCTAATCCTAGCACTGTTCGAATGGATGTCATTTTCACTACTGGTGCAAAAATCTCATCAAAGTCATTTCCTTTCCTTTGGCTGAATCCCTTGACGACCAATCTAGCTTTGAATCTTGGATGGGAATTGTTCTCTTCATGCTTGATTCTGAACACCCATTTGTTCTTCAAAGCGTTCTTGCCTTTTGGCAGCTTCACCAGTTCAAAAGTCTTATTCTTATGCAATGATTTCATCTCATCTTGCAAGGCCTCAATCCACTTCTTTTTGTGTTCATCATCCATTGCTTCTTCGAAGCTTTCTGGTTCTCCCCCATCAGTTAATAACGCATACTGATTTGCAGGATATCTAGTGGAGGGTTGTCGAACTTTAGTAGATCTCCTATGTTCTGGAGGACCTATTGGAGCTGGTGTTTGATCATGAACACCATCATAATCATCAGAATCTTCTGATGGAATATCAATGGGAGTATCTGGATCACCTGTCTCAGGCTGATCAATTTGTATTTCATCTCCAACTTGTCTTGGCACCGGTGTTGGAGGAATAACCTCCGAATCAGTTGAATTACCATTGGCTTTAGAAATATGTTCAATGGTTTGATTCTCAATGAACACAGCATCACGACTCCTGACTAGTTTCTTTTCCACTGGATCATAAAATTTGTAGCCAAACTCATCTTGACCATATCCAATGAACACGCATTGTCGTATCTTAGTTTCAAGTTTGGACCTTTCATCCTTTGGAATATGTACAAAGACTTTGCATCCAAACACTCGCAGATGATTGTAGGAAACATCTTTTTCCGAATATACTTTTTCTGAAACATCTAGTTTTAAAGGGACACATGGTGAGCGATTCAGCGCGTGTACTGCTGTTAGTAAAACCTCACCCCAAAATTTCTTTGGTAACTTTGCATGAGAGAGTAAACATCTGACTCTCTCCATCAAAGTTCTATTCATCCTCTCAGTCAGGCCATTTAGTTGCGATGTTTTTGGAAGCGTTGTCTGATGTCGAATACCATGCTTTTTACAATAGCCATCAAAAGGTTCAATGTATTCTTCACCGTTATCCGTCCGGATACATTTTAGCTTCTTCCCAGTCTCTCTTTCAACTAAGGCATGAAACTCTTTAAAGACACTTAGCACTTGATCTTTTGTCTTTAAAGTGTATGCCCATGTCTTCCTTGAATGGTCATCAATGAAGGTCACAAAGTACTAAGCACTACCAAGTGACTTTAACATAGGTCCACATAAATCTAAGTGTACCAAATCCAGTACATTCGCATTCAAGGAGGGTGACTTTCGAACGTAGTTCTATTCTGCTTTCCTGCCAGGCAATCATCACACTTCTTCAAATGAACTTAATCCAAACCAGGTAGGGCATTCTTCTTAGTTAAATGGATCATGCTTTTCTCGCTCATGTGACCGAGACGTTTGTGTCATAGCTCAACTGTACTATTATTCTCCGTTGTGTTCACAACATTCTTAGAGAGCTTTGCTTGCATAATGTACAGTTTGGAGTTTTTATTCCCTCTGGCCACCACCAAGGATCCTTTGGTGAGCTTCCATTTGCCATTAAAGAAGGTATTGCAGAAACCTTCATCATCTAGCTTGCTCGTTGAAATTAGATTCAGGCGCATATCTGGAATATGCCTCACATCTTTCAAGACTAATCGCGTACCATTCTCCGTCTCTAAACAAACATCTCCTTTACTTGTAATTATTGAAAGATTATTATTTCTCATTCTTACAACACCAGAATTGCTTGGTATGTAAGATGAGAAAAGTTCCTTCCGAGATGTAGCATGAATGGTAACACCACTATCAATCACCCAGCTTGTCTCATGGGTTGCAAGATTGACAGCATTGTCATTATCATAGACAATGTTGAATTCTTCAGCAACATCTGCTTGCTCATCATCATTGTTGTTGTCTTTCTTCTGTCCTCTGCCTTTGTTCTTTTCCTGATTCTTTTTGAACTTGCAGCAGTGTAATTTGATATGATCATTCTTTTTGCAATAATGACATTCAACATTGGTATATCTGTTGGATTTGCTTCTACTCTTTTCTCTAGGTTTTTGATCTCTAGACTGGTTCCTTCCTCTGGAGTCTGAAACTAGAATATCTGATTGTGATGAAGTAGATGAGCTTTGAGATATTCTTCTCATTTCTTCATTTAAAATACTGCTTTTAACAGACTCCATATTAACTACACCATCAGGTGCAATGTTGGTGATGGAAATATTCAGAGTCTCCCACGACTTTGGTAGAGAGGCCAATACCAACAAAGCAAATATTTCGTCGTCCAGATTTATGCCCATTCTAAACAGTTGATCCATGACCCCTTGCATCTCATTTAGATGATCTGCTATGGAAGTCTCTTCCTTGTATTTCAATTGCGTCAATTTGGTTATATTGTTATCAGTCTTTGACGCATAAAGCTGTTCAAGCTTATTCCATAGCGTCCGGGCATGAGTCTCATTGCAGATGTGGTTATACACATTGTCTTCGACATATTGTCGGATGAAACCGCACACCTGCTCATGCCCAAACCCCCATTCCTCATATGTCTTGCCTTGAGGTTTATCTGATGTAAACATTGGCATTTTCATCACAAATAGGAGATCTTTCATCTTGCTTCTCCACATGTGATAATTTGTACCATTTAAGCTGATCATTTTGATGTTTCTTGTCTCCATTGATATCAGTAGTCAACAAGTTTAGCTGATTCTAAAACTTTTCTGGCAGTGAATAGTACTCCGTATGTATGAACAGTATCTCCGTATGTACAAACAGTACTTCCGTACGTATGAACAGTATTAGTATATATGAATAATACCAATACGTATGAAAATATTAGTATATATGAACAGTACCTGTCTATGTGAATAGTGCTCGTACGTATTCGTACAGTATTTGTGAATAATACTCGTACGGTATTCTTCAATGGTACTACAACCAAAAGCTCTGATACCACTTGTTGGGTAAAAACGTGGTGTGCGTGTGGTTGTATAATCAAAACAATTCTCATAAACTCAGGATAATTCCCAAACCAAAAATGGACAAAAATAACACCAAAGATTTTGGCGTGAAAAATCCAAATTAGGTAAAAACTACAGGACCCGTAGGCCGCTTAAATCTTTCACTATAACAATAATGGGAATACAATCTTCACCCTTAGGTGGACACCTCTCACAAAAAATACAACAATAGTATCTCTTCAATTTGTGACTCACAAATTGGACTCACTATTTTTCCTCTCAGAAACTTTCTGAGGCACTCTCTCTATTTTTCTTCTCACTCTTTCTCTCTCAAAGTGAGGCTTCCCTGTTTGTGAGATGATTTTCTGAAGAAAGGAAGCTCTTTATTTATAGAGAGACTTCCCCTTCAACCGAGGCAAAATTCAATTTATCTTATATCTGGCTTTACGCGTTTAGTTAAATGATATAGTTTATACGGGTTTGGTGTTAGCGTTAGTTGTGTGTTTGTTATTTGTCTTTTCTGTTTCTGTTGTGGTTAGTTAGTTTCTTTTCTGTTTTGTTTTGGTGTTTGTCTCTTGGTCTTTAAATACCTGAGGCGTTGTACCTGAATGAATATAAAAAAAGTGCTTATTCATTTTTCCTCGTTCATACTCTGTTTTCTCGTTCTCTGTTGTCACGACGTTGGGGTCAAGAATTTCTCTTGGTATCAGAGCACAAGGTTCAGGGTTGTGTCATGGATCATCAATCGTCTCCTTCTGCCACTTCTGGGTCTGCGAACTCGTCTGTCACCTACCAGAACAGATCCAGCCCCTACATGACCACCTTCAATCAAGTTTGTTCCATCAAACTCGACAGGACAAATTATTTGATGTGGAGTTCCTTAGTTCTTCCTATGATTCGGGGAAACAACATGGATGGATATCTTCTGGGCACCAACCCATGTCCAGAGGTCTTTCTTTTTGAAGGAAATGAACGCACGATAAACCCAAAGTTTCAAGAATGGGTTACACACGATCAAATGTTACTAGGCTGGCTATACAATAGCATGACACCCGACGTCTTTTCTCAAGTTCTTGGGTGCAAGACTTCTCAAGAATTATGGAATGCTGTTAAAGAATTTTCTGGGTCACAGAACCGAGCACACGTCTCTCTGTATAAGAGTGAACTTCAACGCCTTAGAAAAGGTGGCTTGAAGATGGAAGAATACCTTCGAAAGGTGAAAGAATTAACGGATAATCTTCAGATGGCTGGGTTTCCGTTGTCAAACGATGATTTGATCACCCAGACTTTAGCAGGATTAGATTCCGAGTACGGACCTGTTGTAGTTCAGTTGGCAGAACGATCCTCTCTGTCGTGGGTTGAACTCCAGACTTCACTATTGACTTATGAAAGTCGTCTGGAGCAGTGGTCCTCTTTGGGCACTTATGGACCACCTAGTGCAAACATAGTCACAAATAAACCAAGAAATAACAACTCCAATTTCAATCAAAATTGGAGAGGACGTGGAAGACAAGGCAGATTTAATCGTGGTAGTGGCAGACAAGGTGCAAGTGGCAGACAAGGGAACAGACCCACATGTCAACTTTGTGGAAAGGTAGGCCATGTTGTGGTAAATTGTTTTTACCGTTTTGACCAAAGCTTTTCTGGTGTGTCAACAGCAAACACAGAGACCAACAATAGCAAGGATGGAAATTCTTCCCATTCAGCTTTCCTTATAACTCAGGACAATCTTGATAACCAAGATTGGTATCTAGACAGTGGGGCTTCGAATCATGTCACGAACGATCCAACGGTGGTTGAACAAGGTAAATCAATTCCTCAAAAGACTCATCTTATTGTTGGAAATGGTCAAAAGATCTGTATAGAAAAGATTGGGAATACTGGAATTGAAGATACCCCTCTGAAATTAAATGAGTTACTTCTGGTTCCCAAGATTAGCAAGAACTTGATTAGCATATCTCAATTATCAAATGACAATAATGTATCTGTGAATTTTGACTCTTCTGGTTGTGTGGTGAAGGACAAAGCAACGGGAAAGATCCTAATGCAAGGGGTTCTAATTGATGGACTATACAGAATAAAAGGAGCTTGTGATATGAAATGTCTCTTGGCAAAGAAAGATGGAAGAAGTCAAGAAAAAGAGCTGTGGCATAGAAGATTGGGTCATCCCTCAGAACAAATTTTGAATGATGTATTCAAACATTGTAATATGCAAAAACTGATCAATAAAGGAAATTTTTTTTGTGATGCCTGCAAGATTGGCAAGATGCAAGCTCTTCCCTTTAAAAGATCTCAATCTAGAGCAGAAAAACCCCTTGACCTTGTTCATACAGACCTTTGGGGACCAGCACCAGTTCAATCCAGGTCTGGTTATAGATATTACATTAGTTTCTTGGATGACTACAGTAGATTTTTATGGATTTATCCATTAAAAAGTAAAGGAGATGCTGTTCAAGTTTTTGCCCAGTTTAAGAAAACAGTAGAAAATCAGCTAGAAAGAAAGATCAAGATAATTCAGACTGATGGTGGAACTGAATTCAAACCTTTTTCTAGTATTGCTAACAACAGTGGAATAATTATGAGATATTCTTGTCCCTATACTTCTGTCCAGAATGGGAGAATAGAGAGAAAGCACCGACAAATAGTTGAAATGGGATTGAGTATGTTAGCTCAGGCTAGTACACCTATGTGTTATTGGTTTGATGCATTTCAAACTGCTGCAAGGTTAATAAATTTTCTGCCTACTACAGCCTTACAAGGGGAAGTACCTTTCTATGTGTTATTTAAAAAAAAACCAGACCTGAAGGAGCTAAAGGTTTTTGGCTGCACCTGCTTCCCCTATCTGAGACCTCTCAATCAACATAAACTAAGTTTTCACTCTATCAAGTGTGTCTATCTTGGCCCTAGCATGGATCATAAAGGGTACAAATGTTTATCATCCACTGGGAGAATCTATATCTCCAGACATGTAACCTTCAATGAATTCGACTTTCCCTTTAAAGATGGTTTTTTTAACACTAGAAGACCTCAAGAGACTAGAGAAATTGTCCATTTCGTTCCCTTGCCTACTGATTATAATACTAATTCTGCTTCCAGTGCTGTGCAGGACATGGAAATAGGAGGAAATAGCTGTTCTGATGATGGTTCAGAACAAACAGCACATAATGAAGGTGTTTCAGAAAGTCAGAGAGCAGAAGGAAACATTGAAGAATCCGGACAGAACAGTCCTGATATTCAGAAAAGAAATGTCAGACCTGTGTCCACTCATCCTATGATCACTAGGCTGAAAAGTGGAACCATTCAGCACAAATCTCCTTATGCAGCGCTAGCAGCCTTGGACAGCAACGTTAAAGAACCTCTGAACGCTGCAGAGGCCTATAAAATGCCTCATTGGAGGAAAGCTATGGAAGTTGAACTTGAAGCATTAAGAAAGAATGATACCTGGGAACTAGTTCCTGACAGTGGGCAAAAACCAGTGGACTGCAAGTGGGTTTTCAAAACCAAGGTTGCAGCAGATGGCAGCATACAAAAGTATAAGGCAAGACTTGTTGCCAAAGGGTTTCAACAAGACCCTGGAATTTCTGTGGGGGAGACATTCAGTCCAGTTGCTAAACTAGCAACAGTAAGAGTAATTTTAACCATTGTTGTTTCTCTTAATTGGCCTATTAGGCAAATTGATATAGATAATGCCTTTTTGAATGGAAATCTTAAAGAATCAGTCTTCATGAAGCAGCCACATTGTTTTGTGGATGCCAAATTTCCAAAGCACTTGTGTAGATTGAAGAAAGCTCTTTATGGGCTCAAGCAGGCACCAAGGGCTTGGTATGACAAGTTAAGAGACACTTTATTACTATGGGGTTTCCAGCATACCAGGTGTGACCACTCTTTGTTTGTTTTACATACCAAAAAGCATGTAATAATTGTTTTGGTTTATGTGGATGACATGCTGATAACTGGTGATAATAAGGAGCTTGTGGATGTTTTTGTTAAAAGGTTAAATGATGTGTTTTCTCTCAAAGATCTAGGTGATGTACATTTCTTCTTGGGCATTGAAGTCATAAGGAGTGATCAAGGAATTTTTCTCAGTCAAAGGAAATATGTGGCTGATTTATTGGAAAGGTTCAACATGAAACATTCTTCGTCCTGTCCAACCCCTCTAACTCTTGGCAAACATTCTTCTAAGGTGGAAGAAGAGCCTCTTACTAATCCTTCTCTTTATAGAAGTTTAGTTGGTGGTCTGCAGTACTTGACAAGCACTAGGCCAGACATCTCCTATGCTGTAAATTCTTTGAGCCAGCATCTAAGTTCTCCTACTACAGTGGACTGGTTAAGAGCGAAGCGGACCTTAAGATATCTCAAGGGGTCTGCAGATGTATGCCTACATATTAAACCATCTATTGATCTTTCTCTCACTGGTTTTTCAGATGCTGATTGGGCTACTGATGTGGTTGATAGGAGATCTGTGGGTGGATATTGTGTCTTCTTGGGCGATACCTTGGTGTCATGGTCTAGTAAAAAACAAGGTGTTGTCTCAAGATCCAGTGCTGAGGCTGAATATAGAGCTGTTGCTTCTTTGACAAGTGAAGTAGTTTGGCTGACGTCTTTGTTATGTGAGTTAAAGTGTTCTGTTTCGAGAAATCCTGTTCTTTGGTGTGATAATCTAAGTGCCAAAGCCATTGCAACAAATCCTGTGTTACATGCTAGAACAAAGCATGTGGAGATTGATCTTCATTTTGTAAGGGATAAAGTGTTGGCTAAAGAAATTTCTATTGGCTATGTTCCTAGTTCAGAACAGCCTGCAGATATCTTTACTAAAGCTGTGGCTGGTTCACGGTTTAGTACTTTGTGCAGCAAACTCGGGTTGGCTGTTGCCCCTTCTCGTTTGAGGGAGGCAGTTAAATGATATAGTTTATACGGGTTTGGTGTTAGCGTTAGTTGTGTGTTTGTTATTTGTCTTTTCTGTTTCTGTTGTGGTTAGTTAGTTTCTTTTCTGTTTTGTTTTGGTGTTTGTCTCTTGGTCTTTAAATACCTGAGGTGTTGTACCTGAATGAATATAAAAAAAGTGCTTATTCATTTTTCCTCGTTCATACTCTGTTTTCTCGTTCTCTGTTGTCACGACGTTGGGGTCAAGAATTTCTCTCGTTTTCCAGTTCACGCAGCCTCCCTTTGCAATTTTCTTCATGTGTTGCCTAACCTTTTTGTCCTTTTTTGATTTTGGAGTAAATTACAAAATTTAGTTGCAACTTTTATTAAATTATAACTTGGCCCTTTTTTTTTAATAATATTATAAGTCATGGCCCTTTTTTCATCTCTGCTTGCATTTTATGAAAGTATGATGATATGATCAGTGTTGGTCTGGCATGCTGATGGGTATTATGGATCGTTAGTATGACAGCATCTTTTTTTTCTAGTTTCTAAATTTTGCTGGTGAATTTGTTTCTTCTTTGTCATTGTTGGTAGCTTGAGTTGACTTGACTTTTTCTGGGCTCAAAGGAAACAGGACTATACTGAACCAGTCTAGAATATAAGCATGTGAAATGTGATATATGTGCTAATATTCATTATCTATGTCAAAAGCTGCACTTTTTGCCATGGAAGTTTCCTGCAATTAGATTGTGGATTTAGCTCGACAAATTAGCAGGAACTGCAAGTACATGTATTCAGTTACATATTCATAAGGAGTCCCATAAGACTTTAGACTACTTATGCTGTATCAGTGTCTTCCTTTAGCTGCTAGAATGGAAAATCCAAGTGTCAACTTTCAATGGAAGCGGAAAATTTGCAAGTATTGTGTATGCACTCGTTATTTTCAAGGGCTCTCACTTTAACCTGAATGTTATGTTGTAAAAAAATTGCCTTTATGTTGCTATTGAAATGAAAATGTCAGACTCTATGTATTAATAGGTAAAATCGAAGCTGAAAATGATACTTGGATTTCGCCTTTGTCTATCTTAACATATATATATATAGATCACTGCTATGTTCACTGCTGATATTCATTTACTCGAGGCTCTTTATCAGAGAAACCCTTTTCATTTGAATTTCACTAATTGCAAAATCAACAATTTGCTTTAAATTTATGCTCAGGTCCACACTGCACAGAGTTCTAGGAAATGGTCAAGAAAGATATTCTGTAAGCTCCAAGTCCTTTTTACAGTTTTACCTTTTATCGCTTGTGGCGTTTGGAATTTCAAGGTTTTCCTTTATATGCATCTTTATCTGATTTGTTATTAAAAAGCATGTGAAAAAATTGATGATTCTCTAACTTCAATATTTTTTTTCCCCTTTTTACAGATTGCATACTTTTTGGAGCCTAGTCATGACTGTCTTGTTGAATGCTTGCCAACTTGCAAATCAGAGAGTAACCCTCCCAAGTAAGGATTTCTATCAAATTTGCCAGTATATTAGTGAGTAAGAAAAGTTTCTGTTGCAACCAGATTTCATGCATTCACATCGAGGGTTGTTGATTTGGATATGTAGATCCTGAGATAGGCAATTTATAAAGGAAAAGCATATGAACCAAGTTGCCTTAAGCAGGTGACCCATATGTTACATGCTACATGGCTAACGAGTAACAAATCGGACGTACTAAATTGTGTATGATTATAGTTCATGAACCAAATTATTGAAACATGTATCTGCGCCTAAAATTCTTTAGAAGGTCTCACCCAATAACATGTCATTCTTTCGTGGTCCTTTCAAGTCTGACATTCTTGCCTATGTTTTGGCCAGGTTCCCGCCCATCTTATGCATGGATTATCTCAGCCAGCGCTACAAGGATACTCATGCTGATTTAAACATATACAAGAAACAGTAAGTTTATGTGATCATTTGAAGCTTGGCAAGCTCGAGAACTTGTTCGAGAAAGTCGCCATTCGCTGATACCTCTAAACACATATCTAGGTTTAGCTCATTAACAGTAGCTCAAGGGGTAGGTTATACTTATTTCAAGGTTCGCGTTGTGACACTTATAATCTGTACCTACATATAGAAAAACATTATGTTTTCATCTTTGATGTATTATTATCCTAGGATAAGAGCTTTCATTGGTCGTTTCGATTTATAAATTTATCCTTTTTACTCAATTACTTTGTAGGATACCTTGTTTCATGCTCCGGTTTCACAATTGCCATATTAGTATTCGCCATTGAAATTTTGTTGTTAAAGTCTAATGGTGAAAACCAAGTGAGCAGTAGTTTCAATTTACTGCAGTAATCTCTTGGTCATTTTAGCTTAGATTTTTCTTAAACTAATGGTAAAAATAAAATTATCCATACAAGCAAAGATACAGGGGCTAGATAGGGAACGTACAATAATAATTTTATATCTAAAACACTAAAAAGTCATATTATGGTGACAAGATCTCATCAACACAAGTTCCATTAACGTGACAAGTTCTCATCTACCAAAGCTAGGGTAAGATACAATAAGTTAATATCCAAAAAACTAATAAACAAGTCATGTTAATGTGACAAGGTCTGCTCAACCAAAGATCTCACGTAACACAGATGGAACACAGGTCAGAGTTCTATCACCTTGTTTAGTGGCATAAAACTTTAGCAGAGCTGAACCCGCAACTTTCCACGCAAATAAACACTTACCGACTGATTCAGTACTCTTGGCATAGTCATAAGAAACATGATACAACGCCAAAGCCTCATTGTAGATATCCTCAATACTCTTTGGACTATTCTCCAGCTCTGGAGCACCATACAATCTCTGCAAGCCACAACAGGACCGTAACCTCTTGAAGGAAACATGGGAACTTGAAACGTCAGGGAAACCCTTGGAATTATTACCTCTTTATATTTATTGATGACCTCCTCAGCAGCCTTGTTTTTGACGCTTGGATCACAATTTAAGGCAGCAGTCATTTCTCTTCTATACTCATCATAGTATGATTTCCACATATTCAGACAGCTTTCAGGTATTGCAACTTCAAAACAGGGGAGTTTTATGATATCTGGTAGCATGCACAGGACGACAGGTATAAATACACAAATCTCAGACATATTATAGAGTGTTGCAGAAATAAAGAAATTGTTCTCACCCTTCCCAGACATGTCTTCGAACTGAAATTTCTTCACCTTATCGTATATTAGACCTAAGACAGAGGTAGAAGTATATGAATTTTCCCTTTCCATATAATGTGGGTAAATTTCTGCCTTCAGATACTTTGGAACTTCAATCTGTTGACAAGGATTTGCCAAAAAGTTTAATTTAGAAAACAAAACAAGTACTAATGGGAAAAAACCCAAGGCTTGTGAAAATTTACAAATCTATAAGTAGTAGGATGCAGAGTTAGAGGCAAGTGTTAAGCTTAATAACAAAGTCCAACATGGCAACAAACATGCAGCATTTCAATGAAATTTACATGATCCTATGTGATTAAAGGAAAGTAGATGAAGTGTCCGTCATCAAGTTTATGGATATTTCAATATTTTTGGTCAATAGTTGATCCATATAGCTGCCACCATAGGATTTCATGTTCCATTATTCCAATTTCAAAGTCTCCTTAGGTCATACTAGCACGACCTCCAAAAGTTTTCCAAGGCACAGGACTATTCAGTTGCAATAAATGCTGCCTTAATATAATAATTAAAAGCAAAAGTATCTGTGATATCCACGTGTTAATGTTTATCTATTCATATCCCTAACATTTGTTTTAGTCAAATATGTTCCATATGTTTTAATTTTATAATATTTAAATCTTATTAAAAATAATTATAATATGCATAGAATATTGTTATAATTATTTTTAAATGAAATAATAATTAAATCTATATTATAAGATTTGTTATTAAATTTTTAAAACTTTTAAATAATTTAAATTGAATTATGTAAAATAATAGCATATTATCTTATTATAAGATTTGTTGTTGTTTTATAAAATATAATAATTGATGTATATTATTTTGAATTTTGAATACAATGATAAAAATTCCTATATTAAATTTCGCATATATATGTTGAATGTAAATCAGTGACTTATTGGTGGAGACCGCCTTCTTTTTCCATCAGTGGCTTACGTGTCATAATTCTATTGGATATGTCAGGTGATGTGGGATTCCTGCACATGGCAAGTGATGTAGCAAATGATATTTGCTATGTGACAGTCCAGTCAACATTTCCTTTAGTTTCTTTGAGGGTGTTAAAAAAAAGCATATTTGAAAAAAAAAATGAAACATATGGAATATATTTGACAAAAAAAGTTAGGGACATGAATGAAAATCAAGGTAAATGTTGGGGACATGACGTATACTTTTGCTATAATTAAAATACAAGTAAGTTTCATAAAGGAATCAAGTTTTCCAAGTGCAATCAATGAGAGTATTTAAGGAGCAGAAAATTATACAGAACTAACCTTTCTTACACCTTTCTTTGGTGCATCCAAAGCTTGGTAATATATATCAATCAATTTAAGTATATTTTCCTTGACGCGTACTTTCTCTTCATTTTCTTTTGGGCACTTATCTCTCAATGTTAGCAGCCGGTCCATAAGAGCCATCCAGCTATCAGCTGCCATACCTATTGCATAACTGGAAACAACAGACACTTCTTCAAGTATGCATCATAAAAGATAAACAGGCAAAATCAAAAAATATCCTAAGCCAAATCACGTGTGCAATTAAAAAGAAAATGACAAGTCAAAACAAATGCAATCAAGCATATTGCAAGGCTAAAATTTTGTGTCTCAATAGTTCAAATTTCAGCAATGAAATGAAGGTTCAAAAGGTCATTAGGATTTAGGAATGCTAAAATGTTTAATTTCATAACTATACCAAAAAACTGACAGTTGGCATTTTAGAGAGAATTCAAACAAATTGTTGGGCTTCAGCAACAGGTTAAACATTTAGGATATGTAGTTGTCACGACATAATGCACGCCTAATGAGATTTGTGTCAGCATTAAACTTTGACATTTGCATACGAAGATTTAATAGAAAAACAATTTCGTCACTAACATACCTTGGTTGAAACCGAGTTTCCAGGAATAGTCGAAAAAGTTCATCCTCAAGTATGTCAGCTGAAAGTGCACTAGGCTGTTTAACGTCACTGACATCATTGAAGGTAGAAGGACTTTCTATCCATGGATCACTTTTTCTGAAATAGCTCAAGAGCTGAAGATACCAAATCATAATTCATAAATGTTCTGCATCAAGTTTTTTAAAGCACTACTATCTTCCTAAGCAAATTTTAACACTGAAAGAAAGAGTAAATCCATACTGCTCCTAAAATATAAGCAAAGAGCAGCCCAAAAAAAAATTGCTGTAATATCAATACTTTCAACTAAAAGGAATGAGCCTACTTTGGTAATAGCACCAACATGGTATGTTAAGCAACATTTATTAACTACTCCAAGAAATAAAGTAAAAATCATAACCACAGAGTAGGACATTATGCTTTTATTATTAGGCTTAAAAAACTTGCATAATTGAATTCCCTTCATACACGGTCATACACTAAAATAATGAGAGAAAAATTCCTAATTTATGATTTAGAATTCTAATAAGAGAAAACCTCAGTATTTTTTGAAACCCAGTACATGTCACCATCAAAATCACCATTAGCTATCTCATCTGCCAAAGAGCGAGGACCAACACAAGGGAAGAATATAGCATATTTGCTATGGCCAACATAAGATTCTAACTCCTTCACATATGTGGCTTGCAGTATGTGAATATCACCAAAATGTAAACCAGGATACCGGTAAATTAATACATTCCCAGATATCTGGCCATTTTCACTACAAACAACGAGCAAAGAAACAGTTAGCATGGACACTGCATTATCTCAACTGCAAACATTGCAAACATAGTTCCCAAGAAAAATAAGTGTCCTTGGGAGCAGAGTTTCAATTGCATCATGAAAATTGTTATGCTGTAAGTTTACTTGTTAACATGGTGCCTATCCTTTCTCCCACCAACTGTAGACCTACATTTGGCACTATTGACATAGTATGATAGTAACATAAATAAAGATACCAGACTGCAAAAGTCTAAACTTCCCGAAGGCAATGAAGATACGAATATGATTGAACATGTATAGTAAGAGTTCATAGCACAAAACAACCAAGGCGTACATATATAAGCAGAAAAACCAGACTAACAAGTACTAGTAGAACAACATATCTATCTCAAGAAAGTACCAGAATCAATTATAAATGCCAAAAACTGAATATATGAACGTTTGTTACCTGATGTATTTGTCGATATCACATACATAAGGCAGAAGATAAAATAAACATGCCAACACTGATAGAACAAACTTATCACTTTTAAACAATCATCAACTTCAATTAACTCTCTCTCTTGACAATCCACATTTATTGGGTTTGATGTTTGAACATAAAAAGGAACTAACAATAATTTTTCCCTAATAGATGAATTAATTAACAAAGGATGAGAACTATATGCTTACAGAATAACACAAACTTGACCATTTTCAAGGCAGCCAGTGGGATCAACAGTCCCCATCAAATAGTAACAATCAGGCACATAAAGCTTCCCTCGCCGAAGACGCTTCAATACTTCCTTTACAAGTATAGACAGATGATACTGCAAATGAGGCTCATCAAGAGGAATCCCAGATAAAATCATTCTTGCCCCAATATACCGTTCAATCTCACCGTAGTTTAAGAAAACTGCGCATAAACCAAACAATTGAATAAGACTGCTGAAGGGGGATTCCAAATATTTGAAAATTTAGAACTGATTGATTGGTATCCAAAAGTAGTCATAATTTATATTTTCTGAGTGAGAATAAATGAGAAACAGAAGTATTAGCTGCTGGATCAGTATAAGGACAACCTCTCAGTGCTGCACGCTTGTTAGTGAAGACACTATTTGCATCTTCCAAGGATTTTCTAAGTATATCCATGAAAAACTCATTTGGCACTCCTCCGTAGCTTAGAAGTGCAATCAGATATTTTGACAAAAAACTTCTAGGCTTTGTGCTGAAAGATGAAGACGTAGAAAGTTAGATAAGTGTTCCATTAAATAGTATATCTAAAAAAAATCTCTACTCAGGAACTTAGAGTATTAGCTTGATACAACAGTTTAAGCACAGGTCCTATCAGTTAAAAAATTAGGATAAGGTCCATACAAGATAAAAAATAACAAAGAAATAGATAGAGAAAATAAACTGAAAAAGGAATAAGAACAAGTGGTACAATCTGGAAGTAACTAATACTTTTTTAGATAATTCTTGTCTTACTTCCAATTTCAACACTTCTTCCGGTCTAGAATTTTCAATCTGCTGAAATAGAACAACCAAACACATGGAAGTTTAGAGTTCAGACTACTTTTATTTTCCCCATGATTGCCCTCTCCTGCTGTCCTTCCATGATATTTTCTGATCTATATCATGTCAGTGTCAATTATACCCATAGAATCCATTTTCAGTGTTGTTCTGATGAGTTAGAGCGCCGTGTCGTTTGATTGACCTCTGTACTTAGATTAGGAAATGAGCCACACCATTTCACAGGAAGGTTTCCATAGCCCCATGTACGTATCAAATTATTTATGCATGTAAATTAATAAAAACCTCAAGTTATATCTTTTATTTATAATATTCCCCTGACAATATGTGATATGGGAGAGATTACGGTATTAACAGAAAGCAAAACACAGTAGCAATAGCAGAAAGAGAGAAAATGAAAGACTGAAAGATGGAATGCAGAAAAACAAAAAGGTAAGAACCAAAGCTAGCTAGCATTCCAGAGGCTAGCCCTCTCACCACAATTTCCTTAGATTTTCAAAAGCCTTGCTCTGGTAGAAATTCCCTTAAATTCTCCTCACCTCACCATCCAGCTCACCAAACACCCTTGTAAGTGTCAGAAGTTACTTAGAGACCCTTTTCCCTCCTCCACTCCCCTCTGCCACCTCACTCCTTTTCTTTCTAGAGTAGACTTTTTAGCCCAGGCAAAATCTCCTCCACAGCCCCATTCTTCTTACAACTATAATATTTATAAACAGCAGGCTCATCATATGTACATATATTTAACACATGATGGAGCAAAAATTTGAACACAAGACCTCCTGTAAACTACTCACACCCATTCACTACCAAATTGAACTCACTAAAAAATCAGGCTAGGCTAGGGCCCAATTCCTTAATAGTGTACTCCATTACCTGATTTTAACACTCCCTCCCTACAACCACACAAAATGAATATTAAAGAAACTCCGCCCAAGAATAAATATAATCCCACTTACTCTGCTCAAGCCTCAAAGACTAAGTAAGAAATTACAAAATTAATCTTATACAGCATAAAAACCCTAGGTTGCTTACATTTTAAATTTCATCATTAACCAAAATATGGATCATTACTTCACAATTGGGCCTTCAAAAGTAAATTAGCATTCATAGAACGACAAGGTTATCATAAATGTCAAAAAATTATGATCATTGTCCAAATCACTTATAACAGATCCAGATAGCATAATTCCAACAACAGCAAACAGTTGCCAACAAGGTAAAAGAAGACATTAAGTAGGGCTACCTAGTTCCTACTATTTCCAGTGAATTGATGCTTTGCATCGAAAGACTTGGATCTTTGTCAACCTTAATCATTGAAGGTCGAACCTGTATAGTCCGAGGAGGAAGCTGCAAGATTTGAATATAAAAAGAACAGTAGCAAAGGCAGTATACCTAAATAAATAAGAGAAACATAAACGAGTCTAACTAGTCAATTTTTTCAGTCATCACAAGATTATAAAACGAACACTTTAGCACAAAAAGTGCAATTTTAAATTCATACAAATATGTTCAGCATTTAATTCTTTAATACCTGAAAACAGATCAAATAACTTCAATCCAATCTAGATATCAAACCTAAACTTTCTTAAATATAATGAAAACAAGAAAATTTAATAACCTATGTCATCCTTTTCTAAATATCAAAACATCATTTTAGTGATTGTTAAAGAATACAACTACGACAACATTAATGTGCTCTTCCAGCTGCAGAGCTGACTAGTTTATTTATCTCCACCCTCAACCTTATTTGATAATTCCAGAAGAATCCTTCACATAGAGGAATTGGAAAACTGTCAACCTTCAGAAACCATAGGTATAAATAAAAAGTCATACTCAGTCTACTTAAAGACCTGCCAAGTAAATTGGAAAATTAATATCATACTAGATACCCTTGTTCACCAACAATACCAAGGCATTTTAAAGTAAATATATACTATCACATTTCTTTTAAGAACTTGTCTCCCAAATAAACGTGGGGTGATTGGCTATTCCTAAACCTTCAATTCGAGAAACTGATTAGCAACTTGGTACAAACTTATCAAACATGAAGTCATGAAAACACAAATTAAAACTTGAAGTTAATTTATATATTCATCTATACTATCATATAACAAATGTAAGATAAAATCATAGATTTCCACCAAAAGAATCCAACAACGAACATACCTTTTTGTTAAGTAAAAGAGTACCCTTTATGGCACGACCCATATGAAAGATGTGGCATTGGATTAGCAAAGGCTTGATAGAAGAAGGAAAAAGACATTAGAATATACAATGCCACATTGTAGTCCCAAAAATGGCAGAAAACTAAGGCTTGTACCGGTTCACATGTGCTCAACTCCACTTTTCCAACAGCCAAAGTGTGATCATCATATTCAACCAGATTAGAAATTCCCTAACATTGAAGTTTCCACAAAGAACAGAGAATTATGGAAGACAATTTAAAGAACCAAATGACAAAGACAAGGAGAAGAAAAGGAGCACTAGATCCAAAATATCAATTGTAGCACCAAGACCAGGAATTGAAGAGGGAAATGGAAGAAATTTGAAACCCACAAGTTAACAAGCAAATTATGAATGTTGAAATGGTTTATTCATACACATTTATAATGAAATTATAAAAATTTCAGATAGGGATATTTCTTTCAAAATGAGGCATTCACTCTATAGAACAATTTTTTTTTTCCTCTTTATTGTGAATGAATATAACTAAACATAGGAAAACAACACATCTGCCACGCTAAATGCAAAAACATGGAGGACATAATATAAGACAAACACCATTAAAAGGAAAATAGAACAAGAACGCACTCATCTAACGAGACAATATACTAGGTAATAATTCAGAAAGCAATAAGTCTTGCAAACACTATAACGATTTATGTGAGACTAGTTCCAAGGTTGAATATGATATCCCAGCACATTTCCTCTATTATAAGCTCTTAACATTTGTTAATTATAACTCCTATTTCTTCCCTAGATATCAAATTATCAAGGTCCAATGGCTTCACTGTTCCTTCTTAACCAGATGTTGGCCAAGAATTTTTCTTGATATTATCCCATGAGTTTCTACCTAATTCTGACATGCTATATTCCAACATCTGTTCAACATCACAAAGTTACCATGAAAAGAAGCCTCTTAGGGGCAATGATGATATGAATAAGTAAACATTCTGATAGCACATTAATTCATACTGATAAATAATACAAATTAATAGAAAAGAACAATATGAAGAAATTAAATATGCAAATTTAATTACTAAATCAGAGATACCATAAAACTCTTATTCTCCATGTGCCTTCCTTTAGACACATCCTTAGGGCAGAGCACCGCTAAATCTTCTGAAATAAACCCAGTTCCATCAGTATGAATACGTTCTTTCCCGTTGTGATAGACAACGTTGCCATTTTCATCCTGAAAATAACACAAAACTAAATAAATTGCTGGCTATACAGGGGAAGGGGAATAAAAGGCCCTACAGAGATGACAAAATATTGGATTTACCTGGCAACAGATATCTTGAATCGTTTGAACATCCACGGATGCCAAGTCAATGCCAAGTTTTAAGGTTTTGGACAGAATGAGAGAGAACCTAAATACCTTGTATTAGTACCTTGAATCGACTCTTTTATGGGTGGGAGAGGGAATGAACTTAAGATGTAACTCTAAAAGCAGACAGTATATACCTAGCCATAAACTTGTCCACGCTGGCTAATGTGTGAGCATGCATAAACAAAGATCAAGCTTCAGGCATTGACTTGTTACTTAGTATGTAAGGTTCCATCTCATCCACAAATGCACAAGATTCCATCCTGACAAAGTAACATTTGACAGAAGATGTTGTTGGGTCCTTCTTTTTCTCTTCCTTGCCTCCATCTTTGAAAACTGATCAATTGAAAAAAAAAAAAAAGTTATGTACATCGATGTCTGTATTTCAGTTACTATAGGTTTCTCTAACAACTCTGAAGAAAGCATCAGATAAATGTCACTTGTTCAAGAATTAAGAATGCTTTGTGTGTCTTGGAAACAACCATGTATAGGATCTAAGTTACAATAATCAAAGTTCCAAATCCATGTCCAGCCCCATTTTCAAGTAGTAATTGCTGCATGGGACTATATAGGCACAATGTTAATACGGCCAAGAGACTGACAAAAATAATTGTTACTTACAGGCACTTCAGTAACCCAATGGAATAAGTAATTTGAGTGCAAAGAAGTTGGACATATACTCATAATTTCATAAACAAAAACAAGCATTCATGCTAACCATTGCATTTATTGTCAAGAAAAATGGCAATAACTACAGGTAGAAAATTTGCTAGCCCATAGCATTTAATAAGAAGAATTTTACAGATTACCAAAAAAATGGTAAAGGCGAAGACCAACACGAATCCCCTCTCTTCCAAATTTCCCGTAGAGAGCATATGCTTCCTGGAAACTAGTCCTCTGAGTCCATCCATGCCTCTCCTCAGCAAATTCTACTATCAAAACATTGTCATCACCTAATGTTCTTTGCAGGTGGGTTCGTGTTTCATGTATAAAAGGGCCCTGAATAATAATCAAGAAGGGAAAGGCAATTAACATACAATTTTTACATGTTACAGGAATAGGTAATAAAAGGTATATACTACCTAGCAACATGATCACTACTGACTCCATTCTTCCACACAGAAGACGACAAAACAATTAGCCACGTCAATTTAAGGTCTTCTGGTAAGCTAGAAGTGCACCCCAAATTAACCCAAAACCCTTAACTGTTTTATTGTAGAAGTGCATATTAACCCAAAGAAGTAAATATTCTTTTCTTTTTTTTTTGTTGGTTGGGGAGGGGAGCTGGAGGAGATACCAAAGGACTTTCGAATTAATCATGCAAATATATCAGGATTTTACTGATTTGCAGGTATACTAACATGAACACATGTTTATGAATGCTCATGAGCTTACAGAAAGATCAAAAAAATATAATAGAGTAGACAAACAAACCTTGAACCTTAAACTCCCATTTGGAGAAACATGACAGTGATAGACGTATGGCTTTCCAGAATCCCATTCATGGGACTGCAAACACCGAAGATAACGTTGGTAGATAAGCATATGTGTAACAAAAAAGACAGCTAATGCAGTAAAGAGTCCCAATTGCTAGCGTTGATGACTTAATAAAAAAGGGGAAAATGCATATAACTCCTGTAAACTTTCATTAATGTGCAAAAACTCTCATGAACTATAAAACTAAACAAATAATCTCATGAATTTTTCATTTTGCGCAAAAAAATACTTCCATCAATCAATCATCAAGTTTTGTTCATTCTGTTTCCTCGTCTTCCTTATTGTTTTGAGGTTTGGACACTTGCTCAAATTCCGTGGAAATCACATGCTCTGCTTTCCCACCTAATTGCACTCTCAGCACACGGAAGTTTGTTCCACCAAGATCCAAAGCATAAAACAACCCTTTCTCGTTCCTTTCAGAACAAGTAATATTTGAATCATAGGAAATGAAACTTCAGAGGCACTAATATAAGAGGAGAAGTGAGAAAGATAACCAGTGGGGAGATTCTCAACATAGGTGGTAATCATTGGAAGGTCGGCGCCGCCTTCAGCGGCAAGGCCGGCTCGCATTGTGAGAGACATAGCTTCGGCCACGCGCTGAAGCACAGGCAACGGAGTAGCACAGTTGCGTTCGAGTTCAGTCAAGAGTGGGGGCCATACTCAATAGAGACGGCGTCCGTTCGAACGGCCATCGTGAATCGAGGCCCTCTCCGCCGTTGTGCTCGTGGAAGAAAGCATCCGACGGCAGGGGAAGAGGAAGAGATGAAAGCAACAGACATCGTAGCCGTAGCCGATGCTGATACGAATTAACTTGATCAGCAATTTTAGTCTTCTCGAGTTTGTGGGGGCTAATGTGTCATTTCCTTGTAACGGTTAACAGTTGCTCGTTATTTTCCCAGGGGAATCTAAACGTTGCCGTTTTTGCATTGTCGCGGGATTGCAGGAAAATCATCAGCAATAAGAGATCTAAGGCAACACAAACGTGCGTGAAACAATCAAGGGATCTAAGACAGCACAACCGTGCGCAAAGTCAATCCAACACATATATATATATATACATGATACACATTAACCTATTTACTTAATATCATCCATATTTTCTGATATTTTCAATAGTTATGTCTATCACATATAATGATAAATTTATAGTATTCATCTTCTCTCTCTCTCTCTCTCTCTCTCTCTCTCTCTCTCTCTCTCTCTCTCTCTCTCTCTCTCTCTCTCTCTCACACACACACACATATATATGTATACTAATTTCTCCACTATTTATTTGCTAAGGCGGGAGGATACTTATACATGCATGAAGCTTTTCATTTAGTTCAAACTAATTAAAATGGCATGCCCATCTTTGCACCACCATCACAAGTCAAAGAATATGGAGATTTATTTCTCACGTTCATTCACCCTCCGTAAGTTGATTACATTCAAGACAAATACCCAAATATCTTTCCAAACCTAAGTCTTGCGAAATTCATAAGGTCATTTGCATATGTATGTTTATATTTCTATATACAAGCAAATTCGATTACACTAACATAATTCCTTTTGAAATGTACTTTGTATTCATTACTAGAAGTACAATGCAATGACTCCAACATTCACCAATCATATACAACCAAGCATTTTTATTTATCAACATGTGATAGTGAAATTCTAGACTTGACATTAATTCATCTTTTTCATTTCACATATAAAGATATACCTCTAACTAACTTCAAGAAGCATTAGCCTTAGAAATTAAAATCATGTAAGATAAGGCTAGTTTCCTCAGCTAGGTCTGAAGCACTTCTGGCCTTCGAGAAATACTCTGGCCAAGCATCAATCCGTATCCAAACCTACGGAACATTGAAAAGCATCTCCACACTCAAAATCTCAAAAATTCTTACATGTCAAGGCCATGGCGCCCTCTCCTAAGCCACAAAACATGCTTCAGGTGGCGGCGCCTAGGTGTCAACACCCCTGAACCTTGTTGGGCTTCTGTCAGCTTGGCACCTAAGGCACCACGATCTACAACTTCGAAGGGGGCTCGATTTTGGGTCCCAATTCATCAAATCTTCACCATATTTCATGAATCCTTCAATAGGGTTTTATTTTTAATGTTCTACGATCAATTTGGCAACTAAAACCCCAAGCTAATTCCATAGTTCTAAGCTTGAATCATTAAATTCCTAATAAAACCCCTAACTTTCACCTTATTCTTTCATTTCCTTTAGATACAATCCTAAACATGGCTAATCTATAAATTTTTTGTTCTAATCTCATCATTGACCATCCAAGAGAGTTTTAAAATACCACCATGCATCACAACTTGCAAAACAACTCATTTCCCTTCCAAATACCCAAAAATCTGAAAATGTAATGGAGAAAAGGAAAGGGTGGAACTCACCTTATTTTCCTTGCTTTTTTGGTGAAAGGAAGTCATTGGAGCTCCACCTTTCGCTAATGGTAAGTGGCCGGAAGCTTGGTTGAAGAGGAATGGGTAGAAGGTGGAAAGGAAGGTGACTTGGGTGTGTGGGAGGGAGGAAGATGTGAGAGGGAGATGGAGTGAATAGGATGTGTGTGAGTGAATTTAGCATAAATGGCTATCATCAAAAAATTACCAATTTGCCCTCAGACTAACCGGTGGTCAATTTTAACAGTGGCATACTCATAATTTCCCAACTTTGATATTTTTCCTTTTTAGTAAGCACTACACATCTCCCATCAGCACCTTTTTCATTTTCTTGATGTATCACATAATTATCCTTATTTTCACTTTAGTCCCTCCAACTTTGTCATGTATACATCCTCGTCCAACTTTGTCACATAATTCATTCTGCCTCTTTTTAACCTTACTTTCCATCCGATAATATGAGAAAATTTTCCTTATACCCAAAATACACATTTAAGATTTCAATAAAATAATACCCAAAAATGTTGGGTATTACATTTTGTACCTAGAAATAAGGCCTTCACGATATTGTAATCATGGAGAGTGAGACTTGCCTTAAGGGTAGCCGTGAGCATAAAAAGGGAAATTCTGTGAGAACTCCACTACCATTCTCTAGGAAGAAAGGAAGTATGTCGAACGGGTCCGATTAGACGAGGCAAGAATCTAGATAGATGTTGTGTAGCCCATATGGGAAGAATAATGGCAGTGAAAAGGGAACAGAACCTATAGATGGACTTCCATGTCCTACCTTTTAAGAAAACTGAAAGCATTCCAAGAGTATGCCATTAGTGGGGCATCGCGAGTAGCATGACTGAGAGAGGGTTAATAAGCACATGAACCTTTAAATGGGTTGGGTGAGACGATGATAATTGATTTACTTGTTGGGAAAATGCTTAAAGAATGGAAGCGTTGATTGGCAATAAGCTATTAGATTTGGAGATGAAGATGCAAGGTCTGAACTTTAGAGAGAGATATGCCAAGGAGTGGCAAGAAAGGTACAATCCCATCCCTCCAGATGGACGTAGACATACTAATGGATGCTATGACTTAGAAATGTTCTTGTGCAGTCAAAATGGGGGAGGAATCCCATTTGATCATAAGTGGGGCCATCGTAGAAGCAGAGCCTCCTGTATGTGAATATGTAGGAGAGCTCCAGAGAATGAAGCAGAACAAAGAACTTGTAACGCTGGGAGAGTTATCAACCATAATTACTCCCCTTATCTCTAAGCTCGAAATGATCTTTATAATCATGATGGCAAGAGGATACTATACATAATGCTCCTTGCTATTGAGAACAATCATCCCTTGCAAGAGCTAGCTTATGATTACAGTTAGGTAATCATATCAGATGCATTGGTAGAACGTTGAATGTTTAGAGCATGGATGTGGGGCCCTAAGGGGTTAGCCCATGAAATAGTTAGTGGGACACTAGAAAGATGTATGGGTTAGGCAAGTTTTTAAAGGATATTAAAATTCGGGGATCGAATTTATTTTTAGTGGGAAGTATCGTAACATCCATCATTTTCGGATGGATTTTATTAAGTAATTGGAACACAAGAAAAAAATTTCGTTAAGTAATAAATAAATGTGAGATTAAGAAATAACAATGTGTATAAAATAATGCGTGACGGGGATTTAAGGGAGAAGACACGTGGCAATGAGGGAGTTAGATAATTACTAAGTCTAAGGAGGGACTAAAATGTAATAAGAAAAACTATGTGGTACCTATGATATTAGAAATACCTGAGTTAGAGAAATTACAAATTTACTATTACTAAAGTTGACCTGGGGTTAAACGGAGAGCAAAATTAGTAATTTCACCATGGGGAGTATATATATAGGTGACCCACCCATTTTTCCCATTTCCTTTCTCTCCATACTCTTCTCAGCTCCCTTCACTCAAGTTGAAGACTCAACTTCTAACAACCATTCTCCAGTGGCAAAACGAGTCCCCAACGACCAACCACCACCAGAAAAGGCAAGAAATCGAGGTCTCGTGATGGTTGAGGGGTGGACAAGGCTTCTCAAAGGGGACCAGAAGGGCTTTAATTCCAGATAAGGGATCTAGCTCTTCTTTGTATGTTTTATATATATATATATATATATATATATATATATATATATATATATATATATATATATCTTGACTATCTTCCTAAATGTAAATTAAATACATTTTTGTGATTGAGTAATAATGTATCTGGCATACATGTTATAAATGACTGTAAGTTATGGGATACACATGGAAATAGTATAAGTGCTACCATTGTCCATTGAGTGCTATATGTGAAATGCTGATACATAGTACAATAAGTATTTACGTAAAAAACATAGTAGGAACTAGCACAATAAGGGTTGTAATTGTTTTTATTTGTGTTTGTGTTATGGATGTGCTTGGTGGGAAAATTAGTTACTGGGAACATAGACCCATGTAATAACTATTGAGTGATGAATTTGTCGGAAGGTAGACCCATGTTGATGAAGTTTTTGAGTAATAGATGGTATCTTGATGACGAATTCTTGGAAACGTAGACCTATGTTAATGAAGCTTTGAGGGACATAAATGTGGAGAGGCATACTCATATAATGAAACTCTTGAGTGGCAACATTCGGGGGAAAGTAGACCTTCGATAACGTAGCTCTTGAGTGAGTTCGCCATAGGAAAGTAGACCTACGTGGGAAGGGGAGACGAGTTATGCTTGTGGTAGTATATGTGTTATGTGCTATGGAAATGTATATATGTAGGTGTATGTGCACAGGTAACCCGATATGGTTTAAGGTTGTATTATGTGTGCTTGAGGCACTAGAGCCATGAGCGAGTGTTCAAATTTATATATATATTTGTATTAATTGTATATTTGTGTAAATTAGGGTTATTTTTGGGTGAGTCCATAGATTAAACTCACTCTCTCTCAATTGCAAGTACAGAAGAGCGATTAGTGCGGTGGCTCAAGGGATAATATAATTTTCTTTTACTTTTAAATTATTACTCTACTATGCTCTATAATCGGATAGGTTATTTAGGATATAGGGCAAGTAGTTATGAATAATTGAAAAAGATTTACACTGCAGCAGTGTGAGTGACTCATCATTCACGCCAAGCACGACCTCGGTTCCTGTAGTAGTAAAACTCCTAGCCTCCAGTTTCGGGTCATGAGAAAGGGTGTAGTTATGGGGGGGTAATGATAGGAATTAACTTGGTCAGCATGGTCTTTTAGTCTTCTCACGTGAGTAAGTAAAGGGCTAATGTGTCATATCCTTGTAACAGTTAATAGTTACTCGTTATTTCTTGTGACCGATGGGGATCTAAACATTGTCGTTTTTGCATTGTTGTCTCTGGTCTGTAGTTCTCTCCCTTAGTCTTGTTCTTGTTGTAATGCCCATCCTCTCTCAATCACAATTCTCTCTAGATTTCACTTCTGCCTCCTCTCTTTTTTTGTCTCAAATCTTTTTAATTTACTATAACCTACGAGAATTGTTATCTACGAAGTTTAATTGCATCAGATGCTTTCCATGATCTATTAACTACTATTACGAAGAAGACGAAGAAAATAAGAGTACGAGGAAATAGAGTGAACAAAACTTGATGATTGATAGGTTTTCATCAAAAAGAGTTCAAGGATGATGTTGCAATTTTTTGTCATGTCATCTGCTGATTTGTTGATTTTGAGCTGAGATGACATTTTACAAATTCCAGTCAACATTGGTCGTAAGTTAAAATAACAATCAATTGGATGGAAGAATTTTTTGGCAAAAAATAAAAAGTTTACAAAAATTCTTTATTGAGTTTTAAAGTTTATAGGAGTTTTCTACAAATTGATAAATGTTTATGATGGTTATATGTATTTTTCCCATAAAAAAAATTAACTGCCTTAAATACATAGCAAAATTATTCCTTTTGGTTTAATGAACTGTTGAAAGGCAAAGTTAAATAATAATGGAACATTATAACAAATTAAATTCTCAAAAAATTCATTCATGAACCAGGTCAAAATTCTAACTTTGAAGCACACAATAACTAGAATTAGCAAGATGCTGCATGCCTCCTCCTATGCATAGGAGGTACTTATGCCTTTTAGCAATGGTTTAAAAGGCACTGGAGGAAGGAATGAACCCACGCTCGAAGTAGCTGGAAGCGAATTTTTTCCTATGTTTGAAAAGTATAGGAAACTTTTACTCTAACGTAAATCGTTGAATATGCATCTAACGGTCCATATTTTCTTTCTATTTTTTATTTTTTAATTTTTAAAATTATATTAGACTTTGATCAATTTGATGATCGTTAATCAAAATTGGATGATCATTGAAATTTAAAAAAAAATAAAAAAATACAAGAAAAATATAGATTATTAAATATGACGCATTCAATGGTCTACGTTGGAGTAGGATAAATCCGCTTACGAATTAGCACAGATGATTAATAAGTAGATTTTGTTTTTAAGCTCGGGAGACGACTTATTATCGACAAAGAAATAGATCAGTTAAGCGTCCAACTAGTGTCCGAATGATAAATCAGAAGAGAAGTTCACCAAAAGCCTTTCACGGTGATCAGAGAGATATTTTTTGCCCAAAGCTTCCCAAACTTCTTCCTCAAACTTCCTCATTGGCAACGCCTTAAGACTTCTAATCTCGTCCGCCGTTATAGCACGTTCAAGACTCTCTCTGCAGATATGAACATAAAAGGAAAACTTTGATGCTGTAAGTGTCGCCGATTCGGCCATAATACTTGAAGAAAAGAAACAGTAAAAAAAAAAAAGAAAAACACTTACCCTCCAATGTAATTCAATAATAGAAATGCTTTTCTAAATTCCAACTCTCCCAGGGCCACTAATGCTCGGTTCATTAATATTTCTTCCCCTCCCTGGGCTCTCAATGGTGAGGCGTTTCCTGGATGCCCTGCAGAAGATGAGTGAGTAGCGGCAACGCTAACCGTAGTTTCAAATGTCGACGAAAGAAATGGCAAAGCTAGTAAATAGTCCGGTAATTATTGCAAAAGGCCCTTACCACAGGTAATATGGCATGGACTCTGTTGGAGCCAACCAGATGAAAAAGAATAAGCAGAACAATGGACTCTGCTGCTACTACCTTGGGTGATCATACGGTGGCTAGTAGAGGCCGGGGAAGAATTTTGTGAGACACGAATGGCTTTGTTCGGAGACGTAGTGGTGGAAAGTGATTGGATCATGTAGTAAATGAATCCGGCGAGAGAACGTCGAATCGTTAATTGTGGTTATTGGCTAAAAGTGCATTGGACAATTTAGCGTGCTTGAGTAGATTCATACGCTTAAAAATTGAGAAACATATCAACTATATATACTTAGAAGCTCCAGTTCTTTATTAATCACAATTTTAATTGTACCCATAATTAAATCAAATCATAGTTAAAATTTATATTTAGTCACGATTTTAATCATGGTTAAATAAATTTTTAATTACGATATTTATTTAGTTACGATTAAAATCGTAGATAACTGTACTTAAAAAGTATTGGAGAGCTTTAGCTGATCTTGATCCCATGAAAACAATTAAATTATGTGAGTTATGACTTAATACTATTTGTAATTATAATTTTAATATATAATGCCTAATTCTTTAAAAGTCACATTAAATTTATGTCTATATTATTTTCACTTACATAGTATGTCAAAATCTAAAATTACGATTAAAATATTCTTTTAGTTGTTGAATTTTAATTTTATTTTATTTCAATTCAATTCTTTAATTTTACATTAAATTTTAATTTAATCTCTTAAATTCGTTTCATTTTAACTCGTATTTTACTTTCATACTTTCATCATTTAATATTTTTTAGTTTATTCTTGTTTTGTGATAGCACACTGATAATTGCCGAAATTGAATTGTCATTGTTCAATGATATCGATACAGATATATAATTATCTATCTTCCATCTTGGATTGATGGCTCCAGAATACAAAGAACCTAAGACTAATAAAATCTCGAGCTAATGTGAAGAAAACAACTGTATTCAGTGTTTGAGAGGCTCTGTGCTTCAATCATACATCACCAGTATCGCACAATTTGAACTGTCTCTCCTACTCTTCATCATTAAAGTCATTTTCTCCCATAACTAATGTTATGGAACTCATGATTTTGATAATTTTTGGGAAAAAAAACATCGAATGTTAGTAATTCATATCCACACAATTATTTCTAGTTTGTTGAGTTATCATGATGCAGGGAGACCGATTCAGAAGAAAGAAGGACACGATATGACAACTAGAAAAAATAAAAAAATAAAAAAAGATAGCATTCCAACTTGTCACATTAAACTTCCTACACTTATCATGAGGTGTTTAAAATCAAAGCAAATGGATTTAAATCAAATTAAATAAATCAAAAAATTAATGTCCCAAATTAATTTTTAAAATATAACAATCAAATGATTCAATTCGCTTATTAATTTGATTCGATTAAAACCAAACTTTATATATATAAAGTCATAAGTGCAAGTTTTATTGAAATTAGATAAATTCCGAACCCACAACAGAAATGTAGGCACAATTCCTTTTTCCACTAAAATCTTATTTTTGTTAAAAATTAAATACTCGTTTTTAATTTGTTTCGTATCACCTTTCAAGAAAGACTCTGAATTTATCACCCATGCTAAACTCATAACCCACAACAGTGTACTCTTTGAATGTCCGGCCTATAGATTATCTCTCTGTTAATAATAATGAAAGTGAACATAGTAAACTTATTTTCACTTTTAAATTTACTTAAATTTTACGTTATTAAATATTAAATGTTCACGTTGAAGTGTACATAGTAAACTTATTTTCACTTTTAAATTTACTTAAATTTTACATTATTAAATATTAAATGTTAACGTTATTGAGAGGTTACGTCAACTCATTTCACGAATTTTGATTGCTAAAAGTATGATTGTTAAACTAAGTTAACTCTTAAATTTGTTTAAATTTATGTTTTAGGTCTTCAAATTAAATAAACTCAGTCCTATAATCAAAATTTGATTAGACTCTGTTAAGTTTATTCTTTTCACTGACTTTAAAATCTCTTGTCAGTTTGACAACCAAAGTTAACATAGAGATTTAATGAATGATACTAAGTGGTGCTTATAACTTTTCTTTCACTCAAAGATCACATTGAGATGCACTCTTTTAGAAAGGATTAAAATAAAATTTCAACCTAAAAAACAGAGCCAAAATCTAAGGGAAAACAAAGAAACCAAATTATATGAAAATTGAAATGAGAAGAAATGAAGATGGGTTGTGAGATGGATAGAGGGATATTAGCCTATTTCATCTGTCCCAAAAGTAATGGTAAGGAGAGTGGAATGACGTTACCTACATGTCTGTTGCGGTCGTCCTCCGCCGCCATTTTCGGCGTTTATGAACTTGGCCATCAACAGAAAAAAGAAAAGCCCACAATGTCATCTGAGTGTTTAGAGATAAATATTTCTGAATGATTTTCATCCCATTTAAAGTTAAAAAGGCTTAGGGTTATTTTGGCCATTTTTTTACGTGTGGCCACATGGTAAATACGTGTCACATCATGTGGCTGATAATTTTAGTTATGTATATGCTAAGTCAGTATTTTCATTAACTCACTTGATGGTGTTAAAAAAAGAGGGTATGTTTAACAAAATCTAAAACATATGAGACATATTTGACTAAAAACAAAGTTGAGGGACATAAATAAAAATAGGCTTAAACGTTAGGGATATGAAATATACTTTTGTCTATTAATTTAAGTTATTTATCTTGGTAGTTATGTCTATCAAAATAATTCCAGTTTGCATGGCCAGATAGTAATTATTGACAACAATCTAGGAATAGAATATATATATATATATATATATATATATGTGTGATGGGTCCTCAAAGGTAATAAGTAATAACATACGTGTCTTATGCTTAACTCTGTTTGGTTAGCTTTCAATTATATTAATTAGAAGAAACTAGAAAGAGATCTTCTGCATGTAATATTAGACTATATGGAACATAAGTTTGGGCGTGGGATTAATTATTATTATTATTATGATCAATAGCTTTATTTGTCTTTTGATATGAATCAGTAGTGTCATGTGGTGGACCATTATTAGTTTTGGAACATACCATGGCGCGAGCCCAACACACTTAGAAAGCAAAATATGATACATTAATTATAATCTAAATTTAATTATATTATGTCCTAATCAAGTCGCGATCGAAATCTACGTAAGCATGACAAGACCATGACAGTAACGTGGACTTTCAAAGTGAGAGTTAATTAGGTAGTAAAGGTTTCATATCGTATCGATTCCAACATATAGAATAATTAACTTATAATTCATAAACTAGACGTACAATTACAAAAGGGGGATTTCCAGGAAACTTGCTTAAGTGAAGCAAGCAAACTACAGGAAAATATCATTGAGAGGCACTGTAAGTTTTCATTTCACAGAGTTATTTATCTAATCAGTAATAATAAAATGCCAAGCTTGAGTGAGACTAAAGGTTCACAAGTTTGTCATCTTTTGTTTCTTGTGCTGTTCCTTTTACTTTATGGGGCATCCAGAGAAGTGGGAAAAGCAGTTGGAAGAATCGCAGCCCTTGCACTTGATCTGGATGCTAATTTCTTTGTTAACCCAGAAATGCTAGTGAGAGCCCATACCGACTCTGCGCTTGTTACACTATGAAGGTATTAAATCAGTGTTGTCGGTGCATTATACCTCGTATAATTACAAATCACAAAACAAACTGACTCTTACAATTGTGTTCATCCTTGTTTGGTTAAAAGGTAAAACCTCAAATCCCTCACAAGGATTATATGGAGCTGGAGCACATAACGACTATGGATTGATTAGTCTGTTGGCAACTGATGATGTTCCAGGTCTTCAAGTAAGGATGTTTCTGTCCATAGATCACATATTTTACCTAATTACAGAAATTTCGGTATTTTCTTTATGAAGATACGCAAAGATAGGGATGCTAAACCTCAGATATGGGAGGACGTGGCACCATTGAAGGGGTGAGTACTCACGGTTGAACATTGTGATTTTATTGGTTAAAATGGGCACTGAGGCCTGCTAGTTACACGCCGTTGTTGTATACCTTTTTCTCCTCAGCCACATAAGCATAATTGGTTTAAAGACAAAATAATGTACATTTAATGTTATTTTCTAAACTGAAAACCTTTAAATTTACTTTTCTTTTCTTGGTTTTTGTTGCCAGTGCATTTATAGTGAATCTTGGAGACATGCTGGAGCGCTGGAGTAACTGTAAATTAAAGTAAGAGACCTTTTCGATATTGTCACATATAATTCTGACCTTAGAGAAGTTTCAATATTGTCCAGAAGTTTTCATCTCTGCTTGCATTTTATGAAAGTATGATGATATGATCTGTGTTGGTCTGGCATGCTGATGGGTATTATGGATCGTTAGTATGACAGCAGCTTTTTTTTTCTAGTTTCTAAATTTTGCAGGTGAATTTGTTTCTTCTGTCATTAGTGCTTGCTTGAGTTGGCTTGACTTTTTCTGGTCTCAAAGGAAACAGGACTATACTGAACCAGTCTAGAATATAAACATGTAATATTTTTTTAATTTTCTCTGTGCTAATATTCATTATCTATGTCAAAAGCTGCACTTATTGCCATGGAAGTTTCCCGCAATTAGATTGTGGATTTAGCTCAACAAATTAGCAGGAACTGCAAGTACATGTATTCATTTACATATTTATAAGGAGTCCCATAAGACTTTAGACTAATGCTGTATCAGTGTCTTCCTCGAGCTGCTAGAATGGAAAATCCGAGTGTCAACTTTCAACGGAGGCAGAAAATTTGCCAGTATTGTGTATGCACTCGTTATTTTCAAGGCCTTTCATTTGACTTTAACCTGAATGTTATGTTGTGAAAAAAGTGCCTTTATATATATATATAAAGGTAAAATCAAAGCTGAAAATGATACTTGGATTTAGCCTTTGTCTATCTCAACATATATATATATATATATATATATCTGCTATGTTAACTGCTGATATTCATTTACTCGAGGCTCTTCATCAGAGAAACCCTTTTCATTTGACTTTCACCATTGCAAAATCAACAATTTGCTTTAAATTTATGCTCAGGTCCACACTGCACAGTGTTCTAGGAAATGGTCAAGAAAGATATTCTGCAAGCTCCAAGTCCATTTTACAGTTTTACCTATTATTACTTGTCGCGTTTGGAATTTCAAGTTCTTTTTTTTTCTTTTTTAAGTTTTTTATATGCAACTCAATTGTCTCATGCTACAAGACCAACGAGTAACAAATCAAACTTTCAAAGAATGAATTGTGTATGATTATAGTTCATAAACCAAATTGAAACATGAATCTCCCCCTAAAATTCTTTAGAAGGTCTCACTCAATAACTTTAAATGTCATTCATTCGTGGTCCCTTCAAGTCTGACATTCCTGCCTATGTTTTGGCCAGGTTTCCTCCCATCTAATGCAGTGATTTTCTTAGCCAGCGCTACAAGGATACTCATGCTGATTTGAACATATACAAGAAACAGTAAGTTTATGTGGTCATTTGAAGCTTGGCAAGCTCGAGAACTTGATTCAGAAAGTTGTCATTCGCTGATATATCTAAACACATATCTAGGTTTAGCTCATTAACGGTAGCTCAAGGGGTAGATTATACTTATTTCAAGGTTTGCGTTGTGATATTGTCACGTCCCAAAATCTAAACACGTGACCGGCACGGAAAGTGAATTTCATTTCACTTCCGTAAGCCTATCTTTCTCTTAAAAATCATACAATTCTTTTTCATGCAATCAAACCGAGTTCTCTATACATACTACAATTATTCACATTACATCACTGAATGAACCTACCCGATTACAGAGATTTCTAGATTTATACAACTTAGAATAAGACTTAACTATTATACCTTTATCCTGAACAAATAAAAAGGTAATCATGGACTAAGGATTCATAATTTCTTGTTCCGATATTTACCTTCAGCTGTCAACTCTGAAAAAAATATCAATAAGAGGGGTATGAGCAAACCACGTGCCCAGTGAGTAGATAACACAATAGTATAACAAAAAAAAATATCATGCATCATAATGATAACATGCAGCAATCATACGTAAGTCGATCATCATATGATATAATATTATTCATAATACTTCACAACAATATCCAAGTAAATCAAATACATTTCAACATAATTCAAAATTCACAACAGCAATCGGTGAAATCAATTTCACACACATTTCCCGTACCAACCGGGTCGTCCAGAATACTTCTGGATCGTTGCCCGCGGCCCCCGCCGCATCCACCCTTATCGCTCCGTTTATAATCTCCACCCTTATAACTTCACATAAATTTCTCTATGGGGTGCACCACCATGCCTTTCCTTTCCAGTCAAACACAATCACAATCACATATAAAAACATCCTCAATCATAATCTTGAGCCACATACACAACTCAGTCATTTACAATTCAAGTCACAACATAATCAATGTGGTTCCAGCAACATAGCATGTATACAACATAACCCATAATATAGAACAATTATTCAACTCAGTTCACATGCCATTCAAAATCCATCATATAACCTCCATTCATGGGAAAATAAGAAAATATAATTATATACATTACCAGACACGTTCCACAATTGTTTATGCCTCATCGTTCCACATCATCCTCTTCAAACTTGGATATACAACATATTTCCACTATGATGCAAAAAGTCAATAACCGATATTTAATCATAGCAAGTATTAACCCACTCACCTCAGATCTGAGTAATGTTCCCACACTCCAAACTAAAGGAAGGTACCCAAGATCTCATAGGAGGCCTAGAAAATAAGCCAAGAAGGAAATAACAGTAATTTAGAACTTAGGTTACCAAGCATCTAACATTGTTCCTTTTTTTTTTCTGCTAGTTTCGAAGCCAAACTTTACAAAATTTCTGGTATTAATCCGTAGATCCAAAAATCATGAAACTTAGTATAGAATCTTCTTTATATGTTAACATGCTGTGGTAAAAATTTCAACTTAAAACTCCCTCATTTGACCCCTATACCAACCTCATTAGTGACCCTAAGTCAAAGCTATCAGATTTTTGCATAAGTGCTGTTTTATGTTTTCTAGACCTAGCTAATTGTGTCCAATAGCTATGAAATTTTACAGTCCCTTAATTTCACGTTTTAACTAGGTGCCATAAAAATTTCAGATCAAAATGAGATATCTAACTACCAAAACCCACTCAGTTTCCTAAACTGCCCAGATTTGTTTCTGCAGAGAGTTCAAATTATATTTATAGATAGTTTACAAATTTAACCTTCTCAAAATGTCATAAAACTTTGCAGATCTGATTATCACACTATAAAGAATCTCTCCACAAAGTTTCATAACTTTAGGAGTTCATTTGGTCATCCAAATCCACATAAAACCAGAAACATGATAGATTAGTCCTGTTCTATTTTTTTTTTTTTTACAATTTTTTTGTTGCTGTTCTAAGGACTTTTAGGGGTTCCAAATTAGCCCAGAAAATTTTGAAATAATTAAGGCATGCTCTTAAACACTATATTTAACTACATACCAAATTTCATGACCATTGGAGTTCATTTCATACCTCAAATAATCCAAAATGGTCACAGTAGCAAATGACAAGCAGAAGAATTCTGCAGAATGTTCCCAGCTCTGTTTTTTTTTTTTTTCGCCTCCCTGACATTTCCTTTGGTTCCAAGAGTACAAGATCATACTTAGCTTTGAATTTTAAGTTACTAATTCATAATCTTGCAACTAAATCTTCTTTTAAACAAAAGTCAAGAATAAACAAATACTAAAATTCATTTCATCCTTCCTTTCTTTCTAAAATCAGTATACTTTGCACTATTAAAATTTCAGAATCCAATCTATAATTTAAACCAGATTTTCTCCCCTTAAAAGTGTTCTAAACTGTCTTAGAATTAAAATAAATAGATTAGTACCTAAATTTCCATCAACAACCAAAGCCCTTTTTCAATTTTTCTCTCTAGGGTTCCAACCAACATGAAATGGGGAGGAGAAGAGGAAAACGAAAACAAAGGAAGAAAAAGTTTAATCTCACCTCAAGAAGGAGATGAACTCGCTAGAGATGATGGTGGTAGCCGCCGGTAGCCACCACAGCTTCCTCTTCCCCTCTCCTTCTAGCTCTCGTCTTTCTCTTTCTCTCAAGTATGAAAATGTGTGTGGGTTATGTGTGTGAAGGAAAATAAAGTCTGAATATGTGTGTATATATTGTCTAGAAGCCTCTAAATGTTATGATGGAAGGCTATTACACGTGACTTCACCTCCACATGCCACATCCACTTGTTTTAATTCAAATTTTATCAAACAACTCTTGGTTAAATGAGTTTTCAATTAGGTCCTTAAAATTTTTTAAAAAGAAAAATTCTAACCTTACTCAATATTCAAAATTATTCTTGACCATTCCTTCTTTTACTCTTCTCACTAAAAATTAATTCTCCTACCAAAATTTGAAAATTTTCAAATAAGCCCTCAAGAGTCTTTTATTGCAAATTAATCCTCATTGTATGTTCAAAATAAAAATAATTTTTCAATAAACTTCAAATAGATTTTAAATATTCATATAAATTCTTGGGATATTACAGACATCTTGTTTCATGCTCCGGTTTTACAATTTACCATACTAGTATTAGCCATTGAAATTTTGTTGATAAGTCTAATGGTGAAAACTAAGTGGGCAGTAGTTTCAATTTACTGCAGTAATCTCTTGGTTATTTTAGCTTAGTTTTTTCTTAAACTAACAGGAAAAATAAAATTATCCATACAAGCTAAGATACAGGGGCAAGATAGGGAACGTAAAATTATAATTTTATATCTAAAACACTAACAAGTCATATTATGGTGACAAGATCTCATCAACGCAAGTTCCTTTAATGTGACAAGTTCTCATCTACCAAAGCTAGGGTAAGATACATTAAGTTAATATTCAAAAAACTAATAAACAAGTCATATTAATGTGACAAGGTCTGATCAACCAAAGATCTCAAGCAACACAGATGGAACACAGGTCAGAGTCCTATCAACTTGTTTAGCGGCATGAAACTTTAGAAGAGCTGAACCCGCAACTTTCCACGCAAAGGAACACTTACTGACTGATTTGATTCTCTTGGCATAGTCATAAGAAACATGATAAACCGCCAAAGCCTCATTGTAGATATCCTCAATACTCTTTGGACTATTCTCCAGCTCGGGAGCACCATACAATCTCTGCAAGCCAAAACAGGACCGTAACCTCTTGAAGGAAACATGGGAACTTGAAACGTCAGGGAAACCCTTAGAATTATTACCTCTTTATATTTATTAATGACCTCCTCAGCAGCCTTGTCTTTGACGCTTGGATCGCAACTTAAGGCAGCAGTCATTTCGCTCCTATACTCATCATAGTATGATTTCCACCTATTCAGACAGCTTTCAGGTATTGCGACTTCAAAACAGGGGAGTTTTACGACATCTGGTAGCATGCACAGGACAACAGGTATTAAAAAACAAAGCTCAGACATATTATATAGTGTTGCAGAAATAAAAAAAAATTGTTCTCACCCTTCCCAGACATGTCTTCAGACTGAAATTTCTCCACCTCATCGTATATTAGACCTAAGATAGAGGTAGAAGTATATGAATTTTCCCTTTCCATATAATGTGGGTAAATTTCTGCCTTCAGATACTTTGGAACTTCAATCTGTTGATAAGGATTAAAAGTTTAATTTAGAAAACAAAACAGTAGTAGTACAGCACTAATGGGAAAAAACCAAGGCTTGTGAAAATTTACAAACTAAAAGTAGTAGGATGCAGAAGTTAGGAGACAGGTGTCAAGCTTAATAACAAAGCCCAACATGGCAATAAACATGCAACAACAACAACAACAAAGTCTTATCCCACTGGGAACATGGCAATAAACATGCATTTCAATCAAATTTACATGATCCTATGTGATTAAAGGAAACTAGATCAAGTGTCCAATCTCAAGTTTATGGATATTTCAGTATATTTCGGTCAATAGTTGATACCATATAGCTGACACCAAAGGATTTCATGTTCCATTATTCCAATTTTTGAGTCTCCTTAGGTCATCTAGCACGAGGCACAGGACTATTCAGTTGCAATACATGCTGCCGTAATATAATAATTAAAATACAAGTAAGTTTCATAAAAGAAATATGAAGTGATCAAGTTTTCAATTGCAATCAATGAGAGTATTTAATGGGCAAATAATTATACAGAACTAACCTTTCTTACACCTTTCTTTGGTGCATCCAAAGCTTTGTAATATAGACCAATCAATTTAAGTACATTTTTCTTGACCCGTTCTTTCTCTTCATTTTCTTTTGGGCACTTATCTCTTAATGTCAGCAGCCGATCCATAAGAGCCATCCAGCTATCAGCTGCCACACCTATTGCATAACTGGAAACAACAGGCAAAATCTAAAAATATCCAAATCCAAATCACGCGTGCAATTAAAAAGAAAATGACAAGTCAAAACAAATTCAATCAAAGAGATTGCAAGGCTAAAATTTTGTGTCTCAATAGTTCAAGTTTCAGCAATGAAATGAAGGTTCAAAAGGTCCTCAGGATTTAGGAATGCTAAAATGTTTAATTTCATAGCTATACCAAAAAACTGAGTTGGCATTTTAGGGAGAATTCAAACAAATTGTTGGGCTTCAGTAAGAGGTAATATGTAGTTGTCACGACATGATGCATGCCTAATGAGATTTATGTCAGCATTAAACATTGACATTTGCATTCAAAGATTTAATAGAAAAACAATTTCGTCACTAACATACCTTGGTTGAAACCGAGTTTCTAGGAATAGTCGAAAAAGTTCATCCTCAAGTATGTCAGCTGAAAGTGCACTAGGCTGTTTAACATCACTGACATCATTGAAGGTAGAAGGACTTTCTATCCATGGATCACTTTTTCTGAAATATTTCAAGAGCTGAAGAAACCAAATCATAATTCATAAATGTTCTGCATTAAATTTTTTAAAGCACTACCATCTTCCTATGCAAAATTTTAACGCTGAAAAAAAGAGTAAATCCATACTGCTCCTAAAATATAAGCAATGAGCAGCCCAAAAAAATTGCTGTAATATGAATACTTTCAATTCAAAGGAATGAGCATAGTTTGGTAATAGCACCAATATGGCATGTTAAGCAACATTTATTAACTACTCCAAGAAATTGAGTAAAAAGCATAACCCCAGAGCAGGACATTATGCTTTTATTATTAGGCTTAAAAAACTTGCATAATTGAATTCCCTTCTAACACAACCTTTGGAAAAAAAAACTGAATGAAAACTGTAACAAATAACAATGGTCATACATAAAATAATGAGAGAAAAATTCCTAATATATGATTTAGAATTCTAGTAAGAGAAAACCTGAGTATTTTTTGAAACCCAGTACATGTCACCATCAAAATCACCAGTAGCGATCTCATCTGCCAAAGAGCGAGGACCGACACAAGGGAAGAATATAGCATATTTGCTATGGCCAACATAAGTTTCTAACTCCTTCACATATGTGGCTTGCAGTATGTGAATATCACCAAAATGTAAACCAGGATTCCGGTAAATTAATACATCCCCAGATATCTGGCCATTTTCACTACAAACAACACGCAAAGAAACAGTTAGCATGGACACTGCATTATCTAAACTGAAACATTGCAAACATAGTTCCCAAGAAAAATAAGTTTCCTTGGGAGCAGAGTTTCAATTGCATCATGAAAATTGTTATGCTGTAAGTTTACTTGCCAACATGGTGCCTATCCTTTCTCCCACCAACTGTAGACCTACATTTGGCACTATTGACATAGTATGATAGTAACAAAAATAAAGATACCAGACTGCAGTAGTCTAAACTTCCCAAAGGCAAAGAAGATACGAATATGATTGAACATGTATAGTAATTAGTAAGAATTCATAGCACAAAACAACCAAGGAGTACATATATAAGCAGGAAAACCAGACCAACAAAAACTAGTAGAACAATATATCTATCTCAAGAAAGTACCAGAATCAATTATAAAAGCTGAAAACTGAATGAATGAACATTTGTTACCTGATGTATTTGTTGATATCACATACACAAGGCAGAAGAAAAAAAAAACATGCCAACATTGATGGAACAAACTTATCACTTTTAAACAATCATCAACTTCAATTAACTCTTTCTCTTGACAATCCACATTTATTGGGTTTAATGTTTGAACATAAAAAGGAACTAACAATAATTTTTCCCTAATAGATGAATTAATTAACAAAGGACGAGAACTATATGCTTACTGAATAACACAAACTTGACCACTTTCAAGGCAGCCAGTGGGATCAACAGTCCCCATCAAATAGTAACAATCAGGCACATAAAGCCTCCCTCCTCGAAGACTCTTCAACTCTTCCTTTGCAAGTGTAGATAAACGATTCTGCAAATGAGGCTCATCGAGAGGAATCCCAGATAAAATCATACTTGCCCCAATGTACTGTTCCATCTCACCATGGTTTAAGGAAACTGCATGTAAACCAAAATTTAAGACTGCTGAAGTGGGTTTCCAGAGATTTGAGAAGTATTAGCTGCTGGAATCAGTATGAGGACAACCTCTCAATGCTGCTCGCTTGTTAGTGAAGACACCATTTGCATCTTCCAAGGATTTTCTAAGTATATCCATGAAAAACTCATTTGGAACTCCTCCATAGCTTAGAAGTGCAATCAGATTTTTTGACAAAAAACACCTCCGAGGTTTTGTGCTGAAAGATGAAGACTTAGAAAATTAGCTTAGAAAATTAGATAAGTGTTCCATTAAATAGTATATCTAAAACAAATCTCTACT